>CM024649.1:19488499-20236729 GCA_014182695.1 Eucalyptus albens
ACCCATAGAAGTCGATCATCATTGTCATTGAGGTTTGGGAGAGGATCCTCCCAGCCCATAATGGCCGCCGAGACTGCAGAGGGAAGGGAGAGGACATTAATTCCAGCAGCAACGAAGCAAGCCGAGGGATGTCGAACAAGTATATGTTTCGATCCGTGAAGAGCTTATAGAGCGGCCCCGGTGATGCCAATGATCAAACCAAAATGATGTAGATAATCCATTGCCTATGCGCCACATAAATTGATGCTGAATTAAGTCTCAAAGGCCTAGCAGTTTTTTCCAAGACCAAGAGTATATAGTAGGCCTAGGGATGACCCAAGGTTTGTCTCTTAAAAAACTTAAAAATATATATAAAATTAATCAATTCGGTCCAGTTCCCACATTGGAACAAGGTTCTTTGGACCGACCGACCACAAGTTCTAAAAGTGGGAATTAGGAATTGAGAACGGATCTGTTCTCTTTGGGAACCGCCCAAAACCGGCCGGTCCGGTCCAATCCGGTTTGGGTGGTTCCTGTTGAGATGGTTGTCGGTGCACACCCCTATCTATCTCTCGTGTTCTATCATTTTGCCTATCTTCTCAAGTTTTTACCCCTTTCGGATACTACTTGCTTGGTCCAATCCATCCGACATTCGAGAGAAGGGCGTGTGAGCGATTGATTGGACCCAATGCCCTTGATTTGAATCTGTCGAGGCGGCTACAGCCCAGATCCAATGGCTTAGAAGTTGCCTAACTAGCCGGTCGCCATTCAAATCGCTAACAACACTTCGCTCACCAAACTTCTCATGTTCTTTTCCATTTCATGGAAATTTCATCATCAATGATCAATTTCTTCTGGTAAAAAAGGATTCCCTTCTTTTTTTTTTTTTTTTTTTTGGGTTTGTGTGATTAGATCATTAGAGAAGGGCAGAAGATGAAAGGGCATAGGATTCACCTTTTTTTTTTTTTTTTTTTTTCCATAGGCCCTTCTCTTCCATGGAATTTTCATGAAACTTGGGAAGCTCATTCCTTCTTTTTGTGAATTAATGGAAAGAATAAAAAAGAGAAAAATGAAATTCTAGGTATATAGAGGAAGTACCAGAAGCCATGCTCAACTTTGTCATATCTGAATAAAATTTCCAATTGGACCCCGCACTCGATCTAATTTAGAATTCCTAGGGCCTTGGGCAAGGGATACCCACACCTCGGCCAGTGAGGGCCACGGTTGTTGATTTAGCTAAAGGTTAATTGGACCACACCCTTATTGTGGACTTTGCATATTGGATTGAAATCAAGTCAAACTCTATTCTTATTTATTTATTTATTTATTTATCTATCTATTTATTTATCACCAAAAAAAAAAAAAAAAAAAAAAGCAACTAAGGGTCTATTTGGCAAATTTTAGGGAAAATCTCAAATAAGGGCCTGAAGTGGGTTCATTTTCTAAAAAAAATGATCAAAAGTGGACACTGTATCAAATAAAGACCCAAACTTTCAATCTTATTTACAGCTTGAGGTAGTTTTGTCCAAGAACATTTTTTCTTTAATTTTTTTCTTTCTTCATCTTCCTCACACCTCCTCCTTCACTCTACATTGCTTCCTTCTTCAACACCATAATCAGGGCCCCTACCAGCGACATCATGAGCTTCATGTCATCATGTAGTTGGTCTTAGTGACAAGAAGTCGTATTGGAGTTATTTGCTACTGGCCATCTTCTCAAATGCTAAAATCCTCAATTCCTCAAGATGCATCAAATCTCAGCTCGCTTGTGCTCAGCCTAAAGCTTGGATTGACCTCCATCTAATGATGATGATGTTGGATTTTCTATAAGGAGCTGTGGTCAATGAGGTTGAGAGCTCGAATAGAACTTGTCAATGGCGGCAATGGGGCAACAGAGTACAACAATTTCTATAGTTAATGATGTCAGATATGACTAATGATCAATCTCAAGATGGGGTATCAATTGAGGAGAAGAGCTGTGTCGATGAGAATGGCAAGAGTGTGAGTGGGTGTCTCCAGACTAGGGATTATTGAAAGGAGCCATTGACATTGTAAAGGGGAAGGGGGATCTTTGAAAGATTGAATTTATGCAAGAGAGGCAAACCCAAATTTGAAATTGATGAGGCAAACTCTTGTCAAGGTTGAAATAGTCACCAGCAACAACAAAATTGTTCTTTGGCGTGAAATTGTTGATCACCAAGTGTTAATTGAATAGAGGCATAAGTTAGTCAAACAAGATGATCTAGCGATGCTTGGATATTGCTACTCTGTTGTTGGCAAGCAGGATCGAAAACAACACAAAAAATTGCAATTGCTGGGTTAGCGGAAGGCTCGGAATAAGTGGAGTTTGATGCACTCTCAAGGTGAGAGAAATATGTCGCCAAAGGGATTAGTTGCGTAACTTGGGAGTTGGACAAGAAGTTGAGTCTCAGGAAAAGCAAATTCATATTATGGCTTTGAGATCAGAATTTGCGATGAATGTTGGAATAAAAAGAACTTATTTTTGAAAGCTCATTTTAGCTTCGTGGAATTGTCTACAAACCATTTTGAGGAGTGAAATTTAAAATTTTCAACGAGTTAGAGTACGTTGTAATGGCTCGTGTTAAAGAAAACCCAATCTTGGTCATACAACGAGATGACACAAAGAGCGATGGAGGGACTGATAATAGAGGTGATGTAAAGAGTGAGAAAGATGAAGAAAGAAAAAAGAAGAAAGACAGACAAAAAATAAACAACAATGTTCTTGGACAAAAGTACCCCTGGCTGTGAATAATATTAGAAATTCAGGTCCTTAATTGAGAGTCAGTTAGCCACTCCAAGTCCTTATTTGAAACAGTGTTCACTTTAAGTCATTTTTTGAGAAAATGACTCAACTTTAGGTCCTTATTTGAGATTTTCCCCAAATTTTATTTTTATTCCCCGGAATAAAAATTTCTATTCTTTTGTTCAGCGGAACAAAAAAAGAACAAAAACACGTTTGGTAAAACTTTTGTTCCCAAAAACAAAAAAATCTAGGCAAAACTTTTGTTCCCAAAAACAAAAATCTATTTTTTTGTTCTCGTGAATAGATTTTGAAAATAGAAAAAAGTTGTTTCTTGTTCTAGAGAAACAATTTTTCTCTCTCATCTTTTTTCTTCTCTTTCTTCTTCAAGGCCGACCTCGCGTCGCCTAGGCAAGGTCGAGCCTCACCGATGGCCTCAGTGGCTAGGTGAGTCGTGCAAAGCCATTGGCGAGGCTCAACCTCACCTAGGCGGCACGGGGTCGGCCTCACCTTGGCCTAGCGAGGTCGAGCCTCGCGGTGGCTCGGCGAGGCTCCGGCGAGCTTGCCGAAGCTTGCCCAGTCGGTCGCCGACTGCTGCCATGGTTGGCGATTGGCCACAAAGAGAAAGAAGGAAAAAAAAAGAAAAAATATATAAAAAAAGAAAAATATAAGAAAAATATTGAAAAATTAAAAGATATAACAAAATTATACAAGTTTATTAAATGTATTTCTATTTCTGAAATAGAAATTTTTTGCAGTTACCAAGCACGTTCTTATACTTAGAAATTGTTCTCAAGAACAAAAAAATAAAAACTATATCCGTTAAAAAATTGTTTCCCGAAATAGAAACGTTACCAAACGCACCCTAAATTACAATAAAAATAAAGATCCATTACAAGAGATATAGATAAAGCCATTGATGGATATGACACAAGTAAATAAACAATTTACTAATCTAGGATACCAACTTTAATATACCAGTATGGTCGGTGTAGACTTTTTGGATCGATCACATGTCCTCAAAATGCCTGTTCAGGTTTCTACCAAGAACTTAATTTATTGTCCCGCCACGGCACCCAATCAACTTACTGCAACCGCGGTCGTAGGGATTGGACGGAAGAGGGAAGCAACGCACGCCCTTGCAGTAGGCGCTGCCCCTTCTTATGGTGCCATAGCTGATCATCCTTGCGTTGACGACCGCATCATGCGTTGCGGACGAGAACATCAACAGGGCGAAGATCCAAAGAAAATGTAATATTTTCGACATCGTGACTGTGAGATGATTGGACTTGGACTAGCACGTACATGGCGGTATATATAGAGGGGAGAAAAAACCTAATCCCCAAAAACAACATCCATCTCCATGTCGGATTTGACAGTTGGACTGACGTGACAAGGGGAGGCTTCCCCTACTGCTCCTGAGTTAATAGGATCAAACACGCTATGCAACAATGATGAGCAAGCTGAACTGAGAAGGGTTGGCTTTTCTAGATCACCCCTTTTTCATCCTTTCGAGTCGATCGTACTAAGGGTATTTTGACCGAATCGCCAAATCCATGATCACTCGTGTAAGAGGGGAGCTAGATGGATCTTTTTTGCGTCAAAAAGATGAATAACAGAAGAAAAATCAAAGTTAGGGCGCGTTTGGTAACGATTCTGTTTTCGGGAGCGATTCTAATTAGAAATTATTATTTTTTATTCTGTTCCCGGGAACTGATTATGAGTAAAAAAGCGCGTTTGGTAACTGTTCAAAATTTTTTATTCTGAAATATAATTGTGTTTGGTACCGTATTAATTGATTATGTTCAAAATTAATTTCTTTTTATTTTTAAATAAATTTGAAATAATTTCTTTACTTTTTTTATTTTTTGTTTTATTTTTCTTTTTTCCCCATGTTTTCTTATTCTTCTTCTTCTTCTTCATTTGGCCGGTCGCGGACCGGCGACTGCCTAGACGAGGGCCGATGACGCTCACCGGAGCGTCGCGGCCTCGGCGAGGTTGGCCTTCATCGGCCAAGCCTCACCGGCAACCGGGCAAGGCTCGCCCAACCCCGTCGAGGCTCGGCCTCGTCGGTGGCCAAGCTGGCCTCGCCCAGCCTCGGGAGGCCGGCTTTGCCACCGGCGGGCCGGGCGAGCCTCATCGGCAGCTAGGTGAGGCTCGCCCGCCCACCGGTGAGGCTCGACCTCGCCCGATCTGGTGAGGTCAGGCCTCGCCGGTGGCTGGGTTTGCCTCCGGCGAGCTCACCGGACCTCACTGGGCGGCGAGCCTTCGGCGATCGGCGGCGGATCGGCAACCGGCGGCGGCGCGGGCGGCGGCGGCGGACGGTGGCGGGGGATGGCGAACGGCAACCGAGATGTTGAAAGAGAAAACAAGGGTTTTACCGTTTTGATTCTTTTTCGATTCTCGGACGTAGAATCAAATTTTTATTATTCTCAAATCTTGTCCAAAATCGTTTCGGGAACAAATTTGTTCCCGGAAACAAAAAGTTTACCAAACGCGATTCTCGTCCCAAACCGATTATGGAAACAAAAATCGGAACCGGCACCGTTTGGCAAGTTGTCAAACAGCCCTTAGTTTTCCGCGGTTCGGAGCATAATGGAACTAATTCTATGAAATTTAGGGTCCGAAATGATAGGAAGCAATTCTTGAGGGTGCAATATGGGGAGAAGAAAATAGTTGGATTTGAGGAGAACTGGAAAAATAAATAAATAAATAAATGTTTTGCATTTTCAATCTGCATTTTGACTATTTTTTTTTTTTTTTTTTGCTAGAAATCGCCGATATAGATGACAACTATCTTATATGGCGTGGCTAACGCTAGCGTGGACAATTTTTAATAACGTTTTTTGAATTCATTTAATGAATTTAATTGATAAAATTGAAAGGTTTAAAATTGAATTAATAAAAGAGCAATATGTTTAAAGCTTTTTAGACAATATTCCCAATTAAAAATGTGAGGCGACATGGACAAAAAAAAGAATCTCAACTATCTAAATTAACAAATCCGTATGAGAAATAGTTTAGTATCTCCTTTTTCTGTTATTTGGGGAACTAAATTGTTGAAATCACGTGAAAGTTTAAAGAACAAGTCCAAGAGTGTTGCTTTTTTTTTTCCTTGTAATTTTTGAAAGTGTATCGTAATTTTGGGTTATTGAAAATTTGGGGAAGCTCATTCATTCTTTAGTAAATTAAGAAAAATTTACAAATAAAATTCGGGGTATAGAAGAAGTACCAGAAGTCATGCTCGAAAATGATCTGATTGAAATTTCCAGTCGGACCCTTCACTTGCTCTGATTGACAATTTCTACCCTTTTCTTGTGGCAAAAGATTCAGCATCCCTTGGCCTAAGTTCTACAGAAGTCCGCATTACGTATAGCAACACATATGCACAAGTACATCGACTCACTCTTCCTACTTCGTCTACTTCCTCTCCCTTGTTCGATGTGGGGAGACTGATCTCTTTTCCGAGAAGATCGACTCGTTTTCTTGTCAAGTACTCCAAATGGGGCCCTTAGCAAAAGAAGTCGAACTCCTCAGTGTAGAGGTCGACCCTCGATGTTTCAAGGGGTCTGAGATTGGCTTCTTGAAATAGAGCCAGTCGACCCGTCGGCTCAAAGGTTCAAATTATAGACATAGTGCGTCGAATCGTTTTTGCTTAGGATTCGAATTGAAGTTCTTGAAACAACAAAGGTCCCCTCTCCTGCAACACGAGCAAGCTCCACTTTTGATCGAGAGTTCGGAGATCTTGAAAAAGTATAGAGAGATTGTCCATGCAAATCTCCCCATAAACAATCATATATAAATGGAGAGGAACTTCGTTCATCTGAAGAATGAACGCGCACCCGTGGGCTGGAGACAGAAGAGCTTTCCAGTTCTTGGCCCAAAAGCGAGGAAAAAGTTCCTCTTGCTGTCCAAACTGCCATGACGCGTCACAGCTGGCAAATCCATTGAAGCTTCGAAGCTTCTTTAATCTCCTCCCTCCTCCTCCTCCTCCTCCTCCTCCTCTCCCTAAACAAACTGCCATGACGCCTCCCGCTCGCGCCTGTTGAAGTCCAAGCATGCGATTTAGGGAAAAGGAACAGCCGGATTTCGGGTGGCAAAATGGAAATGCCATTGAAGCTTCGTTAATCGCCTCCCTCCTCTCTCCCTCCCCCGGGGAAAAAGCAGAAACGCAAAGTAAAAGGGACCAAAGTGGCAACTTTGAATGCGTTATATTGAGTTGGCATCGTTGGCTTAGGGTTTCAATTTCAGTTCCTAACCAAACCGCCATGACGCATCCCGCTCGCGCCTGTTAAGTCCATGCATGCGATTTAGTGGAAAAAAAAAGCTGGATCTCAAAAGCAGAAACACAATGGATGGAGAATAATACATAAGATCCGAATTTTAGTAGTGCTTATTGTTTGTGATTATTGTCCGTGTCAATATTGACTGTGCTACATAAAATTATCGGCATTTAAGTCGGTGATTTTTAGTCAAAATTAACCGGATGGACTATATTATAAATCTTATAAAAGATTATGAATTAAATTGGCCAAACTAAAATATTTGGAACTGAGTTGACATAAACGCAATAGATTTATAACTTTTTTGATAATTTTCCCATCGAACTTCTTACAACTATGTTCGTAATGGTTGGATGCAAGAGGCAAATAGTGTGTGTCCTTGCAATGCGCCTTGCCCACTTTCTGCATGCCACGGTTGGTGATCGTCCGGGTGTCGACGACCACATCATTCGTTCCGAATGAGCGTACTGCTGCGGCAATATTGCGAAAGAGCCAACACCTTATTTGACATCACCATCGTTGATTTCTGTGAGGATTCTAGCTCTCCGAGAAGCTTATTTTACTCATTAGTGTCGTTTTGGGGCTGTTATTTTGACTTGGCATTGTTGGTTTAGGGTTTCAATTTCAGTTCCACTGCCGCCCATTGAAAAAGGGAAAACTTATATTTACTAATCATGGGATTACGGTTGGCCATGACAATAGTGCGTAATATTCATTTAAGGACTTGTCCTTTGTATAAAAATTCTAAGACCATATAAATGATAATGGTATACAATATGGACCATCATCTATAACGTGAGAAACTTGTGTAAAGTTATTCTTGCGGTTACATTTTTATTTGGTATCAGAACCGAAAATCTCGAAGTTTAGGTCCTTGCTCCCTCCTTTCACCCACTATGTCTTGGACTCAACAATGCATTGCCTCTCGCACATTTTGGACTTTGATTAAAGCCTACGTCATCAACCCACTCGAGTCAGCCCTCGCCATGAGATGAAGGGTTGAGATATTTCGCATTGCACTCTTATTTTTAAAACCTAGTTTGGTTTAGGGTTTACATTTAAGTTGCCATAATAAGGAAATAGACCCACGTGAGAAAGGATCTTCACTCTCTCGAGCCATGCATGAGGAAGTCTTCAGCTATTATTCAACCAGCTAAATTATAATTGATGCAAAAAGAAGCTTGCCATATGTGAATATGAAGTTCTTTCAATCATGATATTTGAAAGTCTACTGAAGTAGGACTCACGTGGCCCTAAAGCTTTTGTTTGTGAATTTAGAGAAGGGAGAGAAGAGGGAAAGGGCATAGGATTTAGCCTTTTTTAGAGGCCCTTCTCTTACATCGAATTTGCAATTTTGTTTGGGTCACCTTCCAATCGATGGCTACAATCATTCGAAATCCATCTGTTTCCATTCTTTTCTATTTTGCGAGGTGGACGCAATTCCCTTAAAAAGCACTATTTTTTTTTTAGCGTTTTTAATTTTGGACCGAACTTTCTTTTCTGAATCGATAGACAAAAACAAGAATCTGTATCTAAATCAGTGAATTCATGCAAAGAATGATTTAATTTAGTCAACAAATGCCTCCTATTTCTGCTATTTTGGGAATTAAATTGCTGAGATCATATGAAAGTTTAATGACCAAGTCCAAGAGTGCCATATTTTCTCTTTTTCTTATTACAAAGTGATTTTCAAAACTAGGTGTTGACACCTAAATTTTGACTATTAATTTGGGGACAATTGCATATAATATTAAGGATTAATATTTAACCCATAAACAAAAATAACATAATTAAATTACATAGCATATAGTTTATATTAGCATTCATCATATAGAGTGATTAATTCATTGCGTTGGACCGGTGATAGTAAATAGACCTAAATTGACCACGTGGAACAAGCCGACACATCAATCAATATTCGGCCTGCGCTAAGGAGCGGGGCTGAATTCTTAAGCCCTAAAAACTAGAGAAATTAAGTTTTAATTGAGTTGGGTTTAGTCCATAATGTTTAAAGGCCTTGAGTGTAATTAGAATAAACCCTGAATAGATCGAGCCTATCATTAATTAAAGGGTTAATACCCTGAAAAACCCTAAATTAGTACACTCGTGACAAATTTACTAAAAACTATTTTTTTAACCATGAAAATTCCCAAATTGTACACCTATGTCAAATTTATCCCAACTGACTATAAAAAACCATAAACTGGTACTATGGCAAATTTACCCCAAACTAATTAATTCGACATCAAAAAATCCCAAACTAATAAATTTGTGACAAATATACAATCCACTAAATTGGATTAATACCACAAAAAAATCACAAAAATTGTAAACTGTGACAGACAGAACGTAAAATCTCAAATTGTTATACCGGTCAACTGTCACGTGTCATTTGACGTAATAATTTAATAGTAAAATTTAACTAAAACTAATAAAGGGTAAATTTGTCACAAGTGTACTGATTTGGGGTAAATTTGTCAAAGATATACCAGTTTTGGGTTTTTAGTGGTCAAAAAATTAGTTTTAAATAAATTTATCACAAATATATCAGCTTGGGGTTTTTTAGGATATTAACCCTTAATTAAACCTGTAACATGCAAAATTCGGCCCAGCCCATCCACATCTTGGGCTGGCCGAAATTCACAAGAGTGGAGGCTTTCATTGGCCTATCTTTGCCTGTGTCATTAGAGAAGGGGACAAGAGGAAAAGGGCATAAATTTTGGCCCTTTCTTAGAGGCCCTTCTCTTACATCGAGTTTGCATTCTTGTGCGGGTCTCCTTCCAAGCAGAACTGCTTCAAATTTCCCAGCAGTTTTGTGTCTATCGGTGGCTATAATCACTCGAAATCTAAATTTTTTTCGTTCTTTTTGAAGTTGTCGAGCTCGACCAATTATGTTAAAAAGCATTAATTTTTGTGCGGTTTCAATTCTGGACCAAACTTTCTTTTTTGAAGAGGTAGAAAAAAACAAGAATCTCAGCCATCTAAATCAGAGAATTCATGTGAGGGATAGTGTTATTGAGTTGACAAATGCCTCCTATTACTGCTATTTTGGGAACTAAATTGCTGAAATCATATGAAAGTTTAAAGATTTTATCTTTAAAAAGTGTTTAAATACTGGGTTAGTGAAATTGCCAAGATTAGGAATTTTGGGAAGCTGATTCACTCTTTTGTAAATTAAGGAAAAGGCGAAAAAGTGAAAACAAAATTCAGGGTATAAAAGAAGTACCGGAAGCTATGGTCCACTTGTTATTGGACTAACATTGTGACCAGAAAAAGGAAAATAATCCGATTAAAATTCCCAATCAAGATCCTGCATTTGATGTAGTTTACATATCCTTCCCTTCTCTTTTAGCAGTACATTGCATTATGCATGGCCACAGACTATCCTGATATATATATATATTTACAAAAACATGTCTCACTCTTCTCCTTCCTCTCTCTCCCTCGTTCGAGTGGGGACTGATACGTTTCTGAGAAGATCGACTCGTTTTTGCGTGAAGAACTCCAAATGGAGCCCTTAACAGAAGAGGTTGATCCCGTCGGTGTCGAGTTTGACTCACCATGCTTCAAGGGTCCGAGATTGGCTTCTTGAAATAGAACAGGTCGACCCATCGGCACGAAGGTTCAAATTATAGACATAGGGTGTCGACTCCTTTTTATTAGGATTCCAATGGAAGTTCTTGAAACAACGAAGGTCCACCCTCCTGCAACACGATCAAGCTCCACTTCTAATTCGGAGGAGATCTTAAGAAGAAAGGAGTTGACGAAAAATCTCACCCTATAAACAATCATATAAATGGAGAGAAACTTCGAACATCTGACGAAGCAAGCCTTGACTTATCCTGCGACTCAAACTAGAGATGCAAGCTGGTGTCTTGGCCGTTGAAGACCGCGGTTAAATTCCCCGTCATTCTCGACCTAGTCTTCCTCGCGAAATCCTCACGGCAAAAACAATCCTTAACTCTAGAGGCCTTGAATCCGATGAGATGTTTTGTAATCTGTCTGTCCTGAGGTTTGGCCATGCTGCTGGCTTCTGAAACCCTGTTAGTGGTTCGCTTGTAGGAGCTGAACCATTTGTTTTGCATGTAGCTATTCTTCCTCCATGGAGGCACAAGCAAGTCCCTCTTCTTTAAGGACTGCCTTATTGCTGTGCTCATTATCCTCACCACTTGCTTCAACTCCTCGGGCCGGCCGACAAATATAGCCGGAAATATTTTGAGCAATGAAGTGATGCGATCCGTCGGGCGAGCAATTTCAAATTGTCCTGCTAAGGAGACCTCAGCGATGTAGCGAGTATCATTCACATTAATGTCGATGTATTGGTAATCTCCGGCCGGTAATCGGCTGGTCTTCTCCCATCTAGATTTGCAGAGACCTGGTGTACATCGATTTAGGAATTAGACGCCAACATTAAACAATGTCCTATGGTGGATATAGTTTTTGAATGAAGTTCAAAATAAGGTCATTAGATCCATGGAGTATAGCCACTCCAACATTATTACTCAACTAGTTCTGATTAATAAAGCAATGGAGCTGATCAAATCAAGTACAAGAAAACATAATTAATTTGTTTAAGAAATATACTAACCGGCGTCAAAGCCTCTGTCGCGAAGACGAGCCATCAATCGTCGCTTAAAATCATGCGACGACATATTCACTCGACCCCTCCCGATGAACTCGCAAGCGAGCTCAACTTCAGCTCCAATCTTCGCCTTCACTTCGTCGCCATTGTAATCCCTCACGAAAATATCCTCCAACGTCTCCCTCGTCGATGACTCATCAGAATCGGACCAGCAATCATCGAAGTCGGTGCCCTCACGCTCCTCCTTGCTCAGATTCTCATCATCATTATCCTCTTCGGCTTCGACCCTTCCTTCCTTCTCCATGAACGACGTCACGAGATCAGAGAGATCGGGAAAGCTCTCCGACGACACCGAATGCTCGCTCCCGCTGCTCTCGCAGAGCCGAGCCGCTTCGTCGAACGCCGCGGCTACCCTCTTGAACTTGATGGGCAATACCTTGGCCATATCTTGAAATGAAGATGAGATTGGCCTCGCTGCCGATGTCGCTTCACTTTTAGGTTAAATGGAGAAGAAAAGACAAATTAACGAGGGTTCTATGAATGAGAAATGAAGAGATGTATGTAGCCGTGATTGAGGTGAGATTCAGACGCATGTGCTCATGTTCATGTCCACGTACATTCGTTCGATCAACGAATATTCGGTAGAAATGTCCTTCAGTAAATCAATGAGCTCGAGCTCGTACTCGTGGCGTGCTCTCACTGGTCAACGATTCCGATCAACGAATATTCGGCTGATGCTCGTCCCCCTCTGGAACCGGAACGAGACTCTCAGGGAGAAGAAGCGGAAGGAGTCTGAATCCACCCATGTCTGCTTCTAATTTTCAAGCTTCAACGACAACACCGTTGTGTTTAATCTTCGGTGTGCGATTCTATCGAGGCCCATGATTCTTTTGTCGTGTTTCCGCTTTAGCTCCCATTCGTCTGTGATGATTCTGTTCATTTGCGCTTGTTTTTACACGTGCTTTCGCTGAGGAGAAATGTTAAATTAGCCGATTTGACTAGCGCTAGAGAAATGATAATAAGTTGCTTTCCAATTGCTGGGATCATTGTGGCGCACGTTGATAATTGTAGCTTTTGTCTCGTATAAATGCCGCATTTTGTGCAGCGGTGGCCGCCACTGGTATTATTTGGTCACGCTACAGCACAGTGATTACTCCTGTAAGCATCTACAAAAAAAAAAAAAAAAATGAGTTGCTTTTGCTGGATATGCTGACTGTATCCTGTAGAATACTGGCGACTGAGATTTTGGATGGATTTCTTCTTTTCATCAAGTGGCAAAATGAAGCTGTGTATTCGGATAGGAAGTAATACATAGATAAGTCTCTAAACCTAAATAGCAATATCAAGGTTAAGATGATTGAAGCTCTCTTCGTTAGCTTGAGTAGGGTGTTTCAAATTCAAGCTCTCAAACACCGATAACAGAATGAGAAGCCGTCGATGAATTGCAGAGGTTATTATTGCTTGCCTCATTTCTATTAGCTCTCAATGTTCTTAGGCGCGTTTGGTAAAATTTATTCAAAAATTATTTTAAGAAACAGAAATAGAAAAAACTATTTATGTTTTCTATTTTGTTTCGAGGTTTTTATTTTTGTTCCGAGAGATAATTTTTTAACAAAAGAACACGTTTGATAAACACAAAATTTCAGTTGTTGGAATAGAAAAAAAAAAAAAACAAAAACATGTTTAGTAAACTTGTATAATTTTTTTATTATTTTAATTTTTTAATTTTTAATTTTATTTTTCCTTTTATTTTTTTATTTTTTCTTCCTTTTGGCCGGTCATCGGCTTTGCCATGGCCAATGACTAGTTGATGAGGGCCGACAACCTCGACCATAGCCGACGACTAGCCGACGAGGGCTGGCAGCCTCGCCATGGCTAGGTGAGGCTTGGCCTCGCCTTGGCTAAGCGAGCTTGAGCTCGCCTAGATTTGACGAGGCCGACTTGGCGGTGGCTCGACGAGGCCGAGCCTAGCCGATGGCGAGGCGAGCTCGGCCTCACCAAATCTGGGTGAGCTCAAGCCTTGTCCATGGTTAGTGACTAGTTGACAAGGGTCGGCGGCCTCGGCCATGGCCGGCCCCAGTGAAGCCAAGCCTTGCCGTGGTTGGGCAAGGCTTGGCCTTACCTTGTCTGGGCCAGCTCAAGCTTGCCCAGATCCGACGAGGCCGACTTGGTGGTGGCCCGGCGAGGCCGGGCCGAGCCGAGCCAATGGCTAGGCGAGCTCGAGCTCACCCAACCAAGGCAAGGCCGAACCTCACCGAGGGCCGGAAAAATTTCATTTGATTTTCATAAATAGAAATTCGGGCGCTAGTGACGTGTGCATGGATAGCCAAGGAACTTAATACATGCACCACGGCAAAACCAAGCCCAAGAACTCCATGCCCATGCTCAATTCCCTGATGCCTTAGCTTGGGTCTATAAAGGCAAGGCCTATGTCTTGGGTGCTCGGGCTTGGGTCCATGAGGCAAACCCTCGATCCCAATGCCTAGGTTTAAGTCAATCAAGGCTAGTCTAGTGCTCGATATCAGTGCCTATGCTCAAGTCCATCAAGATTGGGCTAGATCTCTACACCCAATCAAGGTCCATCGAGATTGGGCCCAAGACCTAGCACCCATTCCCGAGTCCATCAAGGCTTGGTCCAATACCTAGGCGTGGGCCTAAGCCTAGCATAAATGTGTGCGGCCATAGGGGACCCAGGCATGAGAGTCCTAGACCAGGCCTCGATAGATCTTGGCTTGGAACTCAAGGATTTGAGCATAGGCATCATGGTTCAAGGCCAAACCCTAATGGATTCGAGCATGAGTGTTGAAGAGTTAGCCCCGGCCTCAAAATTATTGGGCCTGACCTCAATAGACCCGGTCATGGCTTATGTGCCTAGAATGGGGAACTTGATCAAAAATCACCGGTTCCAATCTTATGAAACAGGGAATTGGATTGGCGTCTTTGGGAATTGATCGTTTTTAAGTCGGTTTGGTCTGGTTGGGCGGTTTGTGGATTCTTTTCATTTACCCTTAATTTACGACTGCTCCACGTCCTCTTCCTCCCCGTTCCCCTCTCCCGCGCCCCCCGCCCCCCCGGTTCTAGCATTTTGCCTTCTTCTCCGGTTCGGTCCTTTTCTTATACGGATTGCTCTAACCCATCTGCGATCAGAGGCTACATTGTACGAGGATGAGGACGTGCGATCGATTCGACGCGATCTTGAATCTTCCAAAGCGGCTATGACCAGATCCAACGCCTCAGAATTTTAACTGGCCCGTTGTTGTCAAACCTCCGTCGACAATTCTGCTTACCGAACTTCTCACATTCCTCTCCTTTTCACGGATTTTTACCTTCAAAATTCGATTTTTTTCTCTAGAGATGTTCCCTTTTTTTTAGAGGCCCTTCTCTTTTACGTAGATTCGTTCCGGTCACCTTCCAAGCAAAGCTGCTTCAAATTTTCCAGCAGTTCTGTGTCTACCGTTGCTATAATCACTCGAAATCTAAATTTTTTCGTTCTTTTCGATGTTGCGGAGCTCGACCAGATTCTGTTAAAAAGCACTAATTTTTTTTGCGGTTTCAATTAGGAACTTCGGAAGCTGATTCACTCTTTTGTAAATTAAGGAAAATGAAATTCAGGGTATAAAAGAAGCACCGGAAGCCATGCTTGACTTGTCATTGGACCAAGATTGTGACCAGGAAAAGGAAAATAATCTGATTCAAATTTTCAATCAAGACCCTGCATTTAATCTAATTTGCCAATCCTACCCTTTTCTTGTAGCAATATATTACATAACGCATGGCAACATATCATCCTGATGAATATGTTTGTACAAAAACATGTCTCACTCTTCCTACTTTTATCTCCTTCCTCTCCCTCATTCGAGTTGGGGCCTGATGTCGGTTCTGAGAAGATCGATTCATTTTTGAGTCAACAACTCCAAATGGAGCCCTTAGCAAAAGAAGTCGATCCCGTCGGTGTAGAGGTCGACCCTCTATGTTTCAAGGGTCCGAGATTGGCGTCTTGAAATAAAGCAGGTCGACCCATCGTCGGAACGAAATTTCAATTATAGACATAGGGTCTCGACTCCTTTTGCTTAGGATTCCAATTGAAGTTCTTGAAACAAGAAAGGTCCATCCTCTGGCAGCACGATCAAGTTCCACTTCTGATCGAGAGTTCTGAGGAGATCTTGAAAAGGAAAGAGTTGACGACAAATCTCGCCCTATAAACAATCACATATAAATGGTATAAATAGAAAGAAACTTCAATCATCTGACCAAGCAAGCCTTAACCTATGCTGACTCAAACTAGAGATGCAAACTGGTGTTGTGGTCATCGAAAACCGCGGTTAAATTCCCAGTCATTCTCGACCTAGTCTTCCTTGTAACATCTTCGCGACAAAAACAATCCTTCATTCTAGAGGCCTCGAATCCGATGAGATGTTTCGTAATTTGTCTGTCCTGAGATTTGGCCATGCTGCCGGCTTCTGAAACCCTGTTTGTAGTTCGCTTGTAGGAGCCGAACCATTTGTTCTGCATGTAGCCATTCTTCCTCCATGGAGGAACAAACAAGTCCCTCTTCTTCAAGGACTGCCTTATTGCTGTGCTCATTATCCTCACCACTTGCTTCAACTCCTCGGGCTGGCCAACGAATATCGGAGGAAATGATTTGAGCAATGAAGTGATGCGATCGGTTGGTCGAGCAATTTCGAATTCTCCTGCTAGGGAGACCTCGGCAATGTAACGAGTATTGTTTACATTAACGTCGATGTATTGATAATCTCCAGCTGGTATTCGGCCGGTCTTCTCCCATTTAGATTTGCATAGACCTGGTGTATAACGATGTAGGAATTAGACACCAACATCAAACTGTCCTATGGTGGATACAATGTTTGAATGAAGTCGTTCAAAATAGGGTCATTGGATCTATTGAGTATAGCTACTCCAAGAGAATTATTCTACTAGTTCTTATTATTAAAGCAATGGAGCTGATCAAATCAAGTACAAGAAAACATAATTAATCTGTTTAAGAAATATACTAACCGGCGTCGAAGCCTCTGTCGCGAAGACGAGCCATCAGCCGTCGCTTAAAATCATGCGACGACATATTCGCTCGATCCCTCCCTATGAACTCGTGAGCGAGCTCTACTTCAGCTCCAATCTTCGCCTTCACTTCGTCACCATTGTAATCCCTTGCGAAAATCTCCTCCAACGTCTCCCTCGCCGATGACTCACCGGAATCGGACCAGCAATCATCGAAGTTGTTGCCCTCGCACTCGTCTTTGCTCAACTTCTCATCATTATCATCATCCTCCTCTCCGACTTCAACCCTTCCTTCTCTCTCCATGAACGACATCACGAGATCAGAGAGATCGGCAAAGCTCTCTGATGGCGCTGAATGCTCGCTCCCGCTGCTCTGGCAAAGTCGAGCCGCTTCGTCGAACGCGGCGGCTACCCTGTTGAACCTGATAGGCAATACTTTGGCCATATCTTCAAATGAACATGAGATTGGCCTCGTTGCCGACGTCGCTTCACTTTTTCTTTCGCTCTTTTTGGGAGAGAGTGATTGAGAGAGTGAAGAAGATGGAGGGCGATTCTTCAATCACAGGTGTTATAGAGATACTAATGTGTGAAGCGGCTTTTGGTAGATTTGGAAGGGCGTGGAATTTTATTTTATTTTTGTTAAAAGAAGAAGAAAGACAAAATAACGAGAGTTCTATGCATGACAAATGGAAGAGATGTATGTGGCCGAGATTGAGGGGAGATTCAGACGCATCTGCTCTTGTTCACGTCCACGTACATTTGTGGGTTGGTTTGTCGAGAATGAACCAGGTCAAGTTTACTCAAATTATCATCTGCCTTAAATCTTTAATCATGTAGCTCTAATCAGTCGAAAGTTGACTGGAGGTCCTCACTTCAATTACGTTGCGGGAACATCGAATTCTATTGAAGATAATTAACTCACAATCCCACTTCAAATCTCATCAATCAGCTGAAGCGAAGGGGGATTTCGGCCATTGCATGACCCAACGGGTCCAATGAAGAAAAGACGCCCAGGATGGAGGCTATAAAAGTTGAAGAGTAAAGGCTGTTATGTCCTAATTTGCGTAGATATTCCAATTTAAGGAGGTTTCTTAACTTGAGAAGATTTCTTAATTTAATATTTCCTAGTTCATATGTCTTAGACTATCTATAAATAGGAGGTGCATTCTCAATTGTAAGAATTCACAATTGAATTTGATAATATATGAGAATTTTTCTCAAGTGAGTGATTTTTTTCAATTCTTGATCCATGTTAGAAAGTCTCAATTCTTTGGTGGTGAACTCTTACGTCCCCTAGTCTTGTTCCCTCAAACACACCAAACACTTTCACTCATGCCATCAAACACATTCAGCAGCTTCTCACAAACTCAGCATGTATCAAGTCGGTATCAGAACTTCTAGATTGAACAAGTTTTGGGCGAACCATTCCATTCTAGAATTAAATATGGTATGAGTGGAGCAAGTCCTCAACATCAAGCGAGACATGGACAGCCGCGAAGACCTTTGGTGTACTGTCCACGACATATTGAAATACTGCCTTCCAAGCAGGCACCAGGAGAATGACCGCGAAATTAGAATGAAATCACATGAATTTGAAGGTAGCCTCGATCTAGATGACTTTGTTAATTAGTTGAATGATATTGAACGGGTACTTAACTTCAAGTCATACTTGAATGAAAATAAGAATAATAGCAATAGTTTCGTTCTTAAATTTATAAGTAAGCTTACTTCGGTGGGAAACCCCAACAAATTAGTGAATCAAGATAAAAAAAAAAATGTAGGGTCAAATTTTAGAAAAAAATTAAAGGAACTTATGAAGTAGAGGTATTTGCCTTACAGCTATGAGCCCGACTTTTTTTTGTAAAGTTAAACTCTCTCAATTAACATGGTATGAGCATTGACGAGAATATTAGCAAGTTCAAACAACTCCTGATGAGGTTTGATGCACAAGAAATGTGAGAGAATACTGTTAGCTGGGTTCACTCCTATGTGGAGGAAGCCCAATGAAATGCAAGCCTAAAAAGGGCTTGAGCTCATATGATAAGTTATATGGAGAAATATGGTTTCTCACTATCTTTTAAGTGGTAACTGTAAAAAGACATAGTAATAAGAGAAAAAAAGAAAGCAGAAAATCTGGAGTTTGGGTAAAGTCTGATTTACATCAAGTTAGCATCGAAGGTCGATTCGTGATCCGATTGAACTGAAATTTTGTCAGCATGTTTAGCGCAATCTTCTTGAATCTGAATGATTTGATTTTCGTTTGAAGCTCCCTATATCAAGTTTTTCGTAAATTGATCAAAACCTAAAATTTTTGTCAAATTTATCATTGATCTCTTATGAAATTCATGTGTATTACCAAGAAGTATGTTCTTGAAGCCTTTGCTACTATGTACCTTTAGTATTTGCTAGAGAAAAACATTGTTCATTCAATTTTATTGATAGTGAAGATTTTCGAATGGACTCCGGTCTCGTTGTGACACTCATTATCTCATATCAAGTCACATGACTTACTTGAATTTCAGGAATTATAAAATAAATTTCAGTCAGGCTGAATTATAAGAAACTGAACTACACTCGGCTCTATTTATCATAAAACTCTGTTTCTTTACACGTAGGAAGTTGAGGTTAAGAGGAGGATTTCTACAAAAAAAAAAAAAAAAAACACTAGGAATCACAAACACTAAACATCCCGCCTCCCGTTGAGTATGTATATACTGTCAGACAACCAAAAACAAATTTCTCCCACACATCGAGCGCTCCTCAGCCATCTCCTACTCTGAAGGAAAGACACAAAAAACACAAGTGTGAGTTTTTAAAATAAAAACTCAGCAAGTGGGCAGTTAATCCTAACTTGGATTTGGTCAATAGCACGACAAATAGTGTGACATCCCGATTTTCCAATTCTATTTTCAATAAATTGAGATGGGCATTTCATTGGCACGCATATAGTTCTTTTCCTTGAGTCGGCTATTCGTGTAAAAATTAGTTTATCGGGTGAAGCCGTCAAGAATTTCTAATGCACCAGACTTGAGAATTTGACCAGGAAGCAACCTTTCGACCAAGCTAATCTACAAGGGTCATTACGGCACAATTAAAAATCGATTAGAGATCGGAGATAGGTCGACTCGACAAAGGCATGTGATTAGGCGTGGGTGATTCCACCAGATTGCACAATTCTTGTCGATCGGCACTAGACCGACTTTTCTATCGATTGGGTACCCGTGTTCGTATTTGAAATCTTGAGATTTCCCCGACAACCAAAAGTCGCCAATGTTTCAAAGATGTACATTGTAGCTTGAGATGATCAGCCACAGGTCAAATGCATGAAAATTTCTAAAGGCTACCCGGTAGGTTGGGCCGCGCTAGTATCGTGCCAAAGTGAAATTAACCGTGGAATTGAGATCTAATTCAGAAATTGAAAGTCTGAGTGTGTCACAAATCATTTTAGGAATGTCGACTCATCTTCGGAAAATTTTTCATGCAATCAAAGTTTTTCAGCAATTAAATCAAAAAATGGCTAATTTGGCTCAAGAAATTAGTAGGCCCGCTTTTAGTCGTACTTTTGGGACTTAAGTTGGTTTTATGGACAAGTGAAGATATAAATTGAAGTGTGGTGATATTGGATTAATTTTATGGACTTCAATTGGACTCAATTAGAAGAGAATTGAAGAATAATATACAAAGTTTAAAAATTGGTATGCCTCGACGGAAAAGGAAATTGGACCCATTGGAGAATTGTTGTGGGAGATTTGAAGTTAGTGGAATGTGAGGTCAGCTTATGTCATGGTTGGGGCCAAAGCAAATGGGGTGTTGACAAATGTCGAATGCTCATTGGTCCCCAAAAAGCACCTCTCACTTCAATCTTCATCTTCTTCCTTGGGACTTGGAGAGAGAAAGGAAAAAGAAAGCAGAAACCATTGACCGGTTTCCCCCTCTCCATTCGAACTCGCCCGCTCGACGCCGCTGCTCGTTGCCGTCGTTGGAGTCGTCGCCGTCGTCGCCCGTCCGCGCCCGCTCGCCCACATGACCGCCTAGCTCGCCACTCCGCCTTTGGCCAACCATTGTTCGTGCGACCCCGACCCTCCATCATCTTCATTAGCCGCTATTCTTGGTCATCTAGCTCGTCGGAGAGCCGCCGTGAGCCAGCCGAAGCCAGCTCGCCGCTGGTGCCACTTCTCCTCCGCTCGCACGATCGGCCGGCTCGTGCTCGCTCTCCGTCGCTCGCCCGACCGGGACCCTTCGTCATGTCGTCATCGTCCGATCGTCCAGCCGCTTGTTCATCATTGCCAAGGCCGTTGGAGGCCCCGCCTAGCCGCCGTGAGCCATTGCCCAAGCTACCACCCTTCTCCTTCGTCGTTCCTCCGCTCGATCAAGCCCGGATCCGCCCCTTCTCGGCCTCAACCAGCAGCTGGTTTTGTGGTATGGTAGTGGGTGTTTGGCCTGTTTTGGCCACCTTCCCGAGCCCGGATGCTCGGATCACCTTGAGAAAAGTAGATCATCGCGTCGTCCCCGTCATTTTGGTTTGCTCGGCTCGCTAATCCGGTGAGTTTAGCTCACTAAACCTTGATTAGACGGTTAATAATGCATTAAGTGTGCTTAGTCTAAGTTAAGTAATCTTATGTGGTTAATTTAGTTTATTTAATTGTGATTTAGATTAAGATGTTTGTTTAATCTAAAGTATGTCTAATTAAAGGCTAAGAGAGTTTATTTAATGTTAAGCCTTGATGGGACATAATAGGGTTTTATTTTTGAATTATTTAATTTTTTTGAAATTCTGGAATTTATAATATTATATTATATTATATTCCGAAATTATTAAAATATTATTATTAAAAAAAACGGAAAATTTATTTTTGACCCCGATTGCTCAGAATTTCGTGCCGATCGCTGCTTTGTGTGTTCGGATTTTGAAATTGATGGTTGGATATTATAAATTGGGTGTGGATGACGAAAATATGGATATTATTATTTAATTAATTTTTGGAATAAATTTAATTATTTATTAAATTCCGAAAATTTCATCGGGACCTTGTTCTCTTAGAATTTCGTGATGATCGCCGCTATGCATGTAGAATTTGAGTTTGATGATTAATTATGGCAAATGGAGTGTGATTGTGATAAATAGAGATTTTTTTTATAAAATCCTAAGTGTGAAAATTGATGGGAGATTGGTCGTGATTGATCACTTATTAGAAGTCGTGACTAATAGGGCCGTGATTGACCACCTATTAGAGGTCGTGCCCAGTGAGGCCGTGATGGACCACCTATGAGAGGTCGTGCCTAATAGGGCCGTGATTGACCATCTATGAGAGGTTGTGCCCAGTGAAGCTGTGATGCACCACCTAATTAAATGTCGTGCCGAGTGGGGCCGTAATTGCCACTGGTTGTTAAACCTTCCTATAGGATTGTGATTGAGAGCAATGATTGATTTGCTGAATTGACATGTAATCGGCCAAGTCGATTGATCGCTAAGACGATCCAAGTGGTTGAATTGTTCTGATGATGTGATTATGCCATGGTTGTTTGGTTATCATAATTGTAGGTGGTTGAATTATATAAATTGTGCTAACCTGCAGATGAAGGCTAATGCAAGGTAAGTCTTATGGGTGATGTGGCTAGGCCACTCAGGGCGTATTTTCTTTCTAATAGGGGTTTAGGGGGTTGAACTTGCTGAGACATTGTCTCATCCCGGTTGTGGGATTAAAATTTCAGGTCCCTGGTGAATGAAGTGGCTAGATAGCTTTGGTTGGCCTTGATGAGTTGTGGAGGTAAAGTCATAAAGATTGGAGAACGTGTCTAACTTGTAGGTCGTAGGACAGTTCCTTTTTAAGAGCCGGTCTTTTGTAGACTTTTGGCCGTAGACCTCTATTTGTAATTCTGTTGAATTATGAAAGTGTTATGTTATGATTTTGCTTCCTGCTTTTTTATCCCGTATTTCATTGTCAGGGATTTTATAATACGTTCCGTTTGCGCAATAAGAAATGAATGGGGTCAGTGACACTACCTGGGAATGTCGCATTTGCATGACTATGGTGGGATGTTGGCGCGCTCGAGATTCGGGGCGTGACAAATAGGTAAACAAACAGTCAATTTGCTGAATCCACATAAATCTAGCTGCAACAATCACCTAGGGGGATACGACACTTCGTGCTGAACCCCCTCACACCGAACCTGACATCACGAGGTCCCCTGAGAAGCTATTCAGCCCTTCTCAGACTTCTGGAGAGAATACTGCTACTCTTCATCACCCTTCTCCAGGCATCCAAACACCCGGAGTCTCACATTGGCTCTTAGTCAACTTCATATATTCACAATTCCCTTGTTGCAGCATTAACAACCTCAGCATGTGAACAACCACAAACAGGTCTAAACACACGTCATTAAATACTTTAAAGTATATAGGAACTCTCATTAAAGGCAACACAGCAATTGCTGCACATTCTCGGATCAAGGCAATCTATAGACTGAAATGAGCAGTTTCAATCACAGACACAGAAAGTATATCTAACCTTATCGGAATGTTATGAAATTTCAGTATGTTATAGAAAAGACATAGATTAACATTTTCTATGAAGAAAACTAAGCCTAAATCTCATTGTATTAAGAGCAGTAATTTGCTATCTTCTCCTCAAAATTCTGCAGCAACTCTCAAATTTAGTACCTACAGAAGAAATATTGTTTCACCATCTTAACCTTGACCATTTGCTCTCAAATTTTGATATGTAATTCCTAATGATGTTTCCTACAACTTTCATTAAAAGTTTAAGGTCCAATTCTTTCTAGAAAATTACAGAAAATTCGTGGAATCACCTAAGGTATTGTTGTTTCCTAAAATACAGCTTACTAGTTCAAAGTAAATGATCTTACCAACATATTTGCTCATCAATCTTATTATAACTAGATGTCAAACTTAATCCAATGGATGTTCTCTCAAGTAAACTTGTTATTTTCCTTATCTATATCATCAAAATTTAAGGTGACACCAAAACAAAAGGTTTTTCATCTCTAATTCTCTAAAACAAAAGCATCTTATACTGTTTTCTTCTATTTTTAATTCAACCAAACTGCAAATTTCTCTACCAATCTCTTTTACACCTCAAAACTCTTCCACAGCATCTAAAATTAATCACAGTAGGCCTTTACCCACAAGAAACATTCTATAACTCGGTACAAAGCAAATGTTCACAACACTCATGGCCTTCTACCAAGCAAAACAATATTTCTCAGCTTTCTTGCAGACTTTCTACTCCCATGATGGCCATTAACCAGACAAACAACTTGCAAACGGCACACCATAGGTGAGGCCGAACCACAACAGAACCGGAGGAAAGGAAAATCCTCTAGATAACATGCGATAGTATCTCATCCAGCAACCAATGTGTAGCGCAAAGGAATAGAACTTCGAGTCCCCCAAATTTTAGCTCCCAAACAGAGCTTTGGTTCTCAAATTTCTTGCACCTAACTTCAAAATCTACCCCAATTCTCACATGTATAACTAGAAACAACCTTTTTCGTGGACTTGGAATTCTAAACACAGGCCCACTTGCCTGGATCTTTCACCAATGGGGAAGGGAGGAGGCGTCGGGCGAGCTAGGGTTCCACGACCGGCGGCGGAGCTCCGAACAGAAGATTTCGCTGCTAGATGGAGGCACCGGTCATGAGAGGCCGAGATGAGGTCGGGTTTTTGGTGGAATGAAGCAAGAATAGGGGAAAAAAGAAGTGGGTGTTTCAGTAGAGAGAAGAAGAGAAGACGATGGTCTGTTGGGGAAAAGGTATGAACGTTTCAAGGAAGGAGAATGATAAAATAAAATAAAAAATAAGATGTATAAGTGTTGCCTCCTCCTTCCTTCTCAACTCCACTTGGCTACAACGTGGGGGAAAAAGAAAATTTTCTTCTTAAAATAATCCCTCCCCCTTCCACTCTCTCATGTACGAAGTAGGTCTTTATCGGAATAAATTTTAGTTAGTCTCAAACATGCCCATTCTAACTAACGAGTGAAGAGATTAGAATTTGGGCGTCACACCCGTGGTTTTTGATCTCCTCATCGAGGAGATTTTCCACGTAAAAAGAAAATCGTCTTGTGTTCGTATGCTTGGTATTTATTTTACTCTATTATATCGATTTCTAATAGGTTTACACAAAAAAAAAAAATAGATTATTTTATTCCGCTACATTAATTTGATATTGTTCGAATTGTTATTGTTCTCCTATCAGAGTAGTATCAAAACTTCTGGTTATTGCTTGATTTTTCTGCCTTGTGTTAAACAATGGAAACAAATACGAGTAGAATGGTTACACTAAATTGTTCGAATTATTATATTTGAAAAGGGAATATGGAAGACATTTTATATGTAAAAGATTTTTATTTGCCCATATTTTCCGAGGAGAAACCGAAGAATAAAACTAATGCTGAATGGTCTATATTTCATCGTCAAGTGTGGGGTTATATTAGACAATGGGTGGATGATAATGTTTTTTTTTTTTTTTGGTTGCTGGAGGAACCGCTTTGGCCGACAGTCGTCACGTAAACTTCCAGATGTCGCTAGCAGGGAAACCACCACCCCGACACCACGCTTAAGTCACCACACAGCGCTTCAGCCTCTCTGCTTCGCAAGGGCTTCGAACCTTAGCCTCATCGGTGGAGGACAAAGGATCTACCATCCACGCTACAACGGCCAGTGGTATGGGTGGATGATAATGTTTTGAACCATATTATTGAGGAAACACGTGCACGCAATTTATGAGATAAGCTCGAACAGTTATATGCTCAAAAGACTGGAATAATAAGTTATTTTTTATAAAACAAATTATGGCTCTGAGATATCAAAATGGTACTCATTTGACTGATCATTTAAATTCTTTTCAATGAATTATAAATTAGTTAGCTGTGATGGGAATCGATTTTAATGATGAGATACAAGCACTATAGTTGCTTGGTACTTTGTCGAACTCATGAGAGACGTTCCAAACATTTTTGTCTAATTCTACCCCAAATGGTAGGATTACAATGGATTTGATCAAGAGTAGTATTTTGAATGAAGAGATGAGAAGGAAGACACAAGGATCATCCTCTTCACATTATGATACTTTGGTTGTTAAGAAAATGGGAAAAAGTGAGTCTCAAGGTCCAAGAAATAGAGATAAAAGTCGAAATAAAAGTAGAGATAAGTATAATAACTTTTCTAATATTTAGTGTCATTATTGTCATCATAAGAGATATATTCAAAGGTTTTGTCACCAGCTAAAAAGATAGAAACAAAAGGAGAAAGGTAAAAAGAAAAAAAGTGATAATGATAGTGATGACTATCATGTTGCTGCACTTAAAGAAGACTTTTTCATCATTTTTTATGGTGATGTGGTGAATTTTGTATCTCATAAGACTAGTTGGGTAATTGATAGTAGTGCATCTGTTCATGTTACATCTTGTAGGGATTTCTTTACATCATACAAGTCAGGTGACTTCGAATCTGTGAAGATGGGAAACAATGGGCTAGCTCAAGCTGTAAACATCGATGATGTGCGCCTAAAAACCAGCAATGGCATAAGGTTAATATTGAATAGTGTTAAACATATACCTGATATCCGCTTGAATTTGATTCCTACATGCAAGTTGGATGATGAGGGGTATTGCAGCACATTCAATAATGGTCAATGGAAGCTCACCAAAGGTTCTCTTGTTGTGGCTAAATGTGAAAAATATTCTTCATTGTATATTATGTAGGCAAAGTTGTCTATAGACAAAATTAATGCAATAAATAGTGAAGATGTAACTGGCATAAGAGGCTTGGTCACATTAGTGAGAAGGGTTTGTCAATATTGACCAAGAAGAAGCTTATTTCAAGATTAAAAAGTTCAGCGCTAAAGAAATGTGCTCACCGTTTAACAGGAAAACATAACAAAGTTGCATTTAAAAGCTTCCCTTCTTCAAAAAAGTCAGGTATACTGGATTTAGTGCATTATGATATTTGCAATCTTATGAAAACAAAATCACTTTGTAGCTCTCTTTATTTTGTCACATTCATAGATGATTTTTCAAGGAAAATTCATATTCATACCTTGAAAATTAAAGATCAAGTATTATATGATTTTAAGTAATTTCAGGCTTCAGTTGAAAGACAGATTGGAAAGAAATTAAAATGCATCAGAACTGATAATGGAGGAGAGTATATTGGACATTTTAATGAATATTGCAAATAATAAGGTATTCGACATCAAAAGACACCTTCCAAGACGCCTCAGTTAAATGGTTTAGTTGAGAGAATGAACAGAACACCGGTTGAAATGGTAATATGCTTACTTTTACAATCAAAGCTACCTGGATCCTTTTGAGGTGAGGCTTTAAGTATAGTTGTGCATGTATTAAATCTTACTCAATGCGTTCATTTAGAGTTTGATGTTCCTAATAGAGTTTGGATAGGCAAAGATGTTTCTTATGATTATTTGTATGTCTTTGGGTGCAAAACATTTGTGCATATTTCCAAAGATGAGAGCTCTAAACTTGATGTGAAAACACGACAGTGCATATTTATTGGTTATGGACATGATATGCTTAGCTACAAATTTTAAGATCTAGTTGAAAGAAAATTGTAAGAAGTAAAAACGTTTATCACCTGTGGTGACCTCAGGCGGATCGGGGGCCGTCGAAGGGTGCCACATACATATGGAAGGTCAAACAATAGAGGATAGTAAGAAAGCATAAATGATTTCAACATCACAAGTTAGTGATAATTTGATTGATTTGGATCTAGTTCTTCTTACAAATATTCATACACAGGTTGATGAAGAGTGCCAGGAAGTCAATCTTCCAAATAACGCACATGTTTCTAAACATGTTGAAACATATATATTATTCCTAAACTAAAGACTCAATTAGATGCTCCACTAGATACTCCAGTCCGGAGATTTGTTAGAGACCGGCGACCTTCCACCAGGTATTTTGAAGATGAGTATATATTATTGACTGATGTAGGTAAACCATAGTGCTATGTAGAAGCAATAGAAAATGAGTATAAAAACAATTGGTGCAATTACTTTATAATAATCATACTTTTGAGTTGATGAAATTACCTAAAGGTAAAAGAGCTTTGAAGAACAAGTGGGTATATAGGTTGAAGCAAGATGAACATTCTTCACAACCACAGTACAAAGTTAGATTGGTTGTTAAGGGATTTGGTCAGAGAAAGGGTATTGATTTTGATGATATATTTTCTTCGGTAGTGAAAATATCTTCTATCCATGTGGTACTAGGCTTGGTAGCTACCTTAAATTTAGAAATTGAGCAAATGGATATCAAAACAGCCTTCCTACATGGTGATTTGGAGAAAGAGATATACATAAAACAACCTGAAGATTTTAAAGTAAAAGGGAAAGAGAATTATGTGTGCAAATTGAAGAAAAGTCTCTATGGTCTAAAATAAGCACTAAGGTAGTGGTACAAAAAGTTTGCGTCAATTATAATAGAATAAGGCTATAAGAAGACTTTATCGGATAACTGTGTGTTTGTTCAAAAATTTTCTAATTATGACTTTATTATTCTCTTGCTTTATGTTGATGATATGTTGATTGTTGGCGGGAATGTTTCAAGAATTGAGTTATTGAAGAAACAATTGAGTAAGTCTTTTGCCATGAAAGACTTGGGTTCAGTGAAGTAGATTCTTGGCATTAAAATTACCCAAGACAGAGATACTAAGAAATTGTTTTTGTCACAAGAGAGATATATTGAGAAGATCTTTCAAAAAATTTTACATGGATAAGGCTAAAGTGGTTAGTACTCCTCTTGCTACCTACTTTGAATTAAATATGAAGTAAAGTCCTACGACTAATAAAGAGAAGAAAAATATGGAAAGTGTTCCATATGCCTTAGCTGTAGAAAGCTTAATATATGCGACGGTATATACATGCCCAAACTTGGCACACGCAGTTGGCATTGTTAGTCGTTATTTGTCAAATCCAGGCAAAGAGCACTAGAATGTAGTGAAGTGGATTATGCGGTATCTTTGGGGAACTTCAAATTTGGAACTTAATTTCGGGACCGGGAAACTTGAGTTAGTTGGATACATAAATTCCAACTTGGCAAGAGATGTTGATACTTGTAAATCTACTTCTCGTTATTTGATTTCTTTTGCAAGTGGAGCTGTGTCATGGAAGTCAAGATTGCAAAAGTATGTTGTACTTTCTACAACCGAAGCTGAATTTATTGCAGCGACTAAAGCTAGTAAAAGATGCTATGGATGAAGAAAGTTCTTAGAAGAACTTGGGTTTAAGTAAAAGAGATATGTGCTATTTTGTGATAATCAAAACGCAATTCATCTTGGTAAGAATTCATCTTTTCATTCTAGATCAAAACATATTGATGTTAAATATCATTGGATAAGGGATGTTTTAGATGAAAAGTTATTGGAACTTGAGAAAATTTATATATATCATAATGGCTTTGATATGATGACAAAGATTCTACCAAGAGATAAGCTTGAACATTGCCAATTGATAGTAGAGATGGTGAATCCCTCTACATTGTCGTGAGGAGGAGATTTATTAGCTGGGTTCACTCCTATGTGAATGAAGCCCAATGAGATGTAAGCCCAAAAAAGGCTTGAGCCCTATGATAAATTATATGAAGAAATATGGTTTCTCATTATCTTTTAGGTGGTAGTTGCAAAAAAACGTAGTACCAAGAGAAAAAGATAAAGCAAAAAATCTGGAGTTGGGGCAAAGTCTGATTTACATCAAGCTAGCATCGCAGGTTGATTCGTGGTCCAATTGAGCTGAAATTTTGTCAACATATTCGTGGCGCAATCTTCTCGAATTTGAACAATTTGATTTTCATTTGAAACTCACTACATCAGGTTTTTCGTTTGAAATTCATGTGTATTGGTAATATTCTTGAAGTCTTTACTGCTATGTACCTCTAGTATTTGTTAGAGAAAAACATTGTTCATCCAATTTTGTTGATAGTAAAAAATTTTGGATGGACTCGGTCCTATGGTTTTTTATCTCCTCACATCGATGAGATTTTCTACATAAAAAAAAAAAAAATCGTCTTATGTTCACGTGCTTGGTATTTATTTTACTCTATTTATATTAGGTTTACACAATAGGGGAGATTATTTTTATTCCGCTGCGCATTAATTCGATATTGTTCAAATTGTTACTGTTCTCCCATCAAATACCAGTATTTGCCTCCTCAAAAGATTGAACAATGATATCGCCCATTTGCTTGAGCTTCAATAACATTGGTCTTTTGAAGACATTAGCTAGAAGTGAAGAAAAGATAATGGTGTGGCGGGAGGTTTCCATCTACAAGAACATCCTCATTAATGGGTGCTTCTTCTAGCAAGGCAAAGATTATTTCGACAAACGAGAAGTTAACTTAGTTCGTTAAAGAGTTCAAAAGATTAAGAAAAAAAAGATCAGATATTGGAGGTAGAAACTGCTTTAAGCATAGGCATTTGTGAATTAATTGTCCTAATTTGAGGGTTAAGACCCACAAGAAATTAAGAAAATTGATTTGGAATCTCAAGAGGCTAGTAAGGATCAAATTAAGTTGAGTTCGGAGCCAAGGAGCAAGATGAGATTGTGGAATAAGTTGATGAAGATGAGATTGCTTGGTAATTGACTTACTGATATCTATTTGGTCTTCTTAATTACATTAGTGATCATAACTTTACTTAGCTAATCACCTTGTCATGACATCTCCAATTCTTCACGAATTTCTCGTCCTCCCTAACTCTCATTTTACCGAGGTTTATCTAGCTTCTATAAGTCTTCTCACTTTGTACTTGGGATGTCATTAATGGCGATAGAGCATCTCTCATATGAACATTACTTGAAGTAAGACAACATATACATTCATCAAATAATAATGGTAAATAGATGATTTTTTTCAACTTCAAAATATTATTGAAGGTTATCCCAACAAAAGTTAGTAAGAATAGGTTCTATGTGATGCTATTATTGCGTATGCATGCCTTTTGCTCCGGGGGTTAAATTGCCAAATTGATGGGGACGTTGAGCATGATGGCCATAGGAACACCGACATGTTCCACAATAAGCGGAAATACATTACCCTTACACCTTTAAGCCCGTCTAATCCACAAAAATGACCTAAATCTTTTGATGATTTAATTCTAAATCTTTTAACAATTAGTCAATTTAATTATAAATCTTTTGATAATTAGCCAATTTAGTTTTCTAATCAATTTTGATTGGAAATTGCTAACGTGGACCCTAGTTGTCCTACGTGGCACAGTTGCCAAGGTGATGACCTGCCACATGCGAGGGTTGACAAGGGCGATTGCCACCTAAGGCCAGTGACCTCTGCTAGCAATCACTAAGGCCCAGCGATGACTAGTGGAGGGAAAAAAAGAAAAAAAGAAAATTAAAAAATTAAAAAATTCAGAAAATTAACAAAAAAATTGTCTACTTTAGTATTAGTCATACCACATAGGACAGTTGGTGCTTCCTAGACTGCCATGTCAGCAATCTCTAGCGAAATTGGCCAAGATGATTTAAATTACAAATCGTCAAGAGATTTAGGACTAAATTAGCAAATTGATAAAAAAAATTTAAGACCAAATTGGCACAATCGAAAAGTTTAACATTAAATTAGCTTTTATACAATAGGGTTAAGATTTTTTTGGATAATATTCCCCATCAATTTAGGATAAGAAAAGGAAGCGAGTGGAAAATAGCTTTCAAAATCAAAGGGAATATTTAGGAGTGGCTAGTTATGTCATTCAGTCTTTTCCAATGCTCCGAACATCTTCATGAGGATTATGAGTGAAATCCTTTGTCCTTTTATTGGTTGCTTTATGTTAGTTTATCGTAATGATATTTTTGTTATAGTAAGAGCGAGATAGAATATTTGTCTCACTTAAAATAAGTCTTCGAAGTCTCAAGGAAAAAAAGCTCCAAACCAAGATTGAAAAAAAAGAAGAAAAAAGTGCAGGCTGTTGTCTCCAAGCATCGTTTTCATTGGCTAGTGGTTTCCAAATATGGGATTTATGTAAATCAATCATGGTCTTCCCTGTTCCTATTGCAAATTTGTGAAGAATTTGAGCACTATCACGGCTCCTATCAAATGCATGAAAACGGGATCTTCTGAATGATTCAATGCTACCCACAATACTTTTAAAGTCATCAAACAAAGCTTTCCTAAAAACCTCTAATTTATTTGAGTGAGAAATTGATAGGGTTAAGGAAGAATGATACCACTTATGATAAGGAGTTGTTTGCCATTGTGAGAACTTTTGATCATTTGAGTCACAACATGAAACTTAAATAGTTTGTTCCTCATTTTGATCATGAGGTTTTCATGTACATTAACGGTCAATGCAAACTCAATTCAAGACATGTCAAATGAGTAGATTTTCTTCAATTCTTTTTCTTTTTCTTGAAAGAAAAGGATTGGCCACTTGATATTGTTCTACTACGGTTTTTGTCAGCAATACTTATTCGTGGGCGGAAGTTTTCTAGAAAATCCACTAATCACAAAAGAAGATTGAATGGAATGCTTTAGCATCATATGCCAAAATAAAGCAATACGTCATTGACATTTGTGTTGTCTTTTCAAATGAAGATCGTCTGTGTTAAGATCCAAAGTTGGAATCCAATGCCTTTGTATCAATATTTAAAATCTAGGTCCTCGTACTTTTTTTCAGCTTAAATACCCACGTTTGTTGCATGGATGATTATTCTATGAAGAAATTGTTCCAAAAAAAAATCTTAAATCTATTGTACTTTTGTCAATTTGATCCAAAAAATTTTCAATTTTGCTTATTGAGTCTTACACCTTTTGATAATTTGCTAATTGAGTCCATCCGATTAATTTCGATTAGAAATTGTATGTTAATCATCTTGATGTTAATCACCTTTTGAATATTTTTATAATATTTTCTTCTTTTTTCCTTTCTTTTCTTTTCCGGTGGCGAGCAAGCAATCACTGGTAGGGAGGGCTAGCCTCACCTGGGCAAGCGTCAACCTTGCCAAGCATCGCCTTGGTGAGAATGAGGCTGGCATCAAGGCCACCATAATGCCTCACCATCACGCCTCCATCCAATATCAACACCAGTCCCTCGCTTGCTTGAGTCGTTACTGTGTCCCTCCATTGCTCTCTTTGCCACCATGCGCAAAGGTCGCAAGCCACGGCAATAGAGGTCATGGTTCGGCCTGCCAAATTTGACTTGGGTGAGGCCGCCTTGGCCTCACCTAGGCCTAGTCAACGATTGGCCTGGTCAAATCTAGCAAGGCTCACCCTTACCCAAATGAGGCCCGGTAATATCGACTCTTGTTTATAGTAGGCTAGGCTAGCCTTCAAGAAAGAAAAGGAAAGTGAAAAAGGAAAAAGAAAAAAATTCAGAAAAAATATTAAAATATTGTCCACATCAACGGATAAACTTTAATCATGCGGTGCCTTGGGTGGATGATTACAAGCGGGCTCGGCCCTTGTATCTTTTACATCGGCTCCCCTTCAATTTCTAGTCAAAATTAGCCAATCTTTTGTACATTTGACCTTTACCAAAAAAAAAAACTTTATTGGCAAGACATTAAAATATTTAGAATTCAATTGATAAAATTGAAAGGTTTAAAACTAAAATTGGCAAAAGACCAATAAGTTTTATATACATGTGACATCAATCTTAGATGGAGTTTCGTGTTATATGACTTCTCAGACAATCTTCCCATTATTCTGTCCCAATGCATTGATTATTCACAAACTGTGGTCTTTAATAATATATAACGTGAAACTCCGTCTGAAATTGATATGCCACATTTATCTAAAGAATTGTCTATTAAACGGGGCTTGAATTCATCGTTAAATTGAAAAGCCAATATGCTGTGAGCATAAATCTTGTTTCAATCTCTAGATGGTCGTTCCGGCCACAAAGCATCTATTGTGGCATGCAAAATTCGGATATTCTTATCTAAGAGCAAGGACTTACCGTTTTGGGAGTGTTCGGATTCTGTTCAATGGCGATTTTTCGATTCTTACCCCCAATCGATAAAATTCAATATAAATCCCCATTGAGATTATCTATGTGCAGCAATATGATTTTGAGCCCGCGTCAGCCTGTGCCAAATATAAGGGCATGCAGAAGATCCACTTTCCACAGTGCCTTTCTAATAATTTCTTCTTTATGTACCATATGAGGATTTAAAAGCATCTTAATGTAATTACACAACTAAACTTATCTTAACCGAACTAAACTACGACGTATGTCAATTGCAATTTGCAAACACAACGTGAAATGAGAGACTCGAATTCATCATGATATGGACAAGATACTTATGTAACGATCAGTACTCCTACCACAATTAAATTCAAATTAATTTTCGTCTCACAAATAAAAAATCTCAAAATGATACACAATGACATATTCACCCTACACTAATTTTAGTCTCACTAAAAAACGCAAATTAACACCCCTAACCCAAATGTACCCTCTATTACCATATGGTCTAATAGTATCGTTAAAAGGCGTACATGAGAGATAATTATAATATAGATTCTTTATAAAGGATAATAGGATTTGACATGAAAAATTCAAATGTTCACCTATATGCATCTAAACGAAGGGTAAATTGTCTTGATTCCAAAAGACATGTTAATAATCAAGAAACTTTGTGTCTAGAAGAGCCATTCGACATTCTTGAAGACATGTTGCAATAATCAAGATAAATTGTGTGATACAAGAGCCATTTTTTATGATATAAATCTTAGAAGCTAAAGCTAAAATTGCATATTTCGATTTTATTATTTTAAGATAAATATGTTATGTGATACAAGTTTAAGATTTTTTATGATACAAATATTAGTTTAGGCTAACTATGTTATGGCAATACGATTTGAAATTTTTTATGAGACAAAAGTTAGTTTGGATAAAGTGTCATGAGTACTGCCGGTTTGAAATATTTAATGGTATTGGCTGTAAAATTAACCTGATTTTATGCGCCTTAATACTTCTTATATAGAGTCAAATCTTCATCGGGTCAGACAAAGTTCAAGCTACTTTTGCTGTGATACGGAAATAAGCATATCTTTGGCGTCGCTTTCTTAGGTTTACAATGTGTAAACTTGACCATCTAGTCTTATTTATGCTTTTGTCTTCATCTTTTTAATTAATTGACCATTTTCTTTGCCCTTTATGACCGCCATGGCGAACTCGCCCATAGCCTTTGACCAAAGAAGAGGACCTCTTCTTACGGACTTTTCCAAGGCTTCAAAGCGCGTGAGGTCAAGTTGCATTTTGCCCCTCAACTAATGGTCTCAATCTCATTTTAACCCCTAAATGATATTATTGTACCACTTAAAACCCCAGAACTTGATCCTCATGTCACCTAAACCTGAGAACTCCAGCTTGTATCAATTTAATTCAAATTGTCAACAATTTTTTGCAGTTTTATGGACATTAGTTATAGCAATATGAACTTCCAGGGCAAAGCCACTTATTGCTAGAACCCAATCTCCAATGGGACCACGGTAGTTAATAACGAGGGTCCTATTCGGTGCCCATATCATTTAGTAGTTATGATTTGGATGGTCCATGATGGATTGGTCGAAATAGTGACTTCGAGACTCAACATGCTCATAAGCTAAAAAGAATAAATATGCTAAGCAAAATTTATCATGCTTTGGCAAGTTGAACCCAATAGAGGTTGGTTTTTAAAGACCATTTCCGTATTACCCTTTGAGTCGATTGAATCAAGGTGGAGTCGCAAAATTGCCACAACCATGATCACTCGTGTAAGAGAGAAGCTAGATGGCTCTTGTTTGCGTCGAAAAGTGTCAGAAAAAAGAAGATGAAGATTTCGTAAAAGGCAGAAGAAGATCGAAGAAGAAATTGTCTCCTCTTTTCATTGATATGATTTCTGTACATGTCTCATGTATTTAATTACAAAGAGGAAAATTAATAAAGGAAATTGAATATTTACCTATCTTTTCCTATCCTAAAATATACTTGATTTCCTATCAATTCAAATACAAAATCATATCTTCCAACACTCCCCCTCAAGCTGGTAGTCTGTATATGTCCAAGACGCCTAGCTTGTTTAGAAGATATGTATGTTGTCTTTGGCAAAGAGGTTTAGTAAATATATCAGCAGGTTGCTCCGAAATCCTGATTCCTCTTGTCTCAACAATTCCTTCTTGAATCTTTTCTCGAGTAAAATGACAATCGACTTCTATATGCTTTGTCCTCTCATGTAGTACATGATTTGTTGCAAGCTTGAGTGCCGAATCATTATCACAAAAGAGTAAAGTTGATCCTTTAACGGGAGCTTTGAGATCCAGAAGTAAACCCCTTAACCAGACTATTTCACAAACAGTCTTGGCCATAGATCGATATTCAGCTTTAGCTAAAAATAAAGATACAATAGACTACTTCTTTGTCTTCCATGAAAGTAATGATTCCCCAAATTTGATGCAAAAACCAGTGATAGACCTCCTGCTCATAGGACATGTGGCATAATCTACATCGCAATAGGCCGTCATTTTCATATTGCACTTTTGAGAAAGAAGTATTCCCAAACCTGGACAAGTCTTCAAGTATCTCACAATCTTCAAGGCTGCGTTCATGTGAGATTGCTTCGGACTGTGCATAAACTAACTAAGAGTCTACACTGCATAGCAAATGTCTAGCCTAGTCATGGTGATATATATTAATTTTCCTACAAGTTTCTGATATCCTGAGGGATTTTGTAACAATGGATCATCAGAAGAGGAGGATATGCCAATGTCATAGCCAACGGAAGTCAATTTAGCATTTTGCTTGATAGGAATGACTGATGGTCTACAGCCTGATAATCCTGCTTATGATATTATCTCCATCACGAATTTCCGCTGGCTTAATGAGATTCCTTGATCTAAATGAGCTATCTCAATCCCAATAAAATACTTAGGTGGCCCTAAATCTTTGATATAAAAAGTCGAATGCAAATACTCTTTAAGTTTCATTACAGCAGAATCATCATTCCCCATGATAAGAATGTCATCAACATAGATCATCAAGTAAATAGATGACATACCTTTTGTCCAGGTAAATAAGGCATAGTCATACTTGGATTGATTGAACCTAGCGGCCAAGAGTGCATTGGTGAACTTAGCGTACCATTGTCTGGAAGCTTGTTTTAATCCATAAAGAGATTTGCAGAGACGACACACCTTCGACTCCCCCTGTCTCTGTAATCCTGGTGGAAGCTCCATGTATATTTCTTCATCCAAATCACCATGCAGGAAGGCATTATGGACATCCATTTGGTGTAATGGCCAGTCACGAAAAGCAGCAATAGATAGAAAAGTACGAACCGTAACATCCTTTGCTATAGGCGAAAAAGTTTCATAATAGTCGAATCCTTCTCGTTGGGTGAAGCCTTTTGCCACCAACCGGGCTTTGTATCTTTCCACAAAATCATCTGCTCTGTATTTTATCTTATATACCCACTTACATCCAATAGGTTTGTGATGATCAGGCAATGATACAACATTCCAAGTGTGATTGTCTATCAATGCATGTAATTCAGATTCCATGGCCTCGCCAACTAGGATCATCTTTTGCCTCGTTATAACTAGAAGGTTCTCAATCTTTAGAAATACGGCTTATGCAACATAGATGTTCCGGTGACAATCTATCAAAGGAGACATAAGATGAGATAGGATAACGAGTACCTGATGATCTTGAGGAACCTCATATATAATCTTTCATCCAAGTTGGTGGTCGAGTGACTCGATGAGAACGCTGATGTGGCTCCTGTGGTGTGATGGATAATTCTTCAATAGTTGTTGTTTCTAAAGTATCCTCCAAATGTGCTGGCTCTTCATGCGGTGATCCTTCTATATGAGGCTACTCAATGGAATCTTCAGCAATATTCACAAAAGGTGTTGGAGGCAAGATATCAACTTCTCTTGGAGGGGAAGGAATAATGAATGCGCCTCCAGAAGATGAATCTTCTTCCAACAAGAATTGCCGATTTGTCTTCTCTTCTTCAGATAAAGATGTTAATGAAAAAGGAAAAACATCTTCATGAAACACAACATCCCCGCTAACAAAGAAATCTCCTATAGATGGTGCATAAAGCCGATATCCTTTTTGCAAAGTTGGATAGCCCATGAAGATGCATTGAGTAGCTCATGGTGCCATCTTATCTCTATGGCCCACTGTAGTGACATAACACAAACACCCAAAGACTCTGAGATGAGTCAAATCCAACTTTCTCCCATATAATAACTCAAAAGGTATCTTTCCCTTAGAATGCGTGATGGCATGCGGTTGATTAGATATGCTGCAGTGACCACACAATCTCCCCAAAAAATTTTAGGGATAGAAGCTTGGAATTTAAGTGCACGTGCCACTTCTAAAAGATGGCGATGCTTTCTCTCAATAACTCCATTCTGCTAGGGTGTATAAGTACAAGAACTCTCATGCAATATCCCATTACGTATCCGACAAATTGGTTTTTGAAATTGAGTTTTGGATAAGGAAAGAAAGGTCTTTAAATGAGAAAAGACCTGATTTTTGGATTGCATGAGGAAAATCCATGTAGCACGAGTGTAGTCATCCACAATTGTGAGAAAGAACCTAGACCCATCATGATTTAAAGCATGGTAAGGCCCCCAAACATCAGCATGAATTAGAGAAAAGATATCATCTGCTTGAGAAGTGTTATTTTGGAAAGTAGCACGTGTTTGCTTAGCCATGGGACAAAAAGGACATTTAGGACAAGGAAATGATGCACTGTGGCCCAATCATTTATGATTAAGGAAATTCATGCCATTGATCTACCCATTGCATTACACAAAGATTTATTGAATTCAACAAAAGATAATTTTAAAAGATGCGGAAAATCCAACCAAAAATATAGTCCCTAATTGACTCTACTCAAGCCCATCAATTTGCCAGTTGAAAGAGCCTGAAAGAAACATTTATCATAATGGAAAAGAATGTGACATGAATTTTCTTCACAGGCTAGAGCAACTGAGATTAGATTGAAAAGGAAATCGGGTATGTAGAGCACATTTTTAAGAGTAACAAGAGAACTAAGCTTTACAGTCCCAATCACGGTAACTTTGGTGGTATTTTCATTTGGAAGTTGTACTGATATAGGAAAAGATAATTTTGTAATGTCTGAAAGAAAATCCTTATCACAGACTATGTGATCACTAGTACCTGAATTAATAATCCATGCATCCTTTGAAATTGAGTTCATCAAACAATAGGACGTACTTGTGAAGCTGCCTCCTTTATCAGAAGGATCCAATTTCTTCAAGGTTTCCATCAGCTCGTGATATTGTTCATGGGTAATTGATTTTCCCATTGGCTAACCCGATACCTGAAAAACTGAGGAGAATTTCCCTTTTTCTTTTTCTCCTGACTTTCCATGCAATTTTCAGCAAGTCTCAATTGTATGGTGCGGGCACTTACAATAATCACAGTACGTTTACCTTTTCCTCTTGGCCCATTATTTTTTGTATTTGAAGTGGGCCTTTTGGTAGATTGGAAAGCTTGGACCGAAATAGGCCCATATGAGTCATCGGATCCTCCAAAGGATGGGCCTCACGAACCATCAGCCCATGAATGCTGGGTGATCGTGAGCCATCCGATCTGATTAAAGTAGCTGCCACGTGAGCCGTCAAATGGATTTAAATAGATAACATGCGAGCCGTCGGATGCAGTGGAAAGGATGCCGTGAGCCGTCCGATCTAGTCGACCCCTGGAATAAGCGTGGTCCGTCCGATTGGTGGTGGGAGTGATCTCCACCGTCCGTGCCTCTCCTTAAAAGCAATCTAGGGTTTTCATTTTCAAAAAACAACCCTAGATCCGCCTCTCTTCTCCCCGTGCTCCTCTGTGATGAGCAGAATTGGCTCTTGGCTGCCAAAACCATTACGTTTCCTCCCTTGTCATGGTCCCCCGTTCTCTATTGGCTCTCCTCCTGTATGGCGAGTTGGTAGATATGGCCGAGACTCGGTAGAGGCTCCATGGTCAGTATTTGGGATCAGAATGACAGGTATGCCTCATTGAGGATGAGAAGGAATCTCGTTGCCTTCTCCCTTTTCTCACATTTGCTTGTATTGTTGTTAGATATGATCAGGTTAGTCGAATTTTTCCCCGGCTACCTCTAACTCATTCCACAAACTCGAAAGCTTGTTGTACACTGTCGCGATGGTCATGTTCCCCTATTTCAAATCTGAAATTTGTTGTGTGAGATAAAAATTTTTAACTTGGTCGAGTTTTCCGTACATCTCCCTTATGTTTTCCCACATCTTCTTTGAATCCTCCGTCAGGGGAAGCCCCGCCACAACCTCATCGTGATGCAGTTTCCAATCCAGGTTCTTACCAATTGATTGCATCTCCTCCAGAGCCGTGCCATTCTCTCATCAAACGGAATCGGAAACAATCCGTCGATGAAATTTTTTTGTCTTTTGTTATAAGTGCCCACCGGAATTCGCGCGACCAACTTGAATAATTGTCTACACCTGTTAATTGCTAACTTATGATCTTCAGTTCTGGTCCATCACCGTTTGTTGTATACAACGGATCGCCGGGTTCCGGCCGGCCACTAGTAGCGACGATCTAGTACGGGAAGAAACCCGGTGCAAGAGTCGGGTAGGGATTTGTTCCCTGACCTGAACCGCCCAAGCCGAATTTGTAATCCGCATTTTGAAACCCCGGGTAGGGATTCGTTCCCTTAACCCGATACGGTCGACCCACCCATCTACTCGGGCCAAATGGTAGGGTTTGCCCCGTCACTAGTTGGTAGACCTCCATCGGCCCACACATTGCTATGGTAGCCAGGCGATGATGTGTTGGGGATAGACCCAGGATACCATGGATACGGCATCCATTGGTAGGGGTGGCCCGTCAATGGTTGTCCTGCAATTGCTTGAGCCTGTTGTTGCCACTACACGTGCGAATGTTGGCCCTAGATCTGCCTTTGCTGTTCTGATGCAAGGACTACAACAAACGAATCTCGGTCTCCCAAGGCTTGTATCGAAGCCTCTATTGTCATGTTGAAAAGAAAATTGATTCCTCTACTAACTCCTTTTCACAGATAAGGTTCCTTCAAGCAATCAAGGACTTTGATTCCTTTGGCAACACTGCTCTGGAACTTGGAGTTTGTTTATGAGGTAATCGGAGCGGAAGCAAATTAGTTCAGAACCACAGATGGCTCTGATACCATGTTAAAAAAAGAAGACGAAGATTTCGTAAGAGGTAGAAGAAGATCGAAGAAGAAATTGTCTCCTCTTTTCATTGATAAGATTTTTGTACATGTCTCACGTATTTAATTACAAAGAAGAAAATTAATAAAGGAAATTGAATATTTGTCTATCTTTTCCTATCCTAAAATATACTTGATTTCCTATCAATACAAATTACAAAATCATATCTTCCAACAAAAAGGAGAATGGAGAACAGAAAACAGCCATGTATTTTATGGTTTAGAGCACAATAGGACTGATCATATGAAATTTAGGGTACAAGATGATAGAAAGTGATCCACGAGGTTGCAAAATGAAAGAAAAAATCGGATTGAGGGTGGCAAAATGGAAGATTAATAACAATTACTAACAATGGTTCTCTCCCCATACCTTCTCTGCGTTCCATCTTTATTGTTTTCTTTCTCCTTTCTTATGCATGCAACGCCACCGACATTTCTTCCTTTGTGAACCTGGGACAGGCAATGTCAGTTTTCCACTTAGGAGGGGGAGATGGAGAGTTCAATTCCCCATCTTCTCGGGGCTTAGGTGGGAAATGCATGAATGAAGAAACAAGATTTCAGAACTTGCACACAACATATAATACATACAATGACTTGTAAAATAGATATAGGATAAGACTAGATAAAAATAAAATAAAATTCAAACCATGGTTTTCATATACATAACACGAATCTCCATCCAAGATAACTAAGCCCATTTCTATCAAAAGAATTTTGGGATAAGTGTACTCAAAGTCTTAAAATTTATTATAAAAATACGGTTAAGTATTAAAACTTTCAAAAAAAAAAAAAGTGCAATCAAGTACAAAATGATGCATTTTGTGGAAAATAAATAATTTGAAGAATATTTTCCTAAAAATAATCATTTTTTTTTTTTTAAATGAATGAACAAAAAATATTTTCATTTATAAATTGTCGTCAATAATGAAAATGTTTTTCATTGACTATTTACTTCGAGTGATATAGCGATTATTTTTAGAGAAATATTTTCCAAATCATTCATTTTCTATGAAACAAATAAAGCCTAAAACTTGTTGTAGTCGAGTTATTTTATTAGCTCTATCCAATTAATTAAGTCAATAGAAGATGCCAATGCAACTTTTTTTTTATATCATTTTCTCTCTCCTACATGGCTTCTAAAATTATTTTCTCTTATCTACATGGCCTATATTACTTACACAGACTAAAATGATTCAAAAAGACCATGTGGGAGAGAAAATAATAAAAATAAAAACCACATCAGCTTTTTTTGTCAATCTAATTGGGTGGAGTGAATGAAATGATTTGATTGCACAAATATGATAAAATTTAGCATTTAATTATACATTTTGAAAGTCCTAGGATTCTATTGTACTTTCTTAATAAGTTTTAGAATATTTGATACACTTTTCTCAGGAATTTTCCATGTGCATGGGTTCACGGCCCATCCCTGTGAAAAAGGGTCCTGTTTTGAATTGAAAATCTAATATGCTGCGAGCATAAATCTGGGTTCCATCTTTACACGGTCACTCCATTCATTAAAGCATAGTCTTGGCTTATGCATATGCTTTAGCTGTGATCCAGAAATAAGCATTGTCTTTAGCATATGCTTCCTTCTTCAGGTCTCTTCTAACGTGTAAAGTTGACCATCCTGTTTTAATTATGCTTTTTTCTCCTCCTTTTTAATTAAGCACTAAACTTTTTTCTATGCCCGTTATACCCCTAATGGCGAACCCGTCCAAGAAGTTTGACTAAAGGGGACCCTTTCCAAGGCTTCGAACCGCGTGAGGCGAATTTGCATTTTGTCCCCCATTAGAATGGTCTCAATCTCATTTTAACCCTTGAATTATGTTCTTTGCATCAACCCCAGAACTTGATTTCGGGTCACCCCTAAACCTAAGGACTATAGCTTGTGTCAATTTAATCCAAATTTGTCAACGGTTTTTCGCAGATTTCGAGGATATTGGTTATAGAAATATTTGATCATTTGAGCAAAAAGAATTATTACTAGAGTTCGATCTCCAGTGGAATAGGTGAATCTCAGTCATTACCAATGATTATCCTATTTGGAGCCCATAACATCTAATGATTATAAATTTTATAGTCCATGATAGATTGGTCCAAATAATGATTTCGATGCTTGACTTGCTCATGAGTGAACAAGTTCAAATTATGCAATGCAAAAATTATCATGCTCGGGCAAGCGGAACTAAGAAGGGCATCTTTTCTATATCATGCCATTTTTACCCTTCAAAGAGATTTGAGGTGGTTTGACTGAATTGCCAAATCCATGATTACTCATCCAAGAGAGAAGCTAGATAGATCTTGCTCGCCTCACAAAAAGATAAGAAAAAAAGGATAAGTGCAATAGAAGTACTAAAATTTATTACGAAAATACCATTAAATCCTAAAACTTACAAAAAGTGCAATCAAATTCTAAAATTTATCAAATTGGTTCAATTGAGTCCTAAAATTAACACCGTCGGACTTATTAACAGAAAATACTGATGTGGCACGAACGTAACATTTTAAATGATTTTTTATTTTCCATGTGGCTTTTTAAAATTATTTTTTATTCAAAATTAGATTTAAAAACTAAAAAGAAAAGTTAATTTTTTTAAATTGTTAAAAAAAGAAGAAGAGAAAATGGCAGCTCCTCCGCCACTGTCACCCATCGCTGGAGGGGCCGGCAACAGTCACCGGTTGCCACTCGACCAGGGCGAAAGCGCCCAGAACTAGGCACGTCGACCTCATGGGGGCCGGTGACCGTTGCCCACCCTGAGCAACGCCTCACCGGCCCTAGCTCGGGGCCAACGACCGTCGCTCGCCCTGGGTGAGGCCTCGCCGGCCCTTGCCTAGGGCCAACGAGGCTTGCCCAAATCCAGGTTAAGGCTGGTGTACCTAGATCTAGGTGCCCTTGCTCACGCCAGGCAAGGGTTGCCAACCCTCGCTCGGGGCCGACAAGGCCTCGCCTTGGTTGGGGGCCAAGTGAGGTGACCTCGCCCAAGGCCGACAACTGTCACCAGTGGCGGCGGCGACAACAGCAAAGCTGTCATTTCTCTTTTTTAACAATTTTTTAAAAATAAATCTATTTTTAAAAAATGAATAAAAAATAATTTTAAAAAGCCATATGGACAATAAAAAAATCATTTAAAATGTCACGTCCGCGCCACACGCATTTTCCGTTAGTAAGTCTGACGGTATTAACTTTAGGACTCAATTAAACTAATTTGATAAATTTTAGTGCTTAATTACACTTTTTACAAATTTTAGAATTCAATTGCATTTCTATAACAAATTTTATGACTTCCATTGTACAAAAAAAAAAAAAAGTCAAGCATGTTCCGTTTCGGACGGTTTGGAGCATAATAAGACTGGTTCTATGAAATTTTGGGGTATAAAATCGGGACTGAGGAAGCAACATGGGAATTCTAGTAATAAAAAAAGGAACAAAGTCCAAAGCAAGCATTAGATGCGATTAATAGCAATAGTTTTCTATTTAGGGAAAACCTTAATGAAACCGAATTTTTTTTTTTTAATTTTCTAATAATATGCCACTCTGAGCCTCTCTTCCTTCTCCCTCCCTCGATGGTTGAAAAGGAGATTCTATTGCAGCTTCTTCAATCGCCTCCCTCCTCTCCATCCCTCCCTTCCTCCCTCTCCCTCTCGATCTCGACGGCAGGAACGCGAACGAACGCAGAATAGGGCAAAACAAGGGTCAAAGCGGCGAACTTTGACGCGTTCCCACATGACCCACCAAGGTTTGCTGCTCCAATTCGTGCTGTTCGTTGTTGGGTTTCTCTTGGATTCGTGTTTGAATTCTTGTATCTCCTAAAGTTTTGATTTTTTTCGGAGGGTTTAACTTGGATCCCTTCGTAGCCCGTTCGTAGCCCATGTTGGAACTGCATTGAGAGCGAATTGTTTGTCTTGGTCCATGTTACATGAGATCCGAACTTTGGCAGTGCCTATTGTTTGTGAATATTTGGATGGGTCAAACTTGTGAGGATGCTTTGGCACTAGATCCTAGGTTTTGTTCTGTATTAGGGTTTGAGATGGGCTCTTTGGGTGGTTATTGAGGCGGAGGACTTCATTTTGAATGATGTTAGTGGGAAATCAGGCTTCAGTTTTGTGGATTCAGCAAAACCTGAAGTTTGTGGCATTCTGGAGTTTTGCTGCTTTAGTTTTGTGGATTGAGCAAAAGCGGAAATCCCTGTAAGTGTAGAGTTTGTTGTTGATGGAGCTTCACGTGATGTTCTAATTTTGTCAGCATTTCTTGTTTCTAATAAACCGCCGATTTCTTTTTTTGACTTCTCGTGGCATATGGTCAATAAAAGCAGCGGTTCTTTTTTAATGTACTCTCTCTCAATTTTAATATGGTTCTGGGCATTGGAGTTGCTTTTGTTGTGCTCTAGTCTTGTAGTCAGCACAGTCATATAGAATGACAACTTTCAGCACTGATATAGGTGCTGGTGATTCCTTGCTAGTTTCTGGTTAGCTGGGTGTTTTTATATGTTGAGCCGGTTTCCTGTTGTTTCCCATGGTTATTTCCATTTCATCAAAAAATATTCCTGCTTATGAGTGAGAGAGAACTTTTAGGGTTTTACATTAGTAGATAAATCATTTTTTAAGGGTTTGTGGGCTTGTTCTCACTACGTCCTGTAATCTGTTTGTTATGCAAGTCGGTAGCTTGAAATTTTAACACATGCGAAATGTACTTATATGAAGATGTTGTGTTGTAGCGTAATTTCTCATGGGTGATACGACCTCCTGTCCGTGACAAATGCACATGCATGCACACGCATAGTATCTTTGTGGCTTATGGAAGTTGCAACTCTCTCAGTGAGATTATGATCTAATGAACAATGAAATGTCTTTTGATACTCGTGTCATGTGTTTTCTGGACCATCCTGCTGATGCCTGTTTTATGACAATTGGAATGAGCTACTTTGTATTGGAGGACTTCAGCAGAGGTTTTTTTGCCTGCCTATAGAAAGTCGAATTGAGCATTGTTTTTACATGATAATCTTCTAGGATGTTTTTCTCCATATTAGATCTTATTCTAACATACAACTACTGTAATCTTATCATCTGTCGATAATCTGAAACTCAATGCATTGGAGTATTGTGTAAGTGTCAAATTTATACTCGACATTATCTTGTTATATGCAGGGACAGTTTTATTTTGAGATCGAGTTAATTTTCCGTGTTACATTTAGTTGGATCTATATATAAATTCATCCTACCTGTGGGAGAATGGCGGATGGAAATTCAAGTTTCTGGGGCCCAGTGACATCCACTAAAGAGTGTTGTGAGCAGAATTATGCCTATTCTTCTTATATCGCTGAATTTTTCAACACAGTATCGAACATTCCCTGCATTGTTTTGGCACTGATTGGTCTGATCAATGCCCTAAGACAACGATTTGAGAAGAGATTCAGTGTCCTGCACATTTCGAATATGGTACTTGCTATGGGAAGCATGCTATATCATGCTACCCTGCAACGAGTGTAAGTAACTTTCTTAATCCTGCATTACGTTGAATCAATCTGTTGCCCATGAGAATCATTCCATGGTTAGGTTTTGTGCATCATCTAGTAGATGAGATGTTAAACCCACCAAATCAGATTAACTGGTTCCTCATAAATGAATCCAATACTTTTGCCCCGTAAACATCCAGGGCATAATTTTGGAGGGAATATTGAATTTCCTGACAGAGTAGCCCTTAAAGTGTTTATTCTTTTCCTGAGATCAAGGATGTCTTGCTTGTTGGATAGTGATTTACCTGGGCATTAGGCATGGGTTTAGCTTCCACAATTATTGTCCCCTGCCTTGTTTCTATTTTGTGACTTCAGCAGAGTAACCTGTAGTATGTCCCTATAACTTTGAAATGTTAAGGACAAAAGAAGTATCTGACACATTAAATAGCCCAGTTTTGATAAATGGAATCACATTTAGAACAACTGCGGATAGATCTTGGCTTGTCTCATATAGTTGGCTTTATTATAATTGCAATCATCATTCTTACGTACACACTTGTATGAAGTGCATGGTTTTGCATGTTACGGGAGTTGTGGATGGCACCAATTCTTTTATATTTGTTTGATAGGCTTGAAATGTGTTGTGGCATGGGCTTCCTGCTTGATTTATCATAGATTGGTTTGCATACTGATAGCCTGTTAATGGTATCTGTCTTCAAGTTGGTCAGATGACTATCATTAGAAAATATTTTGTTTTGTAAGCTTAATAGATATGTGGATGCAATTTGTTAAATCTTTATCAGGCAACAACAAAGCGATGAAACTCCAATGGTATGGGAAATCTTGCTGTATATGTACATCCTCTATTCTCCGGATTGGCACTATCGCAGTACAATGCCCACATTCCTCTTCCTCTATGGTGCTGTCTTTGCCATTGGACATTCATTCTTCAATTTTGGCATTGGCTTCAAGATTCACTATGTGGCCCTCTGTCTACTGTGCATTCCCCGAACGTACAAGTATTATATAAACACTGCTGATGCCTCAGCTAAACAACTTGCCAAGCTGTATGTAGCAACCCTTGTACTCGGTAGCATATGCGGGCTGTGTGATCGCTTCTTCTGCAAGCAAATATCTTCTTGGCCCATCAATCCTCAGGGTCACGCACTATGGCATGTCTTCATGGGTTTCAATTCATACTATGCAAATACGTTCTTGATGTTTTGCCGAGCTCGGCAACTGGATTGGTCACCGAAGGTGGTTTATTTCATGGGGATTTTGCCCTATGTGAAGATTGAGAAGCCTAAAGTCCAATGAGATATATCAGAAAGGAGGATCGACTTTTATGTTCTCGTGGATAGTTTGAGAGTTTTGAAACAGAGACGGGAGCAGGCGAGCAATTGCAGTGTTTACTTTTGCTCCTTTTCTTGGTATTTATTTGGTTACACTATGTCATCTACTGGCTTTTGCACTGGAAAACAGGGAACGTGTACCATATTCGGTTCGCGTTTCTGTTTGTAGGATGCAACTGCTCTGCTCGCAAACCAAGCATGTGTTATGTAACAGCTGTGGATTCAGACTCCCATCTTTTTTGGTTATTAGTGTGTTCTTAGTTTGAGCCTTTGACTGCTTTTTAATGCTGGAGAACAGTCGGGTTAATACTGAAGCAGGATTTTCTTTTCAATGACTACATAGGACTACCCGCTGACTGCTTTTTAATGCTGGAGAACAGTCGGGTTAATACCGAAGCAGGATTTTCTTTTCAATGACTACATAGGACTACCCGCATTGAAGGGATAGGAGTTTTTGTACTGGAATTTTGCAAGCTCTTGGTTGCCACTTCCTATTTTTTGCACTTAAATGAGCTATTGTGAAGTCCCCGTACTTCTGTTCTGTTGAAGCAGGTAAAGCCTGAATTCTGTGAATCGCCATAAAAAGATTAACGCATGCGCAAGCAGAGGTATATACCCTGGCGCAGAGAGTGATTTGTGAGCCGAATGATCTGATGAATAAACAAGGGACATGGATGTTTGTTCGAATGCTGAAGCGACACAGATCTCAGCTTGTGTTGATTCTGTTGTGTTCTAAACCCAAGTAAGTTGCAGTTTTTTCGATCATATAAAACACATGACATAAGGGTGCTATTCCCAGTGGTTTTATGTGGGTCAAGACTGAAGCATTACGTTTAAGGAATGTGTCAAAGGCTCAAATTGCATCATCGCGTAAGGGGGGAATTAAGTAGGTTATAAAGAAAAAAACATGTCAAATTTTTCCTGAGTGACAACAGTAGTCGCTTATCATTTTCTGCAAGCAAACGCGAACCATTACGATGCTCATTTTGGCGCTAATAGAAAAAGCCAACGCAGAACGAAAGATATGAGAGCAAAGCATACCCATTCCATTCCCATCTCACTCCCTCTTACCCAAAAAGTGAAAGTAATTAATAACAACTCCATTAGCCCGCACAAGAAGAAAGATGAAACTCTGTAATGAGAACAGAAAGAAGAATTCGCTGAGTGATAAGGGAAAGGGGCAATCATCCGGTGGAACAACCTAAATCTTTTCCCTCGCTAAACATAAATCTCATGTAGTCCGATAATCGGGCATCTGATGCTCCTCGATTATCAGAATTCAGACAAAGTGGTGCTAAGTGCGGTCCCTCCAAAGGGGACGAATAGAGTAAAAGAGGACAAAAGAAGCAGACTCAAGTTTCACAGACCGATATATCTAATCGAGACTTCACCTACATGATTGGTTAGCATACACTGTACAGAACATTCATCTGACAAAAAGCCTCCATCTGCAGTCTTGAACGCTGCAAATGCTAGACAGAAACGACACCATATACAGTGTTCTTTTGTCACTGAGCTCCTGCAGACATACTATGCTCAGTGCCAATGGCTGACGATAAGTCAACAAAGCAAAGTCCGTGCATACTGCAATGCTTACTTATGATTGAGCGGTCATCGTCTCATTGATAATTTGCCCAAGCTTCATGAACAGGGATTGCTGTTCCTCGAGAGTAAGGTTCATTAGAATCTGCAAGATATCAACAAGCGGAGACATTCTCAATGGGAAACTGAGTTTCAACAGAATATGTTCGATAGAGTAATAAAAGATATATATATGTCGTCATACCTGCCCTAAGATCGTCTCGACCGACAAGTTCATAGCCACTACAAAGGACTGATGGTAGATATATGCAAACACAGCCATCACCATCTAAAGTAGAGAAGTTGACTTAGTAAAGCAGAAGAGGCACACAGCACAAAATATATTTCTCAGACAATGTACACTAGCCAACTGAAATGGTGAAACTCAGAAACATAATAAAGAACAAGAAATCGCTGAACCTATGCAAGTACAAATGACACAAGAGAATGTTCTGAGTTAATTATTATGTCACCTGACAATCCATTCTATCTGTTATTCCACCATGTCCTGGAATACTGTCACCAAAATCCTGTGGCACAGAAGAGCAAAATGGAGTGTCAAGACCTGAGTACAATACGTGTCGGACCAATTAGGATTGTTCTAAATTACAAACCTTGATCTTGAAGGCACGTTTAAACCCGCTTGCGAAGAAGCCTCCAAAAGGTGCTATAATCGACGCAAATAGACCAAGACAGAGAGCATGCCATTGGACTGGCATTATTGCCACCTCTTTCCATGGAAACTGATCATTAACAACAAACTAAGTCACTCAATCTAAACATTTCTTGAGTATAATGCCAACTCTCTTAGATCCGTTTCTCACAAGTTTCTTTTAGGCAAACCAATTGCTCAAACAGCTCAAACATATAAGGAAAGGACTAATCAGGCCAGATTTTACAAGCTGCTGAGGACACTCATTAGTAAACTGAATTGACAATCGGAATTTAAGCAGGGAAAGACATCGTGCATCCCAAAAATCAAAATCACAAAGGACATCTCTAGTTCAAGCATCAACTTATTAAAAAAAGCAATAAAATTGAGAGCAATTGATTCACCAGTTGAGCAAACCATCTGGGTAGAGTGTAATACTCTAGCCTGAAAAATGGATCAGGATCACACTGAAGCCAACCAGTAGATAAATCCTGCAATGATCCAGACAAGATAATGAAGAACTGAGGTGATTCTGAAGCAGAACCTGATTCAAATAAAAGTTTATAGTAGTGATTACCTTCCTCGGACATGTTAGCCACTGGAAACGGCCCATAATACTAGCTAGCTGCATATACATGAAAAAACATACCATGATTACCACCATAAAACTGAATCTGGTCATGGTTACCAGCAAAAAGATTATACATAGGCCACTATGGGACCAGATACCCTCAAAGCATGAATATCTCAAAAGGAGAAGTTAGGACCTCTCCAGACAGGTTCAAATGCAAAAAAAAAATCTTAAAATCAAAGTGAGGTGCCTCAATAAAGTCTGAAGGATATGGCAAACAGTTCCTTCCAGGAACTGACAATATTATTTCAACAGACATTTAAGATCAAAGTTGCAAAAAGTGTCCCACCAAGGAGTTTAAAGGAAATTCCAGTCCATCCCTAGAAACTCATTGGAATGGAGTCAGCACGGGTCCACTATAACACATATAAAATCCAAAATAGACGTCCTTTATTGGTTTATTCATCTATATGAAACACAAATTACACATACGAATTTGGAAATGCACAAAGAGCAATGCCATAAATACCAATCTGACGAAAACCAAAATAGACCTCATATCCTACCATGACATAAACAGTATTGTGAAGAGCATGAATTGAGTTAAGGTCTTCTTCCATCACCCCAAACCAAAACACAGGGAAGCATTTGGGTACTATTACGAGCACAAATGCAAACCAAAACAACACAAAACATAGGTACAGTGAGACATCTTGACAACTCACCAGAAACGCAGAAATCATAGTAGTAAAAGATGCTCCTATAAATCCCTCCCAAGTTTTCTTTGGAGACAACTTGATCAATGGGGTTCTTCCAAAAAAGAAGCCAAAGATATATGCGGCGATGTCATTGATCACTATAAGCGTTGCTGGAAGAAGAAACCTGCAGGACCAATAACACTATTGCGACAATGACGTATAATTTCATGCCATTGATTACCGAATAGGCAACTAGAAACTGAAAGTTTTATCATGAAAGAGTGACAGCTTCAAGTATACACTCAAATACTTCTCATGACAGATTACTCTACACAGTAAGGATACTTGACAGATAAATCAAAACCTTTAGACCACTCCACTGATGTTAAACCACATGAAAAATGTGAATAAGGCATCAAATGTCAGATGTTGGCAAAAAAATCTCTACAAGGATAGAATATGTCAAATATCCTTACATGGGAAACAAATCAAGGGTGAATCCCAGCTAGTGATTTTCAAAAATGAATATCGCCTATTTCTTCAAGATACCTATCAAAGCCCTTCATGATACAGTCGTAGGATATCTATCCACGCTTACTGAAGAGTTCCATCAAATTTATGTCCAGTCTCTCCAAATTAAAATGGAAGATGATCTTGAAAAATTATTCATAGCTGTGAGTAAACAGAAGGGGTGTAAAGAAGAGAGGGGATCAAACATAGAGACATACAAGAAATCCTGAAGGCATGTTAAAGTATCATTTTCAATCTCAAAAAACCATAACACCAAAAATAGCTTGCTTTTGTTTTCATGGAATATCGATTGTGCAAAGCAAAGATTTCAACGAATGGAGGAGCTACCGAGGAGGAGTTATATCCAACATTTTTGTAATACTTCTTTTGACTATGCATAAGTTCCACAATGCAGTGATAATCCAAGATGAAGAAATGAGGACATAATCACTTAACCATGTACCTTGCAGAACTCTAAGAGAAAAACCTGAGAGCAGACACTTCAATCTTTTCTTTTGATGTAAAGCCGACACTTTAATCATGAAGGAGAGATAATGACAAATAAATAAATAAATAAAAAGAATACATGACAGTTCCAGGCCCACAAGAATACAATATCGAACCTAGGATGGGAAGTGGACATAAAAGCACAGATGAATAAGTCACATGAGCTCAAGGACATGAATGACAACACGTTGGGCTCAGAGTACAAATTCGAGTTTGACATGCATCTTTACATGCTTTCAAATAGACGAAAGGATCGGAAAAGATCTTTCCTTTTCTAGATGCAGTGACTCACCAGAATATTCCCTCAAAGATGTTGGCAACAGTAAAAGCAGACTGAGTAAACACCACAATGAGAATCATGTGTGTCCAAGCATACTGGCTAAATTGATACTTGTACATCTTCTTCTTCAAAGTAACAATGAACCACACGAAGCCTGAGTCAAGTTAACAAGGATTACCTATATCAGCAATTTTTCATAGCCAAAAGCTGCAGACAAGAACACCAGCCATTTGTACATCAATATTATCCATTTCCATGCTAGCATGTCCAATACATGTGTGCAATATGAGAAGCCATCCATGTGGCAACACAGGAAAAAACGATAATTCCATTACAGATTTGAGCAACATCTCAATAATTGAAGTGAATTTAAGAGGATTCACTCAGATTAACAAACGGAGTTAGCCTAGATTAGAATGCTTGTAATGTTTTCACATGCGTAATGTTGTTGATCGGAGCGTGGCATTAATAGAATCAACATGGTTAAGGAAGTGTGTTTGAAACCACCCTTATACTAACATTTAGTACCTATGAATTACCTTCCATTCTTCCCTAGCAAAATACTTTTCTGTGGACAACTATGGAATTTGAAGAAAGAACTTAGTTCACAACGACCAATCTCAATTTCCTCAATCAACTGTAAACTACACACTGACATCATGCAGAACATGACAGTCAGACAGGCTACATCAGATCATCCACACAGGCATATATACAGTAAAGTACAGCCATCACATTGGTTCAAGTCATTTTGAACATTTAATACGCACCTGCAATGTACAAGGCGTAACAGGCAATCATATGATACTTGACAAGTTTGCTGACGAGCTTATATAAAACCATATCCGTTGTTACAGTGTTGACTAGTTGTTGACTGAGAATGCGTCCATATACAAATAACATCGCGGTGAAGAAAAAGTGCCTGAACAAAGACATGTGAATAAGAACCAGTTCTCATAATAACCTCACCAATGCTGATTACTTGCATAGTAACCCTACAAATGAATCAGTATGTGTAGATTTTAATCTATGCAATACCAGTTCAACATCCTAAATCCTGGGAGTTGTCTGTCTTCATGGGATCTCCTTAGTAGATTGAAAAGTTCTTTTGCCATAAAAATTTGTATGACGACAATCATGGCAGCGATGTATAGGTGACCCATGTAAATAACTAACGCAAATCCCCCAATCATCCACATAGTTGAGTAAGTCCGGATCAACATCGATCGGTACTTATTTTGATCGTGAACAAGCAAATGGGATCCATTTGCTTTACTAGCTTCTTGAAAACCCTGGACAACATGAAAATAAATGATACCCTTATTAGACAATGGCAGCATTCAAATGCAGCAACAGCTGATAAAGAAAGCTTCTATTTACAAACCTCACTGGAACGCTTGCGATGCCGAACCCGAGGCGTTTGAGAACCACTGTTCTGCATAGCTCTACTTTGCGATTATCGCTCAATGGCAAACGCATATACTCTCGAAGTGATTCTGGCTAATTTCACGTAATGAGCTGCTACCTAATAATACCAGTCAAATGAATGCAAATTACTTAATACAGCTCATTACAATAACACAATCAGATAGAGAATGATATGTCAACAAGAAAAAGAACAAGTGCACAAACTGGAGTATAAACCGATTCAAAACAATTCCGAGCCGGATTAACTTGTCTCCAACAACTGAGATGCAACTTACCTCACTCCTTTCAAAAGCAACTCAGCTAATCACTACTACCATCTTCAGTCACTAACAACAATTTATCTCCTCATGATTTCTCCCCATCTCGGGCAAGTACAGATTCTAAAAACAGAGCAACATTAGCTCAAGAACACACCAACCCAACACGACACGACCAAAATCCAACACGAATTCCATCGAAATCACGCCCCCACGCCAGAGAACGCCAGGAAAGAAACCTCACGGCGCGAAAACAAGCCAAACCCAACGAAGAAAACCACGAGAAAGAACGAAAAGGAGCTTGATTTGCATCCAAATCACGCGCTCTCGAACGTACCCAAGAACCGCTACCGAGAAAGCGCCGCGAAAAAACACCCACGAACCCACGTAATGGAAAGTGGGGAGGAGTGAATTATAACCCGGTTCTCGCTTCCAGAACAAGAGATCCCACGAGAGGAGCCGGGGCGAATAATGGAGGGACAAGGAGCGACGCCAGAGAGAGAGAGAGAGGGAACGGAAGTGGGAATTTTCTTTTTCGGCTCTCTCTCCTTTCGTTTCTAATTTTGTGGAGGAAAAACCAGAAAGAATCGAAAACGGTGCTCGGCAAAAAAAAAAGATCTTTCCTTTTTAGCCCTTTTTTTTTTTTTTTTTCAACTTTCGATTTTCTTATTCTGCTGCAGTAAGAAGTTCTGCATCTCGCAGGAGAGAGAGGGAGGGAGGAGAGGGAGGGAGGAGAGAGAGGGGGACGAGACCTAACACGTGGAAGATGGAGAGGGCATCACACGTGGAGGTCGTGCAGTCTCAGGCTGGCTTTGGGAGTATTCAAATTGAAATTGAGAAAAGGTGTAGATGGGTCAAGAGCCAAATCAAAGTAAAATTTGATATAAGATTTATCTAAAGAGCATTCGATTCGTGAAAAATGAGTGATTTGACAAAAAAATTCGTAAAAACGATTGCATTTATCATTTACAAAAGTGAAGCATCGTTTACGAAAGATCTAAATTATTGTTGATGGTGAGAATATTTTTTATTAATTAATTATTTCAATTGATATAAATAATTTATTTTAAAAAAATATATTTTTTATCAAAACGAATGGGGCTTTAAAATTTCACTGAAGAGCTGTCCCATTATGAGGAGAATCTCCACACGGAAGAATTTGCGTTCATCACAAAGTTTAGTCTAATGGAATATAAGATAAAACAGTGTTTTAGGAGAAAAGGCCAGGAATCGGACAATGGAGAAAAGAACGGTGGCCAGTAATCCTAGGACATATCTAATATTAAAGAATATATTCGGTGAGTACCGAATAACAAAAAGTGACCTAATGTAATAAAACGTTGTCGAGCTTTACACTGATTGATTTTTATCAAAGCTTATGCCAACGGTATCATTCATTTTTTTTTTTTTTTTTTTGAAAAAAAAAAAAGTGGGTCTTTCGGCTAGATGACTATAAAGTACATTTGTTCTTGAAACATTCAACATAACTAAGATTGCAAAAAGTTGGGGCATTGATCCAATTATCTTTTCGAGGAACCCATAATCGACCTTGGTTTCGACCGACGCTTCAGGGAACTCCTGGTGCTATGGAGCCAATGTTTGTCTCTTCCTTCACTAAGGTGTTTGTATCTTTGTCGATTGTTCATGCCATGCATTTCCAGTTGTTGTTTGCCTTCTTTTGGGCGCTGCCTTGTGGTTTACATCATGGCATCCTTCCAAAATATTTTTAATTTTCAAAAATAAGTGTTTATCTTGTTTAGAAAAATTTTGTTTTACCAACAAAAAAAAACATTTGTTTCGCAAAAAAAGCGATTTGAAAAATATTTTTTTTTCATTGATAATGATTTATGTTTAACTATTTTCATGGTGATAAAAAAAAAATCATTCATTTATTTTTTTAAGTGATTATTTTTGGAAAATATTTTCCACATTATTCATTTTTCGCAAAACAAGTGCACCCATTATAAAATCTCGATTCTCGAAAATCTAAAGTTAATGTTGTTTAGGCTTAATTACATCTCCACAAGGAAAGAGGTGAGTGCACTAGAATCGCTCCAACTCGAGAACCATACTAGATTGGATTGAATCGATTAATTTTAAACAATTGCCAATTTCATGTTTTTGGAATTGAGAATAATTGGTTTGGTTTTTTATTTCAAGTGCCGAACTAAATCGCTCAAACTAGAATCATGTGTTTTTTTTTTTTTGTAACTTTTTCTTTTCTTTTGAAGAGTAAAGAAAAAGAAATTATCAAGATCTTAAATCGGAATGGTCCAACTCAAGAACGTGGTCCATTTCCTAATTCTAGGGTGGAATCGGCCCAACTGGAAAAGCCATCACTACTAATCTCCACTTCTATTATTCATGGTCTACGAGTTCAAACCTAGTAAGGTGTGAATCGGTCCCGAAAAAATCATACAACTAGCACAAAGAATCTATTTGCAAACGTGGACCCCCACGTCCAATTTAGACACGTTTCTATGGTGTGACACATCTGGAAAACGCTGGTTTGGATGTTACCCGCCGCCTGACCTTTTAGGATAAGATGTTGGGTGCTCTTTGTTCTCGTGTATCATGACAGCGAAGCCTAGGGAAAATTAAAAGTCAATGCTAGTTCGAAGTTCATCCTAGGGTTCTAATGATTGGAGTTATTTAACTGGTCACTAACCTTGATAAAGAATTCGACCTTTCATGTGATCGTACGTGATTGTAAAGTAAATAATAATACCTCGATTGGTGGGCCATTTGTCTTAGACCGGAGGAAGAAGAAATTTGGAAGAAGCATAACGCAGATATGACCTAAATTACAATTCGATGCGACGAGATAGGTATTAAATAGAGGTATTAGTTTAATAAAATAAACTATTTAAAAGCACGCGTGATTATTTAATGAGGTAGACTGACGTCTAGATATGACAAAGAGGCTATAAATGTACTACAAATTACCATTTAAAAGAGGAGATGTATATGCCTTGTTTGATAATCATTCTATATCTTTACTTTTTTGTTCATTTGTTCTCTTGAATAGAAAATAAACAACGTTTAGTAATGTCAGCTAATTTTTTATTCTCCAAATAAATCAATAGTCAGGAATAGATTTAAAATAAAAACAAGAAGTAGAAAAAATCTTCTTCTTTATTCACAGAAATAAAAAGAGAAATAAGACCATTTTATAGAAACAGAGAAAATTATCAAAATAGTTCAAATGTATTATAATTTTTTTCTAATTCAATCATGATTTTTTTTATTAAGTTCTAAACCATTTTACAATTATGTTAATTCAATTCATCTAGTTGACATTAACGTAGATAATTTTTAACAATTTTTTTGAACTTTAAAAAAAAAAAAAATTTCTTTTTTTCCTTTTCCCCCTCTTTCTTCCTCCTTCCTTTGGCTAGCAACGACTAGCCAAAGGTGAGCACGGGCTAAGGTGACCCTCGCTTAATGATAGTGAGATGGGGACCTATCCATGGCCGATGAGGCTCTCCCAAGCTAAAGGTCGTGTGAGGTCACACCCTTCAACCTTGTAGCCTCTGGCAAGGCACAATCTCTCTGGATTGGGCAAGGTCAAGTATCACCCATGGCCAGCAAGGCTCAACCCTCACCAACCACTAGCAGCCCTCATGTCCAGTGAGGGTCGAGCCTCACCAACCCAATAGGCCGCCTTGGCAAGGTCACCCAATGATAGCTAGCCTTTGTTGAGGTCAGCGATCATTTGAAGGAAGGAGAAGGAAGTGAAGAAAAAAAGAAAGAGAAACAAAAGAAAAAAAATTAATAAAAAAATATAATTAAATAAAATATTGTTTAAAAAATTATCCATGTCAACGTAAGTCGAATAGTCATAATCGAGTGAATTGATTGAACCAAGCACAATCGCAAAGGTTCAAAACTAAATTGGCAAAAAAAAAATTGTTTAGAACTAAATTAGAAAAATTGCAACAATTTTATGACTTTTTAGTAATTTTTCCTATAAAAACAAACTCAATGTAACTTAAAACTTGTCTTTACACAATCAACATAGGGTGCGAATGGTAACGTTTAACGTTTTTTTTTTTGTTCCAAGAAACATAAAAAAAAAAGTGTTTTTGTTCCGAGGAACAATTTTTGAACAAAAGAACGCGTTTGGTAACGTTTGTTAGGGAATAAAAAAGAATAGAAACACGTTTGGTAAATTTTATTCTTTTTTTTTTTGTTTCTTTTAATTTTTTAAACATTTTTATTTTATTTTTCATTTTTTCCTTTCTTTTTTTTTTTTTTTCTTTTTTCAGCCGGTCCTCGGCCTCCGGCGACCAGCCGACGGGGCCGGCAACCTCGGCCAGCCACGGCGAGGCTCGCCAACCCCGGCGAGGCCGAGCCTCGCCGGGCCGGGGCCGCGATGCTCGGCCTCGCCGGATCCGGGCGAGCTCGAGCTCCCCGGCCAAGGCGAGGCGAGGCCTCGCCCGCGCCGGCAACGCTCCGGCAAGGTCGCCAACCCTCGAGGGCGTTGCCGGCCCTCGACAGCGAGTCGCCGGCCATGGCCGAGGCCGGCGACCGGCCAAAGAAAAAGAAGAAAAAAAAAGAAGAAGAAAAGAAAAGAAAAGAGAAGAGAGAAGAAGAGAAGCGTTTAGAAGAAGTGTTTCTTTTTCCAGAAACAAATTTTTCGTGTTTCTTTTTTTTTGTTCCAATTTTGTTCGGGAACAAAAAAAAAAAAAAGAACATAAACGCGTCATAAACGCAACCAAACGCGTTTATGTTCTTTTCTTGTTCTCAGGAACAAAAAAGTACGAAGTGTTCCAGAAACGTTTTTTTGGAACGTTTCCATGCACGCCCATAATATCCAATCTCTAACCTAATCCGATTCCCATTTTCTGGAATAAAAAATAAAAAATAAAAAAATTCGAAATTTAGGAAAAAAAAATTAAAAATTAGCTTTTGAGTAGTTTTACTAGATTTTAGTGTTAATTCTAATTTACAATTAGTTTAGCATCAAAAAAATGTGAAAATATTTTGATGAAAATTGGATTCAAAATTGAATAAAATTTTAGGATTTTACCACATGGATTTTTGAATGATGTTTTCTTTTAGAGACAATACTAGGTTGAGAAAGCATGGTGACTCTGGTTTTCTTCCCTTAAGATTCTACTGGAAACACCCTTTATGATCGTTTGCAATTCTGTTTTAATAAATTAGATGGCTTTGAATAAACGTGTTCTCCATGAATTTCCGATATCACTTGCTTGAAGGTTTGATGAGTTTGTGCAAATAAGTGCACCGAGATCGCCTCCATCCTCAATTGTTCCATTATTGCCCATTCTACCGAGCAACGTTTGATTTCCTTCTTGCAACTAAAAAAATTGTTTATTGTAATGCCCAAATATTAACTATCAACCTCCTCACAATATGAGTTATAAACCAATGGGATTATCCATGTCATTTCTTGCCATTCATCTTTGACTAACTATAACGTTGAATTTTGTAAGGCCATATTAAAATATCTTGATCAATTAAATCCTTTCAAAAGTCCAATTTTATTAAACATGAATTGTTAAGTCTCTATTAAAATATTTCTAATTAAAATAAAAAAATTGGGAATAGAAATTTTTAAGGTCATACGAAACGCATTTATGTTCTTTTTCTATATCAAAAAAAGAAATTTTGTGCAATCGATCGAAACCGTACAATGAATAAAAATAGAAAAAAAAAAATCTTTGAAAAGAAATTTTTCTCAATAACAAAAATGTTACCAAACACACCATTTGTTAAAATATGCCTTGAGTTTGAGCCCAAAATGAAAATCTGAATATTTCAAATTAGATATTTTGCTAACATCCAAAATCTTGCAATGCATATTATGACAATTTTCTTTTATGAGCGTGGAGTTAATTATCAATGTTCATTGAGCAAGGAAAATAAAAATAAAAAGGAAAGGACTCACAAGTTTGCTTCCACGGAGTCAATGAAAGAAAATAGATAAAAAAAGGAATTTTTTTTTTTGATAAAAAAGGAAAGTTGACCAGACGCTTTTCAAACTTTCCTTTAAGAGTTTTCTCTCTCCTTCGGGCAGAGCAGTCTTCGCTCCTTCAATGGCAGCTGGATCAACACAACTTCTGAAACCACCATGAGTCTGGATCCGTTGCTCACTCCAAAGGGCGCTGAGAGCACACCAGATCTAGTAAGATGAACCCCAAACCCTAACCCTAACCATCCTTCGACTGAGTTTCCCTTCTACAACTCATCCACCCTTATCTCCCAATACCCATCGGTTATCCCCCCCTAGTCGTGTGAAACCCTAGCCGAGTGTTAACCTTCATTACCCACCGAGTTGCATTCTGCAGGCGCCTTCCCAAATAGATCGCAGAGCCATCCCCTGTTCCCCCAAATCAATTCCACAGAGCCCCCTTCAATCTAATCACAAATCACCATGCCCCAACACATCTACTACCCAGTATCCGATAAATACAACCTCCGAACCTCTGTGGTCTCCAATCACAGCGAGCCCCTACACAACAAAGAATGGAAGGAGAGCGTGAGAATGACTTAAGATTAGCAGCACTATGTAAAAGTCTAGGCTCTCTATGGAAAGAAAGTGATGTGGTTGAAGTCTCCACCAACATTCCTCCTACAAAACGGCAGGAATGCAATCTTACTCTCTTCGGTAAGTTGTTTTCTAAACCCAATGTGAACTTCCCAGCCTTTATTACCACTATGAAAAAGGCATGGAAAACAGAATCAGTTGATTGTCTGCAAAAAGAACCAGGGCTATTCTCCTTTGTGTTCCAAGCTGAAGAGGATAAAGAAAGAATTCTAAAAACAGGGCCATGGTCTTTCAATGGTAATCTATTAGTTCTGAAGCAATGCGAGCTAGAAACACCGGAGCACTGTTATGAGTATTCTTGCTACGCCTTCTGGGTTCAAATAGGAGGGATCCCTCCAGGGTGGTTTAGAGAGGATGTGGTTGCTGACTTGGCTGAAAGAATGGGTCGTGTGGTAGAGATACAGATGGAGGCTAAAGGGAAAGGTCCACATAAACCAGGAAGAGTGAAAGTTGAACTGGATTTGAATGCACCCTTAAAATCAGGAGCTATATTAGACATCGGGACTAAGAAGCTATGGGTAGACTTCAAGTACGAAAGACTTCCACATTACTGCTACTCATGCGGAAAGATTGGTCACTATGCCACTGATTGTGAGGAAGTTCCTTATGAACAAACAAAATGGGCAGAGAATAAAGTAGGGACATACGGACCTTGGTTAAAGGCGGAGGTACGAGACCATAGCCCTTATTGGGCAGCGTTCTATGGTAAGTTAGAAATGAACCCAGAGGCTGATGAGGTTATCCCGGAAACGCCTGCAACAGAAAATGAAATGGAACGGGGAGTGAGAGGTGAACAGGACAAACGAGCTGCTGTCATTCGCAATAAGAGAAGGCAAGAGTGTTATGCCACTGAAAGCAACCACGAAGAAACCGCCAAAGACCAAAGTAAAAAAGACAAAGGGAAACAGATCCTGTGTTTAGATCAACCTAAAGCAAACTTTCAACCAGAGGACAGCAACAAAAAGAAAAATCTGAAGATCCAGAAATCAAAAAAACAGCGGCGATCAGCAGAAAATGCACTGATACTTGTTGATGATATGGAGTTATTGCACACCCCTGTCCAGATAATGAAGGAAGGAAATGATTGGGCTCTGGTGGCTAGCCCTAATAAGCCACCGAAGACATCATGAAGCTTATCAGCTGGAATTGTCAGGGGCTGGGCAATCCCCTGACATTCCAGGAACTGAGAGCTTTAGTAGCTCTCGAAAGGCCTGCTATGGTGTTTTTAATGGAGACGAAGAACAAGGAGATGAGGGTGGAGGGTGTGGTTAAACGCCTAAATTTTGTAAATAAAGTGGTAATGAATCCGGAAGGGATTGCAGGAGGCTTGGTATTAATGTGGACTGAAGAGGTGAAGACAAGGGTGATTTCCAACAACAAAAATCTTATTGATGTTGAATGTTCTGATCCAAACAGTGGCAGCCAAATGCGTATCACCTTTCTTTATGCTCCTACAAACTATGGAGAGAGACTCACATTATGGCATCAATTAAGGGGCATTCAGGCACAAAACACACAGCCATGGATATGTATGGGGGATTTTAATGAAATTTTATATGCTTGGGAGAAGGTAGGAAAAAGGGCAGCCGATTATCACCGAATGGCAGCCTTCAGAGATTTATTAAATGACTGCTCCCTAATGGATATTGACAGCAAAGGATGTGCATACACATGGGCAAACAACAGAGAAGACAAGGAACTGGTTAAAAAGCGACTAGATCGAGCTCTATGTACCATGGAATGGCGAGTAACCTTCCCAGAGGCTGAAGTTCAGGCTTTACCAGCGATCGGCTCAGATCACAACCCACTCCTTCTTGTGCTTCATCCTGAAAAACCAACAAAGCAAAAACAGTTCAGGTTTGAAGCATTTTGGTTGGAAGATGCAGAATGTCGGGAAATTATCAAACAAACATGGGATGGCAGCCCTCTAAATGAAAGTAGCTTCACAGCCAAAGTGCACATGGTGTCAAAACAACTTGAAAAGTGGAGCAAAAACAAGTTCCCAAATGCAGCCAAACGCATAAAAAAGTTAAAGCGACAGCTAACAGAGCTAACAAACAGACAACCAGCAAGCTATAATAAGAAGGAATATCAACAGGTGGTGGATCAACTTGAAAACTTGTGGCAACAGGAGGAAAAGTATTGGGAGATTAGGGCGCGCATAAATTGGCTTCAATGGGGAGACAAAAACACGAAGTACTTCCATGCTACCACAGTGCAGCGCAGACAGAGAAACAGAATAACAATGCTGAAGATAAACGATGACACTTGGTACGGGGGCAGCATGTGCTCAAGAACAAAATCCTGGAATTTTATCAAACACTTTATGAATCGTGGGACCAAGGAACTTCCAACTGTTCTTGATCGTGTCCTAGCCTAGTCAATGAGGCAATGAACACACATCGATGGAAACAAGTGTCGTAGAAGAAGTCCAAGAAGCGGTATTTCAATTGGGGGCACTCAAAGCTTCGGGTCCCGATGGGCTAAATGGACAATTTTTTCAGCATTATTGGGAGGAACTCAAACCTGAAGTCCTTTATATAGTCCAGAGGTTCTTTGAAACAGGTACATTCGACCCTACCCTAAACCAAACACATATTACCCTCATCCCGAAAGTTAAAAACCCAGAAAGCATCACCCAATTCAGACCCATAAGCTTATGTAATTTCAGTTACAAAATCATAGCTAAGGTGATGGCGAACAGACTAAAAAAAGATGGATCCCTAACTAATCACTCCGAACAAAGCGCCTTTATACAAGGGAGACAGATTCAAGACAACATATTCATAGTTCAAGAAGTTGTTCACCAGCTCGAGAATCAAGAAAGAAAAAAGAAATTTCAAGCCATTCTGAAATTAGACATGCAAAAAGCATATGATAGAGTGGAATGGGATTTTCTCAAAGCATGCCTCGCTGAAAATGGGGTTCCACACAAGATGGGTAGGAATGATAATGCACTTTGTGTTTCAACCGTAACTTTTAGCGTGAAAGTCAACGGAGAGCCTATGGAATATTTCACACCATCAAGGGGGTTAAGGCAAGGAGATCCGTTGTCACCTTATTTGTTTATTCTGATGTCGAATGTGCTCTCATGGTTAATGCATAAGGCTATGACAGATGGAAGCCTAAGAGGGATAAAACTGAATCCACATTGCCCTACTCTATCACATCTTCTCTTTGCTGATGATTCTATATTCTTCTTGGAAGGGACCTTAACAGAATGCCAAAACCTCACAGCTGTCCTTAACCAGTATTGCTATGCTACGGGTCAAACAAAGTAAACCTAAACAAGTCGGGGTGAGATTCAGCGGTGGCTGTCCTTTAACTCTTCAACGGAATTTGGCTCAACAACTTAGAGTCCCAATCATGGACAAGACAGGAAACTATCTAGGCATACCGACAGATTGGGGAAGATCCAAGAAAGAAATGTTTGCCCGGATCCTAGCCGAGTTAACATGAAGATGGCGGGATGGAAAGAGAAGCTTCGTCCAAAGCGGGGAAAGAAACACCGATAAAAAGTGTAGTCCAAGCACTCCCCAAGTATGCTATGTCGATTTTTAAAATCCCCATTTCCATATGTAAATCAATTGAAAGGAGAATAGCCAATTTTGGTGGAGGCAAAATGAAGCCAGCAAAGTGGATTGCATTGGAAGAAGTGGGAAGCTTTGAAAATGAGAAAGGATGAAGGAGGGCTCGGGTTCAGAGACTTAATAAACTTCAACAGAGCAATGCTTGGGAAACAGGCATGGAGGTTATCTCAATCACCCACTGCTTTATGGAGCAGAATCTTCAAAGGGGTTTATTTTCCAAATGGCGACATGTGGAAGGCAGGGAAAGGACAGCGACCCTCATGGGGTTGGCAAAGCATTCTGGTGGGGAGAGAAGCAATTGAAAAAGAAGTTCAGTGGCGAGTAGGTGATGGCAGGAAAATCAGTATACGGGAGGACAAATGGCTGGAATATGGTGTGATAGGGGGCCCTGCCAACAGAAACGAACCCACAACAGTGGCTGACTTGATAAATGACACCACCAGGCAATGGAAAGAAACAGAGATTCAACAACACTTTGAAAATAGAATAGCAAATGAGATCCTCTCTATCCCGCTGAGTCCTACCCCGGAGGAAGATACTCTAGTTTGGCAAGGCAACAAGATGGGAACGTACACGGTGAAAAGCGGGTACAACAAAATTTGTGCAAATAACACAACAACAGATCAGAATAGAGCCTCAACCTCATTTCAACCACCCCGCTCCTTATGGACAAAGATATGGCAACTATCTATTCCCCCAAAGATACGTATTTTTATATGGAGCGTTTGTCACAACGCAATCCCAACTAGAGAGAATTTGTACAAACGAAAGGTTTTACCTCACCCCATCTGCACACTCTGCAACGACCAAGTGGAGACCACCGAGCACCTATTTCTTCTTTGCAAATGGACGAAACAAATATGGACAGATCCACGGGTCAGATTCCAGCGTGAATCAAATACCATCACCCATCTTGATAAGTGGCTAATAGAGAGGTTTGAAGAACAAAGGAACCTACCCGAGAAGGAGCTGCTGGTGATGACCCTTTGGTTTGTTTGGAAAGCCCGCAACAATTCGATTTTCAGGGCTCAAAAGCTGGAACCAACCACCATTGTAGATCTGGCGGACGCACATCAGAGAAACTTCAGCCGATGGCAGCAAAAAGGCACAAAGGGGACTCTAGATCTGCACTTACCGAACCATTGGAGACCACCGATGGAAGGGAAATTGAAGCTGAACATTGATGGCTCATGGAAACAGGGGGAACAAACCGGATCCATTGCTGGAATCTTGCGGGATCACACCGGACAGGTGATTGATGGCTTCGCGCAGCAGGTTCGAGCTTCCTCTCCGCTTCAAGTAGAAACCCTAGCAATTTTGCACGGGTTGAAGCTTCTACAGTTACGAGTAAAGGAACACGAGGGAGAAACTGAACTCGGCAAAGTACTTCTGACTGAAGCAGAGTGCGAAACTGACTGTCTCACCGCACAACAGAGCATCCTGGGCTGGGCCGAGATTCCATGGCAGGTGAAGCCCATCATAGAGCAATGTACAAGCCTGCTCACCCGTTCCCCAACAGTCACGCTCAACAATTGTTCACGGACGGCCAACAAAGCAGCTGATCTGCTAGCGAAAATGCACCGAAACAAATTACTGGATCAGCATTGGCGATCACTCCGTCCTCCAGCTCTATCGGAAATTTTGTTTTCGGAATCGCACCCACTATCTCCGTGTAAGTCTCGTATTATATGAATGAAAGTCACTATCTATTCTGACCAAAAAAAAAAAAAACTTTCCTTTCCGTGTTGAAGTTTGCTTTTGGAAGGGTTATCCTGATCTTGTTTGAAACGGAACATATATGTGGGCTATTCTTTAATTGCAAGAGAGCAAGTCTTTATTGTTGATACGAAGTCTTGGAGCATCGAGAGATTGCTTGAGAAACGTGGGCTATCTTTGTGTCATTCGTGCGACGAATCTTATTCATGAACGACATCCAAGAAGTATTAGTGTTTAAGCCAATTAAATCGTGTGAGATCAAAATTTGTTTAATTCTTTCATGTGAGATTGAGAGATTATTTCGTAATAAATTGTGAAGCTAAACATTACGTGAGTTATTTAATGTAATTGGAGCTTGAGAAACACCATAAGTGCTTGAGGGACTTAAGTTTTATTGTAATCTCCGTATATCATTTAATTTATAATGAAATTCATTATTGCTCTCCTCATAAACATAAACCGTGTAAACTTAGCGTCCGATTTATTTTCTTGTTGTCTATTTTATTATTCGATCGTTCGTTTTCCACAACACCCTTGATGTGTTTTTGAAAAAAAAATACGCGTTCTACGTTAAGAGTAATTATACTATATATAGAAACAAAGAATTAGCTTTTATTTTATGAAAAATAGTAGTAGCTTTGACTTTATGCCAAAGCGGCATAATTTTTAACCTTGTAAGAGAACCATCGATCTTAGTATGTAAGGCAGCACTGATTCAAACTTGAAAATTAAACATTACAAGAAAATCAAAGAGTAATAATTATTATTGGTAAAATTAAAAACAAAATTTAGTACGATATACGAATATGCGTGACAACCAAAAGCTGATATGTGCAAATTATGATCTCATCCAACACAATGCTAATCAGACAATAGTTAAATACGATTAAAAACATAATGAGTTTGCATCACTTTGGAATCGACGAGAAAAATAAATATAAATCAGTGAATAAATAAATCTAGATTGTAACATAATGACATGTATTGTTTTTTTTTATTTTATTTTATCTTTGGCTCGGAACGCTGGCAGAATCGAGCCAAAGATCTGCGTTTGTCTACAACTTAAATTGGGGTATTAGTAAGCAAGCACGATACGCAGGGTATACACACGCACAAAATTGCAGGGTTCGCAGAATTTCGAGGCTGCGAGTAGAACTTCTCCATGTCATAGTTCGTATGATGACGGATCTTTGCATTGAAGATCATTTTGAAAGGAGAACTTACTTCAACCAGAACAAGGACGTCTTCTTCAGATGAGATCATGAAGTCCCTGCTGAAATAAACAGTTCTTGGAGCACCAACGAAATAATGAGTGCGTTGAAGTCTCTCTTCCAACTCGGGAGAGAGAGAGAGCTTACTTCAACGGCTGAAGTAAAGAAGCCCCCTTTCATTGCGTCCGGCAATACCACCTATCAGCCCGTCTCTCTCCTCTCATTTCTGGCTCATTCTCCCCTAGGACAACTCCCAAAATGTCGGGTACAAAGGTATTTTGTGACATTTGCTGTTGTTTGCTATGTTCGTTCCCCCCACAGTACAGCTAATTGCATCTATCGCCACAAGTTTAAAGGATAGGAAGTGAAATGAACAGCCTTTGCCAGTTTCCTGACATGGAGTTGCCTTGGTCGTCTCCAACATCTACTTTGGTTGATGAGCTATTTAACTTGAGTGACTAAGTGATGTTGATTATGATCCGAAAGTGAACTTAAACTATATTAAGAAAAAAAAAAGGCGAAAACTCTTTTTAACTCAGAGGAGGGCTTCTGTTCTATTCCTTTCTCCCTTTTTAATACCATGTACGCTTTCAAAGAAAAAGCAAACAGAAGAAAGGACAAAAAAGAAATGCACGTTTCCATGGAAGCGAAATGAAAGCAAAACAGGGAAATAAAAAAGCCCCATTCATTGGATTTGGCAATACCACACACAACCCCATCTCTCTCCTCTCTCTTCTAGCTCATTCCGCCTGAGGACAACTCCACAGATGTAAGGTACAAAGGCATTTTGTAATGTTTACTGTCATTTGCCACGCTTGTTGCCCGCACAGTACAGCTAATAGCATCTCGTGCCTCAAGTCTAAAGGAGGGGAAGCAAAATGAACAACTTTTGCCGGTTTCCAAGCATAGAGCTATATCGCTCGCCTCTAGCTTCTACTCTAGCTGATGAGCTATCTCACATTATTGACTAATTGATGTTGATTATGATCCTAGAATGTACTTAAATTAAATATATATATATATATATATATAGACGAGGGCTTATGTTCTATTCCCCTCTCCCTTTTCAATACCATGCATGTTTTCAATGAAAAAAACAAGTGGAAGAAAGGACAAACAAGAAATACACGTTCCTGAGGCCGCAAAATGAAAGCAAAATAGGGGTCTAAAGAAGCCCCTCATTCATTGGGTCAAGCAATACCACTTACCATCCCGTCTCTCTCCTCTTACGTCTGGCTCATTCCCACTCAGGATAGCTCCAAAGATGTAAGGTACAAAGGTATTTTATAATGTTTACTGCTATTTGCTGCTCTCGTTCCTCCCACAGTAAAGCTGGTTGCATCTCTCGCCCCAGGTCTATAGGAAGGGAAACAAAATGAATGACCTTTGCCAATTTCCTAGCATGGAGCTACCTCGCTCACCTCCGGCTTCTCCTCTAGCTGATGAGCTATCTAACTTGATTGACTAAGTGATGTTTATTATGATCCTAAAGTGTACTCAAGCTATATATATATAAAGTGGGAAACTCTTTTCAACCCAAATGAGGGCCTTCGTTCTATTCCTCTCATTCATTGGGTCTGGCAATATCACCCTCCACTTCATCTCTCTCCTCTCTTTTGGCTCATTCACCCTCAGGACAACTCCAAAGATTTAAGATACAAATGCATTTTGTAATGTTTATGGTTTTTTGTTGTGCCCATTCCCCCACAGTATAGTTGATCGCATCTCTCGCCACAGGTCTAAAGGAAGGGAAATGAAACGAACGACCTTTACCAGTGTCTTGGCATACAGCTACCTCGCTTGTCTCTCGCTTCTATTATGGCTTATGAGCTGTCTAACTTGATTGATTAAGTGATGTTGATTAAGATCATAGAGTGTACTTAAACTATATATATAAAAACACAAACAAAAAGCGGTAACTCTTTTCAACTCAGACGAGGGTTTCTGTTCTGTTCCTCTCTCCCTTTTCAATACCCTACACATTTTCAAAGAAAAATGAAATGGAAGAATGGACAAAAAGGAAATGTACGTTTCCGAGGAAGCAAAATGAAAGCAAAACAAGGAAAAAAAGAATCTCCCATTCATTGGATCCGGTATACCACCCACCATCCCATTTCTCTCATTTCTCTTCTGGCTTATTCCCCCTGATGACAGCTCTAAAGATGTACTATACAAAGGAATTTTGTAACGTTTGTTGTCATTCGTTGCGCTTGTTGCTCTCACAGTACAGCTAATTACATCTCTCGCCTTACATCTAGAGAAAGAGAAGCGAAATGAACGACCCTCACCAGTTTCTCGGCACAGAGGTACCTTACTTGCCTCCAGTCACTGCTCTGGTTGATGAGCTATCTAACTTGATTGACTAAGTGATCCTGATTACGATCCTAGCATCTATATAAACTGTATATAAAAATAAATAAAAATTTTAAAAAAGAACAAAAAGCGGAAGCTCTTGTCAACTTAGAGGAGAGCTTCTATTCTATTCCTCTCTTCCTTTTCAATACTCAACATGTTTTCAAAGAAAAAGAAAATTGAAGAAAGAACGAAAAAAAAAAAATGCACTTTTATGAGGAAGCGAAAGGAAAGCAAAACAGAGACATAAAAAAGGCCCCGTTCATTGGGCCTAGCAATACCACACCACCCCAAATCTGATGAAAAACCATTAGAGAAAAAAGTTGAATAGTTTACAACCTATAATAATATTTATATTATGAAAATATAATTTGATAAAATCATATCTAAGATTTAATGATATAACATGTTAACCCTTATATTATATGAATCCTACATGTTTCTTTAAGAAAAGAAAAGAAAATTTTTATTTTCAAATGACGAATAATATTTTCTGGTTCATTTCCAGATTTAGCTGAATTTCGATTCTTTGGAAAATATTTTTCAGAATTATGAAATTTTCCACAACACATAGAATATTAATGCTAAGATTTTCTCAGAAAATATTGAGATTTCCTTCAAAAAATGACTTCTTGAAATACATTTTGCAAAAATTTCAAAAATTCCGCTTAGAGCAGTGATCATAAGTGAGTTTTTAAAAAACACAAAAAAATTTAGGGCGGATCAACGAGAAATATTGCGTATGCCGGTCGCTCAATGTCACCATGGCGTTGGTCCATTCAATTGTGACAACTGGATTGAAAAGTAAAAAAGAAAAATCGTAAAGCAAGTCCAACATTGGAAGTGGGTTCCACACTATTCCACCTCTTTCACTTGCCGCTGCCGACAAACACTCAGTAGATGAGATAAAAATCTATGTTCGGTCAGTTCTTTAGACAACCTACTCGACTTTGATATGTCTTTAGGTAGCTAGCAGGTGTCATGAAGCTTGCCTGGATTCAGAAGAACCAATTTCACCAGCCCTACGATCAAATTTCCACTTGCCCCACATCACGTTCATCTTCTTCTCAGCTTCAAATCTTTACATTGCTAGCGATGCCTATTTGCCTTCCAATTCTCACAACTTTCGGATATATTTGCCTCAGAGAATTCCGGATTAAGCAAATTGGGGCATGGAATGCTGGTGTTCCATTTCTTGTTCCACTTCTTTTTTTTTTTTTTTTTTTTTGGTAAAATACTTGTTCCACTTCTTGAACTCTTCTTCCCGAGTGAGAAGCAAGCTCTCGGAAACAATGAACTTCGGGCGGGAATTGGGGGAAAGCTCGAGATACACGTGGAGAAAAAGTATGGTCAACCAAATCTTTCCTGTGCCTGGATGATGTGGACATCGAGTCATATCGAGGAGGAGGTGCTAGGGACCCATTGTCTATTCCTACTGGTTCGATTACTCGAGCGCGGGCCAAACAATTCAAGCAAGTTGTTGGCGTCATGGTTCGTGATCTTTGGCGTGAAGATGACCTTGGATCAAATCTTGAAGAATCTTGGAAATCTTGGTGCAATTTAATTATCTTGTCACCAAATAATTGACCAAGTCAATTTATATATATTCTTGTTTAAGAATATTCTAAAATAGGAATATTTTAGAATATAACGCATTAGATTTTTAGGGTTGGTTTTAGGGTTTGTGTGGCAGCCTATATAAAGGATTTGCCAAATTTCTTTGAGGACAGAGATATTTTTATTTTTGAGGAAAAGAATTGAGAGGTTCTCTTTTACTTGTTCTTTTGAGGACTTGACCTAATCAAGATTCTCTTCGACTTATCGAGCGAGATAGCGAATTCTTTTGCTCGTGGCGTCTATAACGTTGGTTGGTTGACACGTGTTCGTCAACAGGTCACGTTTATACCGAGGTTGCCAATCACAGGTTTGATTGGAGGTCGAGGTTTGCAATTCGCACCATCTGGGCCTTCGTAGAACGATCCTTCCGCAACGATTCACATCAGTTTGGTATCAGAGCTAGGTTCTACAAGGTCTATTTATCTTTAATTTTCTGTTGATATTCAGCAATTTGAGATTTATTGAGTTAGGGTTTCGGTTCTAGCTAATTTAGGGATCAGATTGCTTTTGTGCTTCCATACGTAGTTGTTTGCTGTTAGTTTTAAATTTTTCTTTTCTAGCATCTTAAATTGTATCTGAGTTCGTCAAAAAAAAAAAAAAAAAAAAAAAGAGAAAGAAAACGCACAAAAAAAAAAAGTGTGCAAGAAAAAAAAAACAGATTCGGAAAAAAAAAAAAAAATTTAGCCGAACAAAAAAAAAAAAAAAAAAAAAAGAAGGCGACTCGTTTGTTAGTAGACCAAATTGAAACAAAATCAATAGTGATCTAATCTTGTTTGATTAGTTTGATTGATTGTCGTGAGGGGGTTGAGAGACAGGTTTTGAGTCCAATAAAGAGCTTGTGAAAAGAGAATACGAGGGGAAAAAGGCAAGAGTGTGTAAGCTTAATTGAGGGTGGAAAAAGCCTAGACTTGAGTTAAACACGAGAGGAGTGACAAACATCTCAAGAGAAACACGTGAGGGAGCGATTGGTGAGGACTTTTTTTTAGACTAACATTTACTTGCAGGTCTAAAATATGTCGCGCGAAGAAAGCGTGAATCAACGGGAGGTTGACTCCATACGAAGGGATGAAGCGCTCGTGGAAAGCATCCAGCAATTGAGGGTCGTAGTGGAGGAGCTTAGTGGCCGAATGATGGGGAATGGCATGAGGGTTGATGGTGACCGAGAGATACCCCGAGGAAGGCCACAACATCAGCGAGATGCCTCTAGAACACAACATAGAAGGCAACGACAATATGATGATGATGAGGCCGACATGGAGGATGATCGAGATGCTCGATTTGAAAGGTGGAATGGAGGCCGAAGGTTTAGACACCGGGGAGATGATGAACTTGGCAACATCAAGATGAAGATTCCTTCCTTTCAAGGGAAGAATGATCCCGATGCGTATCTAGAGTGGGAGAAACGCATGGAGATGGTATTTGATTGCCAACGATACTCGAGCTCAAAAAGGTAAAAATTGCAGCTGTTGAATTTACTGATTATGCTATAATTTGGTGGGATCAACTTGTGACTAGTAGGAGGTGCAATGGTGAAAGACCGATAGAGACGTGGGATGAGATGAAAGCGGTGATGAGAAGACATTTTGTACCTAGTCATTACCACCGAGATTTGTTTCAAAAGTTACAAAATCTCACACAAGGCAATAAGAGCGTGGAAGAGTATCACAAGGAGATGGAGATTGCCATGATCCGTGCTAATGTGATGGAGGATCGTGAGGCCACAATGTCAAGATTTTTGAGTGGTTTGAGTCGAGACATAGCAAGGGTGGTAGAGCTGCAACACTATGTTGAATTGGAGGAATTGGTGGACAAAGCCATCAAAGTTGAGCGGCAATTGAAGTTGGACCGAAATCACAAGAGTGGAGGAGGTTCAAGTCAGAATTGGAGATCCAACTGGAAGAGAGATGAGAAACCAAATTGGAGAGGAAACAACACCAAAACCGAAACTTCAAAGGAGAAGGAGAGGGACGGTAAAGTTGGAACGAATCCGGTTTCAGGTAAAACCGAAAATCCTAACACTAGAACTCGTGAAATTAAATGTTTTAAGTGTTTGGGCAGGGGTCATATGGCGAATCAATGCCCTAATAGGAGGGTGATGATCATGACTGGACATGGTGTTATTGAGTCCGAAAGTGAAAGGGAAGAAGATGATGATGAGATGCCACCATTGGAGGATTGTAGTGATGGAGAAGTGGCTATAAAAGGAGACTTATTGGTGGTTAGGCGTTCTCTCGAGTGTGCAAGTAAAGGAGGAGGAGCATCACCAACAAAGAGATAATTTGTTTCATACAAGGTGTGTGGTGAATGGTAAGATTTGTAGTATGATAATTGATGGAGGTAGTTGTGCGAATGTGGCAAGTTGTATTATGGTGGATAAGTTGGGCTTGAAGACAACAAAGCACCCTAGGCCTTATAGACTTCAATGGTTAAATGATAGTGGTGAGGTGAAAGTATCGAAGCAAGTTCGAATTCCATTTGAGATAGGGAGATATAAGGACGAGGTAGAGTGTGATGTTGTACCTATGCAAGCGGGTCATATCTTGCTTGGAAGACCATGGCAATATGATCGAAAGGTACATCATGATGGATATACTAATCGTTATTCATTGGTGATGAATCAAAAGACTTATACCTTGGTACCAATGACACCTAGTGAGGTGTATCAAGATCAATTAAAGTTACAACAAGAAGCCGAGAGAGAGAGAGAAAAGGTGAGAAATCCGAGGGCTTGCGTGGTGTGTCTGAGACGCAAGGAAAAGGAGAGGCCGAGAGAAAGATTGTGGTAAAAACTGAGGGAAAAGAAGAGAGGAAAGAAAAGAGGCAAAATAATTTTTATGCAAAATCAAGTGAAGTGAGGAGGGCCTTAGTTCTAGATCGACCAATACTTGTACTTGTGTACAAGGAGGTTTTGTTTTCTACTAACGATCTTGACCCAAGTTTGCCTAGTCCTATTGTGTCTTTATTGCAGGAATTTGAAGATGTCTTTCCCGATGAACTTCCTGGAGGGATACCACCTATTCGAGGCATGGAACATCAAATTGACTTGATTCCTGGTGCGCCATTACCTAATCGACCCGCATATCGAAGCAATCCCGAGGAGACAAAGGAACTTCAGCGACAAGTTAGTGAATTATTGGAACGAGGGCATGTGAGAGAGAGTCTTAGCCCATGCGCCGTCCCTGTTTTGTTAGTGCCAAAGAAGGATGGAACTTGGCGAATGTGTGTCGATTGCCGAGCAATCAATAATATTACGGTAAAGTATCGACATCCTATTCCTAGATTAGATGACATGTTGGATGAGTTGCATGGTTCTTGTATTTTCACTAAGATCGATTTGAAAAGTGGTTATCATCAAATTAGGATGAAAGAAGGTGATGAATGGAAAACTGCATTTAAGACCAAGTATGGATTATATGAGTGGTTAGTAATGCCATTTGGATTAACTAATGCACCGAGCACATTTATGCGACTTATGAATCATGTTTTGCGTGCTTTTATTGGTCGATTTGTGGTTGTCTATTTCGATGACATCTTGATTTATAGCCGAAGTCCCGATGACCATATTGAGCATGTGCGAGCTGTCTTGCAGGTTTTAAGGGCCGAGCAATTATACGCTAATCTAAAGAAGTGCTCTTTTGTTACCAACAAATTAGTATTTCTAGGATTTGTTGTTAGTGCTAATGGTATACAGGTTGATGAAGAAAAGGTTAAAGCAATCCGTGAATGGCCAACGCCTAAGACCATAGGAGAGGTGCGTAGCTTTCATGGATTGGCGAGTTTTTATCGACGATTTGTGAGAAATTTCAGCACCATTGCCGCACCTTTAACTGAGGTTATCAAGAAGCACGTGGGTTTCACGTGGGGAGAAGAGCAAGAGAAAGCCTTTAATCTGCTAAAAGATAAGTTAACTAATGCTCCTTTGTTATCTTTGCCGAATTTCAGTGCTACTTTTGAGATAGAGTGCGATGCTTCTGGTACAGGAATTGGAGCCGTGTTGATGCAAGGAGGACGTCCCATAGCTTATTTCAGCGAAAAATTGAGTGGAGCAACATTGAATTATCCTACCTATGATAAGGAGATGTATGCTTTAGTGCGAGCTTTGGAGACTTGGCAACATTATTTATGGCCAAAGGAGTTTGTGATCCACACCGACCATGAGACCTTGAAGTACTTGAAAGGACAGCAAAAGTTGAATAAAAGACATGCCAAATGGATAGAGTTCATTGAGACTTTTCCATATGTGATCAAGTACAAGAAAGGTAAGGAAAATGTGGTAGCCGATGCACTTTCTCGAAGGTATGCGATTCTAACTATTTTAGAAGCAAAGTGTCTAGGTTTTGAGCATATCAAGGGCTTATATATTGATGATGATGACTTTGGGAGAGTCTATGAAGCATGTGAACACGCTGCATTTGATAAATTTTATAGGCATGAAGGTTATCTTTTTCGTGAAAACAAACTATGTTTGCCTAAGTGTTCTTTGCGTGAATTGTTGGTGCGAGAAGCTCATAGTGGTGGTTTAATGGGGCATTTTGGCATTAATAAGACTTATGAAGTGCTGTATGAACATTTTTATTGGCCACATATGAAGAGAGATGTCACACGTGTTTGTGAGAGATGCATTGCTTGTAAGCAATCGAAGTCTACAACTAAACCGCATGGCTTGTATACACCATTACCTATTCCAACGCATCCTTGGATTGATATTTCTATGGATTTTGTGTTAGGATTGCCTAGGTCTAAGTATGGTAGAGATTCTATTTATGTGGTTGTTGATCGGTTTTCAAAGATGGCTCATTTTATACCTTGTCATAAAACTGATGATGCATCCCATATTGCTAATTTGTTCTTCAAGGAGGTTGTACGTTTGCATGGCATGCCTAGATCGATTGTTTCAGATCGAGATTCTAAATTTCTTAGCTACTTTTGGAAAACATTGTGGAAAAAACTAGGAACACGGTTGTTATTTTCTACTACTTGTCATCCACAGACCGATGGTCAAACCGAGGTAGTTAATAGAACTTTAGGGGCATTGTTGCGTGCTATTATTAAAAAGAACATAAAATCTTGGGAAGATTGTCTGCCACATGTTGAATTTGCATATAATAGGAGCATGCATTCTGCTACTAAATTTACACCATTTGAGGTTGTCTATGGTTTTAATCCATTAACTCCGTTAGATTTAACCCCTTTACCTGTTGATAAGCGTGTGGATTTAGATGGAGCAAAGAAAGCTGAATTTGTCAAGTCATTGCATGAGAAGACGCGCACAAATATTGAGCGCAAGACTGAGCAATATGCAAGGCAAGCTAACAAAGGGCGCAAGGAAGTGGTGTTTGAACCTGGCGATTGGGTTTGGATTCATATGCGCAAAGAGAGATTTCCTGAGCAGCGACATTCTAAGTTATTACCGCGAGGGTGGACCATTCATGGTTTTGGAAAGAGTTAACAATAATGCTTACAAGCTTGATCTTCCAGGTAAGTATGACGTTAGTGCCACATTTAATGTTTCGACTTGACTCTTTTTGATGCCAGTGATGATTTGAGGACAAATCCTTTGCACGGGGGAGGGAATGATGTGGACATCGAGTCATATCGAGAAGGAGGTGCTAGGGACCCATTGTCTATTCCTACTGGTTCGATTACTCGAGCGCGGGCCAAACAATTCAAGCAAGCTGTTGGCGTCATGGTTCGTGATCTTTGGCGTGAAGATGACCTTGGATCAAATCTTGAAGAATCTTGGAAATCTTGGTGCAATTTAATTATCTTGTCACCAAATAATTGACCAAGTCAATTTATATATATTCTTGTTTAAGAATATTCTAAAATATGAATATTTTAGAATATAACGCATTAGATTTTTAGGGTTGGTTTTAGGGTTTGTGTGGCAGCCTATATAAAGGATTTGCCAAATTTCTTTGAGGACAGAGATATTTTTATTTTTGAGGAAAAGAATTGAGAGGTTCTCTTTTTACTGTTCTTTTGAGGACTTGACCTAATCAAGATTCTCTTCGACTTATCGAGCGAGATAGCGAATTCTTTTGCTCGTGGCGTCTATAACGTTGGTTGGTTGACACGTGTTCGTCAACAGGTCACGTTTATACGAGGTTGCCAATCACAGGTTTGATTGGAGGTCGAGGTTTGCAATTCGCACCATCTGGGCCTTCGTAGAACGATCCTTCCGCAACGATTGTCGAGGTTTGCAATTCGCACCATCTGGGCCTTCGTAGAACGATCCTTCCGCAACGATTCACATCACTGGAGCTGAGATATCTCTATGAGAGATATGATGCACCCACCAACGTCCTTAGGCTCAGAGTTGGTCAATTCATTTAGATCAGTAGACCCTACAAGGTTCTTCCACATAAATCGAATCCCTCTAGCTGGTGCGGATACATCCTACTCCGGTCACAAGGGATGATGTCCAAAACAGAGACAAATTCCCTCTGATGAGCAACTTTTCGTGCCTGAAGCCTTGTGGAGAATTTTTCCTACAGGATAAAAGGAAGAAAGGAACAGAAGAACAAAGAAATGACGGTCTTCAAAGATTTTAGTGGATGGACATACAATGAGGAGAGCGTCAAAACTGGCGAGCAAAACAGTTAATCTTGGGGGGGAATGGTCAATAACATAGCCAGTCTAACTGTGAAGTGTGGGTATTTCTAAAACGTTATAAAACAGTAATAGTCATGGAACTTGGTAAATCAACAGGAGTTACAAAAAAATATAGAAAAGATGTAAAGACATGTTGTCTTCAGGCGTATTTAATTACACGAGGCAAATCAAACCAATTTACACAGGAGGCTGCGATGAGGACATTGATTTGATTTGCGTAATCAGATATGACTCGAGATAAAATATGTCTTGCCATCTTTTCTATCCTCTTTTGTAAGTTCTGTTGCTCTACTTGGTTTACCAAGTTGAGAGCTAGTATTTTATGGCTGTAAATAGTTAGTGCAAAAGAAGTTGCAGTGTCAATTTGTCAGGTCTTTTGCTTAATGTTGTAACCAATGAGCCGAATCTGTAATCAATCATCTGCAAAGTGTTCTTAAGCAATGGTCTAAGTATGGATTTCCTTCTCATCTCTCTCCTGTGCCGATTTTTCTCGTCTCTGACTCTTTCAAAACTCTGCTTCATTAGTTCTGATTGCCATAGTGCAATTTTAGCTAGTCTTTTTGGAGGCTAGAAAATTTGCATTCTCAACATCCAAAATGCAGGGAAAGGATATGCAGAATTGGTTACTCCTGGCGCTGAATTCATATCCATTTCTGGTCCGAGCAACAAAGAGACGAATTGCAGTCTGCAGGTAAAGTTTGCTTTATGATTCTGCTTTCATTCAATTTAATCTGCACCTACTAATCAGAATTATTCTGTCTAGTTTACGTAGATGGAATCCATAATCTAGGCAGTTTTCCTGATGATACTCATTTGTGTGTAAATTTTGATTTGCTTTTCGGCAAGTTTGTACAGGGCAGCAGAGTCTAGATTTTGGGTGCATTTGGATGGGCATTTAGAAAGCCCCTTTAAGCCCAAAAATCCTTTCACCCCAAATTGAGGTGTTTTGCAACCATTCTTCGATGAGCTTTCAAGTGAAAGTTGACCATTGGAAATACTGAAAGGCTCATTTAATGAAAATAGTAAGTTACACAATATCTTTAACATTGTTATTAAATATAAATTAAAAAAGTTGCAAACATTATGTTTTTAAAATTTTAAACAAATAAAATAAAAATATTTAGATTAATCATCAAAGGAGCTTTGCAAATGTATTTTCTATCAAACTGCATTTTTCTCAAAGTTACTTTTTAAAACAGAATTTACCAAACAGTCTTTGTATTTCCTTCAAAGCTCTTTAAGCTAAACTACTTTGTATTTTCTCAATGATCTTTTCAAATGCCGAACCAAATGCACCTCTATAGTATGAGGTGTTCTTTAGTTTTCTTTAATGGCAAATGTATGGAAAAGAGAGAATGTATTGAACTAACGAGATGAGAGAAAAGCCGTTTGATTTTATATCTCCCGCCACTATTTTATGCAGGGCAGTTTTTGTGTATACAACCATACACACGTTTTATAAACCAGTAGGAACCGAAACGCACAACGTTGACCAAAGTTCTTGCATGCTTTGCTTGGTCGGGAACCGGTGCGCTGGCAAGCACACAAACGTACAAATCGAAAAAGCAGCTCAACTCAAAGTTTTATAGAGGACGAAACCGACATATGTTGAAATCATTCTCGTGCAATGGGATATTCTGAAGGCTATAGACTAAAAGGGCATTGCATTTAGCCAAGCGATGACTAAAAGAGAGAACTGTTTTAGTGCTGAAGGGTAACTTCATAGTCATCGAATTTATTAAGATTTGACTATTTAAAGATTCGACAAGAGATGGGTACACTGCATTAGAGACCTGTTCCCACTCTCCCTATCGGGAAGCGCTTGGTTACACTTATGACATGCACGTCTTGGCAATTGCAAATTTTAACAGAACGTTCTAGGGAAATAAAAGAGTAGTAATAGTATGTGATAAATCCGATTTTATTCGACTTTTTTCTTATAGGCAGAAATTTGAATATCCTTGGAAGCACCATGCTGTAATACTCTCCTCTAGAAACATGAAATGTACAACTTGGCTCCAAGCACTTTATTCGTCCTTTTCTTCGTTTGCTCCAATGGAAGGTTTCGTAGACAACCAAACCAAACAAATCGCCAATCATTCTCTTCTAATTGGATATCCTAAAAGCATTAAATCTAGCCAAGCGACAACAATTATGGTTGACATCCTAAGCGACCTACTCAAAGAGCCAAAACAAGAAACATGGCTGCATTTGTTCTATCAAAGCAAACGAAAGAAGCTACATAAAAAAAGGCCTGGGAGAAACCTGTGGATTCTTGATGATTGATCCTGTTCTTGTCTCAACGAGCCCTGCGCACTACAATTACATCAACCCTGACTTTGTTATTATCACCGAATTTGTCCAAACGGCATCCACCTTGGAACACGTCGTGGCATATATCATGAAGCAAGGAATCCTCACGTAAATATGCCATATCCCAAGACGAGAACTTAACCTAGTTAGCTGTCATATGATAATACTCCCATGCAAAAAGATACGAAAGCACAAGAGCGAAACTCCTACGAAGATAATGATGACACCTCCTGATAAGAACGGACAGATAGAGATTATTACTAAGTCAAACAGTAGAGACCTCCGCCTCCGGAACCCTACATAATCCGCTCGAGAACACTTGGTTCGATCTGTTTCTAATCCAACCATTCATCGATACATTACTATTCTCTATTCTTCCCTTAATTATCGGTGCCGTTCGTTTGGAGAGGCGGGGCGGAAGTCCGACCATGGGTTCAGTGCTGAGCACTAAGAATCCGAGGAGAAGGCATCCGAATTTTGAGAAGGCCAGCCCTGATGATGACAACAGTTCGATTGTGGGACAGGAGTGCTTAAGCGTGAAGAAGTTCAAATGGAAAAAGAAGAGGATTTACCGAGAACCGCGATGTGAATTGCCGCCACCTGATCAGAAAATCACGACAATGGTCAAAAGTTTGACTTTGAGGGAATGTATTTTGTCTTCTCCTAGTAGAGAACCGGAATGCATCAGCGGACGTGAGCCCTTTATGTTCTCCCCAATCTTCAAGAGGGTGTTTCCATCTTCTCCGGAGGTCGATGAAACTTCAATATCAATGACAGCTATGCCGTGTAAGGCCAGGGACAGTTTTTCGTTGGAGAGGCCATTGAAGATTAGTGGAGAAGATGATAGAGAAGAAGAGCGAGAAGAAGGTGCGGTGTCTTTGGCTTCCATTTGCAGGACTGAAAGTGGGAGGACTAAGAAGAAAGTGAGCTTCAGGTTGCCCGAAGAGGCTGATATCATCATCTTTTACTCTCCAAGGGATGAGTACTGAATTTGATGATGCCAATGATGACCATGGAGAGATGAATCAAAGATTAATGACCCAAGAAAAGGGCGAAATCATGTCTCAAGAAATTACTTACAACTCATTTCTTATTGATGAGATATGATGAATAGAATCAATCACTTTATAAGAATTACCTGGATTTTTGCTGTTTTTCTTTTTGTGATTGATTTGATTCAGGTAGAGTGAGCGTAGAAAACATCTTAATATCCTGTGTCGTATGCCTCGTAATGGGACTAATCTAATGTGCAATACTGCAATGAGACGTCCTATATTTTCCATACGTAATTTCTTTTGTATTGTCCTCTTATGAAAGAACAGTAGCCCTTTCGTTTTAATTTGATTTTCGACGTTTTGTTTTAGTTTTTATGTAATAATGAGATAGTTTTTTTGTGTCAAAACACCCAATTTCTCTTACTGTATGAATATTATAATTTAAAATCACCTTCAATTAGTTCGTAATTTTTCTAAATTTAAATGAACTATTTTTACTTTGAAAGGGCTTATCGGCCTCTACTTGTACACTCAGTTTGGAAGGGGTGATTAGGAAGTAAAAGAAGGAATTTGAAAGAGTATGAGGGAAAGGAAAATGAAAATGAAATGATTTGAAGAGATTGAGATACGATGTTGTTTGGATCCTAGTTAGGATAAAGAAAAGGAAAGAGTTTATTATGACATAAACTTCTTTTCATGTATTGATAGATAGCTGTAAACCAAGGGTATAAATGAGGAAGAAGAATATATTAATTTTGTCATTACACAAATCCATTCAAATCCTCCATATTTGGACAGATTCAAAGGTTTTTAAAGTGCACATCAAAACTACTGGGATTCGCTCCAATGACTACCCTTCCAACATGGAAATGGGAGGTGAGGGGTTCAAATCCTCACTTTCTCAAGGAAGATGAGGTGGGGATGCGTAAGTTTCAAGAGTGGGTTTCCACACCCCTTTTCAAAGAGGTAGGGCAAAAGTTTAAGAATGAGTATAAAATAGAAATAGAGTAAAACTGGAAAAAAAAAAATGCACATCAAATTAGGGGTGAGCACAAAAGTCAGTGACCTCGAAAGCTCGGGACTTATCCGACCCAAATTCTTGGACTTGAAAAGGCCTGACTCGGATTTTTTTTCTTTTTGGCTCGAAAAGAAAAGAAATGAGTGCATTATCACCTTGAAAGCTTTCGTTATTTTTCTTTTTGGGCTGGTCCAAGCCTTCGGGCCTGAGATGCTTAGGCCCCAAATGACCAAACTTATAATAGAAGTGATTTTTGAGGCCGACAATGTAATAACTAATATAACTTTAATGTTTCTAGAAAAAAAAAAAAAATTTAGCGCAAGTCCAAATTAGCCCCATCTAGTTCGTTTCGGCTTATTTATTTAAATTTGGGCCGGGCCATGCCAAATGAAGCATTGAGGATTGACCTGCCCGGCCTAGGCTCATCCTTTCTTGAAATTGGCCAAACAAATCCCTTAAAATAAATAAATAAATAAATAAACCTTTCCCTCCAACCAAAAATGATTGTATTTTTAGTTTTCGTGAGGAAAGGAGGGAGATCTAAAATTCTCGCTCCATAGTCCTCAACTCACCCAAACGGAGTACTAGGAAGTCCAAAGGATAGAAGAAAGAACTCGATCTTTCGACAAGTGGAACGTCAAGATGCCTTTATGTAGACCTATGCCATGGACCTAACGCAACGCCGCAAAGGCCCAAAAGACAAGTTTAGATTAGAAAATTTTTCTAAAATGTCCTAAATCATAAACCTTCTAATTTTATCAATCGAGTTATAAAAAATTTCACTTTTTATTAATTGAGTCCGCTTAGCCAATTTTATATAGAAATTGATGATGTAAACATTGGTGGTACAATGTAGAACAGTCAATATTGAAATGGACGCCGGCGTCCACGTCCACAAATACCAACTAAAATTAGCCGAATCGACTCAATTGATAAAAAATGAAAATATTTAGAACTCAATTAAAAGATTTATGACTAAATTGACAAAAATGCAATAAATTTATGATTTTTTGGACAATTATCCTTTTAGATGGGTATAAGTAAAGGGTAAGCTGAAATTCAGCTCGATTGAACTTGAGACAAGCTCACACAATCAGAAAATAGTAACTACCTTTTATTCATCGACAAGCCCAAACATGACTGATTAGGCATGACCTTAGGGCTTGGCTAGTCCGTCCTTACTTAGATTTCATTTATTTTATTCATTTGAAAAATATTTTCATAAAAATGAAAGTTGATATTGCTTAAAATAATTAGTCAATGAAATATTTTTTTATTATCGAAAAAATTTGTCTTTCTAAATATTTTTCTATGAAAATATATTTCGTTTATATATTTTTGTAAGCAATAGAGGCAATTATTTTTAGAAAAATATTTTTCAAATTATTTATTTTCCACGAAACATATGCACCCTCAATGATCACCTCTACAATGGAGATGCCAAGGTTAGTTTAACTAACTACATGTCCTAAGTTTATTTTGGTTAGGTCCTCTTGAAGGACCATATCATCCTCTACCAAAGCAATTGCAGTTACGATAATGACAGTCGGTCTTGGAAATGATCAACGTATCGATATTGAACGAATGTCTAAAATCAGGACAAACTGTCACATGTGAGGAACGAGGCCTGCGTTTTAAAAACAAAATGGAGTATAGTGATCCGTTTGTCCTTTTCGCCATACATTCTTGCGAAAGAAACTTAGTGGCTAAGGCAACTAGCTAACTTGTTTCATAAGCATATATCTTTACGAGAACCTCCTTAGAGGCTAAGATCTATGACTTAAGGCAGAAAAAGACCGACATGCAAGCGGAGCCATGCTGCTCAAGTCCCTGATTTCTTCTTTCTGACGAGCAAACCTTTGATTGGGCGTTGGTGGGCGGTTTCCACGCATAATGCATATAATCGACTCAATATGATCATAGCATGCGTGAATGTTGATAAACGATGCAAAACCAACATTCAACTCGCATCCCCCACTTGATTGTTGGTTGAACTCAGCATGATTTCGGTAAACATTAGGCCTATAGTTGCTCATGTTTAATATTTGTATACTCTGTTTACTTCATAGAAGATGAAGAACTAGAAAACATTTTTCTTGAAATGACTACTTATATCTCTTACAAAATGAATGATTGAAATTTTTTTTATCGCTTCATGAATATGATTAGAGCATGAATTGTTGCCGATAATGAAGTAATTTCTATTAATTAACTATTTTAAGTAATACAAGCGATTAGTTTCAGGAAAATGATTGCTAATTTTTCATTTTTCTTAGTAAAATGGATTTGTAAAGTAGTAAAAAATGGGAAAAGTACCAAAAAAGTCCTAAACCTATTACATTGGTACCAATTTAGTTCTAAACCATTCAATTTGATTAATTTAGTCTCAAACCTTTTTCACATTGATATCAATTCAATCATAAACCTTTTAATTGGACTGATTTAATTCTAAACATTTTTATATTGGTATCAATTCAGTCCATCCGGCCAATTTTGCTCAGGTGGCATTGATGTGGACGCTGGCCAATGATCGGACGCTAATGTGACAATTTTAAATTAGGTTTTTTTTTAGAAATTTTTAATTAATTTTTTTATTAATTTTTTCTTTTTTTTCCTTGTTCTTCCTCTTTGCACTTTCTCATAGTGGCTAACAAACCTCCGACGAGGGTCGTCACCAACGAGGGTTGCAGCCCTCGCTCAGCCTTACCCAAGGTTGCAGGCAAGGCCAGCTTTGCCTTGGCCTTACTACGGGCGAAGGCGGCCTCGCCCACAACTGGCAAGGCCATGGTGGCCATCGCTAGGCCTCGCCCATGGTTGTGAGGTCATGGTGGCCATCGCTAGGGCTTGGACGAAAGCCGCCATGGCCTAGCTAGTCGGCAGGCAAGGCTAGGGCGAAGCCACCTCACTTGCGGCCCTGGGTGAGCTAGGCGAGGGTGGCCAGCCTCGCCGAAGGCTCATCGGCCACTGTGAGAAAGTCCAAGGAGAAGAAGAAGGAAAAAAAGAGAAAAAAAGAAAAAGAAAAGAAAGATTAGTAAAAAATTTGAAAAAAAAAATTAAAAATTATAACATCATCGTTCGGTCACTGGCCGACATCCACATCAATATCGGCCGGTGTCCACGTCAGTACCAGCTGGCAAATTGGCCAAATGGACTGAATTAATATAAATGTGAAAATGTTTAAGATTAAATTAATCCAATTAAAATATTTATGATTGAATGAAAATGTGTAGGACTAAATTGATTCAACTAAAATGTTTATAATGAAATTGGCATCAATCCAATAAATTTATGACTTTTTAAATACTTTTTTCAGTAAAAAATGGACTCCAAATCTAAATCATGCATGTATTTGAGGAAACACCACCAACAACATTTGATACTATCTAACGTGCGCATTGCGCGACTCACCCGCGATCAGGTCAGGTGGGTGGGCTCAGTTCGCCCAGGGTTTACGTCGCCGCCGCCCGGTATAGCGGTTCCCAGGTCACCAAAAAAAAAAAAAAAAAAAACATTTGACACTACCCATTGTCCTCGAGTCCACACTACGAATTAGGTTAGCATATAGTCGAAAGAAAGGTGCGCCGGTGAATTTATTGCGTTTCCTTGTTCAATAAAAAATTTATTGCGTTTCAATAAGTGGGCTCAACGCATAGCTCGGTAGGCGGGTAGCTGGGTATGCGGGTTGGTTGGCATATACCACGGTAAGCGTTTCCTTTTTCTCCTAGCCTTTCATCCCGAGCGATTATAAAGATGAAAGAGAGTCCTATTAAAAGGTTTTTGAGAAGGGTTGTTCGAAGCCTCTTTCTTTTGAAAAGTGTTACAGATCTCAAACTTAATTTCTAATATTTATATGTCAAAGTGATTTGACAAGCTCTTATTGAAATACTTACGCTGCGCTTGTTTGAAATTTTGAATGGACACACATTTTTATCACGCCGTTTAACATGCCAAACATGTTTTTTGCATTGAACAGGCGAAGAAGGAAGAACTAGGGATCAAAATCGTTCGTGAGGTTTTGTTTTCCCCCATTTTCGATCTTCTGTTCTTTTGTGGAATTTGTTCAATGCATTAGTTTCATTAACACAAATTTAGTTTTGTTATATTTTTGGATCAAATGAATATAACAAGAAAAAAAAAGTTCTGAAAGCTACCTCCTACCAACCCAAAAGAAACGCAAGAAGCATTTTTATCTTTTCCATAGGTAAATACAGAGTACTACAAAAGAAAGGGAAGGCCAGAATGTTTGACACATCCAATTCCTTCCATACTCATGATGGTTGAAAAGTGGAGTTTTACGGCATTAGGGGTAAGTGAGAGATGGATATGGGTTCATACAACTGCTTTAAGAGAGTAGCATTAGCATGTTTGTTTTAAGAATTTGAGAATGGAATGATTATTATCTCAAAGTACCTTTAAAAGTAGAGTTGGCCTCCCATGAACAAATTGAGAGTTGGTGCCGGTCTCTTAATAATGACCATGGCACACAAAAACTAGTTATAATGTTAAAGCGATTTTCGTGACTTACTTAAGGGACTAAATGTTTTAGCTAAATTGGATGTTGCGTGATCAATGATGAGGATGTGGTTTGCCATATTCTCCTTAGAATTGATGTATCAGAAAAGGGTGGCCTATTATTTCGGCTCATCAGGTATTGCACAAGCTTCTCCTTGGCCAAGAAAGTTTCAATCCAAAACAAATGACATCAAAGCAAATTTCCCAAATTGTATGAGCAAATGCCGAGAATAGATTCGTTACCACATTCTCAACAAGAAGAGAAAAATAGTTGTTGGTTTGCTAAGATTAGAAGAAGCTTAATAGGCGAGAGAAAGTGCTGCTAAAGAAGTGCAATTAGCTTACGATGCCACACTTGGCAACTAAAAGCACAAATGACTGGAGATTAGCAAACCACTTTAATTGTAGGGAAGCCACCAATGAAGTGGAGGGGCACGTTCTATTGGGCAAGTGTTTGCCATTCATATCCATGGGAGTGGCAGTGATGGCTCAACAATGAAAGGAAAGGATAAAATAGCCCACAATGATGGCATTTGGAATTTGAGTGGGGGAGAAGGTCAAAGTCCAATTTCTTCCATATCCATCTGGATGGAAAAGTGGTGATTTGTGGCATCATAACAAAGTGTGAGAGATGTTGAAGGATTCATATCACTAAATCGTGGAAGTAACTTCAAGGTGTATTTCTAGGAACTAGGGATGGGAAGATTATCATTTTGGAGGATATCTAAGGCAACATTGGCCTCTTGTATGCAAATTGATTGGGAACTCATGATGGTCTACTGATCATAGGCACAATAAGTTGAAATTAGCTATATGTTTTACTCGAAGAATTGGATGCCGGAGTTATTTGGGCATAGTACAATTGATGATGAAGATACAATTGACTAGAACAATCTATCGTGGAAAGATTGGCCTAATGTTCCGGCTTATGAAGCAGAGGATAGGCTTGTTCTTGGATGAAAGTTTTATCTCATGACATGAGCACTTGCTTTCACACTAAAGATGGATGAGATAAATTTTTATGCAATTTTGAATCAATGTTGAGATTAATCCATGTCTGAACCCTTTGCTATTAGTCCAAACCCATGATACCCATGTCAAACTTGTCCTAATCTCGGGGCAAGCTTTTCAAAAGGGGCAAAAAAGTTGTCCTAATCACGACAAGTGAAAATTCGGAGCCCAATAAATCTTTTCGATTAAGATAATTCAATTTTAAAAATCAGACAAAATGCTTTTGATAAGTTACACATATCAACACGAAATAAATGGCAACACTACCTAGATAACCTACCGTTTCCAAACTCAAACATGAGGACAACTTAATAAGACAGATTGCACTTGGCGAAGTAACGATTATTGAATTTCAGTGTTGGGAAAATCCGCTGGAAATTTCCGCAAGATAAGAGGCGACGGGCCTCTCGGCCACAGGCGAGGCTGGCCAATGGCGGGAAGCGCTCTTCGCCTGAAGCGCGCCATAAACGCAGCTTCGTTGGCATTGGAGGCGAGTGGGGGTGGGGCCCAGCTGTCCGCGCCAACTACCGTTCAAGAACGTCACAGACGGCCTTCCCCACTGGGGAAAGTGCGCCGAAGCTCGCTTTAATTACGACCGCCATCGCCCGTTGCTTTTTAACTCCCGAAAGAGAGAGAGATAGAGATAGAGAGAGAGAGTGAGAGTGAGAGAGAGATTTTTTCTGTTCTTCTTGCTTCTGGGTTAAGCGACAGAAGCCAATCGGAACGGCGATGGCGGCGAGGGCGGCAGCTGCGGCAGCGGCGGTTCTTGTCCTGGTCAGCCTCAACGCGGGGTGGGTGGGAGCTCAGGTGCACCACGTGGTCGGCGGCGACCGCGGCTGGGACGCCTCGAGCGGCGTCCGGTCCTGGTCCGCCGGTAGGGTCTTCAGGGTCGGAGACAAGCTCTGTACGTAACACCCTCAACCCTCTCTTCTTGTCCCTCCCTCCCTTCCTCCTCCTTTTCCTTTTTCCAGAATCCGGACGAGAAAAAGTTAAACGGAGAGCCGCAAATATTCCGAACGTTCCAAAGCAGTGTAAATCACAAAGCGCGCTAGTTCACGTGCTGGCATTTCGTCCGTTCCTCTTTAGCTGCGTACTTTACAGGCTCGTTGCGCCGAAAGTAGGATGTGGGTATTACGTGGGAGGTTTAGTTAGCAACAAAGATTGTGTCTTTTTCTGATTTAACGAGAAGAACGCTAGCAGGTTCAGATGCATCGTCTGCAACTGCCGACTGCTTGGCCATGGATGTTTTGCTCTGTGTTCTGGCTCTCCGGCCTTCACGGTCGGAGACAAGCCCTGTATGTAACACCCTCAAGCCTCTCTTCTCCTCCCTCCTCCTCCCCCTTTTACTTTTTCCAGAATCCGGAAGAGAAAAAGAGCTAAACAGAGCCCAAAATATTCCAAACGTCTCAAAAGCAGTCACGATCGCGGCGCGCTTGTTCACGTGATGGCATTTCGTCCCTTCCTCTCTATCCTATTCTGCTTGACTTTCTGGCTCATCGTGCCGAAAGTAGGATGTGGGTATTCCGTGGGAGGTTTAGTTAGCAACAAATATCATGTCTTTTTCTGAATTAACAAGAAGAACACCGGCAGGTTTAGACACATCATCGGCGACTGCAGACTGCTTACCCATGGATGTTCTGCTCTGTTTTCTGACTCTCCTGGGAATGAACAGTAATTCATATTCTATAAAAAGAAAGATATATTATCACGTTCCCTCGATTATTCAAGTACTTTTTATCTCGTCAAGCTACTGAAACCAAGACGCTATGGGGTTCTCGGAGTTCGGGCTCGCTTTTCTTTATTGCGACTGACGATAAACAGGGGAAAGAAAAGAGATGAAAGGGGGTGTTGTCTGCTTGGGCAGGGTTCGCCTACTCGGCAGCGCAGGAGAGCATCGTGGAGCTGACGAGCAGGGTCGAGTACGAGTCGTGCGACGTGCGCAACCCGATCCGGATGTACACCGACGGCCTCGACAGCATCCCGCTGGGGGAGCGCGGCGCACGCTACTTCGCGAGCAGCCGGGAGGAGAGCTGCAAGCGCGGCCTGAAGCTCCACGTGGAGGTCCAGCCGAGTGGGGCCCCCGACGCCCCCAAGGTGGCCACCTCCGAGGCGGCCGTGCTCGCGGCCGACGCGCCCGTGACGCCGTCCGCCGCACCGGCCGGTCACGGCGGCGGGCTCGCCGCGGTCGTGGCCGCCGGACTGGGGCTCTTTGTTGTAGGGCTATTTTAGTATGCTCGGAAGGATGTTTAGGCCCGGCCCAAAATATGTCATTTCTGGGCCGAATCATGTAAGGCCAAGCCTATCGATTTGGGCCCCTTTTATTTTTTGGGGTTTTAAGCTTGTAAGGTCTTTATGTGCAAAAAAAAAAGCTTGTAAGGTCTTTAGGACAATTGCTGTTTCTCTTCTGTTCTTATTTCCTTTTTCCGTGGAATGATGTAGTGTTTTGTGGTAGCAGAAGTACCTTAGTATAGATTTATCCAATTCAATTTACGACTTTGTCTGCAAATCTTGCGCTGAGGGACGGGAAACTTTGTCTTGTTTCAAGTATATCATATCAATGAATAACGCGTAAATCCATTTCGAATACAGGAGTTCCATCACTTATGGAAATCTTGTCATGTTGGTATATCATGTAGATCTTGTATGTAGTCAAATATTGTGTCCAAGGTCTATTTTTTTTTTAAAGAGCATGGCAACATTCTCATCAAGCAAATGAGGGGGACCAATCTCCTTGTCTCCTCTATGCAACCTTCTTAGCTACTCTTGTTAACATGGCAAAGTTGTCGTCCTCGGATGGCTAATGCCTATTGCAAGCCAATTGCGCCACTCTAATATTATGTCTCTCTCTTGAGCAAGATTGATTGAAAGTAGTAAGATTCATTGTACAACACTTCTTGAAGCTACTGCCAAACTCTACTCGCACATGATAATCTTTTGCATTACTAGTTACCTTTTTGATTTATGGTACTCCATTATACTATGGGTGATTGATTTCAGAGTAGGCGAGTAGTGGAATCTAACTCGTTAAATATACCTTTTTTTTTATTCACTTTTTATTTTCTGTGTAATTATTCTATTGTATACATTATTTTTGCAAAAGTTATCAACTTGGAGACTAAGATGGCCTTACTTGTGTAGGAAATGCTCGGCCTAGTTTTTTTTTTTTTTTATTTGTAAAAGTTCTCAATAAATAGACTTGTAGGGTTTTGTTTTGCATTGGTTCAAAACCACTGAAATCGAACTGGTCAAGCTAATTTCCAATTTCTTTTACTTAAAAATTGAATTGGTCTTCATGTGAATCGACAGTAACACCAATTCAATTAAGTTCTTAAGTCAAACCAACTTGACTGTTCACCTCTAATCAAGACTACTTTTATAAACTATCTTGATTATCTCATAACACACTCAATCACCACACATGCCCGACTGGATACTAACGCTAAAATCATTATTCTAAAATGTGTCACAATCAAGAGAATGCCAAACAACCTTCACACTAAAAATCATCGAAATTGACTTGCTTGGGACAGCCTATCCTTCGCTGTCCGGCCAAGAAGAGGGCAGCATTTTGTCCCTATCCACGGTGCTTGCGATCCTGTTCGTGGCTCGCAGAAGAGCCGTGATCCCTCAGCTCCATCACGTTGAACGGTTCGACGACCAAACCGAAGAGGTCGACCCAAAGTGAACCGGTTTGACCAGCATTTGAGCTGATGGGGACAAGACCGGGGTGCGGCCGTGTCACACTTTCATCACCCGCTCGAACGATCATCCGCTAAATCCGCGGGACCCACCCAGTCACGCCATTCCTACGTTGTCTTAAAAAATCCACAACAGCCAGTACATTAAATTAAAACAAATTTTGAAAAAAGATTCAAAATTTACTTCGGCTTAGAGAATGGTCCGTTGAAGGAGAAACGCCCGGCCCAAAATATGTCGTTGAGATTCAAAATTTATTTATTTATTTATTTATTTTTTTTAATTTTTTGGGTTTTCTGGGCTTTTTCAGCTTGTGAAGGTCTTTAGGACAATTGCCGCTTCTCTTCTGTTCTCATTTCCGTTTTCCGTGGAATGGCGTAGTTTTTAGTAGTGGCAGAAGTACCTTAGCATTTTCGTATAGCAATACGTGGCATCTAAAGACTCTTTTGCTCATTAGGAGAGGTGGACGTAGCACAACACTTCAGTTTCAAGAGATTTATCCAATTTATTTTATAACTTTGCCAGGAAATCTTGAACTGAGAGATATGAAACTTGTTTTATTTAAAGTATATCATATCAATGAATAACGTGTAAATCTATTTCGAACACGGGAGTTCTGTCACTTATGGAAATCTCGTCCTGTCAATATATCATGTAGATCTTGTATGCAATCTAATCTTGTCTTGTTGGTATATCATGTAGATCTTGTATGTAGTCAAGTGTCATGTCCAAGGTTGATTTTTTTTTTTTTTTGAAATAAAGAACATGGCAATATTACTTGTTATGTTTCCCGTCTTAGGCCTTCTAATTAAGCCATCCAATGAAACATCCTTATCAAGCAAATGTGGAATTGGGGACCAATCTCCTTGTCTCCTTTGATGCAATCTAATCTTGTCCTGTTGGTATATCATGTAGATCTTGTATGTAGTCAAGTGTCATGTCCAAGGTTGATTTTTTTTTTTTTTTGAAATAAAGAACAGGGCCATATTACTTGTTATGTTTCCCATCTTAGGCCTTCTAATTAAGCCATCCAAAGAAACATCCTTATCAAGCAAATGCGGAATTGGGGACCAGTCTCCTTGGCTCCTTTGATGCAATCTAATCTTGTCCTGTTGGTATATCATGTAGATCTTGTATGTAGTCAAGTGTCACGTCCAAGGTTGATTGTTTTTTTTTTTTTTTTTTTTTTGAAATAAAGAACATGGCAATATTACTTGTTATGTTTCCCGTCTTAGGCCTTCTAATTAAGCCATCTAATGAAACATCCTTATCAAGCAAATGCGGAATTGGGGACCAGTCTCCTTGTCTTTTTAGAGTTGGTATGCAACCTTCTTAGCTACTCTTGCTAACGTGGCAAAGTTATCGTCCTCGGACAGCTACTGCCTAATGTAGGCGATTGCACCGCTTGAATATTCTGTCCCTGTCAAGCGAGATTGATTGTAAGTAAGAAGATTGGCCGTACAACACTCCTTGAAGCTACTGCCAAAATCTACTTCCACATATGATAATCTTTTGCATTACCAATTACCTTTTTGATTTATCACACTCCATTATAGTATGTGTAAATGATTCCAGGGTAGGCGAGTAGTGGAACCCAACCCATTAAATGTACTCTTTTTTGATTCACTTTTTATTTTTTTGCTTAATTATTCCATCATATACATTCTTTTTCAAAAGTTATCAATTTGGACACTAGGATGGCCTTAATTGTATAGGGAATACTCAGCCTACTTATTATTTTTTCTTTTTTATTTGTAAAAGTTCTCAATAAATAGACTTGTAGGGTTTTGTTTTGAATTGGTTCAAAACCACTGCAAATCAAACTAGTCAGGCTAATTTCCAATTTCTTCTATTTGAAAACTAAATTGGTTCTCATGTGAACCGATGGTAAGGTTAATTCAATTAAGTTCATAAATTAAACCGACTTGATTGTTCACCTCTAGTTAAAACTATTTTTATAAGCTATCTTGATTATCTCATTCCACACTCAATCAGTATACATGCCCAAATGGATAAGCCTAAGATCATTATTCTAAATCGTGTTACAATTAAGAGGATGCCAAATAACTTTCACACTAAAAATCATTGAAGTTGACGAGCTTGGGGCAGCCTATCCTTTGCGGTCGGGCCAAGAGGATGGCAGCATTTCATCCCTATCCGCGGCGCTTGCGATCCTGTTCGTGGCTCGCAGAAGAGCCGTGATGCCTCAGCTCCGTCGCGTTGAACGGTCCGGCGGCCGAGCCGAAGAGGACGACCCAAAGTGAACCGGTTTGACCAGCATTTGAGCTGATGGGGACGGCCGTGTCACACTTTCGTCGCCCGCTCCAACGATCATCCACTAAATCCGCGGGACCCACCTAGTCACGCCAATTCTACGTTGTCTCAAAAATCCACAACATCCCGTACATTAAATAAAACAAATTTAAAAAAAGATTAAAAAATTACGTTGGCTTAGAGGATGGCCGTTGAAGGAGAGATGGCTGGAGCGGTCAGATCACCACGTGTGTCACATTCCGGCCGTTGATCCCAGCTACCTCACCGGTCCCCCTACTTCTCCCTATTATTTTTTAACCTCCTCCCAATAGAAAGCCCAATTACAATACGCCATAGAACCTAGTCTCTGAAAAAGTTCATACCACAAAAAAAATAAAATAAAGAAGATCATTAATTAATATCTCCATGTCACATTTAATCCAAATTCATTTTCGTACCCCATTAAATCCTGAACGTTAATGTATCCGTGATAGATTCATTTTAGAATATTTTTATATAATAAAAAATCTCAAATTAATACATTAAAAACAAATTTATCAAAATAGAAGCAAATTAGAGATTCCAACATATTTTACATTGGTGAATAAATTTTAGGGCAAAATTAATAGATTTGCAAATCTTAGCTTATTTTCTTTAGATCGCACTTCCCCAAAGTAGTGTCATTTAAAGAGCCATTTTTGTCAATTTTCCATATCAAAATCACATCACATCTTGATATATCATCTGAGGTGTTTGTCACGTGTGTTTTTATCTCAGTAATTCAACAAGAATATTGAAAAAAATTAATGTTTACCCATCTGAAATTTTGGGAAACAAACATTAATTTGGTACGTGTCGTTCGTGATTTCTTATAAGACGAGAATTGATTTGGGACGATAAAATTTGTCATTATTATTTTAAATATTTTGCAGGCGATATTAATACCGCTTTTTTCCATAAACAATTCACCAAACATAAAGAAAGTGACTCTAATTCCGTTGCTTATATCACTTCTCTTCCTTCCGTCACTCTCCCACCACTCCCAAAATACTCTCCGCCATAACCACCGCCGCGGCCGCCTTCCGTCGGTGCTCCGGCGACACCGCGCTCCTCTCGATGGCCCTCAAGTCCTTCATCGACGTCGGCCCCGCCTCCCACTTCCCGATCCAGAACCTCCCGTTCGGCGTCTTCCGGCCGGACGGCGGCTCGCCGGCCCGGCCCGGCGTCGCGATCGGGGACCAAGTCCTGGACCTCTCCGCCGTCGCCTCTGCCGGCCTGTTCGGCGGCGCGGCCCTCGCCGGGTCCGACTGCTTCCACCAGGTTCGGGGTTTTCCCGCGAGTCCGTCTCGCGCCTCGTCTGCTTCCCGCGGGAACTGCTGCGAGTCTTCAGACAATTTTGCTTTTTTTGCTTCTGATTGTTTAGCAGGACTGTGATTACTCCTTGGCGTGCTGTTTTCTGTTTAAATTTTTTAATTTTGTTGCTTTTTGACTTGCTGAAAAATCGGAAATGCTCTGTTTCCGGATGATTTTTCTGCTCATGAAGCCAGTGTGAAGCTTATCCCTTCGTAATGATCGATAATTAGTTGGTCAATTGCGTGAAATTTTCCGAAGTCTTCGTTTTCTGAAGGTTTTAGGCGTATTCTGTCGGCTCTGGGGATCTCTTTATGTTGGATGAACTGAATTTGGAAAAGGGTAGTAGAAGTTGAATGATTGATCTTGGCCTGGTTTTGTTGCCAGCCCAACCTTAACAAGTTCTTGGCATTGGGGCGGCCTGCATGGAGGGAAGCTCGCGCCACGCTGCAAAAGATTTTGTCATGTATGTCATCTACATTTGGTGGAGTGCACTTTCTGATGGGTCATCCCCATAAAGGCGGAAAACCTCAGGAAGGAACTTGTTTAATTTCCAGTAGATTATTTATGTGCCTATGGTGCCTCGAGAAGGGAGATCCTGGCACCCCTTGAGGCATGTTGTTTGTTTCGTATGAAATGATGAAATTTTTAAATTTTACTCAGCGACTGAACCTGTGCTGCGTGACAACGCTGAGTTGAGGAAAAAATCACTTTTCCCAATGGTGAGACATGCTTTCAGCTAGAATTCATTTTTGTATTGATAGATTACAATGTCTCTGATGAAATTTATATTTTGAATTTTCAGGATAAGGTGGAGATGGTTCTTCCTATTGCCATTGGTGACTACACAGACTTCTTTTCATCGATGCATCATGCAAAGAACTGTGGGACCATATTTCGTGGGCCACAGAATCCAATTCCTCAGAATTGGTATGTTCATTCAATTGGAAAGGTTCTCTCTCCTTTCATTCCCAATTCAGCCTCAGAAAAGTAGTAAAACAATGCTTGTATTTGCCGGTTTTCAGGTTCCATCTTCCCATTGCTTATCATGGACGGGCATCATCCATTGTTATATCCGGAACAAACATCTTTCGACCAAGGTACTTAAGTGATTAGTCATGGTTCTCTCTGCCTATTCACAGGAGAAAAGACAGAGCAAAAGTATGGTGTGTGTTGAATTCACACCTCTGGGCCATAAAATGAACCATCTTTATTTGAGTGTAATTCCACATGCCAGGACTCTTTCCTAGATAATTGGGGCCTGCTGGTTCTGCACCTAGTGTCTTTTATATAAGAATCTATTGGAATGTCAATTTGATATCTCAGTTGCATTGTTGGAGCTCCCATTGTTTATGATTAGATTCACCACATCTTTATGCATTTCCCTCTCCATCACAGAGGTCAAGGTTACCCGAGCGGTGACTCTCCGCCTTATTTTGGACCTTCCTTGAAGCTAGACTTCGAGCTAGAAATGGTAAGTTTCATTCTCTGAATATTAGAACTGTCATTTCTTGCCAATGGTTATATAAATTGAAGAAACAAATGTAATAGCTTATGGCTTGCTTTTAATCCAATAAACTGATTTACCGTGTACCCAAGTATTTTAGCACATAATTGCACCTCTTATCCTCTGTCTCTGTCGTTTTTGATGGCAGGCTGCTGTAGTTGGTCCTGGAAATGAATTGGGGAAGCCTATTGATGTTAACAATGCTGCTGATCACATATTTGGACTTGTGTTAATGAATGATTGGAGTGGTATGTGCAACTTCTTCATGTTTTTATGTATTTCCAGTTATTGTATTTGTGTTTTATTTAGAAGAAGTTTGGTTTTGCAGCTAGAGACATTCAAGCTTGGGAATATGTGCCTCTTGGGCCTTTTCTTGGAAAAAGTTTCGGTAAATGATCTGTATTTTCAGATGCTAACATTTCATTATGTAATTAAAAGTGATGGCTAAGCTGCACACTACAGTCGCTGAAATTGTACTTGTGCCAAAATTTGACAGTAATCTGTGAAGGTCATATCATATGTGTGGAGATGGCATGAAAGGGCGGATATTAAACCTAGTCTTTGGTTTTTGTTCGTAAATGTTTCTAGGTACCACAATATCCCCTTGGATTGTGACCCTAGAAGCTCTAGAAGCTTTTGCATGCGAGGCACCCAAACAGGTAAAAACATTTCTTATTGCTTCAGTAAGTTCTCTATTCTGGCCTCAAACTTTGCTGGTCTTGGGCAGTATGCTGCATTATATCCTTTTGATTTTCAGGAGCCAAAGCCATTGCCGTATCTGGCGGAAAAAGTATCCAATAATTATGACATATCTTTGGAGGTGATACCCTAACACCATTCCTATCTGCCAGTAATAACTTGTATTAATTGTTCTACATCTTCCATACTGGGCAGTCTGATGCATTCCTGTGTTCAATGGAAACTTTTATTACTGCTAACAGGTTCAGATCAAACCTGCTGGACAAAAAGATTCCTGTACTGTCACGAAGAGTAATTTCAAGAACTTGTAAGTCATCTCAAGTTTCAGCTGGTGAAAAATAATGCTCTGAGAATTTTTGGACACTGTTTAATAGGGTTATAACAGTTCTAGCAGCTACCCCTAAGCATTTTATTTATCCATGTTCATCAGCTGTGATGCCACTGGTTCCTTGAAAAGCGGTGCTATCATCTCAAAATAATAAATCTTCCACTTTAAAAAATTGTATGAAGGTCTGACAAACTGGACAGTGTCAAAATATTTGATTAGCATGCCTTATTTCTTTCTATGCATGTTATCGGCAGAATCATATAGGCTGACCCTCTTCCTTTATTTCCTTGCACTTCTCTTTAGACACCCTCTTTAAACTTTATTTTTCCTTCTTCCTCAAGACAAATGGCTTTCCTTCTTATAGACTCTTGACTCTTGCATATGGAGCGCATGGACTTCATTGCTCAATTTTCAGCTGAATGAGCGAGTGTGGAATTTATTGCTCGAATTAATGACACCCTAATGAACCTAGTAAGCTAGGCATCACCCTAAAGAACCTAGTAAGCTTGTCGTAACATGACGGAATTTCTACAAATTAGTACCCTGAAGAAAGTATCCCAAGTTTTACGTGCAATTTTCGGTGCTGTGTTTGTGTGAGCTCATCTATCTTGAATTACGTACCTGGTGTTTAGAAAATTGTAACAGTGAGCTTTCACGTTTACGATGGCAAGTATAATGCTCTCTGTGAATTTATTCTGTATATCCTTATCTGCCTCCATAATTCATGATTTCCTTATGTTGTACAGATATTGGACAGTGACGCAACAAGTCGCACACCATACAATCAATGGCTGCAACTTAAGGCCAGGCGATATCCTTGGGACAGGAACAATTAGTGGACCGGTATTGTTTTATTTATCTATATATATCTTTCTAGAACTTCCGTTTAGTGTCAAACCCATTGCTTCTAGTCTTATTCAGTCGAATTATAGCGTACCCGGAATGTGTGTTAAACAATTCTCTGTTTTGGTCTCTACTAATTTGTGTAGGAACCAGAATCTCTCGGATGCTTGCTGGAGCTGACTTGGAATGGACAGAAACCCCTGTCACTGAATGGGACACCGCGCAAATTTCTTGAAGATGGAGATGAAGTAACCATTACTGGCCTTTGCAAAGTAAGCTTCTCAGCTTCTTTTTTCCTTCGGTTTCCAATTCCAAAGATCACATTGTTTTTTTTAATTTTCGGCTTGAAACTGCGTCTGAAATTTAAGATGACATATTGATAGTCTTGCTGCCGGGTTAGTCTGCGAACGTTCTAATTTCTGATCCCCGTGCAGGGAGATGGATACACCGTCGGATTTGGGACATGCTCTGGAAAGGTTGTTCCGGCACCTCAGTGAGTCCATCAGCAGCGGCGATAGAGGGCATTGTTGTTCTTGTTAGTACTAGAGTGAGAGTCCCTTATGGAGTCACTGAACTGTCCAGTTGTATCCTATTTGTGGAACTCCAATAATGTACACTTTGGCTAATAAAAAGTGTTCTCTCTCTCTCTCTCTCTCTCTCGCATTGGATTGTCATTTAGACTGAAGCTTGAGTGTCAATCAATTGGTTTGGATGGAGGTTCTGGGACTTCGTTGCCTTTTGGAACTAAATCCTAATACAGTGAATTCTCTAACAATGGAGTTTGGCATGTATTAGACAAATTTGTGGGAGAGAAAAAGCAGATGGGCCCACGTGAGCTGAATAGCATGCATGGCCCACTAGCCCGCAAGAAGGACGAAAATGGTCCGTTGCCAACGGGACGGTCCGGTCTCAAATCTTCTTCCCATTATGCGCCAAAAAGCATTCAAGAAAGCAACTTACTCCCCTCACTTTCCTCTCTCTGTCTCCCTATCTGTCTCTACCCCCGTCTCTGCCATGAAATCAGCTCGCAAGCTCAGCTTCTCCTCCTCCGCCTCCTCGCCCACCGCCACCGCCACCGCCACCGTCACCGTCACCTCCCCAGATGAGCAATTCATCCCCCCTCCCCCGCCCAACATCACCCTCCACCTCCAACCCAACCAAGCCCATTCCCGGGCCGCCACCAAGATCCAGTCCGCCTACCGCGCCCACCTGATCCGCACCCTCTACAAGACCATCTCCACCGTCGACTCCGCCGCCGACCGCCTCCAGCGCCGGATCCAGCGGCAGGACACCGTCGACGCCCTCCGGGGCAGCCCCCTCGAGAGGGCGAGGATAGAGGAGGAGCTGATGAGGCTGCTGCTGAGGCTGGACTCGGTGCCCGGCGGGATCGATCAGGCGTTGAGGGAGGGGAGGAGGAAGGTGAGCCGCCGGATCGTGGGGCTGCAGGAGATCGTCGACGGGGTGTGCTGCGGCGGGGGGACGGCGGCGGAGGGCGGCGGCGGCGACAATTGGTGGGGGTGGTGCGAGAGGGTGGAGGAGGAGGTGTGCAGGGAGAGAGGAGGGGAGGAGCTGGAGAGGTACTGCGCCAACTACTTGGGGTTTCGTTGCTTGGAGAGATTTCTTCACGAGCCCTGAGATTTCTTCCTCTTACAATATCACTTTTTCTGTTCGTTTCCTTTTTTTTTTTTTTTTTTATGGTTTGTGACTCGTGGCAATAGATTTATACACTCGTGTTCTTATCCGTTCTTGAATCTTGTAGGCTCTTCTATTTTGTCTTCAAGTTTGTAAACTATTCAATCAACGTATATTCAGAAGTTACAACTATGTTCAAGAAAAGAGCATAGCGTAACCGGCAATTTCTTTCTTTCTTTCTTTCTTTTTTCTGAAACTTTGAATTCAGCGGAAGTCTAATGACTGATTTAAGTCCATCGGATCTCGAGAATTATGTGCTAGCCATTATGTAGTTGCTACGTAGCTCAAGGGGTGTGTTCAATTTGAGTCGAGTTGATATATAGTGCCATGTCCGAGCTTGGCTCGAGTCGAATCACATGCTCAGTGAGTGCCATCAGTGTAGAAACCTTTGAACTAGATAAATGGAAGTCGTGCGACTAAATAAAAAGAAGGTACGTAGTGAGCGCGAACTATATCAAAGAGGGGGTTGATTTTAATTGGGTAAAGAGTAGTGTCGTTTGTTGCTTTAAAGTACCTAATTAATTGTTGAATTTGATGAGCTATATTCGACCATCGTCCAGAAACGTATGAGCTTTTGTCAATTCTTAGCTACCGCATGCACGAATATTTAATTTTACTTCAGTTTAGGCACCTAGTTTTTCTTTTAGGTGACTTGTTAGGGATTAAGAAAAGTAAAAAAAAAGTTCTAAACCTATTATATTTATGCCAATTTAATCTTAAAATTTTCAATTATGCTAATTTAGTCATAAATATTTTCATAATTTTCCAATTGAGTCATTTCTATCAATTTTGACAAGAAATCATTGACGCAGATGTTAATAGTTCATGTAGTACGACCAAAGTTGATATGCACAAAATTGATAACTTTTAAAAAAAAAAAAACATTTGAATTTTTTATTAGTTGGCAACGATCATGGCTCTTGCCTCGAGCCATTGTGGCCCCACCAACTCCGGGAGGCTAGAATTAGTGAGGGCGAGGCCTAGGCCAGGGTGACAACCCTTGCCCAGTGGTCAGAGGGTCATTGGCCAAAATAAAAGGGAAAAAAGAAAAAAAGAAAATATTAAAAAAAATATCCACATTAATGCCAATCAGAATGGTTGGACATTAACTTCAGTGATTTTCGGTTATAATTGATCGGATAGACTCAATTGGTAAATTAATAAATTAAATTGACAAAATGTGAAAAAAAAATTGCACTAAATTAACACACGCCATTGCAATAGGATTAATTTTTTTTTTTTTTTAAAATACTTTTCCGTTAGTTATTCATTGTATCCGAAGGACCTAGCTTTCTACAAACAGCTGATAGCCAACCCAGTCTCACCACCAAACCGAAGTTATTATCAAATGTCATCACATATGGACTGGATAATTGTAGGCCTGCTTGTTTGTCATAATTACAAGCAATTTTCTAATTTTCCCATCAAAATTTACAACAATATTTGGATTTTTTTTTTTTAAATGTGATTGGAAGTACATGGATCCCTAAAATTAAGTATAAACTAGTGGCAAAATTGAATGATTGAAAGTGAGACTAACAGTGAAAAAGCCATAATTGACAATATTGATTATTATGGAGAAATTTTCAGTTTAGTTGTAAAGGTTGAAATTGCAAGATTAGCATTAGCTATTGCAATTTGTTATGATTTGGAAACTTCGTTAACTAGACGTCAAAAATGCATTTTTGCATGAAGACTTACTAAAATATAAGTGGGGGAAACCATTAGATGATTTTAAATTGGTTTGAAAAAGGAGAAAAGCAAATCCATGGATAAGGACGCATCGCATCTTGTTTATCCAATGGTCAGACATTTGTTCTTTCTTTTTTCTTCTAGTGTCCTTTTTCTTTCCATCCTTCTTTCTCTTCTTCCTGCCATCTTTTCTTCTCCGTCCTTTCGAGCAAACGACCATGGTTGAAGGTCCAGGCACGTTGTCGCCAAGCCGTTGTCTTTCATCACCGCTACGATCCCTCGCCATTGCACCTCGAGCCGCTAGTGGCTCGATGCTAAGAATTTCCCCAAGAGCCTCCCTAGTACCCCTGAGTTGAGTTGAGGTATTGTCTATTTTGATCCATCCATTTAAGCCTTAATAGTTTTTCCTTTGGTGCCCAATGTTAAAAGACGCATTTTGTGAGTATTTAGATAAAGGACACTAGAAAGTGTAAAAAGTTGTACACGATGCTCGTTTTAGTGCAAATTTTTTTTACCGGCTCACTTAAGTGTCGAATCAGAGAAAAAAATCACTTAAATACCAATGACAAGAAATATCAACCAAATTAATTTCATGACATTTATAATTAAATTTATAGTATGATTTGATAATATTTTTAAAAAAAAACTCTAGTCCATTTGGTATGCTTGGCACTAAAGTGACAGCATTTTAATAATGATTGGTATTGAAATGATAACTTTAAATAAAATTTAGCACTTAAATGATCACTATTTATAACTTTTAAATGACATCGCTTAGGGATTTGGCGACTTAGTTTGGAGTTGGCACTTAAGTGATCGTTTTTTTTTTTTTTTTTTTTTTTTTTTTAAGTGGCACTTAAGAGATTTGAAAAAAAAAATTTCGCACTAAAGTGAGCGTTGTATATAACATTTGGCACTTCTATCATCCTTTTCCCATTTATTCTAGTTTCACATATAAAATCCAAAAATGTTTCAGCTTTAGGCATGGTCCTTTCAATGTCCTAGGAAGTCTTTTAAAAGTTACTCCTTATTCAATTCCCCTCATTTGAAGGTTACTCCTTGCCCTTGTTGGACCGGATGTGACCATTGCTCTGTGGTTGCGAGACCACCGTTGAGCCTAAGCCGGAGATTGTGGCCCACCTCGCATGGCTTGTGAACAACATGGAGACGGGACGAACAAGTGACGTGGTGGAGAGGATGGGCTGAAGGGCGCAGCTGTGGCCATTTCAGGGGCTGCTGGGCTTGTCTTTGGAGTTGGGATAACAATGAGTAATGAGGATGGTGGCGGAGCGCGGCGGAGTTGGCGGAGAGGGAGAGGAGACAGAAATCGGGGGGTGAAGGTTTTACTTTGTGGCATGTATTTTCAGAGAATGTGGTGGGAGTTTTGATAATGGAGAGCATTTTTGGGAGATGTGGACTGATCTAAGCTTTCAATTGGGTTGCTGAGGTGTAAGGGTGTATTTGATTCAGCATTCTCAATGGACTTTCAACCTTTAAAGCTCATTGGGGAAATGCTAGATTATTGGGCAACTATTTTGAAATAATTTTCAAGTGAATGTTAGTATTGGGAAGGTCAAAAGCCCAATACTAGTAACTAGTATTGAGCTTTTAGCATTTGGCCAAATGTTGAGACTCATTTTTTTTTTTCTAAAACTACCCTAACCCATTCTTCAAATTTTCAATTTTACCTTTGTTATTATTTTTTTTAAATGCTAAAAAAATCAAAAATATATTTTTCTAAATAGACCAACCCTTCACCGGATTGGTAAAGGGCTATAGTCACCGGCGAGCTAGATTTGGTGACGACGACCATCGGTTGAGGTTCGCCGAGCAAGGGTCGTGCAACCTTGGCGAGGGTCGCTAGAGGTTGCATGACCTCGGGTGACCCAAGCAATTGCCACTTGGGTCTCAAGGCCTCAGGGAGCCCTTACCTAGGTCTCGCAAGGGTCGTGCGACGGCAGCCATTTGTCACCATTGCTTGCTTGATAAAATTGGACTATATAAAGACACAAATAATGTTAAAACTTTTAAAGCAAGCATTTAAGCATCATATATTTTAAAAATAAATCACTTAAGTTACATGGTTTTTTTTTTTTTTTTTTTTTTTTTTTTTTTTTTTTTTTTTTTTACCGAGAATTCCTATGTGACATTGATTTATGGCAAATCACATTGGTGATTTAATATTAAATTAATACCACAATGGATTTTTGAGTAAGAAATATCATCAATGTAATTTTAGGAATTTATTTTTTAGAAGTCATGCCACCAATTTTGGAGCAAACATAGTAATCTCTAAATTTCACAATTTTGTTATTCGATTAGAATTTAAACAAGCATACCAGTTGAAAGAAAAGGATTTAAACCATGTAAGGATGGATCTTGCGCAATTTATCAAGAGGTCAAGATATTTTGGGGTTTCATGCGTGTTGACTTTTGGACCCGCACATGATTAATGGTTCATTGAAAGTCATAGTCTTTATGACACTTTTACTCGGTGAAGTTTGGCTCTAAAAATTTCTAACCCATGTAAGGGAAAAAAGGTCATGGACCAATTTTTCACCCTTTTCTTCTTTTGGCTAACAAGCCTTCAACTTTTTTTTTTTTTTTTTATATGGGAAATGACAAGTCTTTAACTTATAAAGAGAAAGATTCTTATAATTTCAATCACACCACGTGTAAAGCGGGTTGCACATCCCAAACAATAGTGACCTTCATGGCATTAATTCTCAAAACACAAATTGCACTCTTCCTTCAATCATGCACTCATAAGCCAAGAACATCCGACACTTGTGTAAACAAAAATCATGGAGCTTAATTATTTTTTTTATATCGAACACTCACCGCCTTGGTCTTTTTAATATATATGATTATTTTAGGATTATTGTCAAAAATTATATTTAAAAAATTGCATATGTTATTTTTTTCAATTTTAAACAAATAAAAATTAAAAACCTTAATATTACTCACCCAAAGGGCTTTTCAAATGTATTTTTTTTTTTTAATCAAAAGACATTTCTTTCAAAATCGTTTCTCAAAACATAATTTACCAAATGGTCTTTGCATTTACCTAAAGTCCTTTAAGTTAAATTGTTTTGCATTTTCCCAATGAACTTTCAAAATGCCGAATCAAATGCATCTTAAGAGGGTTAAACTTAAGATGTAACTTTACTTCTAACTTTGGATTATCCTAATTCAAAAGGTTAATTGGTAAAAGGACGGCTCAAAAATTCGAGAAAAGTATGAAAAGAAATCCTAAATTTATTGCATAAATTCCAATTCAGTTCTAAATATTTCAATTGAACAAATTTAGTCATAAATTTCATATTGGTACTAATCCAATCCATCTAGCTAATTTAGACCAAAAATTGATAACATGAACGCTGGCCATCCTAATGGCACGGCTAATATTGATGTAGACATTTTTTTCCTATTTTTTTATTTATTAATTTTCTCTTTTCTATTTTATTTTCCTTTTTTTTTGGTTCATTTTTTCCCTTTCTCTTTTTTATTATGGCCAACGACTAAAATTTTCACATCAGCACCAGCCATTCTATACATGGCACGGTAGATGTCCATGTCAATAATTTCTAACCTAAATTACTCTAATGAATTGAATTTGTATTAATATGAAAATGTTTAGAATTAAGTTAGTCTAATTAAAAAGTTTGGAATTGTATTGGTTTCAATGCAATATGCTTAGGAATTTTTAAATACTTTTCCCAAAAATTCATTGCCTACGTTGACAACAATTAGCTAAGCCAACCATTTATGTCGCTATTAATCAACATCAATTATATACCAAATGCACGTCAAGTCTACAATCAATACCATCACCTACTCGCTTTCATGATAAAGCTAAATCCCACGACGCTCCAAGAGAGGTACTGCGCCAACTACTTGGGGTTTCGTTGCTTGGAGAGATTTCTTCACGAGCCCTGAGATTTCTTCCTCTTACAATATCACTTTTTCTGTTCGTTTTTTTTTTTTTTTTTTTATGATTTGTGACTCGTGGCAATAGATCTATACACTCGTCTTCTTGTCCGTTCTTGAATCTTGTAGGTTCTTCTATTTTGTCTTCAAGTTTGTAATTATTCAATCAACGCAAATTACGAAATTAGAACCATGGTCAAGAGAAGTGCATAGTGTAAGCGGCATTTGTTTTTGGAGAAACTTTGATTACCCCGAACTCTAATGACTAATTTAAGTCCATTAGATTTTGAGAATTATGTGCTAGCCACTATGTAGTTACCATGTAGCTTAAGGGGTGCATTCATTTGAGTCGACTTGATATATAGTGCCAAGTCCGAGCTTGGCTCAACTCGCTATCGAGTATTGAAACTTTCAAACTAGATAAATGGAAGGCATGCAACTAATTAAAAAAGAAGGTCAGCAGTGACTCGTGGACCACATCAAAGAGTGGGTTGAATTTTTCTCAGGTAAAGAATAGTATCATTTGATACTTTGTAATACCTAATTAGTTATTGAATTTGATGAGCTACTCAACCATTGCCCGGAAACGTATGAGCTTTTGTCACTTCTTAGCTACCCATGCACGAATATTTACTTTTCCTCCGATTTAGGCTCCTAGTTAGGTATTAGAAAATGTAAAAAAAAAAAAAATTATTGTGTTTGCGCTAATTCAATCATAAATTATCCAAATATGTCAATTTAATCTTAAACATTTTCACAATTTCCCAATTAAATTATTTTTATCAATTTTGGCTAGCAATTGCTTACATGGATGTTTGCTATCTTACGTAATATGATCATGACTAATATCCATAATCTTTACAAATTTTTTACAAATATATTTGAATTCTTATTGGCTGACAAGGGTTGTTACCCTTGCTCAAGGTCATCATGGCCTCACACGGATCTAGGCAAGGGCTACCTTGCCCATAGCCAACATAGCAATAATGGCCTCGCCTAGAGCCATTGTGGCCCCACCAACTTTGGGGGAGGCTAGATTTGGTGGGGACCTCGGCAAGGGTGGTGAACCTCACCTAGTGGCTAGAGGGTCGTTCGTCAAAATGAAAGAACAAAAATTAAGAAAAAATAAAAAAAAATAAAAAATGTTAAAAAATGTTCACATCACATGCCATGTAAGATAATTGATATTTACATCAGCAATTTCCGAGTAAAATAAAATTGATTAGATGGATTTAATTAACAGAATAATGGACTCTATTGATAAAATGCGAAAAACATTAGGCACTAAATTAACCCATCTAAACCACTGGGGGTTCACCCCAGTGGCTACCATTTTAATATGGAAAAAAGGGGTTCAAATTTCAAGGGGATGGGGGTAGGGGACGCGTAAGTTTCAAGAATGGGTTTCGACTCCCACGCCCTGTAAAAAAGGACTCGACAAAAAAAAAAAGATTAACCCATCTAATTGTAATGGGTTTTAATTAATTTATTTTTAACTACTTTTCCCGTTGGCTATTCATTGTATCTGAAGTACCTAGCTTTCTACAAACGGCTGATAGCCCAAAACCAGCCTCACCACCTAACCGAAATTATTATCACGTGTTATCGCGTATGGACTATGGATTATTGTAGCCATGCTTGTTTGTCATTAATTAAAAACAACTTTCTAATTTTCCCATAAAAAAGTTAGATAGAAGAACACTAGAAAGTGCAAAAAGTTATATACAATGTTCACTTTAATATGAAATTTTTGCCGGCTTATTTAAGTATCGAATCAGAGAAAAAACGATCATTTAAGTGTTAATGATAAGAAATTTTGACCAAATTGATTACGTGGCACTTATAGTTGACTTGACAAATTTTTTAAAGTTCCAATCCACGTGGCATTTTCACATGGTGTGCTTGATGTTAAAGTGATAGCGTGTTAACAACGATTGGCACAAAAGTGATAATTTTATACAAAATTTAGCACTTAAATTATTATTATTTACAATTTTCAAACAACATAGTTTAGGGGTCCGGTGACCTAAGTCAGAGTTGACACTTAAATAATCATTTTTTTCTTTATAAAGTGATACTTAAAAAATTTTAAAAAAAAAATATTAAAGTGAGCACCGTGCTCAATATTTGACATCTGTAATGTCATTTTCCTATTTAAAGTCCAAAAATGTTTCAGCTTTAGGCGTGGTCCTTTCACTGTCCTAGAAGTCTTTTAAAAGTAACTCATTCAATTCTCCATCATATGACGGTGACCTACTCCCTGTCCTTCTTTGGACCGGGTGTGACCATAGATCTGTGGCTGTGAGACCACCATTGAGCCTCTGCCGGAAATCGTGTCCTCCAACTTGGAGATGAGACTAACAGGTGACGCCGTGGAGAGGACGGGCTGAGGGGCGCAGCTGTGGCCGTTTCAGGGGCTGCTAGGCTTGTCTTTGCAGTTGGGATGGCAATGAGTAATGAGGATGGTGGCAGAGCGCGGCGGAGTTGGCGGAGAGGGAGAGGAGACAAAGACTGGGGGTGAAGGTCTTACTTTGTGGGCATGTATTTTTAGAGAATGTGGTGGGAGTTTTGGTAATGGAGAGCATTTTTGGGAGATGGGGACTGATCTAAGCTCTCAATTGGGTTGCTGAGGTGTAAGAGGGTTGAATTTAAGATGTTACTTTATTTCTACATTCGGATTATCCTAATTCAAAAGGTTAATTGAGAAGTGACCGCTTGAAAATTCAAAAAAAAAGTATAAAACAAATCTTATAGTAATTCGGTTTCAAACTTTTTTAGCCTTAGATACTTTTATATCGACAACAATTCAGTCCATTGGACTAATTTTTTCTGAAAATTGGTAATATAGATCAGGTAAATCATCTTACATGATATGACTGGCATTGATGTTGATTTATTTTTGTTCATTTTTATTTATTTCTACTTTCCTTTTTTTTTTCCCTTTTTCCTTCTTTCCTTTTTTTCCTCCAAAATATCCACTGTCAGCACGGCTGATATTTATTGACGACAATTAGCTAAGCAAACCATTTATGTCGCTATTAATCAACATCAATTACATCCCGGATACACGTCAAGTCTACAATCAATACCATCACCTACTCGCTTTCATGATGGAGCTGTATCCCACGACGCTCCAAGTCCTCTTCACAAAGTCCACGACCGCCGTGGCCTCTCTACGCGCCTTGTCCTCCGCGTCGCACCACAATAGGGCCGGCAGGAACAGCCATAATGCCGTCGCGAGGATGAAACCGACCGCCATCGCTCCCGACGCCGCCCTCGGCAGGTGGAATCTGCCGGCGAGTGCTTTCTTGGCTGCGATCTCGGCGGCCACGCAGAGGCCGTGCAAGAGGAAGAAGGAGGTGACCTCCCACCTCGGCACCTTACGTCCGATGTAGTAGAAAATGAGCTCGTGCATGAGCGCCGAGACCAGGAAGCACGCAAATGATGCTGGCAGGGCGGCCCACCTCCTCCCGATCACACGGCTGGAAATGGACCTGGTTTGAGACACGGAAGAGAACGATGCATTCAACGAGAATTACTACTCTGCGAGCCTTTGTTTTTTTTTTTTGTCTTATCTTGTCCAGTAATTTTTCTTTATGTCTAGCATTTCTTGAACTTTTTTTAATGGTCAAATTGACAGTATACATTTATATTATGCAGCTGACATTCTTTTTCAAGTACAAGACTTCATTTAGGTATGAAAATATAACATAGATATGACAGAAATGAATCTGTGGTAGTGCAGAGAAATTTTGACACTATGTGCTTTACCTTCATGTCTGTCATAGTATATTTTCATACGTGCAATGAAGTCTTACACATAAACAATGAACGCAAATTGATCCACATCAAAATGATAACAAAATTCAACTCAGTACAATGAGTGACGATGCTTCTCTTTGTATCTTTAGAAAAACAAAGTAAATAGTGTCTCACCTAACAGGTAAATACACGGCAGGGCGGAGTATATTGGTGACCATGAGGTTCCATCTCCTTCCCCAGAAGTCCTGCAGTGAGGTCGAGAGGTACGGCTCTTCGAATTGCGGCTCGAGCCTGATGCCGGTAAGTGCTCGGACCATGGCTCCAACCACGGCCAGGGACACCTCCAGCCCGACGTATACGTGCACCAAATACATCAAGTTGAGGATCACCGGATGAACTCGAACCTTCCTCTCATAGGCAGGCAAAAAGGCAACTATCACCAGGCACTTGACGACGTAATTCATGGGCGATTTGAGTCCTCTCTCCTTGATCTCCGAACACGGGCCCTCTTCCTTTTTGGTGCTCTCAACTGGGTTGTGAATCTTGATTGGAAGGCAGGCGACAGGAATGAAGTATGCCAAAGAGCAAGACCGGCTAGGTGACAACGGTCCTTTGCCGAAGGCAAAGAGGATAAGCTTAAAGTTGCAGAGCCAAGCGATGAAGAACGAGGTGAGGCCTCCGAGGGAGATGGTGGTGAGGCTAAGAGGGAGGATGAAGAAGAGGACGATGACCGGCGAAATGGCCAACAGCCTCCTCGTTCCGGCAGGGACGGTCTTAGAGATGGTGTGGCAGTAGGTGAGCGAGATAACCACCAAGGCCCAGACCGTCATGAAGTTGCTGATCTCTCCCTCCATGTTTGGTTACTTGGCACAGACTAGAATAGCGAAGCTTGCATAAATAGTTGAAGTCCTATGAGTGAAGTAGGGTCATAGAACTATGCTGTAGCTCTCTCTCTGTCTCTCTAGCTTGAGACAAAGACGTTAAATTCGCATTCATAGGAGTCGTTGGGAGGGCAGGCGTGGCCCTTGGGGCTTGTCTTGAAGACTAGGCCAACTAAATTTCACGTATGAAATTCGTGTGGACAATGGCGGTCCAGCCACACCTGTTTCTTAGTCAATGTCGGTCCTACTGAGAAGGAAAAAGGTTGTGGAACCGCAAGGTTGACCGTTTGTTTTTGCTAATGTGGTGTGTGGCGAAAGGGAGCCATCAGTTTTGAATAGAAATTGCATAGTACCGAGTATTATTAGACTTGGTAGTAAAAAATATGTTGCTTTGTTATCATATGTGCGTGCAATCAAATTTAATCGGCTTTAGAGAAAACTCCCTTGTCGAGTATGAATATCAAACTCCTCACATCACAAGTGGAATCTATGGATTTCGTTAAGGGTCTGGTTGATTGGCTCCATTGATGATTAATTAAAATAAAGGAGTCTGGAATTCGTGGGGTCAACTTTTCAAGATCGAACCACAAGAATCTAAGAACAGAAGCGGAATTTAGAGACTTCCAGTCAAATTTGGCGACAGACTAAGATTGTATGCATATTTTCAAGTCATATTGATAGAAAAGAAAAAGTCATTGAGGCATATTCATGAGCTGACATATAAGCAATTTACTACATATGTTCCAGAAGAATTGCTCACGATGCATTTTAACCACTAAATGTTGGAGAAAATAAGCATGAAGAATATTTTATTAATTTTTCCTTCTTCTTTTTTTCCCTTTGCCTCTTCCTCCTCTTGGCTTCTTATCCTGTAGTGGCTGGCAAGTCTCCAGCCCTCGCTTAGTGGCTGGTGAGCCGCTAGAGGCTCACTGGTCAATGCAGGAGAAGAAGCCATGAAAAAGAAGAGGAAAGGGGGAAGGGGAAAAAATTGAAAAAATTAATAAACAATTCGAAAAAATAAAAATTCATTTAAAAACTACCACTTCAGTGTACAGTGGCTGACCGGCATTCACATTAGCGTTGATTGGCTAAAATTAGCTGGAATAATTGAATTAGTATAATTATGAAAAGTTTTAGGACTAAATTAATTCAATTGAAAAATTTATGATTGAATTGGTATCAATGGATATGTTTAAGACGTTTTTGATATATATTTCCCCAGTTGTGGCCATGACTTGGAGGCCTAAAATGTTACGAAGACAATGGGCTTGGAAAACTCACCAAGGGGCGGCGATGACGATGAGCGCAAAGATGATGGGTGGTGGGCGGGAGGTGGTGGAGAGAGAGTTTGTGTGCGTGCAAGAGAGATATTCAAAATGTGGGTGTGACTTTTTATCATTTTTTCCCTTTTTTAAGTTGATTGGGCGGGAAAAATCTTGCCTGTTTTTTCTGAACCTGTTCCATTTAAGTCAATCCCAAACGTAAAATGGGATAATGGGCAGGGGGATAATTAACCAGAAATGGGAAAATCCCCTAGGCTTGATTCTCGTGAAGCCTTCCCCAGGGACATGGTTCAGGAAAATGATAGCAATAGGTTGGACTTGAATAAGTCTTTAAACTGTTTCGTTTATTGGAGTCAACTTCAAACGTAAAATGAGATAATGATAAACCATTGGGGGACAATTAATTAGAAATGGAAAAATTATTATTTTTTCATATTTTAAAATCATTTATTTAAGGAATCCATCCTATAAGAATTATTGGAAAGGTCAATTGATACATCATACGCCAGATTGCCAGATGATTGTGACATACGTATCTTCTGAGAATATGAGGGTCTAAGAAAGGCGTGGACGGTCCCCCATCCACCGTTTTTAGCATGATAAGCTGTGTCCAAAACCATTCTCTTTCTCTCTCTTTCTTTATGATATTCTTGACGGAGTATTTACAATAATAAATTCAACTTTTGGACAGATTTGTAATGATTGTGGGAAATTGAAAAACAAACATGAATTATATTTGATCTTACTCATTTTAAAACCCACTCAACATAAGTTTATTTCATTTCTTGCTCGTGTTTCCTCATTTTCTTTTGCTTTCCCCCTTTTCCTTCCTTCTTTTGTATATGAGAAATTCCACATTTTGCATATGTCAGCAAGATAAAGTCAATTTTTTTCCTTCCTTCTTTTGTCCCACGGGACACACGGGATCTTACGTTGAGTGGTGAATTCCATATTTTGCAGAAGTCAGCGGGATAAAGTCAATTTTTACCACAAATGATTGGAAAAAACTTCTATACCTAGAAGAAATATATGAAATAGCTCAAAATCTCTTATTAAAATATACTTTCATTTTAGAGTTAATACATTGAAAAATTCCAAAATGGTATACTTATGACAGATTTACCCAAAACTAATTTTTTGACCACAAAAATCACAAACTAGTATACTCGTGACAAATATACTCAAATTGATTTTTTGACCATAAAAATCTTAAGCTAATATACTTATGATAAATTTATCCAAAATTAATTTTTTAACTACCAAAAATCTCAAAATGGTATATTTGTGATAAATTTACCTTCCATTAGCTTCTGTCAAATTAAATATTAAATTTGTTGATCTAGATGACACATGATGATGTTGTATGGTGACTTAAATAAGAGCAAATGGTTTAAAAAAAGTTGAGAATAGAATTTGTACTTGACCTAAAGTTGGGGTTTTTCATAAGACAAAAAAGGAGTTTGGTGTAGAATTAAGATTGGAGTTAAAGTTGAGGATTTTTTTTTTTTTTGAGAATTAAGCCCATTTATATGGCCGCATTTGGTTTTTCACCGGGACCAATAGCATTTGGTTTTATGGTCTTCGTGATCAAAACTACCAACTTTCTGTTTCAACCATTTGATCTTCACATATCAATATTACACCTCTAATAAGATTGTTTTTATTTTCCCTCTTTTTAAGCTATAAATTAGACTTTATACTTGAATTATGGTTGATCATGAGTGATGTGGCAATATCTGATTTCATTGTGCTTGGGTGCGTACATCCAATAGTTGTTGTTGTTGTTGTTGTTTTTTTTTAAATTGAAATCCTGACTTCTCATAAATCACATAATAATCCTACTGCCAAATAAATTGTTGTCTTAGAAATATGATATTTATAAGAAAATGGAAAGGCCACCTGCCATATCATTTACAGCCGTTTTTTAATTGCAAATTATCATCTACATTGTCAAGAAGCGATAGAAAGAATATACTAATGCACCATGAAATACGATAAAACCTACTCCATTTGTGGTATCTAGCAAGATGGCAGGTGAATTCCCTTGTTGCCGAAGATTCGGCGTATAACTGAAAAAAAAAAAAATTCTGGAGATAATCAGAAGTACCACAAAAATTTATTTTGTCAAATTTTTCACAAGGGGATTGTGTAACGGTTACCTTTTGGGGTTTAAACAAGACAATTACTATTTATCAATAATTTTTTTTTTTCAAAAAAGTCCCTTATAGTCTTGATACATCAAGCTAGCATAAGTTCTCAATATTTCTAGCATTGCCTAACATTTCATGAGTAATAAAAAATGATCAGTGACTGCGTGGCATCTGCAAAGGCTAATTGTTTCCTATTCTGAAAGTTGTTTTAATTTTCTTTCCTTTAATTAAGCTGTACATTAAATACTGTACTTGATTGTATCTGATCTTATATGGCTATTCTTATCCAAAAATAAGAGAGAAAATTAAAAGGTAATATCCGATATCCTTTGTTCTTTGTCCTTAAATCAATGGGTCCGCACAAAAGCACGGGTGTCAGCACTACAAGTTGAATCCCTAGCTTGTTTTCAGACCCTCAAGTAGAGGTGTTAAATGGGTTGTGTAACCCATTTATGGACCCATTTATGGTTAAATGGATCATTAATGGGTCAAGCTTTATTTCATAAAGCATCCATAATGGGTTTTAATGAGTCAAGACTAAGATATATAGGTTTTAAATGGGTCAGCTCTCTTATGACCCATTTATCAACTCATTAAAAATGAACCAATTTATTTTTAGTCAAAACCTCACCATCTCTCTCTCATCTCTTTAACTTTACAATTTTTTTTTAATAAAAACCAAAATTATTTATTATTTATTAATTTTCTTTTTTTTTCTTTCTTCTTCTTAGGTCGTCGGCACGGCGATGGCCGTGTGATCGGCCAGGTGAGCCTTGAGCCTCGTCGATTTGGTGAGACTCGAGCTCGCCGGGGTTGGGCGAGCTCAAGCTTGCTAGCGTCGGGGCCGGGCGAGCTCGAGCTCACCGGATCTCGGCGAGTCGCAAGCTCACCGGCGTCAGTGAGCGGGCGAGCTCGAGGCTCGCTTGTGGCCAGCGCCAGCCGTTGTCGTGGCAGTGGCTGGCCAAAGAAGAAGAACAAAAAAGAAAAAAAGAAAAAGAAAAAGAAAATTAAAAATTAAAAATAAAAATAATTAAAAATTTATTTTTAAAAAATATAAATAATTAAAATTCGATTTTTAAAATAATTATTTTAAAAATTATGAAAATTGTCCAATGTATATAAGAAATATTTTTTTTGAAAAATTATAAAAAATTGAAAAATTATTGATTGGATTTGTATTGCTTGGAAGTTTTTAGTAATATAATTTAAAAAAAAAAAAAATGTAAGAATAAGTTTTCCTAAATTTGTTTAAATATAAAAATATTTTATTAATATGGGTCGGGTTGAGTATGGATCGAAAAATTTACATTAGATATAAATGGGTCATAAATGGGTTAATGGGTTCATTTGGGTCGACCCATTAATGACTCAACACAAACCCGACCCTACCCGACCCACCCATTTAATAGCTCTACAAGTACTTCTCCAAGCGAACTAATAGGATCTTCGAGCTTGAATCAGACGACTTAAGTGGGATAACCTCTCTCGTGGAAGAAGTGATCTGCCCCGTGGGAAGTCTCCGCACTTATCACAGAATGCTACGTCTCTCTTGGCCTTTTTTTCAACCATGAAGATAGTACATTGTCCTAGAGGAATAAATAGACTTGTGGATTGGGTTGCAAAGGCGGCTGGATGTAATTATCTCCCACAAAAACTGGATAACCAGCCCCCAACTTGCACTTTGGGAGCTCATCTGCTTTGATTACCCTTTCTCATGTAATTGGGCCCGTTCTTAATGAATGAAAATCTCGTTTATGACCTCCCCTCCCCCGCTCCCCCAAAAAAAAAAAGAAGAAGAAGATAAATTGCAAAAAAGGTCATTATAAATTCGCATCAATTAATGTTGCCTTCGGATTTGGCATGTAGTTGTGTATGAACGTGTTAATTCGTGTAAGAAATTGCCAGTTCTCAGTCACCAATGACCAAAACAAGTTAAATGGTATGGATTATACGTTCAACGATGGGTAACACATATCTCAAGGGTATTTTGAATAACATGTTACTTTTACTTTTTGTTGGGTAACTTATTTGTTTTGGCTTTAATCCTTGTTTTGGAACCACTCAGCAGTGACAAGGTTGAGAGAGGGCCCATTTGGTTCAATTTTTGGGAATGCATTGGGTGAAGGGGGTTTTCCGAAATGCAAATATCGTTTAGTAAAATTTATATTGAGAAACAACTTTGGCCAAAATATCGTTTAGTAAAATTTACATTTGTAACTAGCTTTATTAAATTAAAAAAGAAAAAAATACACTTATATATATTTTTTGAAGTCCGGCCACCGAACCTGTTGGATGGCCGGATCGGCCCCCGAACGGTCACCGCAACGGCCGCTTGAGGCCGCATGACCCAAGCGACGGTTGCCTAGGTCGCGTGGGGTTGCCCAATCCCGATGACTGTCGCCTGAGGTCGCGCAATTCAAGCCATTAGTGGCCTAAATTGCGCGACCCAAGCGTTGCTTGAGGTCCGTGACGATCGCGGGGTTGGGTGACCCTCAGTGGCGGTCACCGGCGCACACAACCCCCTTGGTCAGCGGTCGTTGGCCTTCGTGCGGTGGTTTTCCTCACGGATGAATAATAACCACAAAGTGAACAATAACCGGAACTTGCATTTCGAAAATGTAAGTTCCCAAATGACCTCCGGACCTAATTTGGCTTAGGGGCCCTTAGGTCTTTTGGAGATGCAATTGCATCTTGTCAAAGTCGCTCAAAAACTCGAACCAAACACATTTGTATTTGGCCAAGGGACTTTAGAGTCTAAATGCTCATTCCCAAAGCTGAACCAAACAGGGCAGAGTTGGTGCCAATTAAGATCAAACAGGAGATCATTGTGAAGCCTAGAGTGCCAGCAACTTCAGCACCGACGAGTTCAAGACAAAGCTACAACCGAAAGCTACAAAGCAGAGTCCGTAGAGTCGCTTATCCCTCTTTTGATTTTTATCGGTACTCGTGAAAAAGCGACCCAGACTTTCACAGTCGCGATGTCAAATGGCAGTATGAACATTTGACAAGCGAAGAGAAACGTTATCTCAAGTTGTCTCACTATAAATGGCTTTTTGCTTCTAAAGAATTAGAGAAAGTAGATGCCATGATTCAAACACCAAGGCAAATCAAACTAGACCAAAACATAAAAGTCTCCTTAAAAAAAAACCGATATAAAAGTAGAGAGATCAATTAAATTAGTGTTGGGGAAAAGCCATTGCCCGGGCAGGGCAAGCAAATCAGCTTAACTTTGGGGGCTCTTTGTCAGCCAACTTTACTTTTTATTGTCGGCCATATAGCGAGTTGCTCGTTCCCATCGACTTCCAGCCCTTTGCTTTTCGGTCTTCTAAGGAGCCATGTTAGTAGTTACAAGTTTTATAAAAGAAAGAGAGCCATTCTTCTTTTTACACATGGTGTGAAAGAGAGAGAACTATCGATGGACCAAGCAAAGCGACTATGGCTAGCTCAGACGCAGGAAGTTACCACGAAGATAGAGCAGTAAGTGTTCCTGAGCTTTAGAGGATCCTGTTCTCATGCATCAATAGCATTTGACTCCATGATCTAATGACTGATTTAAGTCCATTAGATTTCAAGAATTATGTGCTAGCCATTATGTAGTTACTATGTAGCTTAAGGGGCGCATTCATTTGAGCCAAGTTTGGCTTAACTCGCCATTGAGTATTGAAACCTTTGAACAAGATAAATGGAAGGCGTGCAACTAATTAAAGAAGAAGGTCAGTAGTGACTAGTGTACCGCATCAAAGAGTGGGTTGAATTTTTATTAGGTAAAGAATAGTATCATTTGATACTTTGTAATACCTAATTAGTTATTGAATTTGTTGAGCTACTCGACCATCGACCAAAAACGTATGAGCTTTTGTCACTTCTTAGCTCCCCATGCATGAATATTTACTTTCCCTCCGGTTTAGGCTCCTAGTTAGGTATTAGAAAAAGTTAAAAAAAAAAGTTCTAAATTTATTGTCTATACCAATTCAATTATAAATCATTCAAATATATCAATTTAGTCCTAAATCTTTTTACAATTTCCCAATTGAGTTATTTTTGTCAATTTTGGTTAGCAATCGCTTATATGGATGCTTGCTATTTTACGTAATACAATCATGATTGATATCCACAATCTTTACAAATCTTTTACAAATATGTTTGAATATTTTATTGGCCGGCGGGGGTTGTTGCCCTTGCCTAAGGTCATCATGGCCTCACACAGATCTAAGCAAGGGCTACCTTGCTTATGGCCGATGTAGCCGTAATGGCCTCACCTAGAGCCATTGTGGCCCCACCAGCTTTGGGGGAGGCTAGATTTGGTGAGGACCTGGGCAAGGGTGGTGACCTTCGCCTAGTGGCTAGAGGGTCATTTGTCAAAATAAAAGGAAAAAAATTAAGAAAAAAATTAAAAAAATTAAAATGTTGTTAAAAAATGTTCACATCACATGCCATGTAAGATGATTGATATTTACGTCAGCGATTTTCAAGTAAAATTGGTCGAATTGATTTAATTGATAGAATAATGGACTTTATTAAAATGTGAAAAACGTTTGGCACTAAATTAACCCATCTAATTGTAATGGGTTTTAATTTTATTTATTTTTACTACTTTTCCCGTCGGCTATTCATTGTATCTGTAGTACCCAGCTTTCTACAAACAGCTGATAGCCAAACCAACCTCACCACCTAACTGAAATTATTATGAAGTGTTGTCGCTTATGGACTATGGATTATTGTAGCCATACTTGTTTGTCATTAATTAAAAACAACATTCTAATTTTCCCATCTAAATTTACAATATTATTTTGATTTTATAAAATATGTGATTGGGAGTAAGTGGGTTTCTCAAATTAAGTATAAACCGGAAGGCACAATTGAAAGATAGAAAACGAGACGAATAGTGAAAAATGTTATAATCAACAATCTGATTAGATTATGAAGAAACCTTTAGTTCGATTATAAAGGTTGAAACTGTAAAATTAGCATTAGCTATTGCAAGCTACTATGATCAGAAACTTCTTAACTAGATGTCAAGAATGCATTTTTGCATAGAGATCTACAAAAATATAGGTGGCCCAACCATTAGAATATTATGTCTTAGATGATTCTAAATTGGTTTGAAGAAGGAGAAAGGAAATCCACGGATAAGAACACATCGCATCTAGATAATCCAATGGTTGACATTTGTCCATTTTTATTCCATGCCCTTTTTCTTTCTATCCTTCTTTCTCTTCTTTCTTTATTTTTTCTTCTCCGTCCTTTCGAGCAAACCACCATGGTTGAAGGTCCAAGCACGTTGTCGCCAAGCCGTTGTCTTCCATCACCACTACGAGCGCTCGCCATTGCGCCTCGAGCCGCCGGTGGCTTGACGCTAAGAATTTCCCCGAGAGCCTCCCCAATACCCCTAAGTTGAGATATTATCTATTTTGATCGATCCATTTAAAGCCTCACAATTTTTCCCTTAGCATCCGATGTTTGAGTATTTAAATAGAAGAACACTAGAAAGTGCAAAAAGTTATGTACAACACTCACTTTAATATGAAATTTTTTTGCCAGCTCACTTAAGTATCGAATCGGAGAAAAAACGATCATTTAAGTGTCAATGATAAGAAATTCTGACCAAATTTATTAAGTGGCACTTATAATTGACTTGACAAATTTTTAAAGTTCCAGTCCACGTGGCATTTTCACTTGGGATGCTTGGTGTTAAAGTGATAGTGTTTTAACAATGATTGGCAGGGAAGTGATAATTTTATACAAAATTTAGCACTTAAATTATTATTATTTATAACTTTTAAATGACATAGTTTAGGGGTTTGGCAACCTAACTCGGAGTTGATACTTAAATAATTATTTTTTATTATAAAGTGATACTTAAAAGATTCAAAAAAAAAAAAAAATTGATATTAAAGTAAGTGCCGTACTCAATATTTGACTCTTGTAATGTCATTCTCCTATTTAAAGTCCAAAAATGTTTCAGCTTTAGGCGTGGTCCTTTCGCTGTCCTAGAAGCCTTTTAAAAGTAACTCATTCAATTCTCCATCATATGACGGTTACCTACTCCCTGCCCTTCTTTGGACCGGGTGTGACCGTAGATCTGTGGCTGTGAGACCACCATTGAGCCTATGCCGGAAATCGGGGCCTCCAACTTGGAGATGAGACTAACAGGTGACGCCGTGGAGAGGACGGGCTGAGGGGCGCAGCTGTGGCCGTTTCAGGGGCTGCTAGGCTTGTCTTTGCAGTTGGGATGGCAATGAGTAATGAGGATAGTGGCGGAGCGCGGCGGAGTTGGCGGAGAGGGAGAGGAGACAGAAACTGGGGGTGAAGGTCTTACTTTGTGGGCATGTATTTTCAGAGAATGTGGTGGGAGTTTTGGTAATGGAGGGCATTTTTGGGAGATGTGGACTGATTTAAGCTCTCAATTGGGTTGCTGAGGCGTAAGGGGGTTGAATTTAAGATGTAACTTTACTTCTACATTCGGATTATCCTAATTCAAAAGGTTAATTGAGAATTGACCGCTTGAAAATTCAAAAAAGTATAAAACAAATCATAAACTTGCTGCGTTAGTAATTCAATTTTAAACTTTTTAGTCTTAGATACTTTTATATCGGCACAAGTTCAGTTCATCGAACTAATTTTTTTCAGAAATTCATGATGTAGACGCCGGTCGTCCTACATGGCACGATTGGTATTGATGTAGATATTTTTCTTCATATTTCTTCATTTCTTCTTTCCTTTTTCCTTTTCCTTCTTTCCTTTTTTTTTTCCTCCATCATGGCCAGTGACTAAAATATCTATGTTAGTGTTGACCATTCTACGTGACACGGCTGATATTTATTGACGACAATTAGCTAAGCGAACCTTTTATATCGTTATTAATCAACATCAATTATATCTCGGATGCACGTCAAGTCTACAATCAATACCATCACCTACTCGCTTTCATGATGGAGCTGTATGTGTATCCCACGACGCTCCAAGTCCTCTTCACAAAGTCCACGACCGCCGTGGCCTCTCTACGCGCCTTGTCCTCCGCGTCGCACCACAATAGGGCCGGCAGGAACAGCCATAATGCCGTCGTGAGGATAAAACCGATCGCCATCGCTCCCGACACTGCCCTCGGCAGGTGGAATCTGCCGGCGAGTGCTTTCTTGGCTGCGATCTCGGCGGCCACGCAGAGGCCGTGCAAGAGGAAGAAGGAGGTGACCACCCACCTCGGCTCCTTACGTCCGATGTAGTAGAAAATGAGCTCGTGCATGAGCGCCGAGACCAGGAAGCACGCAAATGATGCTGGCAGGGCGGCCCACTTCCTCCCGATCACCCGGCTGGAGACGGATCTGGTTCGAGACAAGGAAGAGAACGATGCATTCAATGAGTTACTACTACTTTGCGAGCCATTTTTTTTTGTCTTATCCTGTCCAGCAATTTTTTTCTTTTTTTATTATTATTGTCTAGCATTTACTGAACCTTTTTTTACGGTCCATTAGATAGTACACGTTTATATTTTGCAGTCGACATTCTTTTTCATGTACAAGTATGAAAATATAAAATAGATATGGCGAATGAATCTGTTGTAGTGTAGAGAAATTTTGACACTATGTGCTTTACCCTCATGTCTAACGATGCATCTATTTGTATCTTCACAAAAAATAAAAAAAGTAAATAGTGTCTCACCTGACAGGTAAATATACGGCAGGGCGGAGTATATTCGCGACCATGAGGTTCCATCTCCTCCCCCAGAAGTCCTGCAGTGAGGTCGAGAGGTATGGCTCTTCGAATTGCGGCTCGAGCCTGATGCCGGTAAGTGCTCGGACCATGGCTCCAACCCCAGCCAGGGACACCTCCAGCCCGACGTACACGTGCACCAAATACATCAAGTTGATGATCACTGGATGAACTCGATCCTTCCTCTCATAGGCAGGCAAAAAGGCAACTATTACCAGGCACTTGACGACGTAATTCATGGGCGATTTGAGTCCTCTCTCCTTGATCTCCGAACACGGGCCCTCTTCATTTTTGGTGCTCTCAACTGGGTTGTGAATCTTGATGGGAAGGCAGGCGACGGGAATGAAGTATGCCAAAGAGCAAGACCGGCTAGGTGACAACGGTCCTTTGCCGAAGGCAAAGAGGATGAGCTTGAAGTTGCAGAGCCAAGCGATGAAGAACGAGGTGAGGCCTCCGAGGGAGATGGTGGTGAGGCTAAGAGGGAGGATGAAGAAGAGGACGATGACCGGCGAAATGGCCAACAGCCTCTTCGTTCCGGCAGGGACGGTTTTAGAGATGGTGTGGCAGTAGGTGAGCGGGATCACCACCAAGGTCCAGACCGTCATGAAGTTGCTGATCTCTCCCTCCATGTTTGGTCACTTGGCACAGGCTAGAATAGCGAAGCTTGCAAAAATAATTAGCGTGGTAGAAGTGAAGTAGGGTGAAGTAGGGTCATAGAACTATGCTGTAGCTCTCTCTCTCTCTCTCTCTAGCTTGAGACAAAGGCCTTAAATTTGCAATTATAGGAGCCGTTGGTAGGGCGGGCGTGGCCCGTGGGGCTTGTCTTGAAGACTCGGTTAAATAAATTTCACGTGCGAAATTCGTGGGGACAATGGCGGTCCAGCCATGCCTGCCTGTTTCTTAGTCAATGTCGCTCGTAATGAGGAAGAGAAAAAAGGTTGTGGAACTGGAAGATTGACCGTTTGATTTTGCTGATGTGGAGCGTGGTGAAAGGGAGTCATCAGTTTTGAATAGAAATTGCATAGTACTGACTAATATCAGACTTGGTAGTAAAAATATGCTTTGTTATCATTTGTGTGTGCAATTGAATTTACTCGGCTTAAGAGAAAAATCCCATGTCGATTATGAATATTAACCTCCTCACACCACAGCTGAATATTGTGTATTTTGTCAAGTGTCCGCTTGATCAGCTCTATCAGTGATTAATTATTGTTTATTTCTTAGGAAAAATGAAGGAGTCTGGAATTTGTGGGGTCAATTATTCTAAGATCAAACCACAAAAATCTAAGAAAAGAAGCGGAATTTGGAGACTTCAAGTCAAATTTGGTGACAGACAAAGACCCGCATGCATATTTCCAAGTCATCCTGAAAGAAAAAAGAAAAAAAAGTCATTGAAGCATATTCATGAGCCGACATTTAAGTAATTTACTACTTATGTTCCAGAAGAATTACTCACAAATGCATTTTAACAATTTAATCTCGGAGAAAATAAGCACGAAGAGGTTTTAGGCATTCCACATAAGTGCCTTAGTCCACCATTCACAGTTTCAATGCATTGAAACAATGGGCTTGGGGGTCGCAGCTGTGGCCATGACTTGGAGGCCTAAAAGATGATGGCCGGTAAGGCAGGCCGTGGCGGGGAGAGAGAGAGAGAGAGAGAGAGAGAGAGAGAGAGAGAGAGAGAGAGTTTGTGTGTGTGCACACGTGCGAGAGTGAAATTGAAAATGTGAGTGTGACTCTTTATCATTTTTCCTTTTTTTTTTTAGGTTGGATGGGCAGGAAAAATCTCTCCCATTTCTTTTTTTTTTTTTTTGCCTATGTTTCTTCGCCTTTTACTATTTTTTTCATATTTTAAAATCATTTATTTAAGGAATCCATGCTATAAGAATTATTGGAGAGGTTGATTGATGTATCGAGCATCAAATTGCCAAATGATTGCGACATCCATATCTTCCGAGATTACGTGAGTCTGAGACAGGCGTGGATGGCCCCCCCATGCAGCCTTTTCAGCATGATAAGTTGTGTTCGAAACCAATCTCTTTCTCTCTCTTTCTTTTTTATTTTCTTGATGGAGCCATCCACGATAATAAATTCAACTTTTGGACAGATTTGTAATGATTGTGTATGGCTGGAAAACGATCTAACAAACATGAATTAAATTTGATTTCACTTATTTTAAAACCCGCTAGACATAAGTTTGTTTCATTTTTCGCTCATGTTTCCTCATTCTCTTTCCTTCTTTTTTTTGGTGATCCAGGAAACTCCCACACGGCTGGCAGCCGGAGAGTAAATCCTAAAGTACACGTGTTAGCCACCACATATGTGCATCGAGTAAGTCACCTAAATGTCTTTGCCAGCCTCCCCTGCTTCGCAGGGGAGCCGAACGCTCGACCTCTCTTTCGGGAGAGGGAGTTCTGCGCTAGCAGAGCCACTCATTTCTTTCCTTCTTTTGTATATGAGAAAGTTCCATAATTTGCAAAACTGTACGGGACGAAGTGAGTTTGTATGGCAAATGATTGGAAAAGCTTCATTGTCTAGAAGAAATATATGAAATAGCTTAACATCTCTCATTAAATTTTTTTTGTCATTTTATATGGAGCGATTGTTTAGTGGTTGAGTGTTACTTGAATTTGCATGTGGTTGGGGTTAGGGGCATCAGAAGCAAACCCAAACCGAAATGAAATTTCGTGCGTTTTCCATTTGGTTCGGTTTTCGGTTTGAATAATTGAAAGATAATCTTTTTTTTTTTTTTTTTTTTTGGGTTCGGGTTAGTTTGGTTTGGTTTGGTTAATTGAGCTGAACTGAAATTCTCAATAAGAACTAAGCACCCAACTTAAAATTTCTCTTCTTTCTCACCTCTTGTTCAGCTCGATTACAATAAGTAAAGCGAAGAAAAGAAAATTGAAAAACCAAACTGAACTGAAGCATTGACACCCCTAGTTGAGATGGGACAAGTGAGAAGAGTGTTCCAAAAGTACCTAAAATACTTACGTAATATTTTTCCTTCTAAAAAACTGAAATTCTAATTGATAGATGATATATTTCCACATCCTCACCTATCTTTTACAGTTTGATTTAAGGCCCCTTCAAACAGGAATTAAAGCTGTCGATTTTTAGGCATTTTCTTTTCGGGTAGAGTGTACATCCAAGTTCTGCTCTTCCTTTAACTTTTGAATTATAGGTTGAGTCTTGGTTTTTAACTTGTGCTACAATTTAGTCCATTATATACGTGAAAGCTTCTTAATTTATCTAGATAGGGAACACCACCAGTTTTCATCAAAGTTTTGTTATACCTGACAAGACAAATTATATTTATGTGTAAGCGAATTCCACAAAGACGAGATTTTAATCAAGCTGCTTCTATAACTACGCTAGATAGAATGGGGGAATAAAGAAGGAGAAAAGGCTCTATTTACTTGATAGCCCCGATCATTTTCTGATAATAACATTATTTCTCGAGAAAAACTTATATTTTATGTAGATAACATGTCAGGCTAATCAAATATCTTAGTGATATCATGGATCAGGTTTGCTACGAGCCAAAGATTGGTGGATGGCTTCATGTGAAATTGTTTGCATTTGGTGACGTAGAAAAATGGAACTCATGCGACGTGGAGAATCTGCACACAATTCTGTTCTTTAATCACTACATGTATCCCACATGATTCAAGATATATTTTTATATGAGATTGTTTCTTCTTATATATAGATCCTTTTGTTGTATTTCAATCTAGTCAACTCCATCTAAAACTTATGTGTTGACTTTCATCGGTATCTTTTGAGGAATTTGGAACATCCTTCTATTTATTTTCTGATATACAGTATACATTGACAAAGAGATAAAACACCAGAGACATTAGTTGATATGCATCACTACTTTATTTGACTGCATAGTATCAAGCACGCATTCTTTTCTGAAACTTCCTTTGATTTTATAGTCTAGGAATTACGTTTTCATTGGACTTGTACGTGTTCCAGATATTCCATTAAGCATTGATGATTTCTTTTTGTAGTGTCGATCAAACTCTGGAACAGATATGCGCATTGAAGAATGATTTATGCTTGAGACACAAAGATATTGACTTCTAAATTTTGACGATCCATTTAAGCATTTCGTTGTATAAGAAAATTAGGGATCAAACTCAACCCCTAAACGAAAATTTCATGGTCTTGCAATAACTCATTTAGAAATTAGGGGGCGTGTCGACATAAAACATTGACTTATGGTGAGACTGCGAACTTTCGAAGCTTAAGCCCGTTTTGCAAACAATTCTTCGTGCTCGTGAATGAGGTCGCACTCATGATCGAATGTTTAATCAAGGTCTCTGGTCATGAATGAAGTAAACTGCGATGGATGACCAAAAGCGCAAAAGATGGATAAGCTGCAGATCTTCGAGCACGGCCACACCGTCAATCGACATTGTCATCTTCAAGAGCAAAAGAAAAGAGAAAGTCTGCTGGAGGAGCTCAACAAATAAACAAGAAGAAGAGCAAAGAAGAAATGAAACCAGTCGGTGAGGTGAATAATACAAGAAGAAAAGAAAAGAAAAGAAAATAGAAAGAAGGAAACAAGCACGGGCCACCCACAGGACATGGCAGAAGCCGAGGGATAAGAAGATAAGAAGACGTGGGCCGTGGCGTGAGGAAGGGAGAAAATCAGAGGATAAAGAGGATTTGGTCTGGCAGGGCAGGGGGGTGGAAGACGTTCCCACGCAACCATCTCAGGCCCATCGCTACCAGACCGTGATCTCCCCTGCTTTCCGGTGATTCCACCGTCCATGACTAGTTCCCGGTAACGTCCCCAGCAAGTCCCGGCGTCTCGGCAACTCCTCCATCGAGCCCAGACCCGCAGCCGTCCCAGAACCGCACCCAGCGGCTATACCTGAGCGCCCTACCTGCATTTCCGGCGAAGACCCAGCAGCTTTCGTGTCATCGGCAAGTCCCTGGTGTCCACTAGCCACCGCCGCGACCCCTCGAAGCCCTCATCACCTTCGTCCCCAGTCTTCCCGAAGCTCGCGTTTGATTGCTCTGTTCTCCCCTGCCTCTCGGCCAGAAGGACCGAAGAGCTTGATTCTTGCCTGAGCTTCGTCCGTCAGAACTAGCTTCGTTGGTGGACGGCACCAGGTGCTCCAACTGACATTCGAGCGCCCATCTCAGCTCCGGAGTCACAGATAAACCGCAGCATCTGCAGGTTTGTATCGAGAGCTATGAACGTGGTTTGAAGAAACTGGTTTGGACAATCTAATGCGCACCGACCGTTCGACCAAATGCATAAACCAAGTTTCAATCTTGAATGGTTGATTCGAGCATGATTTAAGGTGATTTCTGTGCTCTGAGTTCGTCCATGTGCATGAAGATCAATCATAGGTCAGTTTGATGAATTTAAACTTATTTTTCAACTTTTAAAAATATAATACAAAATAAATTAAAAAAACGAAAAATATGAAATATTCCCTCAAAAAAGGAAAAGAAAAAGAAATGTGCGATAGCATTAAATTAGGGCAAAAAAATGAAATTTGTGGGATTTTCCTAATTTTCTAAAGTCATGTTCCTAATTTTGTGTTATTTTCAAGCGTTTTATGGAAATAATTAGTTATGTAAATAATCTATTTTGCCTAAATTATAATTGTTTATTGTAATTTCATGCATGTTTAAATTTCAATTTCAATCATGAGGGTCTTGTCTCAAGGCGTGATAACAATACCATGTAATTCATTTTGCCTGACTTGTATTGGGTTTTCATTTCCACACCGTTAATTAGAGTTTTCATTACTTGGATGTTTAAATAATCACCTCGCACTTCAATAAATTGCTTGTTAATCTCCTTTTCTAGAATGGTTAGGACTAGTCTATGACCATAATGAACCCTTGAAAAACATATATATGATCACCTAACAACTTCGATACCTTATGACATAATTCGTAATCAAGAATGTATGACCGTTTAGATAAATAACTTTCCAAGTTAATGGTACTGTATTTGCGCTTATAGACATTAGTGTAATCAAGTCCCCAACGAGATTTTTTGATTGCATGGGAAAAGAGACAAATCTCCTGTGTCTCGTTTGGCTTTTAGCCCACCTCAAATGGCTAATGGCGTGTTGTTAGCATGCCGTTAAAAGGCTATGCTTGACACCTCATCTGGATCTCGAGATCCCTCAGATGTAAAGCAACTAGAGGGTAGAGTTGGGCTCAGGATTCAATAAAAATGCTGGTCAATGAGAGGGTGTGAGGCATGTGGATACCGACATGTTAAAATAAAAAAATGTATCCTAGTAGCCTAAAATCACTTAAGCTAAAAAGAACATAAAATGAAAATCCAATGTGGTGTGAGACTCGGGTTTGAGAGAGCCGATGCTTAATTGATAGGCTATTTAGTTCGCCTTTGGGCATTAGCTTTAAACCTATTTATTTTCCCATTATGGTGGCGGAAAAGGGAGGTTGTGACAAAAGTGGGATAGAACTACTTTTTTTTTTTTTTTTTGAGCAAAGGATAGAACTACTTAAAAGTTGGGCCTTTCTAGTCTTTTGCTATATATTTACAGTCCCTCGGCCAGTTATATAAGCCCAATTCCCCAAAAAACTCCTAATTTTAGGTCATGTTCTAATTTTACCCTAAACTATTTTTTTTCCCATAAAAAACTTAAGACTTTAGATCTTATCTCAATTCTACCGTGAACTTTTTTTTGGTCTCATAAAGAACCACTAATTTTTACTTGAGTCCTAAATCTGCCCCTACTAACTATCTGTCCAAAAGTTTTTGTAATAGGATAGATAGAAAACTCCCAAGCACAAGTTATTTGAGTGTCCTGAGTGTGAGCTCTCCAAGCGCAAGCTTAGACCACTAGAGATTGAAGATTGAGCACAAAACCAAATATCCCTAAGTGAGATGGAATGAATACTCTCTTAAAAATAAGAGCAATTGTAAAAGGCTAACCCTAATTGGTCTAGTTTTTATCCAAATTTCAGATTCAAGAAGACATTGTTTGGACTAACATGAAAATTCATATGCAAAAAACGTCTTCTTGGATTAGAGATCTAAGAAAACTAGAATAATAACATGGACCAATAGCATTTGGTTTGATGGTCTTCATCGTCAAAACTACCAGCTTTCTGTTTCAACCATTTTATCTTCACATATCAATATTACACCTATAATAAGATTGTTTTCATTTTCCCCATATTCAAGCTATAAATTAGACATTATAATTGATTTATGGTTGACCATTGGTGATGTGGCGATATCTGATTTCATTGTGCTTGGGTGCGACTATCCAATATTTGTTTATTTTTTGGTCGAAATCTTTTAGTTGTTGACGACTTATAGATCACATAATAATCCTACTGCCAGATAAAACTATTTTCTAGAAGTAATATATTTATACGAAAATCGAATGGCCACCAGCCATATCATTTACAGCCGTTTTTTAATTCGCAACTATCATCTACATTGTCAAGAAGCGATAGAAAGAATATACTAATGCACCATGAAATACGATAAAACCTACTCCATTTGCAGTATGTAGAGAAATGGCAGGTGAATTCCCTGGTTGCCAAAGATTCGGCATATAACTTAAAAAAATTATTCTGGAGATAATCAGAAGAACCACAAAAGTTATTTTGTCAATTTTTTTCACAATGGGATTGTGTAATAGTTTCTTTTTGGGGTTTAAACAAGCCAATTACTATTTATCAATCTCACTTTTTTCCAAAAGAGTCCCTTAAAGTTTTGATACATCAAGCTAGCATAGGTTCTCAATATTTCTAGCATTGCCTAATATTTCATGATTAATAAAAAATGATCAGTGAATGCGTGGCATCTGCAAAGTCTAATTGTTTCCTATTCTGAAAGTTGTTTTAATTTTCTTTCCTTTAATTAAATATTATTCTTGATCGGATCTGATCTTATATGGCTTTTAATATCCAAAAGTAAGGAAGAAAATTAAAAGGTAATATCCGATATCCTTCATCCTTCGTCTTTAAATAGCTTAATGATGTTGATATTGGAGAAATGATACTCCTCAATTATGAGTTTGATAGCTAAGCTCGTACTTGTCATTTCTTCATGCCTGACTGGTTATGCAGGAAATATTTGGGCAAAGACACATGTTGAGATCATTAATGATTTGCCGGGTGGAACTACTTTAACAGTTCATTGCAAATCCAAGGATAACGATCTCGGAATCCAGCATATAACGAGTAGCTGGGGATTCTCGTTTAAACCTAGTATCTCTAGAAGGACTTTGTTCTTTTGCAGTTTTGCGTGGCCAGGTCAATTTCAAAGGTTCAATATATATGTGCAAGGCAAGGACCAGAATTTTTGCACCCAGTGTAAGTGGAAGATCTCGCCAAATGGTCCTTGTATGCTTAATTGGTCTACCGGACAGTTTGATATTTGTTATCCTTGGAATCCTCCTTCACCGTTAGGCGGAAAATCTCTTAGTTTAATGTATGTGGAGGAAGAAGATGCGGTGAACTCATACATCACAAGTTAGATGGAATGAGAATCATCTTTATTTAAATAAATATGCACACAAATTTGTGTGTTCTCTTGTAATATATTCACCATTTCGATTTTGATTTCCATCTCTTTCTTGATAATGTTGTCTCTTCATTTTGCGTCATTCTATTTTTACTTATTGCTGGACCATATTTGCTATCGCTATCAAATTGTTTCAATGTAAATCATTTTAAATTAAAAAAACTTAAAAAGTGTGAAGCCATATTGGTTTCGAATTTTAATGCTAGCGTCGTATCAAGAATCAACATTCTTGAGCTCAATTGGAAACATTTTTTAGTTGATGATGCTTTGGGCGTTGATCCTAAAAGCGATTTGGCAATTTGCAATGGCCAGTTCGGGTGTAGGCCATGGGCCATGTGAGAGGAACAATTGCATTTTCAACTTTGACTTCTAATAATGCTCCTCCTCAACCGAAGAAAGTGAAGATTGTAGGCTGTACCGTCGGAATTGGAAACGATGCCATGCTTCTAAAGGAGAAGGGTATGGAACATTCATTATTGGACGTAGAGTAGAAGGGATGTAGCTCTTGGCTCAAAAGGTGCAATTGTTGCTTGTTATAGATTAGTTTGTTTTCTTTTTTCATAATGTAATTGTATTTGAGATCATTCAGCTAAGATATTCTATATTGCAAACTTCTTCTCTTGATGTGAACCGATTCATATCATCTTTCATGGAATGGGAATCATCTACTTGTACTTATTACTTGTATTGTTCATGATCACTATCAAAATATTTCTATATCATCTTTCTTAATAAAAACAAGTTAGTAAGTATCAAACCATGTCATTTTGAATTCTGTAATGCTGGTATCGTATCACGAATCAACACCCTTGAGTTTACAAAACGTAAACTAATAATCATGTTGACAAATCTGGAAAAAAAAAAAAAAAAAAAACAGATCAGGAGAAACATTTTTTAGTGGACGATATTTTGGGCCAATGATCTTACACTGATCCCAAAAGAAATCTAGTGAAGAGAGATTTGCAATGGCCAATTCAGAGGTAGCGCATGTGAGAAAATAATCACTTTCTTAGTCTTGACTTCTATGGATGTCAAAAATAGGGAAATTTCTAATTAAGGGCATAAAGAGCCTAAAATGGATAATGTTTCAAAAAATGGTCTAAAGTAGTCAAATTAGTCTCAAATAAGAACCTAGGCTCACTAGAGGACCATTTTCGACGACTTGATAGGGGCAATTTGGTCAAAATATGTGATTGGATAAAAAATTGAAGAAATTCCCAAACGATTTTCTATTTTTCACGTTTTCTTCCTTCCTCCTCCTATTGCTCTCGCCTGATCCTTGGCCATGCCACTCCTAGTCTTCTCCGCTCGCCCGGTCCTCGTCACTCCTCACTTGGTCCTCACAAGCTACAATCGTCATTCACCGTTCACCATCGACTCTTCTTTCCCAGATCCATTGTCCACAATCTTTAAGTCGTCTATGAGCTTCAAGTCCGTCGTCTCGTCTACAAGCTTTACTCACTTTCAATTGAGGTCAATGCCGTTCATAAAATTTGATATGAAATTACTGACATGACAATCTAGTCATTGTCAACCATCTTAGAAAGCACGCCAACAATCTAATATATATATGAAATTACTGACATGACAATCTAGTCATTGGCAAACATCTTAGAAAGAGCGCCAACAATCTAATATAATAAAATTGCTCAAAAATGTCATTTTGACTAGTTTTACAAATTTTCTGATTTTTCTTATTTTCTATTCTCTCGTTTTACTTTACTCTTCTTCTTTTTTTCCTTCTTTTCTCTTTATACTCTTTTGATTGTCAATAATTGACGGGGAGGATGTCATTAAGATGACATTTTACAACAATGATCTTAGGCAGTTAAGGAAGATGCACTGGAAACGAGAAGCCGATATTCATGACATAGTTTTTTTTTTCTTCTTATAGAAGTCCAAGCATTTGGTAGGCTCAGTCCATTTTATAATTATTTAAAATTCCTTCCATAGATCTAGCTCCTTCGACAAGGAGGCGATTGTCACTTGTCAAGGGACTTCCAGGTTCAGTAGATATACCCGGAACATATTGCAAATTCAGACCTTCTTCTCCCTTTATTTGTCGATAATCTGTTATTTATTTTTGTGATCCCACATTTTTTAGACCCACATTTTCTCTTAAGGTTGCGACTATTCGACATGAAGTTTTCCACGCTTCGTACCCTTTCGTGACAACCGCCCGTCTTGATGGGAGACGATGTATAAATAGGAACGTACGTTCATTTCTGATAGGTGATGACAAGGTCTAACTCAAACTCTCTCATTCAAAATACACCATCAGTACGAGAGTGAATTGGGTAGTAGAGTGTCCCCAATTTTGTTTGATTTCAGGCTTTCTGACGAACGCGAATAAGAACAATGGCTAGAGGTTTGTCTTCGATTGATCCTAGCTTCCGCATATGAATTTTACGTCTTATATTTGGTATCAGAGCGTGTTAAAAGCCTCTGCCTTGTTTTGTTATATTTTGGTGTATTTTTGGTGTATATTCGGGCTTTTGGAACATGAACAGTAACTCGGAATGTTGAGGCCAAGAGAGAAACTCCCAAATTCTGGGCAAATTCTGACGACCCATTCCTTGATTTCAGACCCGCATAGTCGCACCGCCATAAGGAACGTTTTTTTTTTTTTGGTTAGTCCTACTCTATTCATCCCCCCCTGAGAAGGTGGGGATTTGAACTCCTCACCTCCCCCTTCCATGTTGGAAGAGTGGCCACTAGGACGAACTCCCAGTGGTTGCCATAAAGAACGTTAGCCATGAGTTATTTCGGCATATCGGTGTTCGCCGGAGGCTAATCGGGCGGCGGAAGTCGCGGTGGTTGAAGGAATTGTGTTTTGGGAATTTTCTTATGATTTGGGGCTTATTTCTTCGTCATTTTCGCTGAAACTTGTACCCATGTGGTCGTGCCGACGTGCTCTTCAAAACCCATTATTAATTTGTGTCTGAAATGGGCTGCTGGAAAAGAAACGGCCGGTGAAACCGCGGCGGAATGGCGAAAAATGGCGAAGAAAACGCTTCTGTTCGCGAGGAAGAAGGCACGTGGGCCCACGCGCGCGCTGCGGTTGCAGGCGCGTGGAATCCACACGCCACACGCTCTCACGCGTGCGGCAACCGTTGCGGGCATGGGATCCACGCGCGCGGCAGTTGCCAGGCGCGTGCGTTGCACGCGCCTGCGCGCTGAACGGCGCGCATGCGGGGCACGCACCCGTGAGCTGAACCGCACGCGTGCGGACCACGCGCTTGCCGCGGGAACGGGCGCGTGCCAGGCACGCGCCTGACGTCTCCTCCGCGCGTCTCTTTTACGATTTTGCCTCAAATTTTTAAATTTTTGCAATCATGCCCTTGGCCAATTTATTTACTGTTCTACCCTTCGATGTTTTATTTACTATTTTGTCATTTCATGCATTTTTATGAATATTTTATGCATGAAATTTAATGTCCAATGATTCATATAATTAATTAATTAGAGAGTAGCCACATCATCTTTAATTAATTAAATTATATATTAAAAGCCTCCGGATCATATTTAGAAATGGACATTGATTGTAATTAATTATATTAATATGATGAATTTTATCCCACAGGAATTTTCATTATATTAATATAATTAATTAGGATGAAATATCATATTATTTTTCTTAATTTACCCATAGGGATTAAGAAAAGGTATATAATGTGGTAGTTTCTTCATGAAGTAATTATGAATCTATTTAAATTAAAAACTTAGCCCACAGGTAGTTCTTATGTTATGTGATTCATATTGTGACATGTTTACATTGGTAAAACATGATTTATTTATATTTGCCTCAAATTTTGTGACATAAGCATGATTATTTGATATGCAGTTTCGCAACTTGTGAATTTCTCTTAATTTAAGTTTGATGTTCCCATACTGAATGGTGAGAACTATAAAGTATGGAAGGAGTCAATTCTTCTTCAATTGGGGTGGATGGACATTGACTATGCTATAAGGAAAGACGAACCACCTGCTCCTACTGATTCGAGCACTCCAGCTGAGATAGCTCTTTATAACCAATGGGAGCGGTCCAACCGCGTTTGTGCCATGTTTATAAGAGCTAAGATATCTCCTAGTATTCGTGGTTTAGTTTCTTAGCATAGCAATGCTAAGGCTTTATTAGAGGCCATAGATGCGCAGTTTGAAAGTTCTGAGAAGGCGCATGCCATGACCCTGATTATGAAGTTTTCATCATTGAAGCTCACTAGTGTTAGAGGTGTGCGTGAGCACATCATGCAAATGAGGAACATTGCAGCTCAGCTTAAGAACCTTGAGGTTGAGATATCTGAATCCTTCCTTGTGTATTATATTCTGAACATTCTCCCACAACAGCATGCACCTTTCAAGATCTCTTATAACACACATAAGAATAAATGGTCAATTAATGAACTCATGACCATGTGTGTTCAAGAGGAAGAAAGACTGATTATGGAATTGGGAGAAAGTGCTCATTTGGCAACACAAGGAAAGAATAAGGGCTATGGCAAGCATAAGGGAAAAGGTAAAATACCTCCCCAAGCTGACATTAAGAAAGAATCCAAGTGTTTTTTCTGTAGACAGAAGGAGCATATAAGGAAGAATTGTGTCAAATTTAAGGTCTGGCTCGAGAAGAAAGGTAATCCAATCTCTTGTGTTTGTTACGAATCTAATATGACTGATGTAAGTCACAACACTTGATGGATTGATTCTGGTTCTACAATCTATATTTCGAATTTCTTGCAGGGTTTTCAAAACCACAGGAAGCCAGTGGGAAGTGAACAAAGCATCTATTCAGGAAACAAGATACGTTCACATGTGGAAGCTATTAGGACATATAAACTAGTTCTCAATAGTGGTTTTGTTTTAGATTTGGAAAAGACCTTTTATGTTCCTAGTTTTTCTAGAAACTTAATTTCAGTTTCAAGACTTGTACCTTTGGGATACTCTTTTAACTTTTCAGATTCAAACTTCTGTTTATCATTTAAATCTGAAATTGTCGGGAGTGGTACTTTGTCTGATGGTCTTTTTCGAATTAATTTAGAAGACAATGCCTATTATGATGCGATGCATGTTCATGATAAAGCTGGTATGAAACGATGTGTTGTGAAAGAACATTCCTCTATGTTATGGCACCGGAGATTGGGACATATCTCCATAGAAAGAATTAAGCGATTAGTAAATGATGGAGTACTCGGTACTCTAGATTTTACTGATTGTGATACTTGTGTGGACTGCATAAAGGGAAAGCAGACTAACAAAACAAAGAAAGGTGCCAAGAGGAGTACAGAAATATTAGAAATCATACACACGGATATTTGTAGTCCGGATATGGACTGATGTGGTCAGAAATACTTCATCTCCTTTATAGATGATTATTCACGTTATATGTATCTCTACTTGATTCATAATAAATATGAAGCATTAAATGCCTTTAAGGTATTTAAGACAAAGGCATTTAATGCGGAAGTAGAGAAACAATGTAATAAGCAAATTAAGATCGTGAGATCAAATAGAGGTGGAGAATTCTATGGTAGATACATTGAAGATGGACAAGCACCCGGTCCATTTGCAAGATTTCTTCAAAAGCATGGGATAGTTGCCAAATATACTATGCCTAGTTCTCCGGACCAAAATGGCGTAGCGGAAAGAAGAAATCGGACCTTATTAGACATGGTGCGTAGTATGCTTAGCAGCTCCAAACTTCCTAAATTCTTATGGATTGAAGCACTTAAGACAGCAGTGTACATATTAAACCGAGTTCCGACCAAGGCTGTCCCAAAGACACCTTTTGAGTTATTTATGGGTTGGAAATCGAGTTTACATCATGTGCGCGTTTGGGGATGCCCGTCTGAAGTGGGAATTTATAATCCACAAGAAAAGAAGTTGGACCCAAGGACCATAAGTGGGTATTTCATTGGATATGCCGAAAGGTCTAAGGGATACAGGTTTTATTGTCCATCTCATACCACTAGGATTGTGGAATCAAGAAATGCTAAATTTCTTTAAAATGACTTGATCAGTGGGAGCGATCGACCGAGGGATCTTGTTCCTAAGGAAGATCATTCAGACACTCAACCTTCCACCTCAAGTTTAAGGTTGGTTGTTGCTCATAATGCCCCTTCGATTCAGCCGGCTATTGAACAACCAATTGTTGAAGTTCCACGGCTGTTGATATTGATCTAGTAGATCCAGTTGTTCAGCAATTACCGTAAACTGTTGAACAACCGGTTGAGCAACATGCTCCTCAAGAGAATGTTGATCCAACATTGAGAAGATCTGCTACAACAAGGAAATCGGCTATTCCTAGTGATTATATTGTGTATTTACAAGAGTCTGACTATAATATTGGAGCTAAGAATGATCCCGAAACGTTTTCACAAGTCATGGATAGTGATAAATCCAATTTGTGGTACAATGCTATAAAGGAAGATATGAGTTCTATGGCATCTAACAAAGTCTGGGATTTGGTTCAGTTACCTGATGGTGCGAAGGCCATTGGATGTAAATGGGTCTTCAAAACTAAGAAGGATTCATTTGGTAACATTGAAAGATATAAAGCTAGACTTGTTGCCAAAGGATTCACTCAAAAGGAAGAAATCGACTACACAAAGACTTTTTCTCCTGTATCTAAAAAAGATTCTCTTTGTATTGTTTTGGCATTGGTTGCCCATTTTGATATGGAATTACATCAGATGGATGTGAAAACGGCGTTCCTCAATGGAGAATTAGAGGAGGAGTTTTACATGAAACAACATGAAGGATTCTCCTTTAGTAAAGGTGAGCATTTGGTGTGCAAGCTTAAGAAATCTATATATGGCTTGAAACAAGCATCCCACCAATGGTACTTAAGGTTTCATGATATCATCTCTTCATTTGGTTTTATAGAGAATGTCATGGATCAATGTATATACCAGAAGGTCAGTGGGAGCAAAATTTGTTTCCTTGTGCTGTATGTAGATGATATACTACTTGCAACCAATGATAAGAGGTTGCTACATGAGGTGAAACAATTTCTCTCTAAGAGTTTTGACATAAAGGATATTGGTGATGCATCTTATGTCATTGGCATTAAGATCTATAGAGATAGACCTCGAGGAATTTTAGGACTATCTCAAGAAACCTATATCAATAAGGTCCTAGAGAGATTTCGAATGAAAGATTGTTCACCAAGTATAGCACCCATTGTGAAGGGTGATAGGTTCAATTTGAACCAATGCCCAAAAAATGATCTAGAAAGGGAACAAATGTACAATATTCCATATGCTTCTGCTGTTAGAAGCTTAATGTATGCTCAGGTTTGCACTCGACCTGACATCGCTTTTGCTTTGTGGGAATGTTGGGAAGATATCGGAGTAATCCAGGTTTAGACCCTTTGGAGAGCTGTAAAGAAAGTGTTGAGATACCTTTAAGGTACCAAAGACTATATGCTTATGTATGGACGGACTGACAACCTGGAAGTGGTCGGTTATTCAGATGCGGACTTCGCGGGTTGCGTTGATTCACGAAAATCAATATCTGGATACATTTTCATGTTAGCTGGTGGAGCCGTGTCATGGAGAAGTGCCAAGCAGACTTTGACTGCTACTTCTACTATGGAGGCTGAGTTCGTTTCTTGTTTTGAGGCTACCTCGCATGGTGTATGGTTGAATAGTTTCATTCTTTGGGCTTAGAATTGTTGATTCTATTTCTAGACCATTAAGAATATATTGTGACAATTCAGCTGCGGTTTTTATGGCTAAAAATGCCAAAAGTGGCAGTCGAAGTAAGCATATCGACATTAAGTATTTAGCCATAAGGGAACATGTTAAGGAGAATAAAGTGGTCATTGAACACGTTAGCACTGAATTGATGATAGCCGATCCTTTAACTAAAGGCATGCCACCAATGAAGTATAAGGATCATGTAACTAGTATGGGAATAGGTCCCATCATGTAATTTGTCGTCATTTGAACGATTTTTGTTGTATAAAACTCTTATTCAGTTGTAATGTTGATTCTCAATTTTTGTGTACACATTTTGTTGTTTATGAGAATAACATTTATCCTTGGTTTTGGAATAAATATGGGGTTTATTCATTAAGATATGTTGTCACATATTGGCTGACATTAAAGAAATAAGATGCATTGTGATACATGGAAGGTATTACTCACTTTTAGAGGACATGTCGCCATGATTCATGTGTTTTGTTTCTTTTCTTTAAGCATAAAGTTTTCGTGGAATTAGTTGAATGATTCGTATGATGAAAATGATGGGATCAAGTGGGAGAATTTTATTTATTTTTGTGATCCCACATTTTTTAGACCCACATTTTCTCTTAAGGTTGCGACTATTCGACATGAAGTTTTCCACGCTTCGTACCATTTCGTGACAACAGCCCGTCTTGATGGGAAACGATGTATAAATAGGAATGTACGTTCATTTTTGATGAGTGATGACAAGGTCTAACTCAAACTCTCTCATTCAGAATACACCATCGATGAGAGTGAATTGGATAGTAGAGTGTCCCCAATTTTGTTTGATTTCAAGTTTTCTGACGAACGCGAACAAGAACAATGGCTGGAGGTTTGTCTTCGATTGATCCTGGCTTCTGCATATGAATTTTACGTCTTACACAATCTTCCATGCCATGTGAAATTTTCCTTTTCATTTCTGGTTACCGTTTGTCGTCTTCTTTTCTGAAAGAGGAAGGGAAATCTTCAAGCCATCACCATGGCCACACTGCGGTGGCTGTTGGCCAGGCTGAGCGGCCATGGACGACAACCATCGACAATAATAAATTCAACTTAACTTCTAGACAGTTTTGTAACGATTGTGGGAAATTGAAAAACAATCAAACAAACATAAATTAAATTTGGACTCACTTATTTTAAAATCCACTACTCCACGTAATTCATTTTCTGCTCTTGTTTTCTCATTTTCTTTCGTTTTTCCTCTTTTCTTTCCTTCTTTCATATATGAGGAAGTCCCCTATTTTGCAGAAGTCTACGGGAATTCTAAGATTAGGTAAAAGGATGCAAAGTAGCTATAATGGGTATACCAATTATAAATTACACCTCTAAGTGTTCACAAAGAGTCATTCACACACTTTGTCTCTCACATAAACAAATGCGTTCCCTTTAAGTATAATTGATATATCAATCTTGCTAACTCTTTGGATCAACACTCAATCGACAGCAACAGACCTCAAGAATGCTCAATATGCTTTCAGTTTCTCTTATTTCAAGCACTCGATGACAAGCAACATTGTTCTCATAGTTTGTCCTTATAGGCATCCAAAAAGCAAATGTTGCACTTGAATACACCGGCCATTATGTTCGTCCGTGTTCAAGTAAAAAACACTCGTGGAAGAAGACCAAACCTTGGTAGAAGTAGCCAACCAACTTTTGGTTTTGGCCACATCTTTTGTCGCACAACAAATCAGATGACTAATGTTAAGTTATCAAAAGCAATAACTATGAAAACCTTAAATTTAATATGAGCCTTTGAGAAGACACTTCTTGATTGTTGATGTCCCATTAGTTATCTGATGATTTTGTAGTTAGGTAGCCGCAATAGAATAACATCACTCCTAGGAAACAAACAAAAAAGATGAGACTGTGTCACAGTATAATGGAATTATATTGTGAATAAAAGTTATGACTGGATCGTTATTTTGCAATTTACCCTGTTGAAATGAGATTCTATCATGATAGCCAAGGTGAACTAATAAAGTTGGGTCATTGAGGTGGTTGTGGATAAGTTTAAAATAAACATAAGTCCATTGACTGAACAATCTATTGGGATTAGTGATTGAGTTGTAGTAGTAAGAGAATCATTATACGTTGATTCTGGCAATGAGCATCTCATTCAAATTCATGACACGGGAGTATCGATAAAAGGGCTCTTGCCCAAGGTCATCTTCATCAACTTTTTACCCAATTTGAGAAGTGTTGCTGCCTCCTTGATAATGTTTGAGAAAAGTAGTCAACAATCGATAATGTTCCGTAGTGTGCTTATGCCGTGATTTTGACGTGAAATTAATTGATGTGTCTGCGCATAAAGCACGGGTATCTTCAGCGCTACAAGATGAAACCCTAACTCATCTTCAAACCCTCAAGTACTTCTCCAAACGAACCGATCTGATCTACGAGCTTCAGTCAGTGTACTTAAGTTGGGAAACCTCTCTCGTGGAAGAAGTGACATGCCCGTGGGAAGCCTCGGCCCCTGTCACATTAGGCAAGCCTCTCTTGGCCTTCTTTCCAAGCCTGAGGATAGTCCATTGTCCAAGAGGAATAAACAGGCTCGCGGATTGGGCCGCAAAGGCCCGTAGATGTAATTATCTCCCACCTAACTGGATTTCCAACCCCCCACTTGCACTGTGGGAGCTCATCTGCTTTGATGCCCTTTTTACGTGTAATTGGACCCGTTCTTTATGAATGACAAGCATGTCGATCACAACAAAAGAAAAAAACGAGATGAATTGCGAAAAAGATCTATTGAATTCGCATCAATTAATGTCACCTTTGGGTTTGCCATGTAGTTATGTATGAACATGTTAATCTGTGTTAGAAATTGCCGGTTCTCTGTCACCAATGACCAAAACAAGTTAAGGGGTATGGATTATACATTCAAACGTAGGTAACACATATCTCAAGGGTAATTTAAATTACAGGTTAGTTTTATTTTTCTTTGGGTAACTTATTTGTTTTGGTTTTAGTCATTGTTTTGGAACCACTCAGCAGTGATGAGGTTGAGATAATTGGCGGCCCATAAAGATCAAACAGGGGATCATTGTGAAGCCCAGAGTGCCAGCATCTTCAGCACCGACGAGTTCGAGACAAAGCTAAAGCCTAGTAGTGGCGAAACAGAGCCCTTATATAGTCGATTATCCCTCTTTCCAGTTTTTACCAGTATCCGTGAAAAGGCGACGTGAACTTTCATACTTGCAGTTTTAGATGCCAACATGAGCATTTGCAAGTTGTAACTTGATGTTCATAAGTTGAGAAGCAGAGATAAACATTAGCTCAAATTGTCTCAATTTAAATTGTTTCTTAATTTCAATTTTTGCTTCTCGAAGATTAAAGGAAAAGTGGATGTCATGATTTTTTTTTTTTTGGTCTAATGTGGATGACATGATTCAAACATAAGGAAAATCATACTGGACCAAAACTAAAAGTTTCCTTAAAAAAGAAAATATAAAACTTCAAAGATTAATTAATTGAGTACTGTCCAGGAAAAAGTCATTGCCCGAGCAGAGCAATCAGCGTAATTTGGGGCTTTTTGTCAGCAGACTTCACGTTTCTTTGTCGGCCATATAGCAATGGTGTCGTTCACGTTTCTTTGTCAGCCACATAGCAACGTGGTCGTTCTCATCGACTACAGCACTTTGCTTTTCGGTCTTCCAAGGAGTAGTACAATAACTTCAACTTTTAGAAAAGAAAGAGAGCCATTCTTCTTCCTTTCACACAAGATGTTGGAAGTGAGAGAGCGACCGATCGACCAAGCAAAGCAACTATGGCTAAGCTCAGACGCAGGATGTCGCCAGGAAGATAGAGTAGCAGGTGTTCCCGAGTTTTAGAGAACACCGTTCTCATCCACCAATAGCATTTGACTTTATGGTCTTCGTGATATGTTGCGAATCTCAGCTTTGAATTATTACTACTCCATTAATGAATGACAGAGGTCCAACCGTCCAAGCACCACGTTACTGATAGGACCTCTTGCAGTTGTCGCATTGCAAAATTTTATGAGTTCTTAGTTTCATCTCAGCATCAGGACCTAAATTCATATATTTTTCTAGACAATTCAAGACAATCCAACTTCACCTGGACTAATCAATCCGTACTGATGTGTTAATAGCATCATCCAGACATATCAAGGTAATCTCCATCACACAATGAAGAAGGTGGCCTTAGATCGATTTCAGCGTGAGAAGAATTCTATAATTTTAACACACTTTGTTGCATCCAAACCAATACAATAACCAAACGGCTAATTACTTAGCTAATCATTACTTGAGGATTTAAATCTGTATTCACATTGTTCTCCAAGTTGTTAAAAAAAATCGGAGAACATTGATTTTCATAAAGTAAAAAAGAAAAAAAATTATTGTAGAAGGAAAACGGAAGTACGGAAGCATCTAGAATGAAATAATTGAATACATCTTGAGAAGATAAGATCAGAAAAAGGAAGAAAAGGACAAAAATATTCATATTTCCCGGGGCCTTCTGCCCGAGACCTCCGCTACCGCCATAGACCGACAAATAATTCATGAAAGCTTGATATGAAGAAGGATCCGAGAGATGACGAGGTTGAATTGAGACAATTAGTGGTCCATAAAGCGTGCCGAGATCAACGAAGAGAATTATCGTAAATTCCTCAAGAAGCCACACATCACATAGTTATTATACACTAATTTCATCTTAATTAGTAGAATGCACACGTGTTAAGACAACATATGTTAACAGGTACATAAATCAAATATGATTAAACATGATTTGTGGATTTCTTTTGTTGAGTGTTATTGAATAAAGGATACTTTTGTGATTTTCGAGAGAATCATTAGAAAAAAGACGAAGAAGGAAACTGACAATTTCTTTTGTTAATCATACATAACGAGACAATTTATTATTTATCAAATCATTTGTGAAATCGTTGAATTTTCTTCAAAATGTAATTAAAAACACTCTTTCAAGAAAGAGAGAACAAATACCAAACTAACCATAGATAAAATAGCAATGAAAATTCAAGAGTAATGATAAATGGAATCAAGTAAACGTATAAATTGTTAAAATTTGACTAGGAAAATGACATAAATAGTTTATGAACTTTGGTCTAATGGGTGATATCATTCATAAATTTTTAATTTATTCAATGTAATTTTTGAATGGTTCACAAATGTTTAATTTAGTCCATTATATATTAAAATTAAAATGGTTAATGTTGGAAGGACTATTGGAAATAGAGTATTTCACTAAGTTAAGTCGATTGACTCTTTTAATAATTAATTGCTATTTATTGAAAGAATGTTTAATCCAAAAGTTTAGGCTTATTAATGAAGGTATATCGCACCAATATAAAGAACATATATGACCAATTGTCAAGTTACATTAAATAATATTTTAATATTTATTTCTAAGGAAAATGAAGTAGTCTAGAATTTGTGGGATCAATGTTATATTTCAAGTGTAAATCACCAGAATTAGACCGAGGTTAATTAAAAACCTAAATGGGTCGCATGTTGTATGTTGTCGTACTTCATGTCATCTAGCTTTGGAGATCGCAGCTCTCAACAAGGAAGGTGGATTTGCTAAATTCATAGTTCAAATTCTAAAATTAAATTGTCTCTACATCCCATCCTCCGGATTTAAAAAGGAAAAAAATTCTAAAGTTGATTGTCAGCTTGTGGGGGAGGTCTTCTCTTCGAATAATGTCAAGTTAGATTGTCGGTGACAGCTCAATTTTCAATATCTATTGTTTCGTAAGAAAACTTTTTCAGATTCAGATTTATGTAAAGAAAAATATCTAGATGCTCAAGAACGAAAATAAGATAAGAAAACTAATCCCTCGTGTGTCTCTCTCTCGGATTTTTTACATTTCGGTTTTTCCTCTGCCTCTACTCGCCAATTTACGAGAATACCCATCCAATCTTTGTTGAGTCCCTCTTTTATCCAGCAAGAAGGAGGAGCCCCTCCATCCTCCCTCTCTTTCTCTCTCTCCAAATCTAGGCCAAATCTGTCTTTTCAGTCTTTCTTTACTTCCAAAATGAACTCCTTCCTCTCTTAAACTCGCCACTCCTCCATTCCTTTGAGTTGACCATATTCCCCCATCCCCTTTCCTTGTGTGTTTCGGGTAGAGTTCGTATAGAATGGTTACCATTCACCCCCTAATTGATTTTTTACACATTATTTTTATTCCCTTCATATATTCTCAAAAGTGTCAGACACGGCCATAGTCTGCGTTGAGAACATTATGTCGGTCTCAGTGAATGGCAAAGGCCTAGCAAAGGATCACGCCTCTTCTTTAGGCGCACCCTTAGGCTTGCCCGGACACACCCGGGGGAAGAGGGAGAGAGATCTGTCTTTCTGATTGACCAATCGCATTTGATTTTATGGCCTTCGTCGTCAAACTAACGACTTCCTGTTTTCAACATTTTTGCCTCTGTTAACAATGTGGTTATTTTCTGCATCAAAAGCTGAATTGGAAATGAGAATCCTTTTCGAACACGAGAGATTATGAAAAGTCAAAAGACCAAGAGATTATTTTCTGCAAAAAAGGACATTGTTAAAATCACGTCAATTAATATCACTTTCGGGCATGCCATGTAAATGTGTATGAAAATGTTAATTCATGTCGGAAATTGCAAATTCTCTGCCACCGATGACCAAAATAAGTTAACAGGATATGGATTAATCGAGTAGTGTTGAGGAAAAACCATTGCCCGTCCAGGGCAAGGCATTCAAGCTCAGGAACACCTGCAGCTCTATCTTCCCGGTGAATTCGTGCGTCTGAGCTAGCCATAGTTTCTTTTCTTGGTCTATCGATAGCTGTCTCTCTCTCTCTCTCTTCCAACGCCATGTGAGAAAATAAGAAGAATGGCTCTCTTTCTTTTCTGAAAGTTGAAATTATTGTACTACTCCTTGGAAGACCGAAAAGCAAAGTCCTGAAAGTCCTTGGTGCCCGGGCTTCCGCGCATGTCCTGCCATAATCACCGTCTTCGCACATCGGCCCCGCAACAGGGAACGGTGATGAGGGTAGCCAGAGAATAGCGTTGGATTCCGTGGTTCCTTACATGGGGCCCGCAACTGCAGGCGTTGTATATAAATATATGGTAAATGTTTGCGAGTGAATATAATAATCAGGGATTTGTGTGAAATGAAAGGTGCGGAATGGCAGGCTGGCGAGAATCATTTTTATGATCTCATTCACTGTAGATTGGTGGACCTATACTCACCGCTCTTGGGCTGTAATCATTGACAGTGAAATCGCATCTAATATTCTTATCATTTTTCTAAATTTAAATGGTATTTCGGGTTTTGATGGGAAAGCAAATGGTTCACTTTTATTTTTCGAAAAAGCCAGAAAACAAACAGGTCTTACTGCCATTGTAATTGTCTAATTCCCCCAGCAAGCCCCGTTATAGTTGTTTTCACAACTTACTTACGACAGTCGTAAAATTTCACAGGAACTGCTAATTTACTAATTCACATAAAAGTTGAAATTTTTTTAAGTATGTAGTTATTCTTCTAATAGTTTAGTTGAAAATCAAATTAACAGTCACGCTGTTTTCTTACTAGCGATAGCATAAACTTACCAATAATTTTATAAATCTACCGACAGGAGAAAACTTAGACTGGACCTTACACCCGTGCCGAAAGCTGCGCAGTTTTGGCCTTTTGCTGAATTCTGTTCTGTCTGCCACTTAGCCACATCTTCGGGTTTTTTCCTCATTAACAAAGAATTACGACTCTTCTTCGGGTGCACCCCCGACGCCCCCACCGCCCACGGAGAGAGAGAGAGAGAGAGAGAGAGGGAGAAGTCTGCTAAGCTAAGCACACTGCCGACTGCCATGGCGAGCTCAGATGCAGGAACGCTGCGGGAAAGTGAATATCAAGTGTACTTGAATTTCAGAGGATCCGATAGTGGTGGATTCATAGATTATCTCTATGATTCCTTGATCGATGCTGGAATCCGCGTCTGCCGAGAAGTAGAGATCCGCGTCGGTGAAAGGGTCGATGCAAGGTTTATGCAAGCCATTGACGAATGCAGGATCTACATACCCATCTTCTCTCAAACCTTCGCTGAGAGCAGATGGTGCCTCAGAGAGCTCTCGCATATCACGACGAATACCTTAAAATCAGAAGGTAATAAAGAGATCCTACCGATTTTCTTCCACGTCGAACCTGACGATGTCAAACTGAAAACTCCGTTATATCGCGATTTCCTCCTTAATTTGGAGCGCGAGGTGATATTCAAGAATGAGGAAATAAATGCGTGGAGAGAGGCTCTAACGGAGATTGATCCCATAAAGGGGTGGGAAGTGAAGAAGGAAACAAGGTAAGCCAGCTGTTTTCAAGATGCTTGGTTCTCAATTTTCCTTGAAACTTACTTCATGGATGCAGTAAAAAACAGTATGACTGAGGTGGGACTTCTGTTATGATGAACCTACCCTACAATTTCAAATGCTTAGATATTCATACATCTATTTTTGCACGGAAGTTATTCATAGATGTTGGAATGTTAATGTCAAGATGGACCCTTGGAAGATCACTTCTACATTGTTATGCTCCCATTATTTATCGGATTATAATGTAGTCTATCCCATACTCGAATAACATCACTTCTAGTTTGGTAATCATGATTTTGCATTTTTCCCCGCACTAAAATGGTTTACCTTTTCTTTACCAAAAAAAAAAAAATGGTTTACCTTTGTGGCAGCCAGAGCAAAGTGATAAAATCGGTGGTTGAAACGGTCATTCAAAAGCTTACGATAAAACAAACACCGGTGATTCAACGTTTCATTGGAATTGATGAGCGGATACCAGCAATAAGCAACTTATTAGACATTAACTCCAGTGGTGTACGATTAATTAAAATCTATGGCATGGGGGGTATCGGTAAAACAACTCTTGCCAAGTACGTATTTGGCCAATTTTCTTCTCATTTTGGAAAGAGTCATTGTTTTGTCAATGATGTTCGAGCGAGGTGGTTAAGAATTGATGGCTTAGATGAGTTGCAAAAAGAATTATTTGCCAAAATCGGCCATCCTGCAGGAACCGGGAACACAGACGAAATGAATTATGGAGTAAAGAGGACTGGAGAAGCACTTTGCAATGAGAAAGTCCTCATTGTGCTTGATGATGTTGATAATAGGGAACAAGTGGAGAAATTAATTGGAAAGAGTACTTTGTGTTCAGGATCTAGAATATTGGTCACAACTAGAGATCGAGGAGTTTTGCCAACCAATACATCCAACTATGAAGTTTTAGATTATGAAATGGAGGTGATGAGTCCCAATCATGCCCTTGAGCTTTTCAGTTGGCATGCATTCAATAAAAACTCTCCTTCACCTGATTACAATAATCTCTCAAGGGAAATCATTTCTACTACTGGGGGGCTTCCGTTAGCTCTTGAAGTAATTGGGTCATTCCTTTACCAAAAAGGGCAAGGACAATGGATAAAGACATTGGACCAGTTAAAAAAAGCATCTCATGAGGATGTTTTTGCGAGGTTGAAGATCAGCTATGATGCCTTAAGTTTCGATCAACGAGAAATTTTCCTTGATGTTGCATGCCTTCTTATTGGCGAGGATAAGACGAATGCAATTCACATGTGGAGAGACTGTGAACTTTTCCCGGATTATGCAATTGATGTCCTTGTTCGCATGTCTTTGGTAAAGATTGCGGAAAACAATAAGTTTTGGATGCATGATCAAGTTAGAGATTTTGGAAGAGCAATTGTTCTAGAAAATCCAATGGATCCCAGAGTGTGGAGTAGGATATGGACTTGTAGGGAGGTCCTCGATGCAATAGGAGCAAAGAAGGTAAAGTACTTATAAATAGAACTAATAGATAAAAGTTCCTCTACACTGAGGATATTCTATCTACTTATATATATATAATCCTTTTCCTCTTTGAAATAGAATACTGTTATCACTCACTTCCTCTTCGCATTTGCAGATGGACAAAGTTGAGGGACTGTCTCTTGATTTATATGCACAGAGTTCTGATGATAAAGTTGTTCTAAGAAAAGAGATTGGAACATTTAGGCATCTAAGGTTCCTTAAATTACTTGGAGGAACCTTTGCAGGCAACCTAGCATATTTTCTTCCCAACTTAAGATGGATTTCTTGGTATTTTCCTCCGTCAAGCCATGAATGGGCGAACATGTACCTAAAGAATGTTGTCGTTCTTGAATTTGCAGGGATTGACTTGTTAGATGATTCGAGATTACGGGGCTTAATCGAGGTGTGTAATATGCTCATTTCTATTTCCATTTTCTTTGAAAGTAATAGTTGGTTGTTTGTCCATTGAATGTTGCATTCATTTTGACAGAGGGCAGGAAAATTGAAAGTTCTCTCTCTTAAAAGTTGTCACAACATAAAAGAAACACCAGACTTCTTTGGATGCCTAAATTTAGAGAGGCTTACTTTTGAAGATTGTTCTAATTTGAGGAGAATTGATAGCTCTATTGGGAAATTAGAGTATTTGATTGACCTAAAGATTGATGGGTGCTTTTGTCTTCAAGAGTTGCCTGAAGAAATCGAGGACTTAGTAAATCTGATGTACTTCTTTGTACAACGGTGTAAAGTAAAGAAACTCCCAGATTTCATATGGAGGTTGAAATTACTACGGGAATTGCACTTTTCAAATCACTTTGTTGCATCAGATATATGGGAGTTACCTAGTGCCATTGGAAGGCTTCAGAATCTGGAAGTGCTTCTAGTCAATAGTTTCAACTTAAAAGGTCAACTTCCTCCCGGGATCGGAAATTTACCCTATTTAAGGATTTTAAATCTATCAAATACCTGTGTTAGTGAAGTTCCAGAGACCATTAGCATGCTCCGTCACTTGAAAAGATTGGAGTTGATGGCATGTAATGATATTCAAGAGTTGCCAACACTCCCAACAAGTTTAACCCATTTACGAGTGTCATCTGCATCATTGCGAGCAATCCCAAATCTCTCTAACTTGAGTAATTTGGTTGAGTTGGATCTAATTATAGTGGAGAAGGACGAGACAAACTAGTATGGGAGTTCGACTTGTGATTGGCAAGTAGCCCAATTGTGGTCGAGGTTGTGAATGTGGAAAAACCTAATAGCATCCAGCATAAGGAAACTGTTCGGTCACGTACTGTCTAATTAGAGCAAACTATTCCCATCTTAAAAAAAGATGACCGAAATATGGACCGAAATATCAATTTTGCAGGCAGAGAAGAATGGCAGGGGGCCTGGGCACGAGACCAAAATTGTTTTGTGGGTCATGTGCTGCAAGGAAAATTAGAGCACTAGAGGAAATCGCTATTTCCACCCTAATTTTGCTTCCATGTTCCAACGGGGAACTGAATTTTATTAGTTCTTCTGTCTGGATGAGTTATGATGGATTGGGAGGTTATTCAAACCCACTAAGTAAAGCTTGGGACTTCACAATGTCCTTGCTCTTGCTGAGCCGACTTCCCTTTTCTGCTAGTTCGACTTGATTGTTTGGATAGGACCTTGGGAACTTTTCGGCAACTATCCTTTCTCGGAAGAAGCTACGCCTTGATAATTTCAATTTGATTGTGTCCCTCTCTCTGAACCTGGGCAATTTGTCAGGTTTAGCTGTTTCTATATCTCCAATGCAAGATTTTTAAACTCAGGAGCTTCAAGTTCCACATCTAATGTAGTTGCTTGTCGAAAGGCGGGTACCCCTCCAGAGATTCAGGTTATCAAGCATTAGGAAGGCGAAAGATGTCCAAGTGAGATCTATCCAAAGCTAATTGGGGTCCAATTTTCTAGGGTGTTAAAATCACTGGATGCATTGTCTATTGAGTTGCGCGAGTCCTTTGGAAGGCTACTTTATGTGGGGGAAGCCGGGCATGATAACAATGATTCTTCTAAGGAACATTAGTTGTGACGGGAGACTAAACCTTCCATTGATAAGCTTACATAAGTTGCAGATTCTCACTCTGCTTGGGAGCAGGGTACGTCGGAATCAGGGGAACACACTTCAACCTTCGGAAATGCCATTATACGCAAAGACTTGGCGGTTTCTCAAACTTGAGAATATCAATTTTTTAAATATCCGTGACGGTGATGGGCTATAGGTAGCCAAGGGCCCTGATGAGCTAGAGTTTTTGAATAGTTTACAAGTTCATGGATACGGATCATCGGAAAGGTTAATTGATGTAACAAGAACCCAATTGCCTGGTACGTATCTCTGTTGCAGGAAAGACTTTTGGTGCTTCCTCGAGTCCTTCAAGCACCATAAGGTGAGTCTGACTGAACATCTCTCTCTCTCTCTGTCTCATATTAACATTTGATTAACTGAAAAGAGAGAGATTTGGTATTTCAGTTTACTTATTGTTATAGGAACAATAAAGATGTCATCGACAAGTAAAGATGCATTCAAATCGATGCCACTTGCTCTGACAACGATATCAATTTTGGCATACCTGCAAGAATTATTTTCTCAATTGTGTTTCCTCATTATCCTTTTTTTCCTTTCCCCCTACCTTTTTCCCCTTTTTCTTTCCTTTTCGTCCATGAGAAAGTTTCAAAATAAATTGCTATCAAAATAAGCGGAAGAACTTCATTAATCGAGAAGAAATGTTATCGTTTTGGTCTTATTATTTAGCAAGTGTCTTTTATGTTCTATACGTGTTTTCAAGTGGAGTCTATCCGAGCTTCGTTCATCTTCGTTCTTCATCTTTTGATAGGTAGGAATTTCATTTTTCTCAAGTGCTTCAAGTTCGCTCTAAGGATTCATTGTTTCTCGAGTACATAATCATAGTTTAAAGCCAAGTACGTTGGTTTGCCATGCCCCAGCGGGTGCCTGCAAATTCATTATCTAGGTCTATTGGTTCAGATAGCCTGGATGGGAGGCTTGCTGATTTTGCTTAAGCCTGGATGGGAGGCTTGCTGATTTTGCTTAGTTTCTCCGACTCGTGTGTTTGTTGTTGATGATCTTAGTGTGAAACTAGTCTCATTTTGTTGGAACCGAAGCCTACCTTCCTAGGATCGGGCCCCCATTTTTTTGGCCAATTGATTTAATAGCTATCGATGATCATTTTGATATCTATGTTATTATTTAATGATCCCAAGTGTTATGAATAGTTTTTGATGCCGTCTCTTTGTTTAAGGCGATTGATATATTCATTTTCATGCCATAAAGTGTCTCATTGACTTCGGTTATCTGCTGGTCCGGTGTTTGCCGCCGTGTAACTGGGGAATTTTGGCTCAAGTGGCTTTTCGATATTCTTGCTTGTGTGTTAGTCTAGTTATGTGTCTATGATTAATCTATACTGGTTTTCCCTTGTATTAATGCATTTCGAGTGATCTTCTCTTGTGATATGAAGGTGGTACGCTGCTGTCCAGGCCATGGACAGCCGGCGTCTCTACCTCTTTGACGTCATTAAATCCTTTGTGCAAGCTCCGAGCGGACTCTCATGGGTCCTCATGTCTCGTGGATGCATCGGGATGAGTTTTGAATGTTTTAATGTCATCAGCAAGTCCAAATAATGTGTCGACGCCCGCTGCTCACACTGGTAGGGGTGCTGGATACGGTTGATTTCTCGTGCTTTTGATTTCATCTCGCCTCACGGGTTTGGCCTCTATGGGCCCTTATGACCCATGGACTCGTCGGGATTGCCTCGGGCTATTTTAGAACCATTTTGTACTAATAGAGAAGTTAGTGCACGCTGTCCAGGTCGAGAAGTGGCTGGAAAGCGGGCCTTTGACTCTTGTCCCGGCTTTAAGAAGGGCTCCGAGTGATCCCAGTCCCCCCTTTGCAAAACGACACAGAAATGGTGCTAACTTGCAAAGGGGGACTGGGATCACTCGGAGCCCTTCTTAAAGCCGGGACAATTTTGCATGCTTGTGACATCTTTTATTCAAGTTGTAGCTTGGTATCTAGTTTTTTTGCTCATTTTTACCTATTTGGCTTAGTTTAGATCCTGAATTATGTTTATCATTAAAAAAAAAAGGGAAAGGGATAAAAAGGATTTTTAAGAAATGCATTTAAACAAATATTGCATCGTTGGACTTCTTGTAATTTAGCTCAGTTTCGTTCTATTTAGTTTAATATTTGTTGCGCCGTCAACTAGTTTAGGAAATGTGCATTCCTTTGTCGTGTATAGACTCCCACTTAAGCTCACTCACGGCTTCTTTCTCTCTAGGTTACGGCAAATGTGCAAGAGGAAGAAGTAGAAAATGAAGCTCTCAAGTTTCTCTATTTCACTCTACGGAAGAAATGGCCGAATGGAGGAGATAAGTATAGTGTCCGAACCCGTACGAACTCTTCCTTTTGCCCCTTTTATAGAGCAACGGTCGAACCTGCTGCTTTCCCTCTTTCCCTTGCAATTTTCACATTTTTTATTCCGGTTTTCCTCTGCAATTTGCGGCAGGTCTGACTAGCTCATTTACCTTTTGGATGATCTCTTCTAGCTGTTGAAATGCTTCAGCTTTTTCTTCTACATTTCTGTCCCGACCCTCTCGAAGCAGTCCTGATGCATGTTCCCGCGGGCGGGCGAGTTCGATTTGGGGGTAACGTTGAGGAGGGGTGAAGGTCCTGATGTTCGAGATGCTCGCCCTCATTCAATGCAATTTCTCCAAACCTTTATCTCATCGAATGTTTGGGAAGTTCTCTATGAATTCTATTCTATCTTGAAATCACTACTAGCCTATTTATCTGAATAGTGCCATTTGGATACCCGAACTTATTTATGTGTTAATTAGGTGTCTTGTACGATCTTTGCCAAATTATGAGTCCTAAAGTCCCTTTTCACTAAATATCCATGCAAGATTGTTCATTTGATCTTGATTTGAGAGTGAATTCAACTGCACATGAAAATAACCGAACCACAACATGAAAGCGAATGTGAGGAAATCAAAACAACACATTCAAGTAATAACAGACAAGGAAAAATAAAGTGCGGAAAGTAATAGGATACAAGTTGTACAAAAAATATTACATGGCTTTGTTTTAAATCCCAAGGCCTGATCCCCATGAGCTTGACTAATACAAGTCGAGTAAAGAATATGCAGGCCTTATTATTAAGTCCGGAGACATAACCCGTTTAGCTAATTCTTAGCAGCGAAATCAAAGTCTAATATCGAAAATCGAGTCTTTATAACTCGGTGACAGGATATGGATCATACGGACAATATTTGATGGGCAGAACCTAGCATCTATTCAAAGAACCGGTTTCCCTTTTATTGCGATCCTAAGTCTAAGCTAACCTAAAACATTACTACTTCCCTTGAAGAGGTTTTTCTAAACTATGGAACTAAGTTTTTGTGCCTTAATTTCACCTGAGCTTTTTTCAAAAGAGCCGGTTTTCCTTTTATTGCGATCCTAAGTGTAAGCTAACCTAAAACATTACTGCTTCACTTCAAGAGGTTTTTCTAAACTATAGGACTAGGCTTTTGTGCCTTTATCCTAATCATTTGAAATGACACTAGTTTGATAAAATTTTATCTGATGGCAGAACCTAGCATCTATTCAAAGAATGAGTTTCCCTTTTATTGTGATCATAAGTCTAAGCTACCTAAAACATTACTTATTTACTTGAAGAGGTTTTTCTAAACTATGGAACTGAGCTTTTGTGCCTTTATCCTAATCATTTGAAATGACACTAGTTAGATGAAACTTTATCTGATGGGCAGAACCTAGCATCTATTCAAAGAACCGGTTTCCTTTTTATTGTGATCCTAAGTCTAAGCTAACCTAAAATATTACTACTTCACTTAAAGAGGTTTTTCTAAACTATGGAATTGAGCTTTTATGCCTTTATCCTAATCATTTGATTAGGCTGGTCAAATTTCCCCCTGTATATTTTTTTTTTTTGGTTGGAGAAAAAATTGTATTCATCATTCAAAAAGATACATGAGAAGTACATAAACTTTCATGCTAAAGCAAATTGAAGCAAATCAAAGGCCAGAATACTACAAAACAAAGCCAAATCCAAAAAACAAGGAGGATCAACAAAACATTGGCAAGGTTAAGCACATATTCATTCCAAAAGAATGGATTTGTCAAGCAAAATAATTGGCAACCAATCACTAAATCTTGTATTATCATCATTAGTGATAAGCACATGGCGGAAATTTCTTCTCCAATAAGTACGACGTTGCCGGTTGGCGGTGCATGCTTAGGTTCGGCTTCCTCTACACCATTACCGTATGGAGACAAACAAACTAGGTTGAATAAACACATACCTTTGGAAGAGCAAATTTTCATAGTTTAGCAAGACGCTAGAGCTCCTGCGATGATACTGGAGGCAGATGACTTTTACACGGACAGAGCACATGGGTATCAAATCACCGAAAACATTATTAAACTCCCATATCTAAATCGGAAGAGAAGAACTCCTAGGTTTAGAACTAGATTCGACGAGTTCAAACTCTCAAATCTAGAAAATTATGAAATTTCACCTACCAAACCAACATAGAAATTTATGAAATTTCACTCATTGGAAAGATCGGGGTGTCTCCTAAAAATTTCTAGTTCAACATTGCTTTTAAATTTGGCCCACATTTTGACGTAATTATAGAAATAGCTCAATTTTTGTCAGACTGATTCTGAAATTTGCCCTGTACGGCAGTCAGTAATTTGGAAAATCATTTGACCTAGAAAATCAATCCAAGAAATTATGAAATTTATCTTGTTTGGAAGATTAAGAAAATCTATAAAAAGATTTTAGTTTATGACTTTTCTATAATTTTATGCTAAGGCCTTCTAATTTCCAAAGTACCAAGACATGTTCATGAGGACTCTGACATCAGACTTTCCGATCAGTTTTCCCGATTTAGATCTACATTCAAGGTGATTTAACCTAGCAAACGATGTCCAATTTTTTGCCACGACCTATCAAATTGAAGCTCAAGATGTCTTCTTCAATTAACTAGTTGATAATTTTCCATGATTCTTCCATTAACTAGGTTAAATCACCTAATTAACAGGAAAGACTAGTGGACTCCGAACCTGGATAGTTCCTGACATATATTCAATCAATCAATGAGCGTTCCTAGCCTAACAACCTACTCAATTGGCTTCGAAACACATTTATCCAACATTATTCAGCATACATACCGGTTATCAATTATAAACACATATGAACTTGCATCATCAATTCACTACCAAATCAATTATCAAGTTGACACCAAATCGGACTTATAAGCTCACCACCGGTAGGAGAACAACTTTCCTTGATAAATTTAGACTCAATCCAAAGCATGTTGTTCAAAAGGACTTGGGTCCTAAAGCTCCTACAGAAGAGGTTATCATCATACATCATACAGCAACAAAGTTCACATTTTAGCGGCTTTAAGACTTTTACTATGATTATTTTGCTGAAAAATCATCGCTCATTCAACATTACATTTTCCTAGCCATCACTCATCTTCATATAATGAGCATATCACAAAATCAAATCAAATTTGGTGCAAATCCACCAAGTATTGACGTGAAAAACAACAAGCCAACATATGATTTTTAACCAAATTTTCATCGCATCAGCGAACACATGCTAAGACAGGAATTGAATTTTAACTTCCAGCTACTTCAAAGCACAACAATAAAAGTATTTCCTGCAAACTCAATGCGAAACAGTCATGTTGCCTGCTCAGATCAATGTACATGATTGACGTAGCTTGAAATCATTGCACGACCCTCCCAATGGGGAAGATGGATGTAGAGGTAATGTTGAGTTGGGGACCAACGGTCCTTAATCGGTGCAAGATCTCCTGTACCCTTACCTCTAGTGATGGTGGGATTTTTCATTTTGATTGATTAACCCATGCAAATTCTATCATGAAAAGAAGTCGCCGCTAGCATAATGGGACTAGCTAAGAGCCAAATAAGATACATGAGTATATCGTACTTCTTGCACAATTAAAGATCTAGAATTCGAGACTTGATTACTAGTGTCATTTCATTACCTCGACTTGATTATTTGTCAACTAAAGTGTCTACATTGTCTTTTTACCAAATTATGAATTCGAAGGTTCTTGTTTGTTAAGTGTCTATGCGATGTTTTTAGTGTTTATTATGATCCTAAAATGAAACCTAGCCATATAACTAGAATAAGCAAATCACAACATAAAAGCAATATAAAAGAATCACAACCAATTCATCAAATACAGTAATAAAAGAATGAGTAAAATATACAGTGTAGTAAAGTAACCCAATACGAGTTGAATAAAGAATATAGCATTGCCTCTTTATGAAGCCTAGGATAACAACCCCTTGAGAGAAACTAATTTTTCTAAACCTAAACTAAGCTCATAAAAGACCACGAAATTTCCTCAATCATGTGTGCAGTAATTAAATAAAACCAAAACAAATATGATACTAAAATCTAGCAACCTAATCAAAACTTATATTTCCAACTATTTCGATTTTTTATTTTTTATTTTTTTATTTTTATTTAGACACAATAGGGGCCACACTCCGGCCTCATGAGTTTTGGATCTTAAACTCGGGAGATCATTGGGCTCCCACCTTAATTCAAAAGGGCTTTCAAAGCCCAATTTCAGATACAAACCTTCCAATCCCATTTTTTGTTAAAACTATACTAAACCCCAATCTAGGCCTTTTCTATCATGACTACACACAGCCATGCTAATCATACTGAACCCTCCTTTTTCCTTTTAATTATAATGAGCCTATCGTCATTTTTATCTCTCTTTCCTCTATTTTCTTTCTCTCATTATTTTTTTTATTTTTATTTTCTATTTCCATTTTCTTTTTCTTTGATGTCTTTTCATTTCGTTTTTTTCTATTTGTTTTTTTGTTCAATCTATCGTCTTCTCCAGCGAACTTACTGAACCTATGCAAGTTTTATATGCTAAATAAACACCACAATATCTTCATCATCATCTATGATCAATTACCCCAACATTGCAACGAAATAATCTAGTTTCCCTTTTCAAGTCTTAGAATTTTTTAATTTTTTTTTTATCTTTCTGAGTGCACGCCACTGTAAGCGTCTTTGGAATGTAATATTTGAAGTAGCTGGGCGCTCCTCATTTTCTGCCTTGGGAAAAAAGATTTGGCTAGCCAATTTCCAAGATTTTGTCCATATTTGTTTAGATTAATAAAACATTGCACCAAAAATTGAGAGTTTTACAGTGTCATGCCTATTATTCATGTCTGTCTCTTTTATTTTTGCATTGCTAAGTCAAGGTATAGTTCTATCTCACTTCTTATCCTTTCTAAAATTGAGAAAATGTAAGAAATCATTTATCCACTCTAGTAAAGCTAACCAACAATTAGTCTCCATAATCATCCATTCTCTCCACTCGCAAATCACTATTCACTTTATTTCTCGAGGTAAGTCTAAATTGAATTGTTCTTTTTTTTTTTTAATCTTTTATGCATTTCTATTCCACTTTTCAATTTTATTTAGAGATTAGATACTATTTAGGCTAGTTGTTGTGCATCCTGACTGGTCCACCTTCCCAAGTGATCTTAAGGAAGGCCTAGTGTAGAGGCGTCAAATAGGTGGGTCAAGTTGAAAATGGTCCAACTTATATTGATCAATTTGACCCCATTTTGATCCATTTCCATTCTATACAAATCAAATAACTCGCACCTAAGTCATACTTGACTCGACCCAACCTGATCCAATCCATATTATTAAAGATTTTTATAACTAATCCCACCTATGAAAACTCATACCTATCTATTTAAAGCTCATTTAAACCTACATTTACAATGCATTTAGTTTTCATTGACTTATTTTTTTTCCTATATTTGCTATACTTTTTCTAACTATATTTTTCTTGTTGAAATCTGAAAAAAATAAACCTTAAATAGTCAAAGTAAATATAATTACCATTGTAGCCAATGAAGATGATTATTTTTCAAAATATATATTTCATGAGTACCCTGATTATGGTCCCCACATATATACAGACGCAGTGGCAATCTCACCGATGGATCCTCTTTTAAAGCATATAGCTATAATTTCATGAAGCAATATATCAAGAACATAGTTCACAAGCTCAATTCTCACGCTCTCAAGCCATCTAATCCGCCATTTCCATGAGAAAGCCTACTGGCGAGCGGACCAAAAGAATTACAATAAATAGCTCTACACGGAAGCTATATTACATCCGACCAAAACATATATATATATATATATATATATATATATATATATATATATATATGCTGCGTTTGGTAGTCCGAATTTGAGTCTGGATAGGATAATTTGTTATTCTATTCGATGTTTGGGAATGTCCACCGGATCGGACAAACCCAGATACATCCGGATAAAATGCCAGAGAAAAATCCGAGGGAGGGGATGGGATAAGCCCGGATTGGATAAATTTTTTTTTTTTTAAGGAAAGAAAGAACTTAACAAAAAGAGAAGATATCATAAGCATCTACGTCAAATGGATGTCTCCGCCTCTCCGATTCATTGTTAGCCCTCTTCATCCACTTCTTCTCTCGTCTTCACTTCTCGTACACCAACAATTGGGTGCCCCTTCCTTTGGATCATGGACTTGCTGAATTTGATGACCAAGTACGTTGGACGTGTCAAAGGAAGAGGGGAATATGGTGATGGTGATGAAGCAGCTATAAATCTTTGGTATCGTTGACAATTTGGGATCTCGATCGATTTGAGGCAATGCAAAGACTACTTCGGTGGTCGCCTAAAATTCCTCCACCCCCCTCTCTGTCGTAGTCTAAGATTTACCGATTTGTGTTGCCGTTGCACGGCGATGTTGGTGCTCGCTGTTTTCAATGGTGGCCACTGCAAAGGTGGCCATAATTCCTAGATCTAGGGCTTTTCCATGGCATTTAATTAATTGAATTTTCTATTTTATTAATTTTTAATTTAATTGAATATCATATTTATTTTTTAATCTTATCCTAAAGTGCACCAAACACTTGATATGATTAGATATGTCCGCCTTTATTATCCAGAGGATTTAATATCCTACTTTATCCTATCATATCCCGATTATTATTCCGACGACCAAAGGCAGCCATATAGATTACAACCTAGTACGAAAAACAAAAAAACAACCATAATTGTTGAAGATACTGTTCCCGATGCTAATTGATATTGACCGGTTCATTGATAATAGATTAAAATATTGCATATCAGGGAATCTTTTTTTTATTTATTATTATTATTATGTATACTTTCTTTTCTCATCATCTAGATTTCTTGTATTATAAATAAGGTTTTAATTACACATTGTCATACATGAAAAGCAATATACAAATCCAACCTTTAGTGACTTTCCATCTACTAAAACTTCCGACATGGTATCAAAGCCTCCCTCCTTAACTTAGGTATCATGTTGAGAAACCAAAGTTCGAAGTCTGGTGTATCCCAAGGCTCTTAAACGTCTTCCAACAATCAAAGAGTAGACGATATTCCGATGGAGCATCAACCAGATTCAACAATAGAAGAACAGGGACAAACAGGACCTAGCGAGGGACCGTTGGACCCTGTACAACCCATTCAATCTAACCCTAGAACTTATTTTCGAGGCCCATACGTTTTGTGGGTTCCCATAGAAGTCCAACCCATCCAAGGCCAGACGAACCAGAGAAGCCCGACCTAGAATCTTAGCCCCATGGGGGCTGGTAAGAACGGCGGGCCAAGAGGAGGGCCACCACTGGTCACCAGGCCCATTCCGAGATATGGACTGGGTTGGTCCTTTTCGGGCCACAATGGATAGGATCTGTCAGGTTTCGGAGGGGATCCCAACCTGACCTACGGACTCGATTTCTTTTCATTTGCAGGTGTCGTCGGTGAATGGCCAGAACTCGACGATCCCCTACTTACATCCACCGTTGGCGATCCCTAGCTCCACCTTGTCGCCCAACAACTATCAGGACTGGAGAACTATTTTGTATGGTCCCGCAAGCTCTAGCGAGCGTTGATTACCAACAAGGAAGGATCTATTGACGGCACCGTCCCAATCCAGACCAACGACTGATAGGCACGATAATGGAGGAAATGCAATTAGCTTAGCTCATGCTAGGGGTGATCCGGACTAGAGTGGATAGGGTTTAGACCTAGACCTTATACCCGATCTTGTTATAACCGATTTCCCTTTTTTGGACCCTGTATCCAACCCTATTTGTGTTAGACCTTATATCAACCCACCTTGTTTTTTCCAATCTGGTTCCAAGTCAACCTTGTTTCTACTTGAACCTATTTTGTAACTTCCTAATATCTTATATGGCTTCAAATTTTACATTAATATGTGAGAAAATAACGTAATCCTACCACCGGCCATGGTGGCTCTGCTGGGTAGGCTTCAGTGATCCTCTGCGTGGGAGGGCAGAGGTTCAAAGCCCTTGCAACGCAAAGGGGCTAATGGAGTTATTTGGTGACTTATCTAGTGGCATGTGGTGGTGGTTTCCCCATGTTGCCCACAGGTTCTTCCCGTTGGCTATCGGCTTTTAGGGTTTCCTAAGTCACCAAAAATAAAAATAAATAACGTAATTCTCTTAATTTTTATTGAAAGATTAAGCACTTATAATTAATAAATGCAGAAACTTTTTGACTAAACGAAAAATTAAGGATCAACAAAGCTAATTATCATAAATAAAATCATAAGCAAAGCAAAAATCATAACATTGCATAAGCATTAGCAATAAACATGGGTCTTATATTAGTTTTATTTCCATAACTACTACATGAAGCTGTTCATTTATTTAAAATGGTTAACAAATTTTTGCTGTAAGCATAACTCCGCCTCCAAAAGAAAAATTAGGTGAGCTAATCCACGTGATACACAGGAATTTGGTGGTGACGGATGTCGTCCGTTCCTCCGTTCGTCTGTCAGAAGGTGCGAGAGGGAGCCGATGAGGGAGAGAAGCGAGCGAGGAAGAGGAACGATGAAGGAGGAGTGTTGTGCGTGTCTGAGAAAGTCAAGAGAAAAAACGCCGTGTGTATGTAGGAGTAAGAATAGAAATCAGGGGAAAAAATAGGGTTTTGGACCTCTACTTACAAAACCAATTTCCAAACTGCTTCCAAAACCGGTCCAAGATCCTAGGTGGGTAATCACTTGGAATCAGTTCTTGGACTAGTTCAAACTAGTTCCAAATTTTGGGAATCGGTTCTCGGATCAGTTTCAACGGGAACCGGTTCCCGACCCTATTTTCTAGGTGTACCGGTCCAGTTCTTGTGTATACCCAGTCCTGTTGCACCCTAGCTCATGCGAACCTAGATAGGGAATTGCCTCACATCAGAGGTCACCACCAGACTTCCTCCAATTGAAAACACAAAGGGAGGATGGGAAAGTTTGCGAGAAATGTACAGGAAGCTCGATAGGGATAAAACTTTCTTGCTAACTCAAGCCTTATTAGAGCTCAAACAAGGAAATTCAATTTTTTTTGTTTTCAATTAGTTGTCCACCCTATGGTATGAACTCGAAATGACAGAGGAAAAATTAGAGAGACTTGAAGCTACTTTGGCTCAACATTGAGCCATGAAAGAACGGGAAAAGGTAGCACATCATTTGCTTACTCTAAATAAGTCGTACTTATTGTTTTGGAGCTAGATCTTGGCCATGAGACTCATCCTCTTGCTCAGCCGGATATACCAACTCGCAATTCAAGAGAAATCTCAACGATTGGCCTCGTTAGATCCTCATAGTGCCTAAATTAGACGATGCACATCACGCCACGTCACCACCCTCTTGGAAAGAATCTAACGGCCCAATTTTTGCCATGTCATTGAGCAAAGCTAAAGGAAAAGGTAAATTTTGCGGTTATTACAAACACACTCGTCACACTAAAGAAAATTATTGGAAATTGCATGGAAAGCTGGCAAATAAAACGGAACAAGATGTCTCTGTTGCAGCACATGCTAAGGTTAACTAGCCTATCAATAATGATAAGTTTCGGCAACTTATGAGGGCTCTAAATCAAATGGGAATACATGACAAAATGGCTAGTTATGCAGGTACTTCCTATCGTTTGATGAGTTGTATTTCGAATAAATCAGAATTATTGATTTAAGTGCTAGTGACCATATAGTTTGTGATCAGCGTTTCTTTTCAAAATTTAGAAGTCTTCACCTCGTACTTCTTCAAAATGGAAGTGACAATTTTGTCGCCAAAATTGGGAACCTTCAGCTCAATTCATCCATCACACTAAAAAATGTTCTATTTATTCTCGATTTTCACTTTAACCTCATATTTGTGTCTAAACTTTGTCAGTACAATTCCGGTTAGGTCTTTTCTTTATTCTGAAGTCTATCTCTTTCAAACACTTTCAATTGGGACACTGATGGGTTTGGGTAAAAGTCATGAGAGACTCTATTTTTAGGTCACATTTCCCAAGACTTTTGATATTACGTCTTTCCCTTTAAATAAAAGCATCTTATGTGATGCCAATAATAATAATGATTTTTTTTTTTTTAATCTCATCATCACTTAGGCTACAGTACCTCTTGTCTTCATCCTAAATGTCATATATGTCCATTAGCTAAACAGTCACATGTGCCTTTTCCAAAAAGCATATCATGTGCTAGCCAAGCTTTCTCTCTCCTTCACATGGATATTTGGGGATCGTATCACACTCCACATCGCGGTGGATCTCGATCCTTTCTCACAATTTTGGATGATCATATACAAGAACTTGGGTTTTTCTCATGTAATTCAAGGCCCGAGTACTTTCTTATCTCAAGAATTTATTTATCTTGATTAAAAATCAATTTCACAACTCCGTACAACAAACTTGCACTAGTAATGCCAGTGAATTATTTAATCAAGAATGCTCTTCATTATTAGTCTCGAATGGGAATCTTCATGAAAGTTCTTGTGCCTAAACTCCCCAACAAAACGAGATAGTCGAAAGAAAACACCATTATCTCTTAGAAGTTGCTCAAGCCCTTAAATATGAAGCCTCAATTCCATAAATGTTTTGAGGACACAGTGTGGTCATGACAACCTACTTAATCAATCGAATGCCACCCCGTATTCTCAATGGAAGGACTTCTTTCGAATTATTATTTGGCCAATGTCCAGACATTCATTGCTTTCATGTTTTTGGGTGTTTATGTTATGTATCTACCATAGGCCCTTTGGAAAAATTGGGATTCACACAATGAGAAGGATTTGACTACACATAAACTTTCTCATTGGTTGTAAAAGAAGTCACTGTTGGGTCCCTCCTTTCTGTCGTTGCTCTTCGTGATTGGCCCCTCCATCAGATGGACATCCACAATGCCTTTATCTATGGAGATATAGACGAGGAAACTTAGGGGTTGCATTGGAACATTTTTGTTCCTTGATTTTTCTGTTCTTTTGCTTTCCAGCATAGAAAAAGAGTAGAAATCTGTTTGGTAATGCCAATTACTTTTTCTACTCCCTGGAATAGAAAAGTGGCCGGATAATATATTTGGAATAGAAACAAGAAGTAAAAAAAACTAACTTCTTTTTCTCAGGAATAATTTTTAGAAATAAGCCATTTTTTCTTTTTTCTTTTTCTTTTCTTCTTCTTCATTGTCGCCACCACCGCCCTTAGATCCATCACTGCCATGCCACCCGCCGCTCGCTACCTGCGCTAGTGAGCAAGAAGAAAAAATAAAAAAAATACAAAAAATTTGTGAATTGTACCAAACACATTCTTATTCTTTTCTTATTCCGAATAGCAATTTTGCTTAGTTATCAAACACGTTATTTTACTCGAAAATTATTCCAGAGAGTAGAAATAGAAAAGAACTATTTCTACAAGGAAATTATTTTTTGGAATAGAAATGTTACCATTTGCACCCTTAAATGGACGTTCCACCAGGATTACATAGATATGGGGAGAATAGTGTCAAGGGTCGGTAGTTTCCTTGGTCGCGAATTACCCCGTGCAGCGCCTGATGAGCGGAATTCGCTAGGCCGGCCTTTTTTCTATAGTTGTTCCAATGAACAATAGGTGAATAACTCTTTTATATGAGATCGTACCATATTCAGCTACGCTCGGGTGTCTAGTCCATCGAGTGAGACAGCAGATCTTTTTAGACTTAACAACTGGTTTTGGCTTGCCATGACCTCATCAGGAGAGCGGCATCAGCTCTTCACCAGTTTGTGCACGGGAGGCCAACCTTGCCTTCAGAGCTCTTAAATAATATTATTCTTCTATCCTAGAACTCCTAGCACTAACCGTCCCTATGCCACTCCCACGGACTAGTTGTGTTCATCCTCTTTAGGTCCTCACTCTTTACTCGATAACTCCAAGCTTCACTCCTAAGGGTTCACGAGTACGGGAGAATCCCGGACTGTGATAAACTCCTCCACTCAATTCCGCAATGCCATCATTGTGGGCTGTTTAGTCGCTTCCTTGCATTTCTCTAACCATCAATGCCACTCCCTAGGACTTACATAGATGGCAATACTCACCCAACAGAACAAGTTACTCCACTCCATTGCTTGCTTCCCTCGATCAAAGCTGCTCACGAATCTCCAGTCACTTGTGCTCCTTGACAAGTGTGGCACCCCTAGCCAACTGCACCCCTATGGTAGCACATTTTTTCGCCTACTAAGCTCCTCTTGATCTCATCAAGCCAACAAAGGGTCCCCTTGGTGGAAACGTGATTGCAGACCTCTTTTTAAGATTCATCGATTAATCCAGGAACGTTATCCCCATTCAGCGAGCAATTCGGTTCCTTTCTATGCCCACATTGCCATCCCAGAACCTAGATGAGAGCCACACGTTGTCCGAGCCCCCTCTGGCCCCAGTGATCACTCTTCACCCTCATAGGACCGGAAAGACCACAGGCTTTTCCCTGAATCACCCACCTATTGGAAGGATCCCCGCTTTGATACCATTTGTCAAGGGTCAGTAGTTTTCTTGGTCGCAGATTAACCCGTGCGACGCCTAGTGAACTAAATTCGCCAGGCCAGCCTTCCTTCTATAGTTGTTGTAATGAACAATAGGTGAAGAGCTTTTTTATACGAGATCATATCATGCTTAGTTACACTTCGGCGTCTAGTCCATCGAGTGAGACAACAAATCTCTTTAAGTTCAACAACTGGTTTCAGTCTGTCATGACCTCATCAAGAGAACGGCATCAGCTCCCGACTAGTTTGTACACGGGAGGCCAACCTTACCTTCAAAGCTTCTAAGTAATATTATCCTTCTATCCTAGAACTCCTAACACTAACCATCCTGATACCACTCTCACGGACCAGTTGTGTTCATCCTTTCTGCACCCTCGCTCTTTACTCGATAACCTCAAGCTTCACTCCCGAGGGTTCATGAGTATGGGAGAATCACGGATTGTGACAAACTCCCCCACTCAATTCCGCAACGCGCTCGTTATGAGCTGTTCTGTCTCTTCCTTGCGTTTCCCTAACCATCAATGTCGCTCCCTGAGACTTACATAGATGGCAATGCTTGCCCAACGGAACAATTCACTCCACTCCATTGCTTGCTTCCCTCAATGAAAGCTGTTCGTGAATCTCCAGTCACTTGTGTTCTCCAACAAGTGTGGCACCCCTAGCCAACTACACCCCTATGGCAGCACCTTTTATCGCCTACTAAGCTCCTCCTGATATCAGCAAGCTAACAAAGGGTCCCCTTGGTGGAAACGTGATCGTAGACCTCTTCTTAAGATTCGCCCATTGATATAGGAACGTTATCCCAATTCAGCGAGCAATTCGATTCCTTCCTATGCCTCCATTGCCATCCCAGAAGCTAGACGAGAGTCACATGTTGTCCGAGCCCCCTATGGCCCCAATGATCACTCTCGGCCCTCATAGGACTGGGAAGACCACATGCTTTTCCCCAAATTACCCACCTACTAGAGGGATCCCCGCTCTAATACCATTTGTCACGGGTTGGTAGTTTCTTTGGGCATGGATTAACCCGTGCGGTGCCTAGCGAACGAAATTTGCCAAGTCAACCTTCATTCTATAGTTGAACCAATGAACAATAGGTGAATAGCTCTTTTATATGAGATCATACTATACTCAGTTACGCTCGGGCGTCTAATCCATTGAGTGAGACAGCAGATCTTTTTAGGCTCAACAACTAGTTTCGGCCTACCATGGCCTCATTAGGAGAGCGGCATCAGCTCTCGACTAGTTTGTGCACAGGAGGTTAACCCTGCCTTCAGAGCTCCTAACTAATATTATCCTTGTATCCTAGAACTCCTAGTATTAACCGTCTTGACGCCACTCCTACGGACCAGTTGTGTTCATTTTCTTTGCGCTCTCACTCTTCACTCGATAACCCCAAGCTTTACTCCCAAGGGTTCACGGGTACGAGAGAATCACGAACCATGACAATAGCATATGTCTTCTTCGTAAATCCTTATACGAGATCAAATAGGCCTCTCATCAATGATATGCCAAATTCACTAATGCACTTACAACTACGAAGTTCCAATAATCCTAGCATGATTATGCTTTATTCACATAGAGACAAGGTACATCATCAGTTTACTTATTATATATGTTGATGATATACTCATTATGGAGAATGATACATCTGCCATTGAGAAATTCAAGAAGTACCTACACTATATCTTCCACATTAAGGATTTGGGGTCACCCAAATACTTTCTTAGTATAGGAATTGCACGATCAGATAAAGGCATCTATCTCAACCAATGCAACTTTGTACTAGAGATCATATCGGAAGCAAGATTGTTGGGATCTAAACAAGCTGCTATTCCTATTGAACAAAATATCAGGATGACATTAGCTGAGTATGACAAAGGATTGTCACTCATGAACAAAGATCCTTTGCTTAAAGACTCATCTACTTATCAAAGACTCATTGGGATACTCACTTATTTAACCATGATCAGACTCGGCATTTGCTATACAGTACAAATTCTTAGCCATTTCATGCATGCCCCAAAATAGTTTCGCACGAATGCAGCATTAAAAATTGTAAAGTACTTGAAAGAATGTCCGGGATTGGGGATGTTATTGACTCAAAAAGCAACATGGAGGTGACAGCATGCTATGACATGGACTATGATAATTGCCCCATGAGTAGAAAATCTGGTTTCTGTATAAAGTTAGGAGACTCGTTACTTTCATGGAAGAAAAATAAATAATCAATTGTTTCTTTATCATCCGTCGAAGCAGGATATTGAGCAATGGCAAAGATTACTAGCGAGATAGTCTGAATGAGAGGCCTATTTAAAGACCTCGGTGTATAAATAAAAGAACCAACTATTTTATTCTGCAACAATGGTGCTATACTCAAACTTGCAATGAACCCAATTTTTCACAAGAGGACGAAGCACATAAAAGGTGATTATCATTTCATCATAGATAAGATTTAAAATAGGGTGATCAAAACAAGAGGAATAAGAACAATAGAATAGCTTGCGGACACTTTTACCAAGGCTTTATGTCAAAGGCAACATTTGTTTCTACCAAGCCAGCTAGGCGTCCTCGATGTGCGTAAACCACCGAGCTTGAGGGGGAGTATTGAAAATACCATTGCCAATTTTAATTGTTCTTGATTGATCTTGACCTGTTCATTGATGGAAGATTATAATATTGCATATTAGGGAACTTTTTTTCTTCATTATGTATCTTTTCTTCCTTAATTATCGAGACCTTTTGCATTATAAATAGAGTTATAATTACATATTATCATACGTGAAAAGTAATACACAATTATAATCTTCAGTCGCTTTCCATCTGACAATAATAGAAGCTCAATTCTAGGAGATCTTAAATTCGAGCTCTCTCTGAATACGTCGACCAATTCACCTGATAGGCCTCCCATTTTGGGGGCAATTCCCCTCGTTTAAGTAGCTAAGATTACTTAATTACAAAAATTTGCAGACACAAAATTCTCTCGATTGCGAACCCAAAATGCAAATTTGCAACTCGTCAAGAAATCATTGGAGAACACCGAAGTTCTCTCTATTGTGCTTGTAAACGGCACGGTTCCACAACCGGGGGAACTGTGTTAGCCGGTTGGTTGTGGAACCGTGCCGTTAGGCGTGCTAACACAGCTGTGGGCATTTCACCCACCCTCACTCACCCCAGGCACGGAAGGCTACTATACCTACCTACCTGGTGGTAGCCAGAACCGAAGTTCTCTCTACTGTGCTTGTAAACCTGACAAGCCACCCCCCTTCTCTCTCTCCCCCCGTGGGTCAAAGAAGGCGAGGTTGGTGAAGAAGCATCACAAAAGAGGAATTTACTGAAAATAAACCTGTTTAACCGCCACTGTCGACACGGCGGCCGCGGCGACAAGTGGAACTGGGAGACGATCAAGGTGGAGGGACAGAAGAAGTAGAGGGAGGCGGCGAGATTTGAGGGGAGAGAGAGGCGAGGAACGTTAGAGTGAGGGTGGTCGTGCTGCTTCGTCTTTAGAGATAGGCCGAAAGAAGAGATGAAGTTTGAGTTGAAAGGGAAGAAGAACACCTTAGGTGCCAAAATTTGATACGGGTGGCACATAAAATGACAAAATTGGAGAGAAAAATGAACACCAAAATACCAACGGTGAGAATTTCCTACCAAGCAATTGACGTGGTTTTTTTGGTTTTTTTTTTTTTTTTTTTTTTGGTGAGATTTTTAGCTAATGTGGTAATTCTTTTTAAAAAAAATTATCTACGTGGATAGAGCGAACGACATCGCGCCGTCCACATAGACTATGTGAGACGAGGTCATTTTGGTATTTAAGTGATCAATTTCTATAAAATTTGGTGCTTAAGTGTTTATTTTTAACCACAAGTACCACTTAAGTGATCACTTACACCATAATTAGACACTTAAGTGATCATTTTTCAATCAAGACAAGCACTTAAGTGAACACACAGGACAATGTAGTTTTAGACAAGGATTGCCGAGTGGACATTCCGGCGAGCCACGAAGACCGATTTTATTAATAAAATAACATCATGTCAGATTTTTGACAAGCTCGTTAGACTTGGCACTTCAGTGTCCAATTTTTTTTTTTTTTTTTTAAATGGCACTTAAATATACTTCTTGAAAGTTTTGACACTTATGTGTCCACCTATATTAAGTTTTGATACTTGAGATGTTCTTCAGCCAAATTGAAAGTTGGTTTGTTACTTAACCCACTAAAACCCCTTTTTTGATTTTGTCTTTTTCTTTAAAACCCATGTTGACTCCTATTATTTTAAGTTTAAGCTGAAATGTTTATGACCCGCCTTCATAAATATGAGTTAAGATATAAGTTTGTGATTAATTTTGATAGCTCTAGCCTGGTGTATTCAGAATTTTATTGCTAGAGTGCTCCAATTAAGGCTTAATTCCAATATTATAAGGAGATGAGCAAACTCCTTTTGCCACGTAAGCCAACACTCCATTGGTCATGGTTGTTTAAGTTAGTAGCCAAACGTAGCGCGTACAATACCAAGGTACATAATGGGAAAAAAAATGACTCTCCTTACAAATTATAGATTAATCAGACTTCAATAGAGAACTTTTCCCACGGGCATACTATTTCAAATATTATTTGCAAAAGTATTAGTGCTTTCCTGTATATATAACTATTTTCTGCAGAAGATAATTATTGCAACTAACATTTTCGTAAAGTAAACAATTGATAAATAACTAGTGACATATTAAAAGACAGTTCATCAATAATCACCTATGCCTTAATAAAATCATTATAATATTCACACTCACTCATGAACCACATAGATACAGTTTTAATGAAATTGGTTGCGTAAGTTGATACATTTAAAAGCAATCCATCGTTAAGCAGTTAAATATTAGTGATCTCGTGAGCTGCAATTATAATGTTTGCAGCATACTAATTGTTTTCACGCGTTAAATTCATCACGGTAAACTAGAAACCACAATAGAAAATTTGAAAAGAAGTTGATGATAATCTAATGATATTGGCAAATTCCTTCTAGCGATGGTACTTTACTGACCAAACATGTAAAGTTACAAGAGGTTACTAACTAATTTGTCTAGATGTTGGCAAATTCAATATATGGTTTCTATCTTACATATTACTCTTATATTAATTCAAAAAAAGTTGACAAGTTATGAACTTTTTGCAATGTTGGTGAATCTATTATAGCATTTGCAATATTTTAAATTTAATCAAATGCTATTGATTACGAGGAAATAAGGGTCCGTTTAGTAACGCTTATATTCCGAAAAGTAATTTATTTTCAGAAATAGTTTTTTTTTTTTCTATTTCAATTCCCTAGAATAATTTTTGAGTAAAAGAATGCATTTGGTAATTATACAAATTTTCTATTCTCATAATGGAAAAAGAACATGAATGCATTTTGTACGATTCACAAATTTTTTCATAATGTAGAATTTTTTTAATTTTTTAAGATTTTTAATTTTTAATTTTCTTATTTTTCCTTGTTGCCGTTGCTGCCGAAGGTAGACCACCGCAGTCGGCGATAGCTGGATAGCAAGGGGCAGCAGTGAGGGCAGCAAGGAAGAAGAAAAGTAAAAAAGAAAAAGAATAACTTATACGTTAATAAATGGATTTATGTTCTTTTTTTATTTGAAAAAGAAAATAAAATTGAGAGAAATAAGAATGTAAACAAACGAACTTGATTGACGGGCGGAAAGAAAGTCAGCAAAAGGTCAAAATCGCCTGCCTTTCAAGATGAAGGTAGGTGTCAACTCATGACCCGTATTTTAAGCGCGGCCCCATAATCTGTTAACCCGACCTCTTTCTTTGTTGAGATTAAAGTTAATATTAGTTCAAAAAAGTTGAAAAGTTACGACCTTTTAGCAATGTTGGTGAATCCATTATAGCATTTGCAATATTCCAGATTTTCCGTTGAGTGGACACCTACGCTCATCTTGAAAGCTGCGCAGTTTTGGCCTTTTGCTGACTTCCTTTCCGTCGGCCACTTTTTTCCTTGTGACCAGTAGCATTTGATTAAATCTGGAATATTGCAAACGCTATAATAGATTCACCAACATTGCAAACAGTTCATAACTAGTCAACTTTTTTTGAATTAGTATTAAATTTAATCTTAACAAAGAAAGAGTTCGGGTTAACAGATCATGAGGCCGAACTTAAAAAGGGTCATGAGTGAACACCTACATTCATCTTGAAAGCTGGGCAATTTTTGCCTTTTGCTGACTTCCTTTCTATCGGCCACTTATTTCCTCAAAACCAATAGCATTTGATTAAATTTGGAATATTGCAAATGCTATAATAGATTCACCAACATTGGAGAAAGTTTATAACTAGTCAACCTTTTTGAATTAGTATTAACTTTAATCTTAACAAAGAAAGAAGTGGCGTTAACAGATCACGAGGCCGGACTTTTAAAAAAAAGGGGTCATGAGTCGACACCTACACTAATCTCAAAGCTGGTAATTTTGGCCTTTTGCTGACTTTCTTTCTGCCGGTCACTTAGGTCCGTTTGATAACATTTCTTTTCTAGAAAACAATTTCTTTTCAAAAATAATATTTTTCTACTTTTATTCTTCGAAATAATTTCTCAATAAAAGAATACATTTGGTAAATGGTAACTATACAAAATTTCTATTCTAGGAATGGAAAAAAATAGGAATGTGTTTGATACAATTCACAATTTTATTTGTAATGTAGAATTTCTTTTAATTTTTTTTCTTATTCTTCTTTATTGTCATCGCCTACCGACCGCCGATCACGACACCGCCGCTCATTGCCACTAACCGTCGATTGGCTGCGGCGGTGGTCGACTAGCTAGTGGGCGGCGGTGGGTGGCGGCGGTTGGCCGATGGCAAACAGCAACGGTTGGTAACGGCCGATAAAGAAGAAGAAAAGAAAAAAAGAAAAGAGAAAATAACTTATGTCTAGAAATTATTTCCAAGAACAAGAAACTACTTTTTTCTACTTTTATTTCTATTCTAAATCTATTCCTAGACCACTTTTCTATTCCGAAGAATAAAAAAATTAATTGACATTACTAAACAGATTTTTATTTTATTTTTGTTCCAGGGAACAAAATAATAGAGATGGGGAGAAATAAAAATTTTACCAAATGGAGCCTTATTTATTCGTGACCAATAGCATTTGATTAGTTTTCTTGTTTATTTCCTCATGACCCCTTTTTTAAGTCATGCCTTATGATCATTTAACCTGACCTCTTTCTCTATTAAGATTAAAGTTAATTTCACGAAAAATCATAAAACGGTACACCTATAATAAATTTATCTCAAATTAATTTTTTGACCATAAAAAACCCAAAATTGGTATATCTATGACAAAATTATTATCAAAGTGTTGAGTTTAATAATACGTGGTATTTGACGGATATGCCAATTTGAGATTTTACCTTACATTTATCACGGATGTATGAGTTTGGTGATCTTCATGATAGTAATTCAATTTAACGAAAATTAGTGAAAGTAAATTTATTACAAATACATCAATTTGATATTTTTATAGTAAAAAAATTAGTTTGAGGTAAATTTATTATATATTTGCTAGTTTGAGTTTTTTGTGATGAAAAATTAATTAAAATTTTTTATAGTATTAATCCTTGAAATTATTGACACGTCTTCCGATCTAGGCACCGTGGGGTGAGAGAAATTTGATTCCTTGGCTTCCGCACATAAGGCTTGCAACTGAATGCTTGGTCGATATAAATGATACAAGATGGATAGATGGGAATGGTGAAGAGGGTAGGGAGAGAATCACTTTTGATTCCTTGGCTTCCGCCCGGGAGCCTGCAATAGTAGCCACATCTGTGGTTTTTTTTTTTTTTTTCTCAACAACCAAGAACAATTGATTTTATGGTCTTCGTTGAACAATGACGACTTTCTGGTACAACCACTTTCTCGTAGAGCCATTAGCATTCAATTGGTTTTCCAATTTTCCTATAAGGCCCCATTCGCTTCATGGAAAATAACTTCGAAAAAAATTTTCCGAATTTTCCGCATTCGTTTACAAAAATGAATTACTTGGGAAAATATTTTCCATGATGAAAAAAAGTCTTCTAAATTGGGGAAAAATATTTTCCACTTTAAAAAAGTGAATTTTTTTTCCTTATTTGATCTCTTTTATCTCACACCCTTATAAGCCCTCACTTCCTCTTTCTCCTCCTCCTTTTTTTTTTTTTTAATAATTCAAATTATTTTGTATTTTCTTTATTTTCCCTCTTCCTCTTTATTTTTATGTTTTATTTTTCTTTTTTTTTCTTTTTTTAAATTGAGTTTTTAATTCTTTTTTTTTTTTCTTCCCTTTTCTTTTCTTTTTTCCTTAGCCGGTTGCTGGGTTGCTACCAAAGCAACAGGCCAACTCCACCCTTGCCCAAGGCCGAATCCGGCAAGGGCAAGGCTCGAGCTCACCTGCCATGGCAAAGCTCAGGCTTGCCTAGATCAGGCGAGCTGTGAACTTGTGGGCCTTAGCGAAGCTCAAGCTCGCCAAATCTAGGTAAGTCATGAGCTCACGGGACTTGGCAAAGCTCGAGCTCACTTGGATCAGCCAAGCCTCAAGCTCGCTGAATCTAGCGATTGTGTCTTGGTCGACCACCAAGTAGTCAGCCATGTTGAGATACGCAGCAGAAGAGGAAGGATGAGGAAGAAAGAGGGAGGGAAAGAGAAAGGAAAAAGAAAGAAGAAAAGAAAACTTAAAAAAAAATAAAACTTTGATTTTTAAAAATAAAATAATTAAGAATTCAAAATTTTTTAAAAATTTATATAAAAATTAAAATTAAGTTTTTATGGTCAATTAAAAATATTAAAATTTATTTTATTTTTGTAAATTTTCTCAAAAATCAAATTAGATAACAAATAATGAAAAATATTTTCCACTCAAATTTCAAGTTTCAATTGAACATCATAAAATATAGTCATTTTTTTTGGAAAATAATTACCAGAAAATATTTTCCTAAACGTGATATTTTCCGCGAAACAAAATAGACAAAGAAAATAATCTAATCTAATAAAGAAATCCCTACTATCGAATAATATTTTTGAGAATATTCTCTAATAATAAAATCTCTAATATCCATATATTTTATTCATCAAGTAAATTATTTGCACAAAAGAGCAATGGAAATAGAAAAGTAATGATGTATGGAAAGTTCGGTTTCTTGGCATCCACAGATGCCATAATCACCGGTCTTTTCGACCCATCGCACATGGGCCTGCAACTACTCATGGGTGGGGGAAGAGGGTAGAGAGAGAATCGCGGTTTGACTCTGGAAGCACTCTCTCTCGCTCACCTCTCTGTCTCTCTGTCTCTCTCTTTCTTTTTGGGCTTTTTCCTGTGCCTTTACTCGCCAATCCATGAGCATCTGGATTCACTCTCCCATCCTCTCTCTCCAAATCTCGGCCAAATCTCCATCTTTTTCTTTCGTTTTTACTTGAAGCTGGGTGAAAGGCGCTCTTCTTGAAGATTGACGCGGGTGACTGGAACGCAAGGAAGAAGAAATTTCCGAGATCGATTAATATGCTAAAATTCTCAAATTTAATTCTTCAGTTGGGACTAAGAAAAAAGAAGCGACGTGCTACCAAAAGCCAATTCTCGGACCCACGATTTATTTTTCATCTTTTTCGTTTATAATCTCCTTAGTCTTTTATCAAATGTACATGTGAAATAGCCTATATTAATGAATATATTTATACGTTTGAACGAAAATTGAAAAGAAACAAAGACGGAGGTGGAGAAATATGACCAAGTAATTGATTCAAGGTGGTAGGACTTCTATAGATTTCAATGATTCATGATATAAGGGGATGACTTGATGTGAACAGTTGAGCTATGTAGCACGGACACTCTCAGGAAGTTTTCGTGTCGTGTCGACATTCCGACACGTTCCGACACATTCCGACACGCTCCGACACGCGGTCAATGAGTGTCGAAAAATCCGACACGTGGTCAATTTTCTCCGACACGTTCCGACACGCGAGTCGGGACATGCGATTCGACACGCACGGGGTTAATTTTAAAAATTTCTAATTCTTGAGGGGTTAAAATATAAATATACATAAAAGAAGTAATAAAATTGCTATAAATATACACGCATGAGGTCAATTTTTTTTTTTTTTTTAGTTTTGTTTTTTTAGATTTTTTTATTTTTTTATAAGTCTTTTACTATGAAAGAAGTAATAAAAAAAAAATGCTATATATGATAAATAAATAAACTTAAAAATATCATTTCAGCATTTTTCTTTAAACAATGTTTTTTCCTTTAAGTTTTGTGTATTATTGTAACAAATTAAAATAATGAATGATATTATTTAATATTTTTCGTGTAAATTAATTCTAGGCTATTATTATTATTATTATTATTATTATTATTATTATATAAAAATATATTTAATATACAACGTGTCGGAATGTGTCGAAATTATCTATTTTTAAAAAATGACGTGTCGGCGTATCGATAGCCGTCGTCGTGTCGTGTCGTCGTCAAGGCCGCATATCCCGTGTCCGTGTCGGTCTACGTAGCAGTTGAGTGGTGCAGATTAAACTAGAGAAATACTAGGGGTTGAGATATTAAAAATAAAAATAAAAATTGATAAAGCATGGGGGAACACGCATGAAAGACGACGATTTGTTGAGGGGTAAAAGGAAAAAGATAAGAACTACAAGAGAAGCAATTATTTGTTTATCGAGCTGTCAAACCACGTCGTGGTGGGGGGTAAAGAGTCCTAACTCGTTGGGTACTCCGTAGTCCATGTAGAACCGGGGCGACGCAGACGATGACGACGGGATCGACAAAAGAAGGCTGCCGTGGACAGTGGCTTCAGCCGTTAAATACTCCATTGCCGGTTACGGTGACTGGCTATAAGAAGAAGGACAGGAAGAGAAAAAGGAAGAAAAGAAAAGAGAAATAAAAGAATATGGCTTAGGTTTGATACTGGAGTTATTTTCGAGAAAAAAATATTTTTTTAACTTCTTAATTTTATTTTAAATCTATTTCCGAGATAAAAACGTTATCAAACTTTTTTTATTCTTTTTTATTTTAAAAATAAAAAGAATAAAATAAGCACTATTTGATACGATATCCAATGTGTCCCAATTAATCAAGTAGTGCTGCGCAAAAAGCCACTGTCCATGCGGGGCAATCAGCGTAATTTGGGGCTTTCTGTCAACCAACTCTACTTTTATTGTCGACCGACGATGTAGCAATGGGGCCGTTGTCATTGACTGCCAGCACTTTCCTTTTCCTTCTTCCAAGGAGTAATATTAATAATTTCAACTTTTAGAAAAGAAAGAGAGCCGTTCTTGTCCTTTTCACACATGATGCTGGAAGCGAGAGAGCGACCGATCGACCAAGCAAAGCAACTTAGCCAGCTCAGACGCAAGAAGTTGCCAGGAAGATAGAGTCACAGGTGTTACTTAGCTTTAGAGGACACCGTTCTCGTCCACCAATTACCATTTGACTTTATTGTCTTCATCGTGATATGTTACGAATCTCTGCTTTAATGATTTCTCATATAGTCCCGTGGCATTTGATTGGTTTCTTATTACTACTCTATTAATGAATGACAGAGAGAGGTCCAAGCACAACGTTACTGGTAGGATCTCCAGCAGTTGTTGCATTGGAAAATTTAATGGGTTCAGTTTCATCTCAACATCAGGAGCTAAATTCATAAATTTTTCTAGACAATGCAAGACAATCCAACTTTCCCTTGGACTAATCAATCCATACCGACGTGCGTAACAGCATTGTCTACATGTATCAAGGTAGTCTCCATCACACCATGAAAAACATGGCCTTATAGATTGATTTAGAATTTTGTCATTTTAACACATACTTTGTCTCATTCAAACCATTATAATAACCAAATGGTTGATCACTTAGCTAATCATTACTCGATGACTTAAATTTGTATTCACATTGTTCTACAAACAAATTTGTTAAAAAAATTCTAAGAGCATATATTTTCGTAAAGTAATATGAAAACATTTGTTGTAGAAAGAACACGGAATTATGCAAGCATCTAGAATGAAATAATTGAATCCATCTTGATAAGATAAAATCAGAAAAAGAAGAAAACGACAAAAATATTCGTATTTCTCGGGGCTTTCTGCCCGAGACCTCCGCTACCGCCGTAGACCGAGAAATAAGTTATGAAAGCTTGACATGAAGAAGGATCCGAGAAATGACGAGGTTGAATTGAGACAATTCGTGGTCCATGAAGTGTGCCAAGATGAACGAAGATAATTGTCGTAAATTCCTCAAGGAGCCACATCACCTATTTATTTTTATACACTCATTTCATCTTAACTAGTAGAATGTGTACATGTTAAGACAACATATGTTTTTAACATGCACATAAATCAAATATGATTAAACCTGATTTGTGGATTCTTTTTGTTTGAGTGTTATTGAATAAAGGATATTTATGTGATTTTCAAGAGAATCATTAAAAAGAAGAAGAAGAAGGAAACCGACAATTTCTCTTGTTGATCATTTATCAAATCGTTTGTGAAATCATTGAATCTTCTTCAAAATGAAATGGAAAACACTCATTTGAGAAATAGATAGAAAGAAATGACATATATGATATAACAAACTAACCATAGACAAAATAACAATGAAAATCGAAAAGTAATATGTATGGGGCCGGGGGCTGGAGAGAGAGAGAGAGAGAGAGAGAGAGTAATAATTAAATTATTTGTCTAAAAGACCAATTAAAATAGAAAATAAGAAAAAAAAATTATTAAAGTTGGATTGGGAAATGAATTTTCATGTCGTTTTTGAATTTATAATTTGTTCAATGGGGTCCTCAAGCTTTAGTCCAATGTACAATATTGCCTTGAATTTTTAATTTTTCCAATGCAATTCCTAAACTATTTGTATATATTCAATCTAGTTTAATATTATGTGGAAATTTTTAATGCTAGAAGGACAATTGAAAATCTTGTATTTCACTAAGTGTTTGATTGATCGACTCTACTGATGATTAATTATTGTTTATTAGCAAAAAGTTCAATCCAAAAATTTAAGCTTGTATATTGATGGAGATTGCATGAATATAAAGACTATATACGATCTATTGTCAAGCAATATGAGAATGTGTCATTTTGCTTTGGATATCTTAGTTCTCCATGAGGAAGGTGAATTTGCTAAATTCGTAGTTCGAATCCTAAAATTAAATTGTCTCCACATACATACCTCCGAATTAAGAAAAAATATTCTAAAGTCGATTGTCAGCTTGCGGGGGAGGTCTCTTCTTCGATAATGTCGGCTGCCTTCGACAGCTCATTTTTCAATCTCTAGTTTTTCGTAAGTAACTTCTGCAGATTCAGAACTACTAAATTCCAAGAACGAAGGAGGGACCGAGAGACTCCAGTCAAATTTGGTGACGGAGTAAGATCACATGTATAATTTCAAAGTCATCCTAAAAGAAAAAAGTCACGGGGGCATATTGATGAGCCAACATCGAAGTAATCATCACCATTATTCAAAAGCATTTTTTCTAAATTATTCATTTTCATGAAATAAATAAATTTTAATTATGCAAAGATCCATCCGTTATAAATTCCTCTAAGAGCGATGTCACCTATTTATTATACGTTTATTTTATCTTAGCTAGTATGTTGTCATGTATCTTACACGTGATAAGACCATGTATATTTTTGAAAATGTACATAAATGAAATTTGATTGAACATGATTTGAGGATTCTTTGTTTGACTTTAAGCGCTATTAAGTAAAATGGTATTTGTGTGCTTATCGAGAGAATATATAGAGGAAGCAAACTGGCAATATCCCTTGTTAATCATACATAATACAAGAATTCATTATTTATCAAATCTTTTGTAAAAATATCGAATTTTATTCGACATGAAATGAAAAACACTTGTTTGAGAAAGAGAAAACAATATCAAACAAAGTATATATACTAAAAATATAGCAATGACAATTCAAAAGTAATATATTTGTAGAGAGAGAGAGAGAGAGAGAGAGAGAGTAATAAGTAATAAAATGTGCAGAGGGGCAATTGAAAGAGAAGTAACAATATATGATAGGAATGAGTATAGTCCAGATTGGGTCGATTTACCTCCTAACCCTATGATCAACCCGCACGGTGTTGGTTCTCAATTTTGGGACATAAGATTGACCTTATTGAAGCTTGGGGCCAAAACCGAACCGACCCAATGGGCTCAATTCGATTTTAGGGTTAATCCAGGACCAATTGATATTTTTTTGTTTTATTTTTTGTGCTCCTTGAGAAGGCAAACCTAACATTTCAAATTACATGTCCATCGACAATGTGGCGTTGACGCGCAATTAAACTATAAATACCAATATAAATTTAATAATTTTAAGATAATGCAAATTTCACACTTACTAAAAGCTAGGAAAAAAAAAGTTAGAAACCATGAAAACTATTCAAACCACTTATAAAAATATGGGACAAAATGGGAACTCGTAACAACATATGCAAAAGTATTATTAGATATATTATTTATAATATACACATTAAGGGTTAGTCCGAATTGAATGAACTTTAAACTTTCAAGATCAAAAATCAATCCGTACAATACACTGATCCAAAAATCTCAAGATTAAGAATCGATCCAATCTCCTTAACAACTTGATCAGAGGTCTGAAATCAGTTTAGAGTTTGTTCCTACACCATACTTACTCGTAATCTAGGGAAAGAGGCAACTGTGTGAACTCCGAGAGTTTGATTCCTTGGCTTCCGCGCATGTCATGCCATAGTCATTAATCACCGTTCTTTTGACCCATTTGCACATAAGGCCGGCAACTGAGTGCAGGACAGTCGATATAAATAAGATAAGATGGATAGATGGTACAGAAAGAAACACGTTTGATTCCTTGGCTTCTGCCGGTAGGGCCTGCAACTGCATGCGCGTTTGCTAACTTTTGTGCTGTCGGCCGCTTTTTTAGGCACATTTTTTGGTATTTTTCTCATCAACCAATAACATTTGGTGATGAAAGAACCGCTTTGGTTGATAGCCGCCACGTAAACTCCCAGGTGACGCTAGCCTAGGACCCACCACCAAGGCGCCACGCGTAATACACCTAATGATCTATCAGCCTCCCTGCAACGCAGGAGCTTCGAACACCTGACTTTTCCCTTCAAAGGCAGGAGCCTATCCAGCAGAACTATCACGGCCGGTGATTTTATGGTCTTCATAGTACCAAATTACGACTTTCTGCAACCATTTTCTCATAGAGCCATTAGCATTTGATTAGGTACCTATAAGTCTCCATTATTTCCTCATAATGTGTTGACGTGGGCTTGTTCTCTGTTAGGAGAGAGAAAGCGTAACAAATAATGTAAATAGTCTAAGATCATCGAGAAAAAGGAAAGGAGAACCAGGAAAGGCTACATCTTTACTCAATTAGCTGTTTTGAATTCTACACTTTATTAGAGAAAAATATTTATATCCAAACCTTTACCAAAAAAAAAATATTTATATCCAAACAATATACATAGCAATTAAAATAAAGATTTGATTTTTGTGAGTGATTTCTTCAGTCGTGCAATACGTTTCTTACTTTTACTTTATGTATTTTCATTTTTACTGATTAAATTCAGATGTAGGTTTATTCACATAATATCCCATATGACAAGAAAAAAAAGGTGTTATTAATATCTAATCAAGTAAATTATTTGCGCAAAAGAGCAACGAAAAATAGAAAAGCTAGCAATATATGGAAAGTTTGATCTCTTGGCTTCCACACATGCCATAATCACCGGTCTTTTTGACCTATTGCACATGAGGCCTGCAACTGCAGGTGGGTGGGGAAGAGGGTAGAGAGAAAATCACGTTTTGACTCCGAATGGTGAAACACATGAGGCCGCTTGAGCTGGGCTTTATTAGCTTTTTTTAATTTTTTTGATCGACGGGCTTTATTAGTTTAAATAGCTATACGTTTTGTTGTTTGGTGGAGTGGCAACGGCACCTTCATTCAAAATGGCACTTCCGGGATTCACTCCCCTCAACGGCATGTAGAACTTTTTTATTAAACAAGAAACGAAAGGTTCCGCGGTCGGTTCAGTACCGGTTCTGCCTAGACCGGGTCTCCGGTGGAACTGACTGCGCAGATGATAAAATTGGGGAAGTTAAGCCGGGACCTCACCCCTACTTTTCAAGATCTATATTTGATGGGCATTTCAAGTCTCCTTTGCTTAAAAAACTGTGGCTCCAGCAGCCCAATAGGCTGTGGATTTTTTTTGCACTATCGTTACCCTAAAAAGTAAAAATTATTCAAAAAATGGACGTATTAAAGAATAAAGAAAAAGGGAGAGAAATTGCGAAATAAAATTCGGAGGTACGGAGTTGCCATGAGTGCAAGCTACAAACTGCATCCCCACAACAGCTGGACAATCGACTCGCGCCAAAAGCTGGGCTCCGTTCTGTCGGCCATTTGTTTGGCCGCATCTTTAGTTTTTTTTTTTTTTTTTTTTCTCATCGACCAATAGCATTTGATTTTATGGTCTTCATCGTAAAAAATTACGACTATATGTAACCCCCGTTGTCTCATCGACCCATAGCATTTCATTGGTTTCCCTATCATTTCCTCATTAGCTGTGCACGCGGCTTCTTTCTCTGTTACGAACATGGGAAACTGTACATCTCAGAGAGAGAGAGAGACGGAGACGGGAGCTGAGCAAACTCCTGCTGTAGCAAGCTCAAATGCAGGGACTTCATCATCGGGAAGCAACTATCAAGTGTTTCTGAGTTTTAGAGGACCTGACACTCGCAAGAATTTCACCAACGTCCTCTACCATGGCTTGAATGATGCTGGAATCCATGTCTTTCTAGATGACAAAGAGCTCCCTGCTGGTACACCAATCAGGAGCTCGCTAGAGCAAGCGATAAACAACTCCAAGATCTACATACCTGTCTTCTCTCAAGACTATGCTTCCAGCTCATGGTGCCTTAATGAGCTAAAGCGGATCGTGGAATTCACCTTCAATGATGATAATAAAGTGATTCTACCAATTTTCTTAGATGTGAAAACTGAAGACGTTAAGCTGAAAACTCCACTATATCACAATGCCATACAAAAACTGAAGCGCAAGAAGAGGTTGAGCAATGAGCAAGTAAATGAGTGGAGGAGTGCTCTCATCAAGGTCGGTAATATCAAGGGGTGGGAAGCGGAGAAGTATGAAGGGTAAGCTAGCTGTTTTCAAGATTGTTTTCCCAATTTTCCTTCACTCTTAATCATAGATATAAAAAGTTTCAGTAGGATTGAAGTGGGACTTTAATTACAGTAAATACGAAATGATGAACCTGTGCTACGTTCATCAGAAAATGTGAAACTGCTTAACGAGGTCATCTTTTATAATGGGCAAATAATTATATTAATAGCTAGGTAGCTAAATCAATATTTGATTGGGAGCACCGGGAGGAAAAATAATGGGACGGCGAAATGCTATGCACATTCCTATACCACGGTCAACTTCTATAGTCATCGCTTGCGCATAATCATTAAATGTCAATTTCAAGTGCCTGAATATTTATGCAACTATTCTGCGCGAATGTTATTAACATAATCTCAAGATTGCTAAAGTCATGTTGGAATCAAGTGAAATTTTGGGCCATGCCATGGTGCACGAGTTGCCAACTTATGTTATGCAGGAATGTTAATGTCTGATGTGTAGTCTTAGAAGATCACTTCCAGATTGTTAATGTTCCATTAATTTTCCAATTATTGTATAGTTTATCTGGTGCTTGAATAAAATCAATTCCAGCTAGTTAGTCGTGATTTCACATTTTCCCCCCACTAAAATGGTTTTTAATTAATTGAAGCTGTGGCGAATTGACCAAGTTGGTAGCTGACGAGGTTGTGAAAAGGCTGAAGACAAAACATAGATTGATGCCTCATCATTTTGTTAGAATTGATGATCAAGTTTCAGCAGTGAGGCAAGAGTTACAGATTGGCTTTGGCGATGTGCGGTTCGTTCGAATTCATGGAATGGGGGTATTGGTAAGACGACTCTTGCCAAGGTTGTCTTCAACGAAATCTCTTCTCATTTTGGAAAGTATTGTTGTTTCCTTGAAGATGTTCGAGGGAATTCATCAGGAATTGATCACTTAGTTGAGTTACAAAAGAAGTTATTATCTGAAATTGGCGCTCATGCAGGATCAGGGACCATTCATGAAGTTGATGATGGAATGGACAGGATTGGACAAGCACTTTGCAACAAGAAAGTTCTTGTTGTACTCGATAATGTTGATGACAGCAAGCAAGTGGAGAAATTAGTTGGACGGGGTACTTTGCATCCAGGATCTAGAATATTGATTACAACTAGACATAAAGATAATTGGCAAACAAGGTATCCAATTTTCATATATGACATGAAGTTGATGAGAGATGATCTTGCACTTGAGCTTTTCAATAAATATGCATTTAATGGAGATTCTCCTTCATATGACTACAGTCATCTTTCAAGGAAAGTTGTAGATGCAACTGGGAGACTTCCGTTGACTCTCGAAATAATTGGTTCATTCCTCTACGGCAAAAATCCGCACATATGGAATGAGACATTGGTGAAGTTAGAAAGAGTACCTTTTAAGGATGTTTTTGAAAAGTTGAAAATTAGCTATAATGACTTGGATCCAATGGAACAAAAGATTTTTCTTGATATTGCATGCTTTTTTGTTGGTGAGGATAAGAAGAGTGCCATTTACGTATGGGAAGATCGTAAATTTTTCCCATATATTGGAATTGATGTCCTCATTCGTAGGTCTTTGGTAAAGATTGTGGAAAATAATAATTTTTGGATGCACGATCAACTTAGAGATCTTGGAAGAGAAATTGTTCGTCAAGAAAATAAAGAAAATCCTGAACAGCGGAGTAGATTATGGGATTGCGAGGAGATCCGTGATGCACTACGAACAAATGAGGTAAAACAATTCTAGAGAGAACTAATAGTTTCTCTACTACAAATTCTTTACGTTCCACGAGGATGCCCTGTTTTCCTCTCTTCTTTTTCTCCTCCAGTCCAATAGAATATTGAATACCGCTAATTTTTTTTCCTCTCCTTTTCAGATGAAGAAGAAAGTTGAAGCACTGGATATTGATCTACACAAAAATTATCCTAGGGAGGTCATTAGAAGTGAAGAAATTGAAAGATTCGAATGTTTAAAGTACCTCAAATTAAATGGGGGGGCCCTCATGGGTAACTTAGCTAATAGTTTTACCAATTTAAGCTGGATTTTATGGAGTCATCCTCATACAACTTCTGACCCAACCAATATGCACTTAAAGAATGTGGTCGTTCTTCAATTTTCAGAGAATGGCTTCATAGATAATTCGACACTACAGAGCTTAATCACGGTGCGTAATATGCTCATTTCGGTTCAATTTCTTTGAAAGTAATGTTTAGTTGTTCATTCATTGAATATTGCATTTGTTTTGGCAGATGGCAAAAAAATTGAAAGTTCTTTCTCTTAAAGGTTGTGATAAAATGACCAGAACACCAGATTTCTCTGAATGCTCAAATTTAGAGAGCCTTAATATTGACCACTGCTCTAATTTGAGGGAAATTGATGGCTCTATTGGGAAGTTAAATTGTCTAATTGACATGAAAATTGCTTATTGCGCGAGACTTGAATTTTTGCCTGAACAAATCGGGAACCTTGAGAAATTGAAGCACTTCACTGTACAACGGTGTGATAGAGTGAAGAGACTCTCAGAATCTATATGGAAGTTGAAATCATTACGTGAGGTGCACTTTTCAACTGTCTTGGATTTTTACTCAGCAAATTCATGAAGTTACCTAGCAATTAATGCTTACTATTCAAAAGGTCTATGGAATCGGAAGTTTGCCATTTACAAAAAATATAAATTTATCAAATATCGATGTTAGTAAAGTTCCAAAGACTGCTGACTTGCTTCCTTGCCTGTGAAGATTGGAATTGATGGCATGTCATAAGATTCATGTGTTGCTGGCATTCCCAACAAGTTAAACACATCAACTAGTGGAATCTAAATTGTCGTGTGTTGTCCCAGATCTCTCGAACTTGACTAATTTTGTTGACTTGGATCTAGATGATAGTGGAGGAAAAGGCAGTAAATGTTGTATTGATGGTTTATGGTGGATTGAGAGATTATCCAAGCTGACTAAATTGAACTTGAGACTTCACAATGTCAAGCTGCCCTTCCTCTCAGACCTTTCAACAACTTCCCATGTCTCTGCAGAAGCTAAGCCCCGATGATTTCCATTTAGTTGAGTCACTCTATCTAAACCTGGAAATTTTGGTAACATTCAGAGCTCTCTAGATCTCCAGTGAACGCATATGAACTCGATGGGCTTCAATTTCCACGTCTAAGGGAGTTGCTTGTGCAAAGCTGTGAACGCCTCTACAGATTCAGGCTATCAAGTATGAGGAAACTGAAAGATGTCTGGCTGAGCTTTTGCCCATAGTTAGATGGCATTGAGTTTCCTTGGGACCGAAGGCATCGTCTATAGTATTTGCCAGTCCTTGAGAAGGCTAGATTATATGGGAGAAGCAGGGAACGTTATTAATGAGTCTGGTAATGAGTTGATTCCTTGTGAATTGAGACTAATCCTTTCATTGAGTGCTTTGAATAAGTTGCAAAGTTTCGTGCTGTCATCATGCAGGCAAAAACACAATATTCAAGTTGGCGTCATGTTGGAATTGTTGGGGCCCCCCCGGGGGGGGGGGGGAGGGTGTTGAAGGACACTTTGAGGTTTGAGATTGTCGTAAATGCGAAGTCTTAATGGTTTACCAAAGGTGAATAACCTCAAGTCTTTTTCCATCAATTCATGCAAATGTCAAGGGTTGTCAAGGGCCTCAACGAATTGGAGTTTTTGGAACAAGTTTTGGGCTGTGGATCGTTAGAAAGGTTGATTGAAGTATCGAGCACCAAATTTCCAAATGATTGCCACATGTGTATCTTCAGTCGACGGGAAGACTTTCGGGGCTCCCGCCTGTCTTACAAGCACCATAAGGTGAGTCTTACTGAACATTCTCTCTCTCGCATAGTTAACATTTGTTTTGGTGTTCCAGCATACTTACTGTTAGGGCACCAATAAAGATGTCATTTGCAAATAACGATGTTTTCCAATCGATCTCACTAGTTTTGACACCAATCTAACATTTGGCACACTTGCAAGTTTTATTTTCCCAATTGTGTTCTCTCTCTTTCCTTTTCTCGTTTTCTACACCTTTTCCCCCTTTTTTACTCCTAATCAAGTGGCTTGAATTGAGTGTTACTTGAATTTACATTGGGTAGGGGTCGGCCAAGTGGTATGTGTATCCCAAAAGCATCTAAAATGCTTATTCAAAATTTTTCATTCTTAAGGGAAAAAAATGAAAATCTAATTGGTGGATGATCCATATCTGCATTGTTCCCAGTTTTTGACGGTTTGATTAAAAGCCACTTCAAACAGGAACTAAAGCAGAGGAGAAGGCTGGAAAGATCGTCGTTCCAATGCCTGAGCTTCAAAAGAATTCAATGTTGATTGCGGGTAAGGATGGCAAGCTTCAACCAGAGGATGGTCGCCATCAAAGTCCGAACGAAGTTGGCTGAAAGCAGAGGAAGTAGAAGCTCGCCCAGTTTTTTTTTTTTTTTTTTTTTTTTTGAGCAAAGAAGCTCGCCCAGTTTAGTAGTTAATCTTAATGGCGTCTCTACTGTATTTGTGGCCTATTGTTTTGCCTTAAAGTAGCTTTTGTTTCTTTAATTAGTCTTTGCTTTTAAGCTCGGCTTTGGCTCCCAAAAGTCAAAGCGGATTTGAGCTTACGGCCTATGGCGTCAAAACTAAGCACCACAACCATTGCCTTCTGATGTTCATTAGTGAGTTTCTCATTGTCAACTAACGTTACTTGTAGTTTCTTGATTTTGGACTTGAAAGTTCTCTTCAGGAGGATAAGGCCCTAGCTGAAATTGTTGCGTAATTTGCACTTTTCAACTGAGTACTTCAAATCAAATTCATCTCCAAACAGTGCAGGGGAGTTTCCTAGAGCCATGGGAATGCTTGAGTATCTGGAAGCGCTTGAAGTCATGACTAGAACATTGAAAGGTCAACTACATTCTGGAATTGGAAGTTTGCCCTTTCCAAGAATCCTATGCTTATTGTACACTTGTGTCAGTGAAGTTCCAGAGCACTTGGTATGCTTCCTTGCCAGTAAATGCTTAAGTTAATAGAATTTGATGAGATTCAAGTACTGCCAATGCTTCTCACAAGTTTAAACAATCATGAGTGTCATTTAAATCTTTGCGGGTATTCCCAGATCTCTTGGACCAATATGATGGTTCTTGTTGGAGACAAGGAGGTAGAATTCGTATCCGCGACTTAGGGTGGATAGGGATGCTAACCAAACTGAACAACGAAACTTCTATTGTCCCTGACCATGTGGCCAAACCTTTTATTTACAGTTTTCATTTCTTGCTTCAATTGTTTTAACTCTATCTGCAGCATTTTGAAGTCAACAGCTTGGTCCTTTTTCTCGTTGGGCTTCTTCTTATCACCTTTTCATTGATTCTTGCACCACCTAAGAATGTAAGGTGGAGATGGTCTGCTTTTCTTAGAGAACGCTCGTTTTTTCTCCTTCAGGTGTTCCTTGTCTATCTTAGTATGACTTGTGACATCCCAAATTTTCAACCCTGTCTTCTTCTGAATGAATCAGACATTTCCTTGACACGTCTATATGGTTATTCTCAGAGCCAATCACTCTCGAGATAACTAGACTATCTGGGGAAATCATTAAGGAATTTTAAGGAAATAGACATAAGAACTCGATTAGGAATCGGCTTCTCGACCGTGTCCATCTTTAAACGCCATTACGACACAATTAAAAATTGATTTGAAATCAAAGATAAACTGGATCGACAGAAATGTGTGGCTAATTGTGGGTGACATCACTAAATTGGAAAATTCTCGTTGACCGGTACTAGACTGATTTTCTTATTGTTTTGATACCCTGTGTCCGTAATTGGGTCATCGAGATTTTCACGACAATTGAGAGTCGCCAATGAGTCGAGTGGGTTCATAGTGGCTCGAAGAAAATCGACCACGGGTCATTTGCACTTAAAAGTATCTGAAAGTTACCTAGTAGTCTAGGTCACGCTAAAAACGCGCCGAATGGAAATTAATCGCCAATTCGAGTCTGATTTCATAAATTGAAGTTTCGGCCATGTCACAATAAATTCTAGGAGTGTCAACCGAGTTTCGGAAGAATTTTCGACAACCGACACTTTTTGAGAAAAAGTTGTCGCCGTGTCATTTTTGTACAAAAATGCTGAAAGTGATTTTTGGTTACAAAATTGAGATGCACGATGGTTTATTAGATGAAGGAAAATAGCAATTGAGACATTGAGGCGTCGATGTATTTTTTTGAGAGCCAATTGAGGATGAATTGAGGAAGGATTGTGCCAAAATTCGTGGCTCCCCCTCCTACTAGCTAATTTGGACCAATTGGAAGGTCATGGAGAGTGTCTTGGTGGTTCATTGGAAACCATGGGTTATACTTGGCTTAGGATGAATCTTGAGAAGAAGATTGGAAAATATCGCCAAGCGCCCCACCTCACTCCTATCCATCTCTCTTTTTCTCTTACCTCAACCGGACAGCTCTCTTCCCTTCCCATCTTTTTCTTCGTGCGACACCTCCAACAGCAACTGAAGAAGACCAAGCTGCTTCCTTCGAAAATTTTCCTTCGTCCGCCAGCTGCACCAAAGACCAATCCACCGAGATTTTGGTCAATCTCATCAAGATTGTTGACCGCGTGCAGCTCCACTGCTTCGTGTCTTCTCCAACAGCGTTGACGACTTACTGAAGCTGCCCCATGCAAAGCCACAATCCACCGAGCCTCTAGTCCACGTGCCGGTTTCCACTTCCCCATCTTCAGCCAGCAAATCCACCGAGAAACCATCTACGGGATTTTCAATCCAGCGAAATCTTCAGCAGGATTAATCTCGATCATTGACTGCCAGTGCACTGCCACCGATTTAGTCGAGGAAGAAACCCACGTCTTCGTCTGCGGAATCCACTAAGCTTCCTCACGCTGCCAACACACCGGTCAACTCCAGCAATTTGCTTCTTTGATTTGTTGACCGAACAACATCCAACAAAACCCCAGTTGCCAGCTTGCCATCGTTTCCCTCAACTGCGGTCTCCACGTGCGTCCAAGGCAGCTCAACCGAAGCAAGCTGCCCACGGGATTCCTCTCTCCTTCGCTCGTGGGTCAGCCAGCCAAGCCAATGGAAGCCCAGCGAAGGGACTTCTTGGTCCAGCAAAGTCGCAGCCCGTGAAGCACAGCAATCTTCAGCCCATCTTCAGTTTAATTGCTCGGCCCATCTTCAGCAATAGCAGCCCAGTCTTTTTTAGGCCCAATTTCCAGCAAAGCAAATTGAAGCCCATTTTCAGCAGGCCCAAGCCCAAGAGCAAGCCCATTCCAATGCAAGAACAAATCTCAGTTGGACTGAGATTTGTTGGACCAAGCTTAAGGCCCGGTCCAAGCTGCGGTGTTATCGAAAGTTCGATTTCGGCGGCCTCGTCACGTCACCGTCACGGTGATTCGGTCTCCGCTTTTGTCAAGTGAGTTTTACTCACTAATGCTTTCTTAGTTTGCTAATTATGCTTAGGGGTTGGTTAGATTTACTTAAATGCAATTATGTGGTTAGATTAATTTAGATAAATTAAATTAGAGGCTTAATGATGCATGTTAGGTGGTTAGAAATAGACATTAGGAAGTAGGCATGCCATGTTATTTATGGAACGAGTCTCGGCAATTTTCCAGGCTCATCTCGACGTTCAATTCGGCATTACGGGCCTAAATTGGATTTTTTTTTTTATAATTATTTATTTAATTTTGAAATTAATTAATTAATTATTTATTTTTTCGTAAATTCAACCAGGATGGTCGGTGACCGGAATTTCGTGGCGATTGTCGTGGTGCAGTCCGTTTATTTATTTGAGCTTTATTTTGTGCTAAAGCAATTTATGAATGATTTTAAGATTCATTTTTAAATTAGATCTTGAAAGAGTCGAGTGGAACCGTAAAGCCACTAGATCCGGAAAGGGTCGGGTGGGACCGTAAAGCCACTAGGTCTTGAAAGGGTCGGGTGGGACCGTAAAGCCACTAAATCTAAGAAAGTTGCTTGGTGTAATATGAATGACCTAGAAATGGTCCAACTAAAATGTAATCGACTAGGTCGATTTGATCGATGCTTCGATTGGTGATGTGATTGTTTAAGTACCTATTGAATTGTACTAATATGCAGATGGAATTTGAGCCCAAGGTAAGTCCTATGATTTACGCGTGTTTAGGCAGCCCATAGTGTATTAGCTTACTAATCGGGTATTATGGGGTAGGATTCGGTGAGACGTGGTCTCATTGGTTATTGAATAACCATTTCAGGACCCTGAGGGGGAGCTAAGGAGAAGGAACTTAAGAAGGAGAGCACTAATGTGAAACCTGAGGAGGAGAAAGATTTTTGAAGTAGAAGATGATCCAGAGAGGGATCTTGAATACAACCCGGATGTGGATTGAGATCCCATCCCTTTTGTGAACCCTACCTTAGTGTAGATAGGTGTGAGACTAATATGCTGTGAATAGTATTGTAATTATACTATGAGTTGTGCTGTTAATAAAAGTGTGGTTGTGAATTTCAATATGAAAAAAATATGGCCTGCTTTTCTATCCCATTGTTTTATTGTTTGGGGATTTATAATTGCTTCCGCATGCGTAAATAAAAAAAAGGGTCGGCGATACTTAGTCCTGGGATATCGCACTTTAAAATCAACCTGGAAGAAGGATGGGCGCGTCCCCGAGAGGGTCGAGGCATGACATCCCCTTTTTGTGGTATCAAAGTGAAGTTCAAGATTGGAGTGATAAGGAGCGTTGACCATGGGATAGTTGGTAGGAAATGCCTTTAAATTCATGCTGATGTATGTCTGTGTTAGCTGAGTGCTAAAATTGTTTGTTGTTTGAATCGCTATGTTTCTAATTCGGTGTTGAATTGGAAGCAGGTGTCAGTTGTTTAAAGTGACACTATGAGCGATCAGGAGTCGAGGACTCCTGCAAAAAGGGCTAATAGGGCCGTGACTCAAGGAAGAGCGTCAACTAGAGTCGGTACCTGAGGAGGCCGTGGTAGAGCGCCAGCACAGGCTAGCGCGAGTGGAATGATTCCACCTGTTGTAGATGCTAGAGTAGCACCACCTCCTATTAGTGCTGGGGTAGCAGCCCTGGGTGAGCAAGGAACTGTCGGAATCAACTAGGCTCTAGATGCTATGCGGGAGATGATGGGGCAACAGGCCCGAGATCAAACTGCCGCCTTTTCGCCATTTGTTGAAGCCGTCGCCACTTTGCCGCCGCTAACGCTGCCATTCTTTGCCGCAGCTGCCGCTCATTGCTCAAGCTACCCCTATCGCAGCACCTGTAGTTGCACCTGCCACCGCCCCTGCTGAAATACTACCAGGATTTGTAGCTGCTGGGAGGCCGATTCACCAGTTAGTGGATCAGTTCTTAAAAATGAATCTGCCGAAATTCATTAGTACCGGAGACCTTGAGGCCGCGTCTCTATGGGTACAGGTTTGGAAAAGGCATTTGCACTTCTGATGTGCAATGGGGAGGAAAATGTGTTCTAGCTGTGTACCAACTTCAAGGTAACGCCAATATATGGTGGAGAGCCGCCAAGGATATAATGTTGCCGGAAGGTGTGGTCCAAGTGTGGGACACCTTCCTCAGAGCCTTTAATGATAAGTACTTTTCGAGTACTACTCGGGAACAAAAGATAGATGAGTTCCACCCTCTCCGCCAAGGGAGCATGATGGTTGACCAGTATGGGGTCAAGTTTGCAGAACTATCACAGTATGCTCCTAAACTGATAGAAGACCCTGAAGAGAAAGCTCAGAAGTTCAAAAGTAGTCTTCGTGCTGAATTGAAACAACCTTTGCTACCATGGGACTTGAAAGATTATAGAGAGGTTTATCATCGAGCCCAGATGATAGAGCGAGGATTGAATGAGCAAGCTGCCTCGTTGGGGTCGAGATTTGGTGTTAACCGGGAAGCGATTAGGCAAGGAAAGAGGCTGATGTCAGGGAATAGATTCCAAGGTCCGCCTAGCAAGAAGGGTGGATTTGGTAGGTCGATGGCCAATAGAATGGGACCGTGTCGCTCCTGTGGGAGATGACATGGGTTAGCACCGTGCCCAACTCGGATGGGTGTGTGTTACGAATGTGGCCAATAGGGCCATATAGCTAGACATTGTCCCAAGAAGCCAAGGGAACAACCGCAACTACCACCGCCATTGCCATGAGGACAGATTGGAGGGTATGCCCCTTAGAACATGCCACAGGGAGGACAGCTGAGGCCTCTAGTTCAGGGTACTGTATATGCAATTACACAGCGTTAGGCAAAAGCTATGCCTGATGTGATAACAGGTATGGTTTTGCTCAACGACCAACCTGCTTATGCTTTGTTTGATCCAGGAGCAACCCATTCATTTATTGTCGAGCAATATGTTAAGTTGATAGGAGTTAGTCTTATATTATTGGAGTCAGCCATGTGTATATCTACTCCCTTGAAAGATAAAGTTATTGCTGCTTTGGGTTGTTCAGGGTGCAAGTTAGTGATAGGTGAGCGAGTGGGGAAGATAGACCTTTTAGTCCTAGCCATGTATGACTTTGATTTAATAATTGGCATGGACTGGCTCACCAATCAACGAGCTAAAATGGACTGCTATCGTAAGACGATTCAGTTTGATTCATTGGAGGGTAAGAGCTTCGAGTTTGTCGGGAATCGAGGAGGACTCTCGATTGTCCTGATCTCGTCGCAAGAAACAACTCGTCTATTAGATGAGGGTTGTCGATGGTACCTGGCAACTGTCGTGGATACGACAGTTAAGGAATTGAAAATAGAAGATATTTCAGTGGTACAAGAGTTTCCAGATGTCTTTTCAAAGGAACTGCCATGGTTACCACCAGAAAAGGAGATTGAATTTGTAATTGAACTAGCACTGGGGATAGAACCGATTTCGAAGGCACCTTACCAGATGGCATTATCTGAGTTAAAGGAACTAAAGGTGCAGATGCAAGAGTTACTGGATAAGGGATTTATTTGCCTTAGTGCATCACCTTAGGGAGCACCGGCTCTGTTCGTTAAGAAGAAAGATGGTTTGTTGCGTCTATGCATCGACTATCGACAACTCAACCAGGTAACCATTAAGAATAAGTATCCCCTCCCAAGGATCAATGATATGTTCGATCAGTTACAAGGGGTGTCAATTTTCTCGAAGATCGACTTGAGGACAGGATATCATCAGCTGAGAATTAGGAAGGAGGATATTCTTAAGTCAGCATTTCGTACTCGGTATGGTCACTATGAGTTCACAATGATGCCATTCGGATTAATGAATGCTCCGGCTACATTCATGGATATGATGAACAGAGTGTTCAAGGAATACCTAGATCAATTTGTAATCGTATTCATCGATGATATCTTGGTCTATTCGAGAAGTAATGAAGAGCATGAGAATCATCTGAGATTAGTACTTCAGACCTTAAGAACTCACCAGCTGTATGCTAAGTTTAGCAAATGCGAGTTTTGGTGGACTCATGTTGCGTTCTTAGGTCATGTGATTTCCGGAGAAGGAATCTTCGTCGACCTGAGCAAGATAAAAGCCGTGATCAAGTGGCCAAGACCGACTACAGTGACAGAGATCAGAAGTTTTCTGGGTTTGGCAGGGTATTACAGACGGTTTGTGGAAGGTTTCTCATTATTAGCCTCGCCTCTAACAAAGCTCACGAAGATAGACGAGAAGTTCATATGGACAGACAAGTGCGAGCGTAGTTTTCAAGAGCTGAAGGAAAAGCTGACTTCTGCACCTGTGCTGACAATTCCATCTGGCCCCGGAGGATTCGAGATCTATAGTGATACGTCATTCAAAGGACTGGGTTGCGTGTTGATGCAATATGGCAGAGTTGTTGCATATGCCTCCCATCAGTTGAGACTTCATGAATTGAACTATCCGACGCATGACTTAGAGCTAGCAGCGATTATCTTTGCCCTGAAGATTTGGAGGCACTACTTGTGCGTGGAAAAGTTTCAAATCTTCATGGACTATTAAAGTCTCAAGTATTTGTTCTCTCAGAAGGAATTGAACATGAGACAGCGCATATGGATGGAATTGCTGAAAGACTATAACTGTGATATTTTATATCACCTAGGAAAGGCAAACAAGGTTGCCGATGCTTTAGGTCGAAAGTCTTAAGTGGCTCATATACTGATTAAGGAGTGGAACTTAATCGAGAGAGCTCGGGATTCGGTATTCAAATTTGAGGTAGGCCACCTCTTGAGTTTTATGGCCACCCTTAGAATTGAACCGGATGTCTAGGTTAGAATCAAACAACTCCAACCAACAAACCCAGATGTACAGAGAATTCTTCAGGAAGAGACAGAGAAAAGAAAGGCTGATTTTTAGATTGCTGATGACGGGACACTAAGGTTCCAAGGACGTTTGGTTGTACCTAACGATGTAGAGCTTAGAGAAGAAATTTTATCTGAAGCACATCGTAGTAGTTACAACATTCATCCTGGAAGCACTAAGATATATCAGAATTTGTATCAACACTATTGGTGGTTAGGTATGAAGGAGGATATCGCCAAACGTGTGGCAAAGTGTTTGACATGTCAATAAGTAAAAGCTCAGCATTGCAAGTTGAGAGGACTTCTGCAACCTCTCGCAATCCCAAAATGGAAATGGGAGCATATCACGATGGACTTCGTGACTGGACTACCAAGAAGTCAGAGAGGGAATGATTTGATCTCGGTAATAGTCGATAGACTGACGAAGTCGGCTCACTTCATTGCAGTTCGAAAGGACCTCAATCTAGATAGGCACGTAGACCTGTACGTGCGTCAGGTGGTTCGAATGCATGGAATGCCGGTTACGATAACGTCAGATAGAGATCCAAGGTTTACAGCTGCTTTTTGGAAGAGCTTACAAAGTGCTCTTGGTACAAAACTTCAGTACAGTACGTCATATCATCCTCAGACGGATGGCCAGTCCGAGAAGTAGTCCAAGAAGACAATTCAAACTTTCGAGGACATGCTAAGAGCTTGTGTAATAGATTTCAAAGGAAATTGGGAAAATCAGCTTTATTTGGAATTCGCCTACAACAACAATTACCAACAGAGCATCCAGATGGCTCCATTTGAAGTATTGTATAGCAGAGCGTGCAGAACTCTAGTATGTTGGGATGAAGTCGGGGAAAGGAAGATCACAGGCCCAGAGTTGGTTCAGCAGTTAGTAGATGCCGTGGCAATAATCAGAGACAGATTAAAGACAGCGCAAAGCAGGCAGAAAAGTTATGTAGACAAGCGTCGGAGATTATTGGAATTCCAAGTTGGTGATCACGTTTTTCTAAAGGTGTCACTAATGAGGGGAATTTCGTGCTTTGGAAAGAAAGGCAAACTAAGTCCGAGGTACGTAGGTCCATTTGAGATTCTTGAGAGAATCGGGACCTTAGCATATCGTCTTGCATTGCCGCCAAGATTGGCGCAAGTGCATGACGTCTTCCACGTGTCGATGTTGAGGAAGTACGAGCCTGACCCGACACACGTGCTCAATTTTGAAGAATTAGACGTGGATGACCGAGTGTCATACGTGGAAAGACCGGTCCAGATTGTAGACAGAAAGGAACAAGTGCTGCGTACAAAGACCATTCCGTTGGTCAAAGTGGTCTAGCAACACCACGGTACTGAAGGAGCAACTTGGGAGATTGAGGAGTCAATAAGAGAATTCTACCCCGACCTTTTTGATCAAGTCTTGTAAGGTTTAAATTTCGAGGACGAAATTTTTAAAAGAGGGGAAGAGTTGTGACATCCCAAATTTTCAACCTTGTCTTTTACTAGATGAATCGGACATTTCATTGACGTGTTTATAGGGTTATTCTTAGAGCCGATCACTCTTGAAATAACTAGACTATTTGGGAAAACCATTAAGGAATTTTAAGGCAATAGATTTGAGAACTCGATCAGGAATCGGTTTCTTGACCGTGTCCATCTTTAGAGGCCATTACGGCACAGTTAAAAATCGATTTGAAATTAGAGATAGACTGGATCGATAGAGATGTGTGGCTAACCGTGGATGACACCACTAAATTGGAAAATTCTCGTCGACCGGCACTAGACTGATTTTCCTATTGTTTTGGTACCCTGTGTCCGTAATTGGGTCATCGAGATTTTCATGACAATCGAGAGTCGCTAATGAGTTAAGTGGGTTCATAGTGGCTCGAAGAAAATCGACCAAGGGTCATTTGCACTTAAAAGTATCTAAAAGTTACCTAGTAGTCTAGGTCACGCTAAAAATGTGCAGAATGGAAATTAATTGCCAATTCGAGTCCTATTTTAGAAATTGAAATTTCGGCCATGTCACAATAAATTCTAAGAGTGTCGACTCGTTTCAGAAGATTTTTTGACAACCGACACTTTTTGAGAAAAAGTTGTCGCCGTGTCATTTTTGTACAGAAAATGCTGAAAGTGGTTTTTGGTTGCAAAATTGAGATGCACGATGGTTTACTGGATGAAGGAAAATAGCAATTGAGACATTGAGGCATCGATGTATTTTTTTGAGAGCCGATTGAGGATGAATTGAGGAAGGATTGTGCCAAAATTCGTGGCTCCCCTCCTACTAGCTAATTTGGACCAATTGGAAGGTCATGGAGAGTGTCTTGGTGGTTCATTGGAAGCCATGGGTTATACTTGGCTTAAGATGAATCTTGGAGAGTAAAATTAGAAAATATCAAGCCAAGCCCCACCTCACTCCTATCCATCTCTCTTTTTCTCTTACCTCAATCGGACAGCTCTCTTCCCTTCCCATCTTTTCTTCGTGCGACACCTCCAACAGCAACTGAAGAAGACCAAGCTGCTTCCTTCGAAAATTTTCCTTTGTCCGCCAGCTGCACCAAAGACCAATCCACCGAGATTTTGGTCAATCTCAGCAAGATTGTTGACCGCCTGCAGCGCCACTGCTTCGTGTCTTCTCCAGCAGCGTTGAAGACTTACCGAAGCTGCCCCATGCGAAGCCACAATCCGCCGAGCCTCCAGTCCACGTGCCGATTTCCACTTCCCCATCTTCGGCCAGCAAATCCACCGAGAAACCAGTCTATGGGATTTTCAATCTAGCGAAATCTTCAGCAGGATTAATCTCGATTGTTGACTGCCAGTGCACTGCCACCGATTCAGCCGAGGAAGAAACCCACGTCTTTGTCCGCGGAATCCACTAAGCTTCCTCACGCTGCCAACACACTGGTCAACTCTAGCAATTTGCCCCTTTGATTTGTTGACTGAACAACATCCAACAAAACCCCAGCTGCCAGCTTGCCATTGTTTCCCTCAGCTGCGGTCTCCACGTGCGTCCAAGGCAGCTCAATCGAAGCAAGCTGCCCACAGGATTCCTCTCTCCTTTGCTCGTGGGTCAGCTAGCCAAGCCAATGGAAGCCTAGTGAAGGGACTTCTTGGTTCAGCAAAGTCGCACCCCGTGAAGCATAGCAATCTTCAGCCTATCTTCAGTTTAATTGCTCGGCCCATCTTCAGCAATAGCAGCCCAATCTTTTTAAGGCCCAATTTCCAGCAAAGCAAATTGAAGCCCATTTTCAGCAGGCCCAAGCCCAAGAGCAAGCCCATTCTAGTGCAAGAACAAATCTCAGTTGGACTGAGATTTGTTGGGCCAAGCTTAAGGCCCGGTCCAAGCCCGCCGGTGTTGTCGAAAGCCCGATTTCGGCCGTTGTCGCGTTGCCGTCGCGGTGATTCGGTCTCCGCTTTTGTCAAGTGAGTTTTACTCACTAATGCTTTGTTTGTTTGCTAATTATGCTTAGAGGTTGGTTAAATTTACTTAAATGCAATTAGGTGGTTAGATTAATTTAGATAAATTAAATTAGAGGCTTAATGATGCATGTTAGGTGGTTAGAAATAGACATTAGCAAGTAGACATGCCATGTTATTTATGGAACGAGTCTTGGCAATTTTCTGGGCTCGTCTCGGCATTCAATTCGGCATTATGGGCCTAAATTGGATTTTTTTTATAATTACTTATTTAATTTTTGAAATTAATTATTTAATTATTTATTTTTCCGTAAATTCAACCGGGATGACCAGTGACCGAATTTTGTGCTGATTGTCATGGTGCAGTCTATTTATTTATTTGAGTTTTATTTGGTGCTAAAGCAATTTATGAGTGATTTTAAGATTTATTCATAAATTATATCTTGAAAGGGTTGGGTGGGACCGTAAAGCCACTAGGTCTTGAAAGGGTCGGGTGGGACCATAAAATCACTAGATCCAGAAAGGGTCGGGTGAGACCGTAAAGCCACTAAATCTAAGAAAGTTGCTTGGTGTAGAATGAATGACCTAGAAATGGTCCGATTAAAATGTAATTGACTAGGTCGATTTGATCGATGCTTCGATCGGTGATGTGATTGTTTGAATACCTATTGAACTGTACTAATATGCAGATGGAATCTGGGGCCAAGGTAAGTCCTCTGACTCGTGAGTGTTTAGGCAGCCCATAGTGTATTGGCTTACTAATCGGGTATTAGGGAGTAGGATTCGCTGAGATGTGGTCTCATTGGTTATTGAATAACCATTTCAGGACCCTGAGGAGGAGCCAAGGAGAAGGAATCTAAGAAGGAGAGCACTGATGTGAAACCTGAGGAAGAGAAAGATTTTTGAAGCAGAAGATGATCCAGAGAGGGATCTTGAATACAACCCGGATGTGGATTGAGATCCCATCCCTTTTGTGAACCCTGCCTTAGTGTAGATAGGTGTGAGACAAATATGTTGTGAATAGTATTATAATTATACTATGAGTTGTGTTGTTAATAAAAGTGTAGTTGTGAATTTCAATATGAAAAAAATATGGCCTGCTTTTTTATCCCATTGTTTTATTGTCTGGGGATTTATAATTGCTTCCGCATGCGTAAATAAAAGAAAGGGTCGGTGATACTTAGTCATGGGATGTTGCACTTTAAAATCAACCTGGAAGAATGATGGGCGCGTCCCTGAGAGGGTCGGGGCATGACATGACTAATTGAGAATGTCATATAGGCCTAGAGTTCCTTGAGCTTCTGCAGCTTCTTGAGCTTACGTCAGAACTTCTTGTGCTTTCTTTCTTTTGCCTTGAGCCCCTTATCCTTTTGCCTTAGCATTCCATCAGTCTTCTTAAACATCTTTTCCAACTCCGCGTTTTTGATTCTAGCTTCTTCATCATGTCCTGCATCTCTTGCAATTCCTTTTCACGACTGTTTGTTGAGGTCGCTACTTGCATCTCCGCTGAATTGGCTTCCCTTAGTTAAAGTAACTTCATTTGTCTGGGATGGACCTGCGAACACCATCGCGAATTCCATCATCTCTGTTAAATTTAAGGTTTGATAACTTCAATTTAACTGGGTCACTCTCATCCGAAGTAAAAAGTTGGTCAAGATTAGAGCTCTCATGGTCTAAGTGCAAGAAATTCAACTCAACGGGCTTCAACTTCAAAATTCAATAGAGTTGGTTCTGAAAAGCCGTGAATTCCTCGAGAGATTCATGCTATCTGACATGAGGAAGCTCAAAACCTTCCCAGTAGAATATGGCCCGAAGCTACTTGAGGGTGTTTGAATCATCTGGCGGCATTTTCTGTCATATGGGGTAAGTCCTTGGGAAGGTTAGCTTACACGGGTGAAGGAGAGTGCTGACGAGTTGATTATGCGAAGGGAGACTGGTACTTCTGTCCATAGTGTAAGCTGAAAAGTTTCCAGCTCAAGTGTATGACCGAAGATACCCCAAATTCAAGTGGTTGGTACATGGGAACCGTGGGAACGGTTTGAGTTCTCGGATTGTTGTTCTGTGCATAGCCTTGGTGGTTTATCAAAATTTAAAGCAGCTCGAGTATTTATTCATTTTTTGGCCTTGACGAGTTAAAGTTTCTGAATCAGTTAACAATTCATTGCTGCTGGTCAATGGAGAGGATGATTTATTGACTTTTCTATTTACGATACCACGTTTACAATCGTTTTATGGGGAAATCGACGCTCTGCGCACAAAGGTTGACCTTTCTATGTAGAAAAATCGAAAGGCTAATTCACAATGTTGACGAATAGGGGAGACGACAATCTAAATAGCATCGATACCGACATGCGATATGTGACATGACACGTCATTTCTAAAAAAAAAAAAAATAGAGAATTTAAACATGTTTGGAACATTATATATTAAATGTATATTTTTATTTATAATTATTTCAATCAAATTAATTTAATTCAAATTTATAAATAAATTAATAATAAAAAAAGAGCCTAGAATGAATTTGCACTTAAAATATTAATTCACCATTTGTTAATATCATTCATCGTTTCATTTGAACAAATTCAACAACATTCCATTGAAATAATCAATAAAACTTGTTAGAAAAAAAAAATTCACATTCCACTATTAAATATAACATTTAATTATAAGCCGAAAAAGAAAAAAAAACCACATTTCACCATCAATTATTACAAGAAGTCTTTCTCTCTTTATTATTTTGTTATTTTTTTAAATTTTTTTATATATTTACATTTTGACCCTTTATTTATTGAAATTTTATAAAAATTGACCATGTGCATATCAAAATCATGTGTCGGAATTCCGGACTTAAGTGTCAAAGAATGTTGAGAGAATTGACCACGTGTAGGAAAAATCCGACACTCGTTGACCTCATGTCGGAACATATTAGAATGTTTGTCACAACATGAAAGCTCCGGAAAGTGTTGGTGCTTTTTAGACGGCAATGGGATTTCTTCTACAGCATGCCATTGTCGCTTACCAATCATGAATAATTTGCTTGAACTTCATTAATTGGGAGTAATGTCATTGTCTAGCTTCTCTTTTCTTTTGGTCCACATATGGAGCAATTTGTTCAGTCAATCGTGTTTTTAATCCATTTCGATATCGATTTTTTACGCAAAACTATGCATTATAGAGATAAGATTGGAGACATTTGCAATTTGAATTTGGCTAATTTAGTCCTATACCTTTTGACAATTTGTCAATGTACTCCATGCGATCAATTTTGGTTAGAAATTAGTGATATGGATGGCGACCGGTATTTTTCATCTTAGCATGCTTGAATGTACACCTTTTTTTTTTGTTCAGGAATGAGAAATGATGTTGAATTAAGTAATGGTTAAGGTATTTTATTTAGGGGTGAGCATCGGTCCAGGTCAACCTTGGACCGGCCCAACCTTGTCGGTCCTGGTCTGGTTCTTAGGGAGATTGAGTTGGTCATTAGTCATAGAATTCCTGGATCAGCACTGTGCGTGTTCATTATTGGTTTTGAGAGTTTAGGGTCGATCCAACCCAGAATATATATATATATATATATATATATATATATATATATATTATATCTAAGATATTATTTATAATTTTTTATCTAAAAAATCTTAAAATAAATGGCGTCAACAATATTAAATAGCTCTTTAGTGAGGAGTTCAAGTAATTTTATATTGTTTTTTAATAAATTAGATTTTTAATATCTTTTACGGCGTCAATAGTTATAATTTACGAATGAGGAAAATATTTTTGTGAGGAGTCTGCATGACATCCAAAAGGGCATAAACAGCTCTTTATGGCATTCTCCTCTAGCACTTATTCTCTTCTGTCTTATTTGTCTTCTTAGTCTTCAATTTGCCAAAATCGAAATAAACTTCTCCACTCGCCTCACTCACTTTGGGTCACTCGTGCCGCTCCCTACTTGATGCTCGCTTGACTCGTTGCTCCCCGCTCGACACTTGATGCTCACTCTGTTTGACACTCATCCCACTCGACCCTCATCGCTTGCCTTTCTTAGTTGACCTCACTCATCATCGAACCCATTGGATCGATCCAGTCCTCGGTTGCCCTTTTAAGGAGTACAAAAATTGAAATAAAAAATTATTGATTGGTCCCAGGTTGACCTTAAAACTGGACCGAACCCATTAGGTCAGTCCGGTCCTCAATCATTTTTTTTTAAGGAGTACAAAAAATGAAATAAAAAAATTATCGGTTGGTATTGGGTTAACCCTGGAATCGGACCGAACCCACTAGGTCGGTTCAATCATCGGTCCCAAGATCAATAGGGTCGGTCCTCGGTCCTAAAATTGAGGACCAGCACTATGCAGGTTGGTCCTAGGGTTAGGAGGTAGACCGGTCTAACCCGGACCATGCTCACCCCTAATTTTATTCATCTTGTCACGTCGTGCATAGCTGTGCGTGAGTCGAACACAGAGGCAGTGTCGCCAACAAATTTTAGCAACTCCATTAATGTGAAGGAAGCAAATACAGTAGCGAAGGGACCTTCAGTTCATTGCTATCCTTGCACACGGAATCAGCTAAAAGATAAGATATAGGCGACAAAATTATACATGGCTATTGACAATTAGTTCTTACGATCACAAGACTCGTTAAAACCGAGAAAGACAACGCTCAGATGCGCCGCTTCCAAATTACTGACAAAGGAACAGCGGCTTTCTTTCTTCAAACGCATTATCTTCGTCCCCATAAAATTGCGAACAAATATCTGCTCGCGAACTGTTTAGATGACCATCCAGGACGAAATTAAATATAAGTTACGCAACTACGGTAATGCGTCACATATAATCAACCTGGGAAACAAGCAAGACGAGGGCCATGTTCAATGTAAGGGCTGAGCGCTTCATGAAGTTTGAATTCCAGTCTTTTCGGATGTCAAAAGTGCGGTTGATCTCGAGGTAACACTTGTTGTCATCGTCAACAAACTGGAGATCAAAATAAAAGCAGAAAGGAAAATGTTAAACGCAATAAAACATGGGAATCTTTGGTTTCATCAAATGATGAAGTTTTCAATTTAAAAACTCACACTAATCACCGATGTTTGGAGCTAATCACTTTCCCTTTTCCCAAAATGCTCTGTGTGGGAAAGAAATGTGAAACTGCTGAATAGAGTCATCAGATATTAAATGGCATGTCTAATAATTTGTTCTTTCAATTAATGCATCAGATATTTCTCCTCTTGGACATAAGATGATCTGTCGCTGTGACATAACTAATAAAATGCAAATTTGCAATGTGTAAATATTTGTAATCTATTTTGCAAAAACATTGTTGGGATCAAATCAATTTTTGGACGCATGACACAGTGTGGCAACACTTAGCTCCTCGCCATGTGCGTGAAAAGTGTGTTTGAGAGTGATGTACTTTTCAACATTCTCTGTTAGATTCATATATTTCGTGGTTACGAGGAAGTAGCTGGAAAAATTAAATCTGAAATCCTTCGGTGTTAGTTCCATCATTTTCTTCTAAATTTTTGCTTTCTAAAATTTTTGTTTTTGAAATTTAACTGATCAGGAACGTAAGGCTGCCACAACAAATAAAATGACCAATGTTATCCAAAGCAATAACTAGAACACCTTAAATTCAATAAGAACTTTGAGAAGACACTTCTTGATTGTTGAAGTCCCATTTGTCATCCAATTATTGTGTAGTTAAAGCACGTACAATTGTTCGGTCAGAAAACAAGTGAAAGCAGGTAAAAGTGAATAACATCACTCCTAGGAAACGAACAAAACAAATTCAGAATGCGTCACAATTTGATGAAATCTATCACAAATGAAAGTTATTGCTTGATTGTTTTTAGGAAATTTTCACCAATTAAAATGGTTTTCCATCGGGACAGCCAAGGTGAACAAATCAAATCGATAATTGAGTTCCATGTCGTAACTTGAAGATATAACAGAAGTACGTGACTGAAACATTTAACTGAAATTGATACTTGAGTTGGACTAAATTGTTACATGCCAACTCTGGTGGTGTGCAAATAGTTCAAATTCATGACATAGGAGTATCCATAAAACAACTCTTGCCAAGTTTGTTGCACTTCTGTTCCATATAATGTCTCTCGTACGACCTAAGTACAAACATTTGAGCACTGAACGCGTAGATTCTTAGAGAAAGGCTCCAATGGAGTTTGATGCAACCAAAGGGGTGGGAAGCCAGGAAATACAAAAGGGGAGAGCTAGTTGCATTCTAAGATCCTTCCCTAATTTTTTTTTTCCTGTTTGCCAATACTCACCTAATAATTCATAGAGAGAAGGAACATACTAAATGTAGTAGGAGGACATAATTTCAAAGACAACAATCATGCTAGAGCTACTAAAATTTCACTGAAAAGAAATCCACCAACGCTTCTCCAAGGCTCTTCACGAACCTCATTAGAAATCCACCGGCGAACCATTTCCAAATTTATAAACTGGATAGAGAAAGCCACGTATGGCCTTAAATGGAAAACATGATTTTTCCTCATTAATAAGAAATGTCTTTCTCTTCTAAAAAAGAAATGATGCTCAGATTTTCTTTTATTTTGGTAAAAGAGAGCATTTTTGGTGCGTGTATGGGGGTTGGTGATTCAACAAATCGCAAGTGAATACTTAAGTAAATAGGTCATGTTCAAGCATCTAATAAATATTATTACTTTGCTATTCTTGAATGAAGTCTTAGCATGTGAAGCTTTTTTTTTTTTTTTTAAAAGTCTAGCATTTATTGAACTTTTCTTTACAGTCCACGAGATAGTATATAATTATGTTATGTAGTTAGATGCATAAGACTCGACTTACATGTCAGGACCCCAACTCCATCTCTAGGATCTTGAGTGGTAAGGATTATTTTCACGATATCTCAGACTTGTCGCCGTCCCGATTCTTTTTATTTTATTATCATGCACATATGGAAATGTGAATAAACAACTCCCCAGACAAACAACAATTGGAAGACTAGGACAAACATCACACAGAACACGTTAGTTTATATTATAACAGTACTTTTACAAGTCCTTTCTCTACGGATCCTCTTTTTTTTTTTTTTTTTTTTTTGCATTACATTACAAGTTTTTCACATAAGCCAAGGGAATTCCTATCTCCTAACGTGACTACAACTCCCAAAACTGACGTGAGACTTCTATGCCTACAAGATTGAAAAATAAGGGAGTAAGTTTTGGGGAAACTCAGTAAGTAAAATTTCTAGTTTTCTACTAGGAAAGCATCTCATCATCGAAGCCTAACAAGTACAACACTCGCAAACAATATCGATGATATTGCTATGTCTCGACTACATGCGAATGTCCATCACATCATGCTTTAATGCATGCTTACTTTCAGCTTAACAATGAAAACATCAACATATCATGATTATCATGACCGGCACTCATGCAAATTCATTTACGTCGTCCTGGCTTAACCAAGCCCTCTTGGCTTGACTAGGCCTTCCAGCTTCTTGCTGGGTTTCTTGACTCAACCAGGGCATCTCGACTTAATCAAGACTTCTTAGGACTAGCTTCTCGAGGTGACCTGGTTCAAAGCCTAGGCATCTTAGCTCAAACCGAGGCATCTCGTTCAATGAACAAGGCATCGCCGCCCACACTATGTGGCGACAAGTGCTTTTTCCTCTTTAAGTGCACACTTAAATGCATCATACAAGCTGATTCTTATCTTTTCTCTTAACCGACACATGCATGGCCCGATGGTGTGCTCATACATATGTGTGTTCCATGAACTCTTATACTTCACTAGCAAATGTGTCAGGAGCTATCATTGGTAGCATCGATCCCTGCACCAGACAAGGCTTGGGTATACCTCGCTTTAGTGATGATCCCAAGCTTGACGGACCTAGGTTCCAACCCTATGTGAATACACATGTGCCGTGAATGATCCTTGGCTTGCGGTTTGATTCAACGCCAAGTGCAAAGTCCCCACACGAATTTGAACTATAGAATCAGCATGCTTGGTGCCCTACCAAGACCTCGTGGATTTGGGCAATCCCCGTACCAATCAAGATATAAAATCAACACACCTCAATGTTGATTTAGGACCTTGCGGCTTTGAGCGATCCCTGCACCAAGCAAGACTTGGACCCAAAACCCTATTCATGTTGAACCAAGGCTTTATGGCTTGGATGACTTTGTCTTGCGATGAATTCAACTCAAACAAACCTCGATTTCATTCCAAACATAAATGACTCAAGCACATGGCTATGTCCAATAGCAAGCAAGATCCAATAGAAGACATTGTACACTACCCATGGCTTGACGGGTGAGCACGTAATTATTCTTAACAATGAGATTTACTTTCTTAGAAGAAAAAGAGGAATCTTACTTAATTGAATGAATTGATGAGGGGCGATGGTGCGAGGTCGAGAAAAATAGAAGAATGGCATGTAAAGGGCAAGAGGGGAGAAGAGGGCTCGAGGTGAAAATGAATGGGATGGTTCCTCTTTTTATAGGCTCAAACCTCATCATTACCTCTCCAAGTGGCTTAATCATATTTCTTGAAGTGGTACGGGTATAACATCAAGGTGGCAAGCCTAGTTTGTTAGGTGGCATGCCTAGGGTTCTAGGAGAACACTTGCCATCTTCTTATTGGACCACCTATTCCATGCCATCATAACTTAGCCTACTTGTTTTTCAAGGAAAATCTAATTGTAATGATGAACAAATCTCCATAGAGACACTTAAGCTAATGACTAAGCTTCTTGCTTTTAATGCTTGGATTTTATGTAATCATTGGACTAGATATTCCTTACATGATATTAGCAAAAATTACTCCCAAGTTCTCTCTCTCTCTCTCTCTCTCTCTCTCTCTCTCTCTCTCTCTCTCTCTCTCTCTAGAATCTTCCATGGACACCTAAGCTTATGAGTCACCAACTTCTCTTATAAGCCAAATCTTTTGGCCATCATTACATAATCTTCCTAAGGCCACCTAAGCTAATGACTCACCATCTCCATTAATGGCTTAGAATTGGGCAATCATGAGTTTTGGATTTTTACCACATGCCTAAATTCAAGAGAGCATTTTAGAATCTTCTACCATTTCTTCTCTTGATTGGTCCACATAAGCACTTTGTTCATTTTTGGAGAATAAGCCACTTTAATTAGGTGGCACCCTAAGGGAGGTTAGGTGGCACCTAGGCCATAGAACAACCATAATTTACCTAAGGTGTCTCATTCTTATTGGGACATTTGGCATGGATTCTTTACTTAATCCTCAAGGTGAATATTTGATAATTATTAGGGGTGAGTATTAGTCCAAGGCCAATCCTAGACCGACCTTGGATGGGCCCAACCTTGCCGGCCTTGATATGGTTCTCAGGGAGATTGGGTCGGTCCTTAGTCCTAGAATTCTTGGACCAACACTGTGCGGGTTGGTCCTCGATCCTGAGAGTTCCAAATTGGTCCAACCTGAACCAACTCTGACTATATATATATATATGTTACTTATAATCTTTTTATATAGAGAAAACTTTAAAATAAACAGCATCAATAATATTAAACAGCTATTTAGTGAGGGTTCAAGTAATTTTACATTATTCTTTAATAACTTAGATTTTTAATATCTTTTACGGTATCAATAGTAATAATTTACGAAGGAGGAAAATATTTTTGTGAGAAGTCCTCACGGCATTTAAAAAGGCATAAATAGTTTCTTATGGCATCATCCTCTAGTATTCATTATCTTCTGTCTTATTTGCATTTTCAATTTATCAAAATCGAAAGAAACAACTCTCTGCTCACTACTTGACACTCGCCTCGCTCGCTTTGGGTCACTCGTGTTGCTTACCGCTCGATGCTCACTTGGCTTGCTACTTCCTGCTTGACATTTGATGCTCACCCCACTTGACCCTCACCGCTTGTCTTTCTTAGTTGACCTCGCTCACCACCGAACCCATTGGATCGGTATGGTTCTCGGTTGCCCTTTTAAGGAGTACAAAAGTTAAAATAAAAAATTATTGGTTGGCCTTGGGATGACCCTGAAACCGAACTGAACCCATTGGGTTAGTTCGATTCTCAATCGCTTTTTTAAAGAGTACAAAAAATGAAATAAAAAATTATTGATTGGTCATGAGTTGATCTTGAAACCAAACCGAACCCATTGGGACAGTTCGTCCTTAATCGCTTTTTTAAAGAGTACAAAAAATGAAATAAAAAATTATCGATTGGTCCCGGGTTGATTCTGGAACCGGACCCAACCTATTGGGTCGGTCCGATTCTTGGTCCCAAGCTTAATAGGGTCAGTCCTTGGTCCCAAAAATTATGGACCAACATTGTGCGAATTAGTCCTCGGGTTAGGGGGTGGACCGACCCAACTCGGACCATGCTCACACCTAATAATTATTACCAAATCTAAAAGGATCTATCCAAATGACAAGTCATCCTCCTTCTTAAAGAAGCTAGGGTATTCTAGAAGCTTCTCTTTTGTCCATTTCCAAGCAAAAAGGCAACCATGGGAAATAGGCCACTAGAAGTGCAATTGGGACCGGGCAAAGGCTTTTCGTGTACATCCCATAACGACCATTTCAACACACCCAAGGTTTGTGGCTAAGCCTTCTTCGACATGATTGTTGTAGGTAAAGCTGCCGACTTCAACTAAGTCGGTGACCTGGGGCATGGGCTTAATGGCCAACCCTTAGATCGAATCCTGGATTGGCCATAGGCCTCATCGAGGCTGACTTCCTATTATCATGTGACTGTTCAAGATCAGTTATTTATTTATTTTTATTTTTTTTATGCTGGAGGAACTGCTTTGGCCGACAGCCGCCACGTAAATCCCTAAGTGTTGCTAGCAGGGAGACCACCACCCCAGCGCCACACGTCAATCACCTAATGACCCACCAATCTCCCTGCAACTTGCGTCGCAGGGGCTTTGAACTCCCGACCTCTCCCTTAAAGGCCTGAAGCCTACCCAGTGGAGCCACCACGGTCGGTGGTCAAAATTAGTTATATTTATACTCAATACACGGCTGTATCGAGTCGAACCATGGTCATCCACAATCGGTGCATGACCGAGCGGAATCACCCACGATCGGCGCATGACTGTTTGGACAGATCCATGATTGTTGACTAATCCATGGTGGATGTGACAATTCCTCGATCAACCCTTATGGTTGAGCAACCATTCCATGGTCAAATGGCTCGGGTCCACTTGCATGGTTAGTGGATTGGTTCGTAGCCGATTCTTTGATCAATCCATGGCCAATCCTTTTTCTCCCTTCTAGTTGAGCCAATTAGTCCATGGTCGAGTCTCGGAACGATCCATGACCAATTCTTATCATTGGCACACCGACCTTTATAGCCATTTCTCATAGGGTTGAAAATCAATATGTTACGTGTATCATAGTATAATATAGATTCTACATATAATGTTCCTTTCCCTTTATATTGGAGTCAGGCTTATTCAAAGATTATTCAAAATAAGTACGGACATATTCATTTATAAAAGAATCAAAGCTAATTGATCCATATCAGAAGGATCCAAAACTCAATTTAGTGCGAAGATCAGCGATGAAAGCATTTGTCCCTTAATGAACTAAGAAAAGAGGAAGATTGGCTTGATGACGATGATCGAGCTAAATTATTTGATGGGAAGGCAAGCGATGGGAAAGAAGCACGCCAAGAGAGCAAGACTGGCTGGATGACAGGTGGCCTTCGCTATAGGCATAGAGGATGAGCTTGAAGTTGCAAAGCCAAGCAATGAAGAATAAAGTGAGGCCTCCAAGAGAAATGGTGGTCTGTTCTCGAAAATTAGATAATGTTACCAAACGAATTTATGTTTCGAGGAACAAAAGAATAGAAAAATTAAGGTAAAAAACATTAACAAACAGGCCCAAAGCCTATGGAAGACCTTGCAACAAGCCTAAGGTTTTGGCTTGAAAGGCCAACCGAGTCTTCACCGCCCGAGCAAATCCCCCAATCAACTTACCTATTGAATCCTGGCATACACCAGGGACGGGGCCGGAGTTTGACTCTCAGAAGAAGGATCCGTCGACTTCGAGTTTCAGGGCGGTACCCAATTCCGAAGATAACTTGCTCCTATTTGATAGGGCTTTCTTTCTATTTGCATTCCATCTCTCCCAACTTGCACGTGAGGCTAGGTCCACTTTTACTACTCCTTGCGGATCTGGTTTTTGAGCTCTGAAGATGGCGTTATTCCCCGCCTTCCAGATAAAGAACAGCGTCTCTGTAACAAGCTCGAGCGAAGGTGAGTCACTCACACTTTTGATGAAATTCGAGATCCATTGATCTATCCTTGAGAGGCCGTGACTCGAAATTGGGATCTGTAATGCTCAGTTCGCCCACATTTCATTCGTCCAGGGGCACGAGAGGAACACGCGTTTGGGGGTTTTTGAACTTGATTTGAAAAGCGGACATATCGATTCAGGTAATACTCTTCTCCTGTAGAGTTTTCTGTTGTAGGTAATGCATTATGGCACAGGGTCCCCAGGAAAAGTTTAAGTTTGGGTGGGATATTAAGCTGCCAAATTTTGCACCACAGAGAGCGGGGTGTTTGATGAGGAGTATGCTGGGTGATATATATTCGGTTTGTCTTCAATCGTCCTGATCCGGTAATACGGAGACTTTACAATGTACCCTTCTGTTTTACTACTCATCCTGTTTTACTACTCGTCCATACGAGTTTATCTTTCTCATTTGTCAATGGAAGGGGAATAGCTAGGAATTCATTTACTATTGGTTCCTCAAAAAGATTCTGGAGTTTCTGTTCACCCTAGTTAAAAGTGGTTTCTATCAAATACGCAACCAAACATGGCTCATTCCAATTAGCTGGTCCTCCGATCACCCCATATTTTAACCACTTATCCTCTCAAATTCGAATGCCTTGAACTGAATTTAAAATGGTTTCTCTTCCAATTGACAAGCTTTGCCATCCCATGAAGCTCTGTTTCCCTTCCCTACATGCCAAAATTCTGTCTTAAGGTAGGTGATGGTTTTAATTTATTAGATGGGCTTAAGGCCCGTCCGCCCATGCTGGGCCCAAAAGGCCCGGCCCACGGGAATAGGGCCCGTGGGAAGGGAGAGGTATAAAAGGGAGGAGAGAGAGAGAAAAGACAACATTTCCATAATTCAACGTACGTCTTTTCTCTTCTCACGCTCTCTCTCCCAAAAAGAAAGATCAGTAACGCATACGGCTTGTTCTTCCTCCCTTCAAGGCTTCATCGATCGAATTGCTCAGTTTCTCTTCCTCCATCAACGTCGGTGTTTAATCGTGGCTAAAAGGTACGCTCGAATCCGTGGTGTGCTTTAGGATCGGTGATGCGTGTTGTTTTCCGGGCTTCGTCTTCCGCATTGATTTAGGGGTTCGATTCGGTGTCGAATCCAGTTTTCGGGTATCCGTTATTCCCAACATTGGTATCGAGCCCTAGTTCACGTTTTTCCCGATCAATTCTGATGTTTTTGATTGATTTTTCGCGAAATCACTTCGGCTGTACGGAACCGGGCGAATATCCCGACACCCGAGTGCTTTTCGACCATTTTTTCGAGTTTTCGTAAGTCAAAATCAAATAGTAATGGCATAGGAAGAAGCGCGACGTCGAGACGAGTCCGGAGATGTGTCGAGCGCGCGGGCGCCGCCGCACGCGCCGGTTGGCGAACCGGCGCGTGCACGCCGCCGGCGGCGATCGGCATGCGCTGGTCCGCGGACCGACGCGTGCTGATGTCACGTGATGACGTCACCGTGACGTAATCCAACGGTCGGTAACCGTTCGGATGACGTCACCGATGACGTCATCACCGACGTCGTTTCGCCGGACGGTCCCGGCCGGCGACCCGACCCATCGGAGACCAAGGCACGTGGCAGGCACGTGCGGATGACGTCTGCATGATGTCATCCCCCGCACGCACGCGGCACGTGCGTCGGTTCGCGCGAGAGGTCCGAGCGGCCCGACCGATTCGACCGGTCCGATGACCGACGACCGTTGACCGTTGACCGACGACCGTTGACCGTTGACTTTGACTGTTGACTTTGACTGTTGACAAAAAAAAAAGAATGTGTTTCTTTTTCAATTAAGTCTATGTGGATTATAATGTGATCCCTTATTTGTTCTGCATTTGTTGCGGAACTATACCTCCCTAAGGTTGCGCACACCTATTCGCGCGAGCTACCGATGAACAAAAGAATAGGCTATCTGAGTTGATAGCTGGGCTGACTGATCATCGATGGGAAAGAGGTGACTTAATTGATCATGTCCTTGAAGTCAACGGGAAAATTCAATAGGTCATATGGAATGGTCGTCCTATGTCATCGAGAGATGGTGCGATTTTCATAAACACTCTTCCACCCGAATGGCAAGATGTGTTGAATTGCATATGGAATGTCAACGGAGCTGCTTCCTATAAGAAAATTGTGATGGATTTTGTAAACGAATATTACTTTGTATTGTTTCAAGGGAAAAGATCAAGAAATTAAACAAAAGAGGATCTTTCCCAGTTCGTGTGCTGACTTTGTGTTAGTTGTATTGACTAATATATGTTAAGTATGATTTGTGGACATATTATGTAATGATTACTACCTAATTGTGTTAATTGAAAGCATTACTATTTTTAATTATATGTCAATTATCTGTTACTTTCTGTTATTGCTGGTTACTGTGGGTAATTAGTTGTGGGTAGTTTTAGAAGTTTTTGTAACTTCATAGAATTGATTTTGCATATGACAATCATATTAATGATAGTTTTAAGTTAGGACTTTTGGAGGATGATTGGAAACGTAGTGACCTTTTGATTCTAAAGCCTTACTTGAAATTATTCATTAATATGATGGGTCTATGTAAATAGGGATGCATAAATGATAGGCATTAATAATTCGTGCATATTTTTCTGATTTGTTCAGATCAATGGCTTCAGCCACAAAGAGCATAGTTGCCGAGCTGAACAAAAGTGAGATTTGGCAAATGAAAATCCAGTATGTGCTGGAAGAGCAAGAAGCACTAGAGGCTCTTGTCATGACCATGGTAAAACTTGAAGAGGGAACCACTGCACAGCACAAAAGACACAAAGAAGTTTTTTCTGCGTGGAAAAGAATGAACTCTCTAGCTCACATCACGTTGCTGAGCAGCATGGAAATTGACGTCATGCGAGAGTTTCGGCGTTTTGATAATGCCAAGGAAATGTGGGAGGCATTGGCAGCTAGATATGGTCATACTTCGGTGACTAGACTGAGGCAGCTCACTATCAGGTTTGACTCTTATAAGAAGTCTCATGGTCAGACCATGAAGCAACATCTTAGAAAGATGTCAAACATGATAACTGAGCTGAAAGATGCTGGCCATGTCCTCACAGATGAGCAGCAAGTGCAAGCAGTGATTTGTACCTTGCCTCAGAGTTGGGAGCATATGAAGGTGCACCGACTCATAATGAAAATATCAAAACCTATGAGGATGCAATGCGTCATCTTGAGCTGGAAGAGGACCGCCTTTGTTGGCGGCTAAGCCGAATCTTTGAACTCTATTATGCCGGTTCTAGCTCAAATGGAGCTTCGAGCTCCAAGTGCAAGCGCCCTACCTGGTTTGATAAGGGGAAAGGCAAGGAAGAAGCAGGTCCTTCAGGGAAGAAACCCAAATTTAACCAACATGGAAGAGGGAAGCGTCCTCGCATGAAAAAGGTTGCAAGGGTGAAATGCTACAAAGATTTGTGACAAAAGGGTCACTATGCTCGCGACTGTCGTGAGCCAAAGAAGGTATGCATTCCTTGTACTTTTCAGAACTTTGCTTATGTGTCAAGTTCTGTGTTCTTAACTGAGTCTAATCCTTTATGGACTGTGGATTCAAGAGCAACGGACCATGTAGCAAAGGATAGAGGATCCTTCGTGGAATTCCGACGAGTACCAATTGGAACTAAGTGGATCTATGTGGGAAACAACTCCAGAGCTGAAGTGAAGGGAATTGGCACATGCTAACTGAATATGCGTGGTGGACGCACTTTGTTTCTTCATGATGTGTTGTATGCTCCGGAGATTCGTCGGAATTTAGTGTCCGTATTAATGTTGGTTAAATTAGGTTTTAATACGAACTTCGTAGTAGAGGTGTGAATTTGTTTTTGGAGACAAATTACTATGGTTGTGGTTATTTTCTGGATGGTTTTATTGTATTAGATATTGATTATGTTAATGCTAATGTTTGTTATTCCCTTCTCACGTCTCCTAATAAATATGATAATGATGTGAATTTGTGGCATGCTAGACTTGGTCACATTGGCCAACAGCGTATGAATAGACTAGCCAAAGAGGGCTTGTTGGGCAATATTGAAAAAGTCGATTTGTCCATATGTAAGCATTGCCTAGAAGGGAAAACAACAAGGAAACCATGTGGAAAAGGAAAAGGAGCTGAATTTCCTTTGCATTTAATCCATTCTGATGTCTGTGGTCCAATGAATGTGAAAGAAAGGCATGGGGCTGTTTATTTCATCACCTTTATTGATGATTATACTCGATTCGGATATGTTTATTTGATTTCTCATAAGTCTGAAGCAATAAGTTGTTTCAAAAGGTTTATGAACCTGGTAGAAAATCAATTAGATAAGAAAATAAAAGCATTGAGATCCGATCGAGGTCGAGAATATTTATCTGATGAGTTCAGAAAATTATGTGATGAAAAAGGAATAGAAAGACAGTTGTCTATTCCGTACACTCCTCAACAAAATGGTGTTGCGAAAAGAAGAAACAGAACCCTACTGGAAATGGTTAGGTCCATGATGGCGCATGCTAACTTGCCTATCACCTTTTAGAGTGATGCATTGTTAACTGCTGCGTATATACTTAACCGGGTGCCTTCCAAATCAGTTGCTTCCACTCCATATGAGTTATGGATAGGTAGAAAATCGGACTTGAGTTTTCTTAAGCCATGGGGTTGTGCTGCCTATACACATGAGTCCTCTCACAAGTTTGGGAAATTGGGTCCCAGAGGAAAGAAGAGTATTTTCATAAGATACTCGGAACACTCGAAAGGGTATGTGTTCATTGGTGAGCAGGAAAGTAGGAGTGTAACTGAATTTGAATCACGAGATGTTACATTCTTAGAGAATGAGTTTCCTAAGAAGGGCGAAATAGGGGAATATCACTCCCTATTTGAGACCTTGGATTAAGACAATGATATTAGTGGAGTTCATCCAAGTGGGAGCATAATGGAGAATGATGTGCAAAGTATACAATCTCCCATACGGCGAACAAGTCGCCAAAGTATTCCCCGTCGACATTTTGACATTGAAGGGCAAACTTTTATGGTTGCTCCACAAGATGAGGATGAGCCAAGAAATATAAATGAGGCTCTTAATTGCCCTAGTAAAGAAAAGTGGATTCATGCAATGGAAGAGGAAATGGAGTCAATGAAATCAAACCAAGTCGGGGAACCTGGTTGATCTTCCAAAAGGACTTGAGCTATTGGGAACAAGTGGGTTCTCAAAATAAAGCGAAAGGTTGATGGCTCGATTGAAAGGCATAAGGCTCGCTTTGTGGCGAAGGGGTATAATCAACAGGAAGGAATTGATTATGAAGATACGTTTTCTCCTGTAGTGAGATTTGCCTCGATTCGCATTATTCTGGCAATAGTGGCAAGTCTGGATCTTGAGTTATATCAAATAGATGTAAAGACTGCTTTCCTCAATTGAGAATTAGAGGAAGAAATATATATGGAACAACCTATTGGTTTCATAGTGAAAGGCCAAGAAGAAAAAGTATGTCGACTTTTGAGGTCGATATATGGTCTTAAGCAGTCATCAAGACAATGGTATATACGTTTTCATAATGCCATAGTGGCATATGATTTTACAATGATTGATGATGATCATTGTGTATATATCAAAAGATCCAAGGATCAATTTGTGATCATATCATTATATGTTGATGATATACCGATTTTGGAAGCAATATGGAGTTGGTTAATACTGTCAAGAGATGGTTGTCTTCTAACTTTGAGATGAAGGATATGGGTGAGGCTGCATATATTCTTGGAGTTAAGATTTCGAGAGATCGTTCGAAGAGATCGTTGTCTCTTTCGCAAGAAACCTATATAAATAAGGTTCTTGAACGATTTCGTATGCAAGACTGTAAACCCATAGACACTCCTATTGCAAAAGGTGAAGGATTGAGCCATAGGCGTGTCCGGGGACTCCACAAGAGAAGGAACAAATGAAACATGTTCCTTATGCTAGTGCTGTTGGGAGCTTGATGTATGCTATGATGTGTACAAGACCTGACATATGCTTTGCAATTGGAATTGTGAGTAGATACCAATCCAATCCAGGTCCAGCACATTGGAAAGCCGTCAAGAGAATACTGAGGTATCTGAAGGGAACTGCTGATTTCAAGTTTAATTACCAAGGAAAGGATCTGCAACTTGAAGGCTATTCAGATGCTGATTGGGGAGGAGATTTAGATGAAAGAAAATCTACCTCTGGATTTGCTTTCTTACTGAACAATGGCGCCATATCATGGAGCAGTAAGAAGCAAACGTGCATAGCCTTGTCCACGATGGAAGCTGAGTTCGTGGCGTTATCAGCAGTGGTACAAGAAGGAGTTTGGCTTAAGAGATTTTTGGATCATTTAGGTGTTATTAAGAAAGCTGCAAATCCATTGTTGGTTAACTGTGATAGCCAAGCAGCTATAGCGTACACCAAAGATCCAAAGTATCATGGCAAGACCAAACATATAGGTACCAAGTATAACTTTGTAAAAGATATGGTTGCACGAAAGGATGTGAACTTACAGTACATATCTACGTATAGAATGGTAGCAGATCCTATGACAAAGCCAATACCTAGAGATGTGTTTTGTGGTCATGTAAAATCTCTAGGATTGCGTAGAGTCTAATGTACTGAATTGTAATTTCCCTGAGTTGTTCACATTTATGAAATTTTGTTTTTCATTGATTAATGCCTATGAATCTTTGTATGATCTTTATGCATCTTAATGCTCAGTGCATTATTTTAAGTTGAGAATTATGTCGGACATATATAAGATTAGCCCATTCACACGGGTAATCGCCTCTATTTACTGTGTGATAAATAGAGATGAGACTGTTTTAAAGCTTATTATCTAGGTGATAATCGAGAGCTCAAGCTTAAAACACGTATGTCGCCTTAACTAGGTGTTAAGATGAGGATATAATACTTACTATGTCCGAAAGTAAAATATCCCACATGTTTTACTTTATCCGTCTAAGATGCCGATGTGAGTTCGATGAATTTTGTGAATGAGTAGATACGTGAACTCAAGTTAGACATTGGGTATGTCTGAACTATCATTTGTACGGTATTGAAAAGTGTAGACATACGCTCCATGGGAAAGGAGTTAATACCGTAATACGTATTTCATACTACGTATGCATGAGACGACCAATAAGAGTGGCAAAAAATTTGATCTCAACTTTTATGACGTGTGAGACTCTTGAGGAAAAGAGTTCCTCAATTTTTTGTCCCCTCAGGACTCTTACTTATTCTCAAGATTTCTATTTAGTGTTTGCTATCTTAGGGTGTTGCCAATGATCATGAGATGATTCGATCTAATGGGGCATTTCTAGAAAAGCAAGCTGGACTGAAATTGAGAGTTTGAAGGAAAGAGGAAGATCGATTTTGGAGAATCACATTGTAGTTTTGTATTCACTGGTCGACCAATTATGACTGTCTTTGTGATAATTATAATTGTGAATACAATAAATATATATATCATGTTTAAAAGAGATCAATGGAGATATAAATGTGATCGATCGATTTAGGGTACTGCATACTAAATCTACTCGGAGTGTGATGCCCATTATGAGCTGCTATATATTCCTAACAGATGTATAGCAACGAGCTCTCAAAGTATGCTGGTCGCACGGATTATTCACCAGTATGAATGTTGAAGAGAGGTAAAGAGGATCCTGTTCGGCCCACCATGTGCGAGTGGGAGATGATGGTTTTAATTTATTAGATGGGCTTAAGGCCCGTCCGCCCATGCTGGGCCCAAAAGGCCCGGCCCGTGGGAAGGGAGAGGTATAAAAGGGAGGAGAGAGAGAGAAAAGACAACGTTTCCATAATTCAACGTACGTCTTTTCTCTTCTCACGTTCTCTCTCCCAAAAAGAAAGAACAGTAACGCATATGACTTGTTCTTCCTCCCTTCAAGGCTTCATCGGATCGAATTGCTCAGTTTCTCTTCCTCCATCAACGTTGGTGTTTAATCTGTGGCTAAAAGGTACACTCGAATCTGTGGTGTGCTTTAGGATCGGTGATGCGTGTTGTTTTCTCGAGCTTCGTCTTCCGCATTGATTTAGGGGTTCGATTTGGTGTCGAATCTAGTTTTCGGGAATCTGTTATTCCCAACAGTAGGAGAGCCCCTTGAAGAGTTGGCTCCACAGCGTTGATCGGGATTGAAGCAACCTCCACGTTTGATTTCCCAGCATTGGCCTATTGAAGGCAATTAAATCCTTGAAGTCCTTACCGCCGTTATCTTTTCTTCTTTTGAGCAGATCCCATCTCGTCCAATGAATCCTAGATTTTGCCTCACTGTTTTTCGACCAAAATGAGGCAATTTCCGTTCTATAGCTCCACATTGAGATGAAATTGGGATTTTGAAAATTGAAATAGCATATTACAGTAAAGCTTGGACAATTGCTTTTAATAGAATTTCCTTCCCCACTTTCCACATCAGTTTCTCTTTTCAACCCTCCAGCTCCATGTTCACTTGAGCCAAAATCCATGCAAACATTTGGTTTTTGGGGATACCCAATCAGACGGTATGACCAAGTACTTCCCCATTTTGTCTATATCCGGTACATGTAGTTCATGTGCCATATTCCTTTTTAAGTTATGGGGGCAGCCCACACTGAAGAAGATTCCTAATTTATTTAGATTAATGGCTTGATCCATTGCAAAACAATACTAGTTTAAAACATCAGCAAGGTTCTAGCATTCTATCACTTTTCCATCCAAGAAGAAGATAGAAAGTGAAATAGAGTTGGGCAATGTTTGCTCAACTTTATCCCTTTGATTCTACCATCTTTAGTTGCTTTTGTCATTGAGAGGATAGCAGCGACTATGATGAAAAGATATGGGAAGAGAGGATAACCTTATCTAAATTTCACGTGATAGCTGAAAGTAGGGCAAGTTCTACGTTAATCTTAATGCTAAAAGAGACCATGGTCACACATTGCACAATCCACGGGACACATTTCCTGCTAAACCCCATTTTTAGCATACTCGCTTCCAAGAAGTCCCATTCGATCCTATCATATGTTTTTTTGCATGTATAATTTTAGCACTACCTTGAATTCGTTTTCCTTTTTCTTACTTGTAACTAGTGAAGTACCTCCTGGACAATTAAAATGTTGTCTTGGACTTGTCTCCCACTCATGGAAGCACTTTATTCTGCTGCAATCAATTCAGGAAACCATGGTTTTAGCCTATTTGCCAACTCTTTAGAGATGATATTGTAAGCAAAATTACAAAGGCTTATAGGTCGGTATTACTCTGCCCTCTCAGGTTAGAGACTTTGGCTACGTTTGGCAATCAGGATAAAATTTGAGATAGGATATGATAAATCATATTCTACGTTTGATGCTCATTCAAAATAGGATAAAGTCAGATATAATGAGGATTACGTAGGATAAAATTATTCCATGGGGAAGATGGGATAAAGGTAGATAGGATTTCTAATGTTTATAATAATAAATTTATTTTCTCGAATAACAAACTTATTAAGTTAACAAAATTGAAATTGTATTTCATTATAAATAATATTTGAATTCTAATTTAAGAAATTAAAAATTAAAAATAGAAATTTATTTTTAATTAATCTTATTTTAATTTATATATTCAACTTTAATTCTATCTTATAATAAGCATTCAATCTATAAATTAAATATTTATATTTATTATATATTTTAGGTATGTTAGTACAGTTTACTATTTGATAAAATTGTATTAAACAATGATGAAATGGGAAAAAAAGAAATAATAAAGAAAAAAATATAAAAAATAGGAAAAATAAAATAAAAATAAATTAAGGAATAGTGTTACGAGATATTTTCACAATCTCCGTTTATGAACATTTATGTTCATTTATAATGACACGCCATTTATATCAAAAAAATGTACATGATATGATGTTAATATATTCGATTTTAATACTACGATTCATCAAACAATGGACATGATAAAAAAAAAAAAATCCCAGGATTTCATATTCTATCATATCTTGTCCTATCCCGATTAGAAATCCGGACGACCAAATATAGCCTTTGGAGATAAAGGAAATAGGGGTGCTATTTAAAGCTGGGTTCAGCATAGTCATCCACCAGTTTGAGAACATCCTCCTTGATGGTGGTAAAACTGCCCATTAAATCCGTCTGACCTAGTTGCCTTCAAAGCTCCAAATCGAAACAGACCTTCTTTCACTTCCTGCAAGGTAAGTTCACAATTAAGGAGTTATTCGCTTCCTCTATGATGAATTTAGAGCATTGATCCAAGATTGACTGAAAATTACGCGAACCCACTGAGCAATATAGATTTTCAAAAAGAAAAATCCAAGGGCTGACCAATGTTTCTGCTGAGAAAGATAACGAAGAGAAATGAAGTAAAATTTGGAGGTAATGACCATATATTCTCTTCACACGTATCTATGGCGGTATATTTGGTTTGTCTTGAAGAAATTTGTTTCATGGACACAACATGGACACATAAAGCAAATAAAAGAAGAAAGAATTATGTTGATTTTACAAAGATACGGGTAAAAAGATCGAGGAACATGGATGGAAAGGAATCGGGAAATTTTTTGCTACAAAATGTCATGGTTCTAAAATATAATATGCAGATTTATTCTCTTTCCTCGAAAACCTAGGTTAGTCCTACCTATAAAAGGACCATCTACGGACAAGCAAGGGAGGCCACACATATTGATACATACAGCCATGCAAAGGGGCTTCTCTTTTATCGCTTCGTAGGGGGGTTCTCTCGGTTTCTAGGTCAAGAAAAATTCAACGTGAGAAAAAGAAGAAAAGCTTTGGGCTTCTCCGTTCGTTCCCTTAAAAAAGAAGAGAAAAGTTTTTGGGGAAGAGGGGAAAAGTCAACATAAGCTTTTGCTTCTGCAAAGAGGGTACAGAGAGACGTGAAGAGAGAGAGAGAGAGAGAGAGAGAGAGTAAAAAAAAAAAGAGGAAAAAAGCTGCTGCTCATCTTCTCGTTGCTGCCCTTTGCCTCGCAGCTGCTCGAAACTTCTGCTGTGCCGGCCGCCGCGCGGCACCACTGCCCGTGCCCTGTCTCACAACGCCAGCTGCGACCCAGCGCTAACGCCCGCGCCTCTGCCGATCTCTTTCCCCATCGTCTGCTAAAGCCGTGCCGATCCCTGCCACCCACGCTAGTCACGATAGCAGCAGCTCGATGAAGCTGCCGCCATGCCGATCCACGTCGACCCAACGCCAGCACGCCGCTACTCTATCTTGGTCACAGTTCTGCTTAGCCCCTAGCCGTGGTGCCTACCGGCCCTACCCACTGCACCAGCAACGAAGTCCTTGCTTCGCCACTTCCCGATCTGCTGCACCAGAGAGGCAACCCTCCAAGTAGGCCCACTCCATGGCCAGACCTGTGGCCGTGCCTCTATCACCATCACTGCTACATCGTGTTGCTGCCCTACTGAGGTGCCGACGATGGCCAAGCCACTCCTTGCACACGTGCCACCTGAGAAGTGAACCAAGTCCGAGCTGTTGCACCCAACCACATTGCTACTTTGGTTTCGTTATTGCTTTGCATTGGCGCCGTTGCTTCCTGACCACCATCTATCCTCCACCGTTGAATGCTACCCCCACTGAGTTGGCAGTCTTTTGTGCTTTTATTTTCAGGTTCCCAAGAGTCCTAGTGTCACTTGTGTACACCTGAGTTACATTGTTGACCAGCCCTGGACGTTCAAATCTTCACGCCAACAACCCTCCTTTTTGCTGTTCAAGTCTTCCGGTGGACGTCCCCTTGCTGTGTTGGTCAACTTTGTGACATTGTCAGGCCAAATCAGTGAAGTATTAGCCACCATTCAAAATTCGCTATTACTTATTGAGAGAGGTATCATCATTGAGCAGCACGTCACCTTGAATTGCCACCCGTGAGTCATCCCGCCATCCGTCGTTCGTCCGAACTTGACAACGTGGTCCACGTGACACCAAATATTAGGTAAGAATCTCTTTTAATTCGATTTTCAGATATCCTTATTGCCTAATTCACGGGATTATCTCGTATGAATATTTGAATGATACCATCATATCAACAAAATATCGATTAGCCTTTTTAAATTGGGAAATCTTCCTAATTTTGCAACGTACATATGATTGACAGTCCGATTTCACGCTCGAAATACGACCCGCAATCATACAGAAAAATCGCCAATCCGATCTCACACTCGAGATACGATTCATGATTTTATTTAAAAATTGGCCAATCCAATCTCATGTGCAAGATACGATTCATCAATTTATTTCCCAAAATTAAATGGACATAGATGATATCTTGCTTGATTTGGTACCGTGCTGTTACTTGTTTTAGGGTTATTTTGCATGTTTAGAATAAGAAATTTATTTATTTCGAATTCCTTAAATAAAAATCCAAAAAAGATGCATTCATTTGGGATGTTAGTTTTTTAAAATTTAAATTGTACGTTTAATTATTTGGCAATTTAATTTCGAATTTTATATTAAAAAAACACAAAAATCATCATGCATATGTCATGTAGAATTAGGTTATTCTTTGCATGTCATTGCATATTAGGATAAGATTGCGTGTTTTTTTAATAATTAATTATAGGTTTAGATTAATTTATAAGATAGATTGCATCTTAGGTTAGATATTGCTAAATTAAGATAATATCTTAGTTTAAATTAGGATCTAGCCTAACCCAACTCTTAATATAAGTTGGATTGATATCTTAATCTAGCTAGATAATTTTGCATTTTTCGTAATTTCGAATTTCATGGAAAATACCAATAAATTGCCTTAGAATAAATCAATTTCATTCTTTAGGATATACTGCATTTTATTTATGTCATATAGGTAGGTCATATTGCCATGTCATATCATGTCATATTAGAATAGTAGCATGCATTGCATGATTCTCATTAAATAAGTGAAAACAAAAAAGAAATTACGTGTTGATTAGAAATCATATCTAGGATTATCATATGTGAATTCCGATCTAACATTACAGATGCTTTCGTTATTATGAGATAAGTCTTGCAATTTATTCATTACTTTCTTGGGTGTTAAATTTGTGGTTTGTACACCCGCATGAACACCTCACATATTAGGGAGGGAAATTAAAATCAATTCAAGCTACTTGCCAAACATTATTTTCAAAATAAAAGAGAAAAGTACCGAAATGGCGTTAGAGAAATCTAGCGTAACCAAGTCCCTGAACTCACAATCTCTTGTTCGTAGGAGTAAAGTAAATATTCCGTTACTTTACTTGGATTTCTAATTGACCCACCAAAAATAGATTAGTGGCGACTCCTAATTGAAAAGTCAATTGCATGTTAAGAACTTGAACTTAAATCGCGAATTGGTATAGACTTGGGAGAGTCCAAGCTAAATTTAGACTTAGTGATCCATTAATCAAACCTAGGTAGTTCACCCGAAAATTTGGTTGCGACACACCCACACGTTTTACTCTATTTTCAACAACCCTTTCTTATGTCCTCAATCAATATATATATATATATATATATATATATATATATATATATATATATAGATATATATGTATATGTATATATACTTGAATCAGCAACAGTTGTTGATCGAGGGATGATCAGCAACCGTTGCTGATCGTCTAACCATTCATGCACTTATATATATATATATATTAAAAGAAACACACATGATGTGCGTTGCACACAGTCAACAACAATTGCTAACCGTGTGCATAATTTAAATTAATCAATTCCTAAAACAAAAATAAAAGGAACATAATCTTTGTGTGTGCTATTAGGGTATATTAACATGTATCAACTTTGGGCATGCGTGTGCATCATATGCAAGTAGGCTCATGACTATAATACAAATTAAATTAAATAATTTCAAATCGACTCAATTCGATTGCAATAATTGCAAACACATTTGCAACAATATTTCTCTCTTGTTCCACGTTATCCTAATTGTTTATGGTATGTGACATCATTAGGTTCATTACTAAGTTGGTAGTAAGACTTATACTAACACATTAGTACTCCCAAAAGAATTAATTGTCCCGATTAATCTTTGGGGCCTACAAGTCATGATTGACATCTAGCAATATGTCATGGCTACCCAAATAGTGTAAATGCTTTAAGAACATAATGAACTTGTCAGTTTTGGCTACGGTATAATTCAATCCCCATATCTTACTATGTTCCGATCAAACAAAGACAATGGAATATTTGTCAAGTCACCAATTCGATTATATGCACAAATCTAATTGACATGCATTTTATTTGAAACGTAAACAATTTATTCTCGGTTACAACCCTAGCTGAGGATTTCAATGCATTGTCATAATTAGATTGTATAGGACATCATTATTATACATTGCATGTAACAAGAAGACAAATTCCATATTGCATACACGTGCAACTTTATATATGAACAAACTATGACCATTAAGTATAAAGACGGATCAACGACCCGACATTATGTGCACTTGTGAACCATAGTTGTTTGACACACAAGTTAACATTGTACCTCAGGTTTAAGGATTATTTACACAAGACCAAAACATAAACAATTAGACATTGACCACGCTAAAAGCTTCCATATCGCTAATCATTCCATATGCATCACATCAAATACTTGTGTTCTTAACTCAAGCGTCACAATACCTAATGACTTGTGACTCATCATTCCCTTAAGTATCCAATACTTAACGGTGAAGTTATGAACACACTGGTCTCAACAGTATTATTAATATCCACTCAATAATCCATCAACCAGGAACGATTTAAAGATTTAGTCTAATTATGAGCCCGTCACATATATTCTTAAGGTCTCAAGAATAGGTCTAGTTACAATTGATTTTATGGAATCATTCATAAATATTAAATAATTGGACAAATGAATGAATACGTCATTGCCATTAATTAAATAATAATAATGATAGTACAACTGAAATCCCTAACATGTAACTATTACATAGTAGCTTTAAAGCATACATCCAACAATTCAGCTATCAAAAATGAGGAAGCTCAAAACCGTCCAGTAGAATGTTGCCCAAAGCTAGCTGAGACCAACTTGCCAGGCTGTGTGAATCATGTGAGGCAATTTCTATCATCTGGTGCAAGTCCTTGGGAAGGTTGGCTTACATAGGTGAGGTAGAGTCTGTTGATGAGTTGATCATTTTTGAAAGGAGACTAATTTTTCCATCGCGAGTATTAAATAAGCTTAAGAAGTTTCAAGCTTAGGGGATGGCCGAAGACATTCCAAATTCAAGTACTAGGTACATTAAAATTAGGGAAGCATCTGACGCCTTGGATTATTATGTGGATAGTGTTTATGGTTTATCAAACTTAAAGAAGCTCGAGTATTTATTCATTAGTAACTACAATGGGTTACAGATTGTCGAGGACCTTGACAAGTTAAGAGTTTTTTAATCAATTATCCATTCATTGCTGCATATCAATAGAAAGGTAGACGATGTATCACAAACAGAATTGCCAGAGGATTGCAATGTAGATATCTTCGACTGTGGGAAATTAGCTAAGGCTAAGAAACAATGCGATGGCTCCATCCAGTTTTGCCAGCATCATAAGGTGAGTTTGAACCTTCTCCCTTCTTTCTTTTTCTTTTCTCATCTTTTCTCTCGATGAATAGCAACAATTGCCTAATTGCACCCCCATTTGCTTACTCCCGTGTCTATATCACTCACACGTAGTAGACATTTGATGTGTCGGATTGCTTGTCTACGTAGCTTATATGTGCCTTTTGTTAGCTGCGTTCACTCCTATGTGGAGGAAGCCTAATGAGTTGCAAGCCTAAAAAGGGCTTGAGCTCATATAATATATGGAGAAATATGGTTTCTCACTATATATATAAAGTGGTAGCCATAAAAAGAAATAGTAACAAGAGAAAAAGAGAAAGTAGAAAATCTAGGGATTGTGGCAATGTCTAATTTCATCAGGCTGGCATCAAAGGTCGATTCGTGGTCCAATTAAGCTGAAATTTTGGCAGCATGTTCATGGTGCAATTTTCTCGAATTCGAACGGTTTGATTTTCGTTTAAAGCTCCCTACATCGAGTTTTTCATGGATTGATTAAAACCTGTATTTTTGGTCAAATTTATCATTGATCTCTTGTGAAGTTTATGTATATTGCCAAGAATTATGTTATTGAGGTCTTTACTGCTATGCACCTCTAGTATTTGCTAGAGAAGAACATTGTTCACCCAATTTTGTTGATAGTGAAGAATTTCGGGTGGACTCCGGTCCCGTGATTTTTTATCTCCTCACATCGAGGAGGTTTTCAATGTAAAAAAATCGTTTTGTATTCGCGTGCTTATTATTTATTTTACTCTATTATATCGATACCTATTAGGTTTACACAAGATAAGAGATTATTTTATTCCGCTGCGTTGATTCGATATTATTCGAATTGTTACTATTCTCCCATCAAAGTGGTATTAGAGCATCTGGTTATTACTTGATTTTTCTGCCTTGTGTTAAACAATGGAAACGAATACGAGTAGAATGGTCACACAGAATGGTTTGAATTATTATATTTGGAAAGGGAAGATGGAAGACCTTTTATATGTGAAAGATTTTTATCTGCCCGTATTTGTTGAGGAGAAACCAAAGAATAAAATTGATATTGAATGGTCTATATTTCATCGTTAAATGTATGGTTATATTAGGCAGTGGGTGGATGATAATGTTTTGAACCATATTATTAAGGAAACACATGCACGCAGTTTATGGGATAAGCTCGAACAGTTATATGCTCGAAAGACTGGGAATAATAAGTTATCTTTGATAAAATAGATGATGGCTTTGAGATATTAAGATGATACTCGTTTGACTAATCATTTAAATTCTTTTCAAGGAATTATAAATCAGTTGGCTGTGATGGGAATCAAGTTTGATGATGAGATACAAGCACTATGGTTGCTTGGTACTTTGCCGAACTCATGGGAGACGTTCCGAACATCTTTGTCTAATTCTGCGCCAGATGATACGATTACCATGGATTTGGCCAAGAGTAGTATTTTGAAAGAATGGATGAGAAGGAAGACACAAGGATCGTCTTCTTCACATTCTGATGTATTGGTTGTTGAGAAAAAAAGGGAAGAAGTGAGTCTTGAGGTCCGAGAAATAGAGATAAAAGTCGAGATAAAAGCAGAGGTAAGTATAATAAATTTGCTAACGTTGAGTGCCATTATTGTCATCAGAAGGGACATATTCAGAGGTTTTGTCGCCAGTTAAAAAGGGAGAAACAAAAGGAGAAAAGTAAGTAGAAGAAAAATGATAATGACAGTGACGACAATTGTGTTGTTGCACTTAAAGAAGACTTTCCCACTATTTTTTATAGTGATGTGGTGAATATTGTATCTCATGAGACCGGTTGGGTAATTGATAGTAGTGCATCCGTTCATGCTACGTCTCGTAGAGATTTCTTTACATCATACAGGTCAGTTGATTCCGGATCTGTGAAGATGGGAAACAATGGGCTAGCTCAAGCTGTCGGCATCGGTGATGTGTGCCTATAAACTAGTAATGGCACAAGGTTAGTATTGAATAATGTTAAATATATACTTGATATCCGCTTGAATTTCATTTCTACAAGCAAATTGGATGATGAGGGGTATTGCAGCATCTTCAGTAATGATCAATTGAAGCTCACCAAAGGTTCTCTTGTTGTGGCTAGAGGTGAAAAATATTATTCATTGTACATTATGCAGGCAAAGTTGTCCACAAACAAAATTAACGGAGTAGACAGCAAAGATGCAAAGAGACTCAGTCACATCAGTGAAAAGGGTTTGTCACTATTGGCCAAAAAAAAGCTCCTTTCATGATTAAAAAGTTCGATGCTAAATAAGTGTGCTCACTGTTTAGCAAGAAAACAGAACAGAGTTGCATTTAAAAGCTCCCCTCTTTCAAGAAAGTCAGGTATACTGGATTTAGTGCATTCAGATGTTTGCGGTCCTATGAAAACAAAATCACTTGGTGGCTCTCTTTATTTTGTTACCTCCATAGATGATTTTTCAATGAAAATTTGGATTCATACGTTGAAAACTAAATATCAAGTGTTAGATATTTTTAAGCAATTTCAGGCTTCAGTTGAGAGACAGATTGGAAAGAAATTGAAATGCATCAGAATTGATAATGGGGGAGAGTATATTGGACCTTTTGACGAATATTGCAAACAATAAGGTATTTAACATCAAAAGACACCTCCCAAGATGCCTCAATTAAATGACTTAGTTGAGAGAATGAATAGAACACTGGTTGAAAGGGCAAGATGCTTACTTTCACAGTCAAAACTACCTCGATCCTTTTGGGGTGAGGCTTTAAGTACAATTGTGCATGTATTAAATCTTACTCCATGCATTCCTTTAGAGTTTGATGTTCCTAATAGAGTTTGGATAGGCAAAGATGTTTCTTATGATTATTTACATGTCTTTGGGTGCAAAGCATTTGTGCATATGCCCAAAGATAAGAGATCTAAACTTGATGTGAAAATACGACAGTGCATATTTATCTGTTATGGACAAGATATGCTTGGCTACAAATTTTATTATCCGGATGAAAAGAAAATTGTAAGAAGCAGAGACGTTGTGTTTATGGAAGATCAAACAATAGAGGATATTGAGAAAGCAAAGATGATTTCAGCACCACAGGTTAGTGATAATTTGGTTGATTTATATCAAGTTCCTCTTACAAATATTCCTACACAGGTTGATGAAGAGCGGCAGGAAGTCAATGTTCCAAATAATGCACATGTTCCTGAACATGTTGAAATAGATAATATTATTCCTGAACTAGAGGCTCAATTAGATATTCCACTGGATATTCCAGTCCGGAGATCCGTTGAGACCAACGACCTTCCACCAGGTATTTTGAAGATGAGTATGTATTATTGACTGATGCAGGTGAACCAGATTGCTATGCAAAAGCAATAGAAAATGAGTATAAAAGCAATTGATTTGATGCTATGCGAGATGAAATGCAGTCACTTTATGATAATCGTACTGTTGAGCTGGTGAAGTTACCTAAAGGTAAAAAAGCTTTGAAGAACAAGTGGGTATATAGGTTGAAGCAAGATAAACATACTTCACAACCACGGTACAAGGCTAGATTGGTTGTTAAGGGATTCGGTCAGAGAAAGGGTATTGATTTTGATGATATATTTTCTTCGGTAGTGAAAATGTCTTCTATCCGTGTGGTACTAGGCTTGGCAGCTACCCTAGATTTAGAAATTGAGCAAATGGATGTTAAAACAGCCTTCCTATATGGTGACTTGGAGGAAGAGATATACATGAAACAACTTGAGGGTTTCAAAGTGAAAGGAAAAGAGGATTATGCGTGCAAATTGAAGAAAAATCACTATGGCCTAAAACAAGCACCGAGACAATGGTACAAAAAATTTGAGTCAGTTATGATAGAACGGGACTATAAGAAGACTTCTTCGAATAATTGTGTGTTTGTCCAAAAATTTTCTAATGATGACTTTATTATTCTCTTGCTTTATGTTGATAATATAATGATTGTTGGCATGAATGCTTCAAGAATTGAGTTATTGAAGAAACGGTTGAGTAAGTCTTTTGCCATGAAATACTTGGGCTCGGTGAAGCGGATTCTTGGCATTAGAATTACCTGAGACAGAGATGCTAAGAAGTTATTTTTGTTGCAAGAAAAATATATCGAGAAGATCCTTCAAAAATTTTATATGGACAAGGCTAAAGTAGTTAGTACTCATCTTGCTGCCTACTTTTAGTTAAATATGAAGCAAAGTCCTACGACTGATAAAGAGAAGAAAAATAGGGAAAGTGTTCCATATGCCTTAGCTGTAGGAAGCTTAATGTATGCGATGGTATGTACACACCCAGACTTGGCGCACGCAATTGGGGTTGCTAGTCGCTATTTGTCAAATCCAGGAAGAGAGCACTGAAATGCAGTGAAGTGGATTATGAGGTATCTTCGGGGAACTTCAAATTTGAAACTCAGTTTCGGGACCGAGAAACTTGAGTTTGTTGGATACATGGATTCCAACTTGGCAGGAGATATTGATACTCATAAATCTACTTCTAGTTATTTGATTTCTTTTATGAGTGGAGATGTGTCATGGAAGTCAAGATTGCAGAAGTGTGTTACACTTTCTACAACCGAAGCTGAATTTATTGCAGTGATTGAAGCTAGTAAAGAGATGCTATGGATGAAGAAGTTCTTAGAAGAACTTGGGTTCAAGCAAAAGAGGTATGTGTTATTTTGTGATAATTAAAGCGCAATTCATCTTGGTAAGAATTCATCTTTTCACTATAAATCGAAACATATTGGTGTTAGATATCATTGGATAAGGGATGTTCTAAATAAAAAGTTGTTGGAATTTGAGAAAATTCATACGGATCATAATGGCTCTACCAAGAGAGAAGCTTGAACATTGCCAATTGATGGCAGGGATAGTGAATCCCTCCACATTGTTGTGATGGGAAGATTTGTTAGCTGGGTTCACTCCTATGTGGAGGAAGCCCAATGAGTTGCAAGCACAAAAAGAGCTTAAGTCCATATAATATATGGAGAAATAGGGTTTCTCACTATATATATATAAAGTGATAGCCATAAAAGGAAATAGTAACAAGAGAAAAAGAGAAAGCAGAAAATTTCGGGATTTGGGCAATATCTGATTTATATCAAGCTGACATCGGAGGTCGATTTGTGGTCCGATTGAGCTGAAATTTTGTCAGCATGTTCGTGGCACAATTTTCTTGAATCCGAACGTTTTGATTTTCGTTTAAAGCTCCCTACATCAGGTTTTTCATGGATTGATAAAAACCTGTGTTTTTTGTTAGATTTATCCTTGATCTCTTGTGAAGTTTATGTGTATTGCCAAGAATTATGTTTTTGAGGTCTTTGTTGCTATGTACCTCTAGTATTTGCTAAAAAAGAACATTGTTCACCCAATTTTATTGATAGTGAAGAATTTCGGATGGACTCCGGTCCCGTGGTTTTTTTTTATCTCCTCACATCAATGAGGTTTTCCACATAAAAAAATCGTCTTGTGTTCGCGTGCTTGGTATTTATTTTACTCTACTATATCAATTCATATTAGATTTACACAAAAAGGGAGATTATTTTATTCCGTTGCGTTGATTCGATATTATTTGAATTGTTATTGTTCTCCCATCACCTTTTATATACGTGTAATCTCTCTCCATCAAATAACTCATTCTAATATAGTGAGTTGGAAAGAGAGATTTGGTATTTTATGCAATCTAAATGAAATTATTGAGAAGGCCATCGACAAAAGTGAAGTCAACTTTTGAACATGGACGGATCAGTCGTAAAATGAGAATCTAAAACTGCTCTTTTTGGAATGGACTATCGTCGGGAGCTTGACCCAATACCAGATGGAGCACAGATTCCAAAAGGCAAATCGCTGAGCTGATTTCATGTCAAAGTAGGTCCGCTTGCAATAGGATATTCTCAAGATCTTTGGGGAACCTCCATTAGACATCTTGAAGCTACTGGAGTTTGACTGTAGGTGCTGTTGTGTCCAAAGAGCCGTTAGAATTTGCATAGTAGCTTAGTTTCTGCATTAACGACCATTGGGTCCTCAACTGCTGGTGGAGAATGAAGAAAAGAAGAAGAGAATGATAAAGATCATCTGTTTTCCCTGAAACAGAGATGGGAATAACGGAGCAGAAAAGAAAATAAATGCCGAAAATTCTCATTAAGAAACAAGAGAGGCCTTATTCCAAATTTTATCTCCCCTCTTCTTCCATCAAATTTTGGCAAAGAATGTCTACTTGGACACTTACCCAACTCGCTGTTTAGTCTGAATCATGAAATATCGCATGAAGACATTATATAAAATCCGAGACATCACAACTCGACCGACATTTTTAAGAAACACGCCTGCTGCTGCATACTCTACTAACGCCTTCTCGACGACACCATCCCTCAGGAGCTGTGGAAAAAACAGCCAAGATGTGGTCACCATCACGAATGTGACCGTCATCAGACCAGTCAAAACCCTTGGCAACCGCCACTTCGCACCACGCTTCCCTTTCACCACCACCTCGATCACCAAACACGCCCCCTGGAGCATTCTAAGATCCTCATCACTCTAAATTTCTTTTTCCTACTTGCGAAGACTAAGCAAACAAATCTATAGAACGAAGGAAATTACTAAAATTCAAAGACATAGGAATCATGCTAGAGCTACTAAAACTTTATCGAAGAGAAACCTACCAACGCTTCTTCAAGGCTCTTCACGAATCACTTCCAAATTCAATTTGGTATTGGAATCGAAAATACACCTGATGGCGACAAAGGTATCCTCATAAATAAGAAAAGTCTTTCCCATCTCAAGAAGAAATCATGCTCTATTTTACTTTTATTGAATTTTTGCATACATTTTGATAATAACTATAAACATGTTGCCTTTGATTTTTTTTTTCTTTGATTTCCATAAGTTAAATTAATGCAAATGAGGATTCTGGTGCGATGGAGGACATCACTCTAGTGATGCATTTGTTAGTGTTCCTGATTTAACTAGAAGCACTATCAACTTAATACTTAGATCGCTCTGTCCTTTGGGAAGCAACCCTAAGTAAAACTCTAGTGTCTCTAGTACTACTACTCAAAACTTGATAACATAGATATTTCACTACAATTGAAGGGGGACTTCCATTAGTAATACAAAATGGTATGTGTGTATAAAGAACGCTGCTAAAACAAGTCAGCTTGTATAATGGGTGAAAAAGTCGAATAATTGAGAAAATTCATTTGATTTGTACGTTTATTTTGCACGAACAAGATTACATAATTCAATGATTGCAAATCTTATTTTAGGATCAAGTCAATTCTTTGGTGTCATGAAAAGCAAGTTTGATAGTGATGGACTTGTCAATATTTTCTGTTAGTCATATATTTCATAGTTACATAGGATTAGCTAGAAAAATCAAATATGAAATCCTTTAGGGTCAATTCTATCGTTCTCTTCTAAATTTTTGCTTTCTACAAGCCTAGTGTTTTTTTCAAAGAACTTTATAAGATTGGGAGCTTAAGGCTCGCACGACAAATCAAATGACTAGGTTGCAAATAGGAGGCAAAAAGTATTACATACTCATGGGCCCATTTGGTTCAGCTTTGGGGAAATGCTCTTAGGAGAATGCAAATACCTTTGAGGTAAAGGGGTTTTCCAAAATGCCAGACCGTTTGGTAAATTGTAACTGAAAAGTGCTTTAGGGAAATGCAAGATTGTTTGGTAAACATATATTTGAAAAGCCCTTTGGTGTGACCAAATTAAGTTTTTTAGTTTTAGTATTTTTAAAATTGCAAAAAGAAACAATGGTTGTATAACATTTACATTTTCATGTTGAGAGTAATGTAAAAGATACATCTTAATAAATTTATTTAAAAATTATATTAAAAGAATTTGATTATAAATTAGATGCAAAGCTCAATTTTTGCCTAAGGATTTTTTAAAGTTTGTTTTCAACTTTGAATAATTTTTTTAATTATTATAGTATTAATCATCTTCATTAATTAATGATCATTCTAGTATATTAATAAAAAGTTGGGCTATTGATTGTCAAAAGATAAAAATGATATAGCAAAAAAAAATGTGAACTTATTTGGTGAATGATAAAGCGACCGATTGTGGATGCTATTTTTTTTAGTAAGCATCGCATATAAAAAGGGAAGAACTCTTAGCGGAAATAGATTGTTCTATAAGTGATGTTTCGTTGAATATTCACATGCATTTTAAGATATTTTGTTGGCAATCATTGCAATTGGTAGATAGTATAAAAAATTAAGGGATATATTATGTCAGCTCCATGTTCATTAGTTAGTTTTGTGTTAACATCGTTGATTTGGCATCATATAACATGTGTTGTATTGTGTCGTGTCGGTTCAATAAATTTCAAATCGTGTTTATGTCAAGTAAGTTGACACGATCAATTAATCATGTACGTACGACACGGACATGAATCGACACTCATAGCTGTGACCTCTATTTCATGCTTACAAAGAAGAGCGAAGGAAGCATAATATCGATTGCTCCAAATTTTACCGTGGGTAATCGGCAGGCCAAGATTATTGACCGTGACATGAGACTTCTAAATTTTGGCAGTATACAAATAAATTAATTAATTAAAAATGAGAAAGACTTGAATTATTAAAAAGAAGAAGCAAATCCATAGTTATGATTAGGGAAGAAGCAACGTAGAAGCAAGGGGGAATAAAATAAAACAAAAAGAAAATAAAGAAAACGAAGGGAAAAAAATCCGAGAAAAATAGGCTCGAATTCCCCCTCGAGTCGATTTGGCTGTTCCGAGTCTTCGACCACCCAAACCCTCACCAATGAACTATATCCTGCAATGATTATCAAAAGATTAACTGAGAACCATCTTATGTTATATTGTTCTATAAAGCAATAGCTGAGATACACACACAATCAAAATGTAATGAAAACACATGCAACTACCGACATAAGATAAGCAGTATATATGCACCTCCATAACTGTTGCCATAGGATTGTTGCTCCTATGGCCTGGTAGGAATCGGCCCGGCAATAGAATTTGCATTGATAGGAGTAGTTCTAACAGTAGTCCAAACAATTTCACCGGGTCTTGCTGTTTCGGAAGCTTCCACTATATCACTAGTGCTTCCAGATGCTGGCGGCTTAAATGGTGCAGGACCTGATGAGGTGGACCATTTGTTGTGGAAACAGGGAATGAATGTCACAAACTACTGCAAACAAACAAGGAGGACGGATGGTTGGGGTCGATTTTACATAGTGGCCTGACTTTGCACCAGCTGCCTCAAGACTAATCACTCTTAAGGGCAACACCCAACATGAGAATCCCTGTTCAATTATCACTACAAAACACGGATCATTCAAGCAGATAAAGAGTTAAGAGACACCAACCGACGATTGCCCTTAAAGATACACAAACGGAGACACAATAGACAAAAAAAGCAGCTAAGCTCGTAAAGAAAAAAACCTAGAACGCAGAGTCCACACACAACGGAATTAAACCAAAAAAGATAGAAACTTCAATTACAGACTCCCACCAAATTCGGCTACGAGAATAAAGCCCCTCCTTTTTCATCACGCGACCACAAAACTTAAAGTGAATGGGAACCCAAATCAGAGAAGACAAAGAGCACTCGATTCAGCCAGATGTCACCCATAATTGCATCAAGAATGGAAACGAACGAGAAAGAACGAAAGACAAGAAAGGAGCGAACCCAACGCGCTGTTACTAGAGTCCATGGCAGGATAGGAGAGAGCTCCGAACCCAGATGAAGCACCCCGTTATGCCTGATTCACACGCGAAGCCTCCCTTGGACCTCGGGCGGAGAGCCGAAGCAGTCGCCGTTGCCGTCGCAGGAAGCTGATCCGTCGCCGATCCGCGAGAGGAGGACCTCCGAGTGGTGCTCGGATTGCTCGGATCTCGGATCTCGCTCGCTCGTGTGATGAAATTCGGCCTTGATGGAGTGGTGCTCGGATTCAAATCGGGATGGAGTGGTGCGAGTTGCAGGGAGAGAGGAACGCTGCAGAGAGAGCCGCATCGATGGAGAAAGAGAGGAAAACGTGGAAAGAGCTAGGGTTTTGTTTAGTATGGGTAAAAGTGGACTTTTAATAAAATTTTAAGGGTAAAATAGGCAATCGAGAAAAATTGATTAATTCCCAACATCAGCATGCCGAAAATGTTGAAATGTCCAAAGCAGGTGGGGACTTGCTTTGGGCTTTTAGCATTCCAAAGGCAAGCATTTTGCCAAATAGCCTTCAAATGCCGAACCAAACACCCCTATATTTTTCCCAAGGGGCTTTGGGGGCTCAAAGCCCCTTGGGAAAGCTGAACCAAACATCCCCTCAATTTGAGTATCATGGACAATTTTCTCCCTTTACATGTAAAGGAAATACTCTTTGACTACATTTGGTAGCCAAAATAAAAGGCAATTCCTATCCTATGTTTGGTTCATATTAAAGACAGGATAAGGGTAGATATATAAAATTATCTCATGGGAGGATAGAATAAATATGAATATGATTTCTTCTATTCATGTTATAAAAGTTGTTTTTCATAAATAACAAAATTCTTAAATTAATAATCATAGATTAATTGCTGGAATGCTGTAATGAGCTTATGTGTTGTTTAGGTTTTATATCGTACGATAATAACGGATTGATTGCTAGAGGTGGATTATATTGTACATTTATGATTTCTTTAGTAATGAATCATAAGAGATTTTTACCTTTACCAAAAAAAAATCATAAGAGATTTTTACTATCTCTATTTATGTATAGTATATGAAAATATCCGATTATTGTTAATACCTAAATTTTAGTGACCCGTTTAATTAGTCATTAATTGTATAGAAAATTAGAGATTAATTTTTAACCCCTAGCGAAATAAATTTTATTAAATTGCACAGCATATAGACATTAGAAGCATTTGCATCACTCGTATTAAAAAAAATTTAAGAATTAATTGAAAAAATTCAAAAGAGAAAAGAAAATGGGAAAAGCAAGGTTGAGCCACCGGGCCGGGCAGCCGGCCCATTGACCTCTTTCTTTTTCCTTTCCTTTTTATTTCTCTCCGCTTGGGCCAGCCCACTTTTCCTTTTCTTTTCGCCTAAGATCGGCCCAGCGTTCTCGTCCTCCCCCTCTCTTTCCCTCATGCTCTTGGCAGAAAAAAGAAAAGGAGCAAGGTACGAGGACAGGGAAGCAGAGCAGAGTAGGACGTCGCGGCGTGATCCTCGGCTCGGGCTCGGGCCGGCCACGACGGCTGGCGGTAGCGAGAGGCCATGCGTGCCCGCCGTTGGCCATTAAGGCTGCGCATGACAACGCTTCGTTCCCGAGAAGAGTTTTTTTCAGAAATAGTTCTTTTCTATTTCTGCTCCAGAAACAATTTCTGAATAAAAGAACCCGTTTGATAATGACACAAAATTTCTATTCCCGGAATAGAAAAAAAATAGAAATGCGTTTAGTAACGCAACAATTTCTTTTTTGTATTTTTTTATTTTTTATTTTTGCCGACGGATCGCCGCCGCTGCCGACGCCGGCTCGCTAGCCACCGCCGCTACACGACCGCTGGCCGTCGACGGTCACGCCGATCGCCGCCGGAAGCCCATCGGCTGCCCCCTCCGCGGCCGACGGCCGGCGGTCGTCGGCTGCCGATGGGCTTCCGGCGGCGGTCGGCGGTGATGATCGGCGGCCAGTCGTGCGTGCGGCGGCGGCTGGCGGGCTGGTGGCAGCGGCTGGCGGGCTGGTGGCGGCGGCGACCGGCCGGCCGGCCGTGGCGGCGATCGGCGGCCGACGGCGACCGGCGGTGGCGGCCGGCGGCGACCGGCGGTGGGCGGTGGCTCCGGGCGGTTGACGATGGTTGGGGCAAGAAAATAAAATTAAAAAAAAAAAAGTAAACTTACTTTTTAGAAATTGTTCCCAGGAACAAGAAGCAACTTTTTTTGTTTCTCAAAACTGTTCCCGGGAACAAAACGGGAACAAAAAATTGAGAAATTGTTCCCGGGAATAAATGTTTTACCAAACAGGTTTCTGTTCTTTTTTTGTTCCGGGGAACAAAAGAACAAAAACCATGAGAAACAGAAACGTTCTCATGCGCTACATAAAAGCGTGAGAGGGAGAGTCGGCCAGAAGGGAGTTCGTTCGGAGAGAAAGGAGAGGGAAATCGAGAGAGAGAGGAAGCCTTCGGCAGATCTCGGCTCGGAGACGTTGCGAGGCGGCCAGCCATAGCTCGATTCGTCTCAAGCTCGCCCTCTAGCCGCCGTCTCCGATCCGGTAGCGACTCTCGCAATAAAACGCTCATCCCATTGAACCCCCTGCTTCGCCATGTTCCGAGTAAGACGTGGAGACTCACTGTCTTCGGTTCATGCTTGTGTCAGGTCTGAATAAGTTGGTTGCCTTGATTCTGAACATTGCTTGACGATTTCCTTCGGATTTGGATGCGCGTTCGAGTCCCGTGTGGGTTAATGCCTTCTTCTCAAGCCATGCTAACTACATGTTCGATGAAATGCATAAGCCAGATCCATGATTGTCATCTCGCATTATCTATTGTTAGAAAAAGCGAACCTATCATATTTTAGACATTCTTTGTTTTGACCACTGGCCACTTGGCGCATTTGCTTCCTTCCACTCGTCATCGACTTGATTTTTACCATATCCAAACATTTTACAGATGTGGCTCAATGGAAATGGATGGTGATTCTCGACGAGAAATACGGTCTTTAAATCACTGATATGAATGAGGATTTTAGGTAAAAATGCAAACTAGCCGCATCTCAACTTTCTCAATTCACATCCTGTGCGTATTTGTTCTGCCCGGTTTTTGTTTGAAAAAAAAAAAATTTGATGGCTCGTAGCGGTGCTTGGAAGAGATGGTTAATGGCATTGTATGTGGATGGTGGTGCGTGGTGGCTGGACATACTTTGTGGTTGTGCTCAGCTTACTTTTAACTTGAAGCTTGACTTGTGTTCGTGTGTAAGTTCCTGGAGGTTCTCAGTCTGCTGGGGAAGGAGGCTGTGGGCGTTCTTGTGGGGTAAGAGACAATGTTGAGATGGCCAGAGTGGTGCGTTATGGGCTTAGTATGGGCCGGGTTTATTTCTGCGAAGAGGGCTTGATGCAAAATGCCCTAATTGAGTCCATGGGGCCAGGTTCGTAAGACCAGTCGCAGCCCGCGCCCCTAATTCCAGAATTAAAACTTTTTTTAAAATAGTTTTTGTAAATAAAAAAATCCAAAATATTAAAAAATTAAAAAATTAAGAAAAATCAGAAAATGCTTGGAAATAGGTCTTCATTGAATTTTTAAGTTTTAGTATTATATGTGACTTGGTTTCAATTGATTAGTATACATATAGCTTAGTCCTAGCGGACTATCCTTTTGAAAGAAATTGAATATGACTTGGTTTTAACTCACGGGAGGATCATGTCTTGGGATCATGTATCGGATTTTCTTTTCCACGTTTGCTTTAAAGTCATTTCAATACTTGGGTATTTGTTTACGACACCGTCTTTCAATAAGTTGGTTGTTTATCGCTTTCCTAGAATAGGTTAGGATTAGTTTAGGCTTTGATGAAAATGAATCATACAAAAACATTTGCATGATCATTTAGTAACTTTGATGCCTTTTGGACTATAATTGACAATCAAGACTGTGTGACTCCTTAAGTAGTGACCTTCCAAGTTAGAGGAATTGAAAGGGCATTGATAGACATTAGTGTAATCAAATGCCCAACCCTAAACTCTTTGGTTGCGTAGGAATCATGGCGATACTCTCGACTTCTCGATTGGTTTTTAGTTGACCCCAATAGTTTAGTAGCGACTCTTAGAAATACTTAAGTTGTTAAGAACTTAAAAAATTAAATTTAACATTGTGCAAGGTATAAGTTTAGGAGAACTACATCTAATCAAGAGTCATCAGCCTAAATTAGACAATACCTCTAAACTTATATATTTCTCTTTCCCTCCAAATGGAAAAGTTAGGTCACGATAGCTATATTATTGCGATTCACCAAATAGTGGATGGAATATAACAAAATTTTAAATTTCATATTTAGTCCCATCATGATTGGAAATTGAAATGACCAAACACAACATTTCCAATAGATTCATGCAGGCAGGATACTTAATGCATTAGCTACAACACTATGTGGCCTAGTATCCATCGTTTACATCTACAACTACTAGGGTTCCCCCCACATGTGGAGCTCGGTAACACCCAATATATATATAGTATCAAAGCTCCTCTGTGGATCGCTCCTTTATGATATCAGAGCCAGTGGGAAAATATAGTCATAGATCCAAGTCCATTTAGTGGAAACATACTCTCAGGTGAGTGCTGCGTCTAGAGTGGGCCAGGCCGTAAGTCTTGGAAGGGGTAGTGAAACCGTTGGTTTAGCTTTGGTAATAAGCCTAAGATTATGTGAGTACAGACCTACAAAAATGAGCTTACTTAAAAGATCTATATCTTCATCTAGTTCTTTATCACAAATGTCCGCAAATCAAGGTCCTATACAAAGAGAAGAAGTAAGAATAGAAGACTTTAACAAATCAATAGAGAATTGGGAAATCCCTAAAGTTCAACTTAAAGAAATATATAAACAATCAAAATTGAAATTTTCAAAAAATTAGATTATTTTATAACCACAAAAGAAAGAGATGTTCTTCTTTCAAATTCTTATGAGATAATTGGTCTCTTAAATCAGGAATCAATCAAAAAAAACATAAACAAAGATATAACTACATCCATGTAGGTCATCGAAAAACCTTCGATGTTGTCGATTACCCAACACAGGCTCTAATACCAGTTGTTACGAAATCACACGTCAAGTTCAGAAAAATGCCACAAACAAACAACCACGGGACAAAATATAATAATAATAACAAAATTAGAAGAACACGCCAAAAATTTATTATCGAAGTTCACCCGAACCTAGGCTACGTCTCCACACAAAGATACTTTGCAAATCTATTAGATTTCGAAGAAAGTTGGAATACAATGATGATATCAAGATCATGGCACAAAGAGACTAAGAAACTTCACCAAAAAAAAAAAAAAAAAGAAAGAAAGAAACTCATTTTTTCTTCTCTCTTTTTCTTTTCTCTCTATTTTTTTTCTTAGTGTCTTAACAGTTAACGTCTTTCTATCGTTAATATTAAGGTGTAGCTTTTAACCTAAAGCAAATTTAATAGAAAAGATCAGAAAAAAAGCTCCTAAAAAATTTGGCTTCATCTACAATATTAACCACCCCCAAGCCAAAAAAAAAAAAAAAACCCTTTCTTTCTTAAGTTATTAATTGTATGTTCACATGAATTATTCTAATTAGATACTCCTGGTCTAACATTCCAAATTCTCTCCAATTTGAGTTGATCCAAATAACCTTCTATTCCAATCACGTCTTCATCGACCCTTAGCATTTGATTGGTTTTCCTATAACCACTCCACACTCCATTATTTCCTCATGACGTGTTCACACAGCCACCTTCTATGATTTCCTACCATTTCACATATCTAAGGGGATGACCCACTCAAATATGTTATCTAGAAATTATGTCTACCCACTAATTTGTCCTCTCTAGTAGTGGAATCCCTGATTCTCTCGAAATGAAGAGCTCTCTCTCTCGAAATGTAGAGTGATTATCAGAATTTGGGTATTTATGTTTGTTCGTGTCAAACCCACGCGCCACAGTCAAGAACCAGTTCGATTTGCCCTAATTCGCGCTACATGCAATGCTTCGTCTAATTTCACTGCTACTCTATCTTGTCCATCTTTCCCTTCCTTTCTTCTCTTGCACCATTGCCCAACCGGAACCCTGTCTCACGCACCTTGAACGCCTGCCCCTTCTCTCCATGAAGGAATTCCCTGCTGCTCGTTCCTTTTTTCACCATCATCGAAGATTGAAGTTCGATTCAAGTTCTAATCTATGGCAGACGCCAGCCATCCCCTGTGTCAACAAGACTTGGCTGCATGCATTGGCCCGGTGTGCGCTTCATATCCGAGGTTAATTTACTCCATCTTTTCTACTGGGTTTATCTCTGTTTATACTTAGACTGCTGCCCTTTGCCCGACGATATGGGGTTCTCTTTAGATTTCGGCATAGGCTCTTATATTTTGACTTAGCTCTGCCTTCCAACATCCACGGACTATGGCCTCCGAAAATCAGGAGGAATCCATGCGCTTGGCTGCTTTGTGTCAACGCTTAGGCCGACTATGCTCTGCACATGAAATAGAAGTATGGGATGAGGAACCAACACCAGCAATTTTGGAAGAATGTAGACTGATGTTAGTGGGCAAAGTTCTTACAAAAACCTCTATTAATTTCCAGGCATTACAAAGTACTTTAAAATGTGTATGGAGGATCGACAATGTCGACTTTGCTCAATGTGAAGGAGGCTTATATTTGGCGAAGTTTCGGTCAGAAAATGAGAAACAACAAGTATTGGAGGGTGGTCCGTGGCTATTTTCTAGTAACTTAGTCTGGTTCAAGCCTTGGATTCCTCACACGCCGTTACTCTATTATGACTTTACCTGCTGTGCATTTTGCGTACAAGTTATTGGTCTGCCCTTGGAATGGACTACGGAAATGATGTTAAGAAAGGCAGTAAATCAGCTTGGCGAGGTCTTAGAGGTACGAGTAGATTTTAAAGAAGGCTCGACCTTATGGGCTGGGCGGGTTAAAGTAGAGATTCAGTTGAATGAACCTTTAAAAACTGGCAAACTAGTGAGGATTGAAGGGAGGATGTTGTGGCTGGATTTTCGGTATGAACGTTTGTCTCATTTCTACTACTCATGTGGCAGAATTGGCCATTATGCCATGTATTGTGAAGAGTATCCTTTTGATGAAGCCAAAATGGATGGAAAAGAGAAGATGGCCTTTGGTCCTTGGTTAAGAGCGGAGGTTCGCCAATCTAGCCCTTATTGGAATGCATTCTACAACCCCCCGACCACTCAGGAACAGAACGAGGAGACCATACCTGAGATGCCTCCAGCTCTATTGCCAGCTGCCTCTCTACTGCCCACAATGACAACTAGTACTATAGTCATCATTGCCCCATCAGTGCAGCCTCATCCTATTCCAAGCATGCCACAACAGCAACCACAGCAACCATTTCCAAAGAAAGGACACATCATTACCACGGCTTTAATCCCTACACAAGAAAAATAGAAAGGTCAGCTAAGCAATCTCATCGATTTCCCACAACGTAAAAAAAAAAATGCAAGGTACCCGCGTTAGTCCCAAGTTGGCACCAGCAAAGAAGCAGAAAAGATATGCCCCATATGAAATGAAAAATGTCATTCCTGAAAATTTTGAAGATACTCAATTAATGGAAACACCAGTATTAGACACCTCTGAAGAGAATCAGTGGGCTTTGGTGGCTAGCTCCAAACAGCCACCGCCTTACAAATGAAGATAGTTTGCTGGAATTGTCAGGGTTTGGGCAATTCGCTGACAGTTCAAGCTTTAAAGGCCTTGACGGCCAAAGAAAAGCCCGACTTTTTGTTCCTAATGGAGACAAAGAATTCTGAGATAGTGCTTCAGCGTTTGCAACGATGTTTACATTTCAGTCACTCTTTTGTACGTAATCCCGAAGGCCTAGCAGGAGGCCCGTCAGCTTTTTGGAATGACACAGTGTCAGTAGACATACACAGTTCTTCGGCAGAATTTTTTGATATTATATGTTGGGATCTAGGGGAAGATAAGCTAATGCGTTTCACCTGTCTCCATGCCCCATCCTCCTACCATAATCGACAAATGCTATGGGATAAACTTCGCTTGATTAGCACTTCAAACACTCTACCTTGGATTTGCGCCAGAGACTTTAATGAAATCCTATATGCTTGGGAAAAAGTAGGCGGGTGATCCCCAGAAAGGCATAGACTTTAATCTTTTCGAGATGTTATTAATGACTACGCCTTTATGGAGGTTGAAAGTAAGGGATGCAAGTTTACGTGGTCCAATAATAGGGATGGTCCAGATCAGGTTAAGGAACGGTTGGATCGTGTGATGTGCACAACGGAGTGGCGAATTCTATACCCTGAAGCCCAAGTCTTCACGTTGCCCGCCCTGGGTTTTGATCATAGCCCCCTTATCATATTCACATCACCACCATCTTCAAGAGGCCAATGCACTTTTGTTTTTGAGGCTTATTGGAACCAAGACCTGGAGTGTCGAGGGGTGATCGCTAATACATGGAATTCAATCTAGGTACGCAATACCAATCTATTACACAAACTCAGAATTGTCTCTTATCATCTACAAAAGTGGAGTAGATTAAAGTTCGACAATGTTCAATTAAAGGTGCCAGCACTACAATAGCAGCTCCAATCACTTGTTAACAGGCCTTACAGCACTAGTAATGATATCGAAGAAGCTGCCCATCTCCGTGGGAAAATCAGAAACCTTTGGCAACAGGAAGAACAATTTTTGGGCTATGCGATCCAGAGTTAACTGGCTACAGTGGGGCGACAAGAATAGTAAATTTTTTCACGCAACTACGGTTCAATGGAGGCAACGAAATAGGATTGGGATGTTAAGGGACGAAAGCCTCAATTGGGTGAGAGAAATACTGATCCTAAAGGAGATGACGTATGATTTTTTTCTGCCAATTATATACTTTTGTGGGTTCCCGTGAGTACAGACTGATACTAGCTCAATGTCAACCTTTAGTGACTGAAGAGATGAATGCATAGTTAACTGCTGTGGTCACAATAGAGGAGGTAAGAAAGGCAACGTTTCAGTTGGGTGCGACGAAGGCTCCAAGTCCCAATGGTCTGAATGGACTATTTTATCAGACCCATTGGGATATCATTCAACAAGACATATTCAGATTAGTTCAAGAGTTCTTTACTTCGAGGGTCATGCCTGTTGAGCTCAACAAGATGGTCCTCGTGCTCATTCCTAAGATCAACCACCCTGAAAGCCTAGATCAATTTAGACCAATTAGCCTCTGTAATTATGCTTATAAGATTATTTCTAAGGTATTGGCGAATCGTCTAAAACCTTGGCTTGGTGACCTCATCTCAGTAGAACAAGCTGCCTTCATGAGTGGGCGTCAAATTCAGGATAATGTTTTAATTATCTAGGAGGTTATTCATCATTTCAAGACAAGGATAAGAAAGCGTCACTTTAATGTAATGCTCAAGATGGACATGCAAAAGGCCTACGATAAAATTGAATGGAATTTCCTACAGGATTATCTACTTACTTTGGATTTTCATCCCTCATGGGTTAGCTTGGTGATGCAATGTATTACTACTACATCCTTAAGTGTGTGTTTTAATGGGGAACAACTGCGCTACTTTCGGCCATCAAGAGGGTTACGTCAGGGGGACCCGCTATCACCTTACATTTTCATATTAATGGTGAATCTCCTATCCACCCTTATTCATCAAGCCATCAGTATGGGCCAACTCCAAGGAATTCAACTAAACAGGTTTTGCCCTACTCTTTCCCATCTTTTCTTTGCTGATGATTCGGTGTTCTTCCTCAAAGGCACCCTTATGGAATGTCAGAATCTGGCTAACCTATTGAATCAGTATTGTCTTGCAACTGGCCAAGTCATCAACAGGAATAAGTCTAGAATGTTTTTTCCAAAATTCTGTCCATTGAGTCTTTAGCACAATCTAGCGGCAGAATTTAGGGTGCCAGTGTTGCAGAAATATGGGAAATACTTAGGCATGCCTTCTGATTGGGGAAGATCCAAAAAAGACATGTTTAGTTGGATATTAGGAAAGGTAAATGCCAAACTTGAGGGTTGGAAAGAGCTTTTACTGTCGAAGGGAGGTAAAGAAATCCTACTCAAGTGGTTGTACAGGCTATCCCGCAGTACGCTATGTCCATCTTCAAAATTCCTATATCCCTTTGTCATAGGATTGAACAAAAAATCTCCAATTTCTGGTGGAGGAATGACAAAAGAAGGTTGGTGTTCATTGGCAGAACTGGGAGTTGTTAAAAATGAGCAAGGCGAGTGGTGGGTTAGGGTTTCGTGATCTGTTAGCTTTCAGTAAGGCGCTACTTGGTAAGCAGGCTTGGCGCCTACTTCAACAACCCCACTTGTTATGGTGTCGACTGTTCAAGGGTCTTTACTTCCAAACTAAAGAATTTCAGTCAGCTGAGTATGCAACGAGGCCATCTTGGGGCTGGCGGAGTATCCTTTGTGGCAGAGACGCCATCCTACCTAAGGTAAGATGGTCGGTAGGGGATGGGAGAAACATCAACATTCGCGAACTTAGCTGGTTACCAATTGGCCCTATTGGAGGCCCAGCTATACGAGAGGAACCAAAGTTGGTGGGGGGTCTTATAGACCCTATCCAACACACCTGGAATGTTCCTCTTATATCAGCATTATTTGACAGCAGTATTATGACCGAAATACTCAAAATACCGATCAGACCATTACATGCCACTGATCAGTTGGTGTGGATAGCCACTAGGGATGGACAGTACACAGTTAAAAGCAATTATAAGACTCTCGCCAGTAGAACAGCCGAACAGAGGGACCACCAAGCATCATCATCATACCAACCACCTAGCAAACTTTGGCATAAAATATGGACACTCAACACAGCACAGAAGATCCGTATATTCCTATGGGCATATCACCTCTGATCCTATATGTGAAATCTGCAACCAAAACTCTCTAGAAACGATTGAACACATATTCTTCTTTTGTTCATGGACAACAGGGATTTGGAATCACTCACAACTCAACATCTCAGTATCTCCTCTAAATATTCATCACCTAGATGCGTGGATCACAGCAAGAGCAACAGAGCCGGAATCTATACCTGGATTGTAGATGATCGCCCATGTCCTATGGCAGATTTGGTGCTCGCGCAACAACTACATCTTTTGCTACATCCGTCCAAATCCAACGCAAGCTGTCGTAGACGCTCTCGCACAAACACAGATCCATTGCCTTTCCTCCCAACACACTCAGCGACCCGGGGACTCCAGAATAGGGGACTCCACTGTTCGTCCATCACCACCCGTCTGGATACCTCCACAACGTGGATTCCTCAAATGCAATATAGATGGATCTCACTTTTCAAGCAGTCATCAAGGCACTATGGCCTGTATAAGCAGAAATGATCAAGGGATTCTTACTGATGTTTACACGTGAGGATTTCTAGCAGCTTCAGCATTTCAAGCCGAGGTACAGGCGCTTGCTTTGGCTATTAAACGTCTACTGGAACAGGGTCTCAACATGGAGAATATTATCATGGAAAGCGACTGCTTGGTCTTGATCGACATCCTTCAAGCAAAACGAATACCGCCGTGGGAAGAACGTGTGCTATTTGCAGAGTTCGACTCCTTGCTATCTATGTGCCCTAATTTGCGACTACAACACTGCAAAAGAGAGGCAAATGGGGTTGTGGATTGGTCCGCTAGGGCCCATGGTAGAACTGATCTGGCCCATAACTGGAATATATTTCCTCCCTTTAGGTTGCAAAGTTTGGTAGCTGCAGAAGCTATAGCTTCAGGATGTAACGCCTGATTCCTTTGTAATGCTGCCTTTAAGTAATGAAATACCTATATTACCGACCAAAAAAAAAAAAAACTCCTCCCCCCAAAAAAAAAAAAAAAAAACTTTCTTTCTAAAGTTATTAATTGTATGCTCACATGAAAAATTCTAATTAGATACTCCTAATCTAACATTCCAATTTTTCTATTAAATTCTAGTTGATAGCAGAATCTTGTTTCATTTCATTGCACGACAAAGAAAAGTTCAGAGGGAGTGTTTCACGACAGCTATAGGACGCCTCTGTTCATACCATGTTTAGAGATCATCAGCAAATGAAAATCAAAATGATAAGGAGGGTGAGTAGATTGGCATCAACTCTGTGTTTCAATTGAACGATTCCCGACTTGTTGAAACGAAATCAAGACTCGCCTGTTGATTTTAGTTGAAATTATCATGTGCAATTTGAGGTTAGAATCATACCACTGAGGAACACTTTAACTTGCACTGGTTAATGATCCTTTCGCTTATTTTTATAAGTTAAATTAAACAAGCCAACTACGTTGTAAATTCAGATACATAGGACAGTCCGGCAAGAAATTGAGCTTGTATTGTGCGTATATTTCGCATTTCCCAAATATCATTTCCACCCTTCGCTCTCCCTCGATATACATTTTTTTTATTTCATAGCATCTACTAATTCAACAGTAACACACTCCTCAAATGATGACACGTCAATTTCATCTTTGATACAAATGTCAATAATCTCTTTCATCATAGAAAGCAATTGTAACTGTCTAATTCAACAAACAAGCCCTAATGTAGTATTTGCAGTTCAGTGACACCTGTAAAATTTTGTAAGAGTCGGTTTTCTTTTAATTTATTTGAAAGATGGTAAATTTTTAATTGTGCTGCTTTGTTGTTAAAATGTTACCCGATAATCAGAAAATGACAAGATTGAGTATTATGGTATCAGAAATTTACCAACAATTAGAAATCTACCATGAAATTTCTAGGATTTTTCCTTAATTGGACCCTTCACCCTTCCAGAAAGCTGTGAAATTTTTTTTTATGATAACTTCCATTCTATCAGCCTCTAATATAGCCATATCCTCAGTTTATTTTCTTATCGACCAATAGCAATTTAAAAGCCAGAGCAGCCGATTTTAGACATTTATTTATTTTACTCACAAAGGTTAAATTTCAAGTAAAGCATAGAGTCAATTTCTGTTACTCATTAAACTAATGATGCGTACATTATTATTATTATTATTTTTAACTTCTACTATAATTTAGGTGATGGTGTACATGAAAACTGGGAGAATTATCAAAAAAGTCTTAAACCTACAGTAACTGTGCAAATTTAGTCATAAACTTTTTTTTTTTGCCAATTTAGTCCTAAACCTTTTATAATTGTGCCAATTCAGTCCATCCAGCCAAAATTGGCCCGCCGGACGCGACGTGGACACCGGCCGTCGGCGAATGCGACGTGGCAATTTTAATATTTTTGTAATATTTTTTTTGAATTTTTAAATATTTTTTTGAATTTTTGAATTCTTTTTTTCCCCATTTTCTTCTTCCTCTAGCTAGTCGGCGCCAGCCAAAGGCTAGGGCTGGCAAGGTTAGCCTTGCCAACCATTGGCGATAGGGGTGAGCATGGTCCGAGTTGGGCCGATCCACCCCCTACCCCTAAGACTAACCCGCACAGCGTTGGTCCTCAATTTTTGGGACCGATGACCAACCCTATTGAGCTTGGGAGCGAGGACTGAACTAACCCAATGGGTTTGGTCCGATTCTAGGGTCAACTCGGGACCAATCGATAATTGTTTATTTTATTTTTTGTACTCCTTAAAAAAGCAATTGAGGACCGAAGTAACCCAATGAGTTCAGTCTGGTTTCGAGGTCAACCTAGGACCAACCAATAATTTTTTTATTTTATTTTTTGTACTCCTTGAAAGGGCAATCGAGGATCGTAGTGACCCAATGAGCTCGATGATGAGCGAGGTCAGCTAAGAAAGGCAAGCGGTGAGGGTCAAGTGGGGTGAGTGTCGAACAGAATGAGCATCAAATGTTGAGCGGGGAGCAACAAGCCAAGTGAGCATCGAGCAGTGAGTGGTATGAAGCGGTGAGCAGCAAAAGTGACCCAAAGCGAGTGAGGCGAGTGTTGAGTAACGAGCGAAGAAGTTGTTTCTTTCGATTTTGGCAAATTGAAGACTAAAATGACAAATAAAACAAAAGAGAACGAATACTCTAGAAGGATGCCATAAGGTGCATTTTTTGATGCCATGAGGATTCCTTACAAAAACATTTTCCTTTGTCGCGACCAAATTTTCGGGTGTGAACCATCTAGGGTTTGGCTAATGGATTGTTAAGCCTAGACTTAACTCGGGCTCTCCCAAGCCCATACCAATTCACGACTTAGATTTAAATTTCTTAATATGCAATTGATTTTTAATTAGGAGTCGCCACTAATCTATTTTTAGTGGGTTGATTAGAAACCCAAGTAAAGTAACGGGAGATTCACTTTACTCCTACAAACCAGAGATTTGGGTAAGGGAACTTGATTACACTAGATTTTTCTAACGCCCTTTCGGTACCATTTTTTTTATTTTGAAAAAAAAAAAAGTTTTCCAGGCAGATTGAATTGATTTTAAACTATCTCCCTAACATGTGAGGTGTTCATGCAGGTGCGCAAACTACCAATTTAACACCCAAGAAAGCAATTAAATAATGCAAGACTTACCTCAAAGCAACAAAAGCATCTGCAGTGTTAAATTAAAATCCATATCAACAACCCTAGATATGGTTTCTAATTAACAAGCAATTACTCAATTTTTGTTTTCTCTTTTTCAATGAAAATATAGTCCATATGCAATGTAATGCTTCTAATCTAATATGAAATGATATGGCATGACAATATGTCATAAACTATATGAATGAGTAAAAAAAAAAAACTAATGATTTCTTAATGAACATGCAATAATTAAATATGCAATCTAAATTAACTAAATGACTTAATTCTAATGACGTGCAATGCAATGCAATGACGTACAAAATTATTTCAACTAAAATGACATGCAACATGCAATTTAATATGCGAGCTATATGTCACGCGACATTTAATAAATGACCTAATCTAATGACGGACAATTTCTAATTAAATGGACCTAACAACAATCAATAAATGACGTTCATTTCATGAACCTAATTCTATATGACATTGACATTTTTATTTTCCTAACAAAACATAGGAGAGATTATCTACCTATAATTGATAAACATGCAATCCTAACATGCAATGACGTGCAAAGAATGCCCTAATTCAACATGATATATGCATGATGATTTTTTGTGTTTTTATATTAATTTCGAAATTAAAATTTCACATGCAATTCAAATAATGATAAAACTAACATCCTAAATGAATGTGCTTTCTTTTTTTGGTTTTCTTTTCCTTGATTCAAAATAAAATTATTATTCTAAAAAAAAAAAAAAACCTAATCCTAATTCAACTTTTTTGGATTTTAAATTTCAAAATAAGATTGCAATTTTAATCCTAAACAAGAAATATTCTAAAGCAAATCTATTCCTAACTCATATATCTTTTGGATTTTTCTTTTACGAAAACAAGATTGACTCAACCAACTTGATGATAGCAAATCAAACAAGATAAAATTGATATCCAAAAATTGATGAACCATATCTCGCGCATGAGATCGGGTTGGCCAATTTTAAATTAAATCGCGAATCAAATGTCGGGCTTGAGATTGGATTGTCGATTTTTGTAAGGGATTGCGAGTCGGATTTCGGGCGCGAAAATCGGATTGTCAATCCCTAGCATGAGGGACTTTTCACGTCGGAATCTCAACCATTCATTTAGGAATAATCCTACTAAAAAACAAAGTAAATAAATGAAAATAACATAAAAAATAAAGTAAAAAGAAAAAACTACCTAATTGATTTTCCTTTTTTTCTTTTGTTTTTCTGTTTTCTTTTTTTGCCTTCTCGAGCACGGCTTGCTCGTAGGTCTCCAAGGGCAACCGGTCATCCGTCGGTCGGAGCTCGGCGAGGGCAACCGGCGGCGGGTTGGAGAGTTGCAGGCACGGTGCCGACGAAAAGCTCGGGCAGAGGATGGCAGGGTGCTTCACGGATCGATGTGGTGGCGCAAAGTGCTAGCTAGGCGTCGAAGCAGGGGGCTGTCCGTCGAGGCTTCTGGCAAAGGACGGCAAGGGCAGGGGCGACGGCGGAGGCGAATCGATAAAGGCTTCGTGAATAGGGGTGCTGCAAGGGTGTCGGGTCGGAACGAGTAGCGATCCGGCTCGGGTCCGGCTCTAGCAACAACAGAGGCGCGGCGAGGGGCGCTGGCGCTCGGGCGTCCAGATCTGGCGTGGCAGCAGCGCTGGTGTGGCGGCGACGCAAGATCGGGGCAGCGATGGCGAACGGGAACAAGCGGAGCACGGGGGTGGGCAGATCTCGGCCTCTGGACAGCAATTGCAGCACGAGCTTGCGGGCGATGGAGCGACGATAGCAAGGCAACAAGGGCGTCGTTGCTGTAGTAGCCAGTAATGGACGGCAGCCGCGGTGGGCTTCGGTTCCGGGCGGCGTCGATGTGGCGAGGTGGCGGCGTCCGGCGAGCAGCGAGCGCGGGCAAACAGCAGTTGAGCCCACCGAGGAAGAAGAACAGTTCTTCTTCCCCTTTTCTATTTCTTTCTCTCTCCTCCCGTCTCCTTCCACGTCACTTTCTCCATCTATCTCCTCCTGTGCTCTAGTGCACTTTTCAGAAAAAGGAGAGGTTTTTCTTCTTCTTTTTTTCGACGAAGAGAATCCTCGAAAAGCCCCCCCTTCTCTCACCGTACACAATTGCTTTTATAGGTAAAAATAGGTGATGTTTGTAGAATATTTTATCTCGCTTTTTTAATATACACGAAGATAATCTATAACCTCCCGATCACCCAAAATCCTCTTATTTTCTTTATCTCCTTAATTTTCCCAACGATCTTATCACTTAAAGACTAATAATAAGATTGCAACCTGATTCTAAAAACCACCATAATATCGCATAAAATCTCAATTTCCCACGAGATAATTAATTTAAAAAATAATGGGCTTGGGCTAATTTGCTCTTTTCATGAGCCTAGCCCGGCCTACCAAACTAGAGCTCATAAACATAAATTTGAACCCATTCACCACCGGTCCAATAAATGCAAAAAAAATAAATGCACCTACAACTAAATGCTATGCAGTTAATTAATTAATTAATTAATATATTTTTTAAGGGTTAAAATTAATCCCTAATTCCTTAATGCGATAAATGACTAAACGGGTAGCCAAAATTTATGTGTCAACAGCTGCCCCTCTTTGAAGGTGCGCTCGAAGAGGTTGCCTTCAAAGATAAATTGAGACTTAAATTTTGACTATGCACATGCATTGAATGATTTTTTGATTTTTTTTTGTCGGGAAATGAATCCCATTTTTTTTTAAAAAAATGCAACTCATATGATGCATGTAAATGCTAATGCAAATGCATGATGTGAAAGGAAAGAGCGTACCTACAATTACTTACCAGTCAGTGCGGTAGAGCATCTTGAGGTACATGATAAGTCCCTGTTTACTCTACAAGTACCCAACTCTCACTCAGGTTCCTTGAAAAGTGTAACGGGTAATAGATTGAGACATCCAGATCTAGACTGAGATGTCAAGATTTTTTAAAACTCGAAATACCTAGATCTAGATTAAGGTATAATGAAGAAGCTCGAAAAACAATCACATCCAAAGTGAAATGTTTAACAAAAAGAATTAAGACATCCAAATCCAAACTGAGATATCAAGATTTTGTGCTCGAAATACCTAGATCCAAACTAAGGTATAATGAGAAGGATTGACAAACATTCACATCCAGAGTGAAATGTTTGAATGAAAATAATCGAGACATCCGGGTCCAGACTGAGATGTCGAGATTTTTGTACTCAAGATACCTAGATGTAGACTAAGTATAACGAGAAAGGTCGAAAAAAACATTCACGTCCAGAGTGAAATGTTTAGACGAAAATAATCAAGACATCCGGGTCCAGACTGAGATGTCATGATTTTAGAAGCTCGAAATACCTAGATCCAGACTAAGGTATAACGAGGAAAGTTGAAGAACATTCACATCCAGAGTGAAACGTTCAACGAAGAAAATTGAGACATCCAGATCCAGACTGAGATGTCAAAATTTTGGAATGCAATTTGTATGCAAATGGTAAAGGAACCTACCTAGAATATCTTACCTTCAAGGAGGGTAGAGTGATTCAAGATAGTCGGTGTTACATGTTCAGGACCCGTACCTTTCTACAATCGCCTAAAATAATAATGAAGAGACTACTTTCCTAGGACCCGTACCTTTCTACGGTTGCCTAGTAGAGCAGCAAGGTTTTGTAAGGAAACTACTTTCCTAGGACTCGTACCTTTCTACGGTCGCCTAGTAAGGCAGTGTTTCGTTGTGTCTAAGACCCGTACCATTCTATGGTTACCTAAATAGGGATTTACCTTCCAGGACCTGTACCATTCTACAGTCGCCCGAATAGGGAAATAGATGTTGTCTAGGACTCGTACCATTCTACGGTCACCTAAACGGGAGTTTACCTTCCAGGACCCGTACCATTCTACGGTCGCCTGAATAAGGAAATAGATGTTGTCTGGGACCCATACCATTCTACAGTCGCTAAACAGGGGTTTACCTTCCAGGACCCGTACCATTTTACGGTCGCCTGAATAGGGAAATGGATGTTGTCTAGGACCCGTACCATTCTACGGTCGCCTAAACGGGGATTCACTTTCTAGGATCCGTATCATTCTACGGTCGCCTAAATGGGAATTCACTTTCTATGACCCGTACCATTCTACGGTCGCCTAAATAAAGAATAAGTGTTGTCGAGGACCCGTACCATTCTACGGTCACCTTGACGGAAAATTGATTTTTCAGGACTCGTACCTTTCTACGGTTGCCTGAATAGGGAAATTGCTTTTCCAGGACCCGTACCTTTCTACGGTTGCCTGAATGGGGAAATTACTTTTCTAGGACCCATACCTTTCTACGGTCGCCTAAACGAGGATTCACTTTCCAAGACCCGTACCTATCTACGGTTGCCTAAATAAGGAATCATTTTCCAGGACCCGTACCTTTCTACGATCACCTGAACTGAGGTAATTTCTTTTCCAGGACCCGTACTTTTCTACGGTCGCCTGTTAGAGCAATAAGGTTGTCTAGGACCCGTACCTTTCTACGGTCACCTAAACTGAGGTTTTGCTTGGCTAGGACCCGAACTTTTCTTCGGTCGCCTAACGTTGCAGCATAGATTATCTTACCAGAACCCGAACCTTTCTTCGGTCGCCTTAATCAGACTGAATTTGGAGAAAAATCTTTGGGGGACAGCTCGATTGAGTGTCGGTGTTTTCAAAAAGGAATACCTGCACAATGACAAGTATTTAAGGTATGGATAGAGATATACTTACTTGGTATCATCTCTGTTCCTGGGGGAAATGTCTTCTGCAAAACATGGTCATAGGAGAAGTAATATGCATTTGTGATCACAAACATGCATTAATTTAAGGGAGGTTCATGCGCTGTGATTTATATCAAGCCTAAATCACCTAATTTCCATTGGGAAGGATTTCACAAAGAATGTTCCAATCTGAACACATGAGTGTCATGGATGTGCCAAATGGGGAACCTCTTGGTCTAAAAGGACTTTTCACTCATCCTCATTAAAATGGGTTATTTTATCCTGACCTTTGATGTAGGATTTTTGACAATCACTCTATCTTTTTATCATCATGCCAAACAAGGGTTCGAGCAATCTCACAAGTAGTACAAACTTACCAATCTGAGAGATCTTTAACAGGGACTGCAACGCTGGCTTGGTCAACGGCTTAGCAAAGGAGACTCTTTGAGTCGAGGCTATTAAAAAATGAATGATATTTCACAATCATCTTGGGGTTTACAAGCCAAGAAACATGACAAATGAAGCAGAAATTATCTTACTCGCACTTCTTCAAGCGATGCTTCCAAACATATGAACTTTTACGTTAATTCAAGTACCATAATCTGAAGAGACTTTGTAAGGGACGTAACGTAGGTTGGGTTCATGGGTTGAGAAACGAAATGATCATTTGGCTCAAAAAGTGTTTATGGGGTCAAAGTTGGTGATCATCTTGACATTTCCAACAATTTTCCTCCCCATCGTCGAAAATTTTCTTCACATCACAACTCCACTGATTGCAACATCTCAACATTTGAGTTTTTTTTTTTTTTTTTTTGGGTACCACCTTGTTGGAGATACGACTTACTTCATCAAGTGTTTGATTTTTTTCTTTAGGCATTGGCCTTACTTTTACCAAGCACATTGCTTTTTCATGCCCCATTTTTGCACTCTCTTTTTCTTTTTTTTGGACAAAGTCTCCATTTTTATTAGCATTGTAAATCATGCTACTTGAGTGGTTTGATTTTTCTTTCCTTGCCCCAGTATGGGGATGATCACCAACTAGGTTTAATGTGAAATGAATTCATAGGCTCAATGGGGCTATGCAATGGATAAAGTGTATAGGATAGAGAAAAAACTGCTCTTCGTCGTCCTGAGGCACTTTAAATTATCGTACAAGTCACACTATAAAAGCAATACTCGAAGATTGATGCAAGTACGAGTAAGAAAATTCCTGTCATTCATTTTAAATCTTGTCCCGATATGAGATGATTCTTGACAGGGATAATTTAAAAAGCTCTTCATATGTGTGGGCTCAAAGGGCTGAACAATGGATTTACCTGTAGTGTTTCGGGTAGTAGAAGAAACTGTCTCTCATCACCTTGGTTGATGTACCCTTTGCGAGATCACCCGTCCCCTCATGGGCATGGAATTTTTCCACACAACTCACTGGGGTCAATGTATGGAATAGGGTTTGCCTTTCATCATTCCAAAGTATCCCATTTCACACATTCAATCCATCTCACACAATTCATCAATGAAGAAAAATGCAAGATTTGCAACAAATTTGAACAATTCAATTCACCGGGGCAATTTACTCATCATAGAAATGCTTGCAGTTCAAAACATAACATGACAAATTCTATCATGAATAATACTTCTTGACAACATCAGAATTAATTGGAATAGAAAACTCATGACTACCCATTTATGCTAGGAGGGCACCTCCTGAAAGTACCTTCCTTACCACATATAGGTTGTAATTTGTAGCAAACTTGCCCCCAGGATCTTCCACCGAAGAATGATGGTTCTCTTTTACTTGCCCCAAATCTTTTTTCATTACAAGTGCGCTCTAAACCTGTTGATCACAAGTCAAGTATATGATCATTGAAACTTGATACGCTATTCTCATATGTCCCTTGTCATAACAAGTTATAGAATTATGCTCTGAGACAAGAAGCAAATGAGTCAGATAAACAAACAGGTTTAATCTGCTACAAGTTTTGGGATTTTTTTTTTTTTAGCAATGAAATGCTTTTGTTTTTGAAAAAGTTTTTGGGAAGAAGCATGAAAGAGTCCAACCCTCAGGATTTCTCCGTGGGTAATAGTTTCTTTCATGGTTGGATATCGTTATTGGACTGGTTTGGAGTACCCCGTCCTGCCCTCAAAAATTGGAAATTAAATTGTAATTTCATTGAATAGAATCAAATGAATTACATTATTGGAATGGAAAATGCAATTCCTAATCTCTAAAAAGAGAGCAAAATAAGAAATTCCTAGAAGGCGAAAACAATTCCTAAAAAGCGATAAGAATTCCTAAAAAGCGATAAAAATTCCCATGCAGGGGAATGTGCAACAGTAACAAGTTACTCTTGCAAGCTAACGTCCATGTCTTCCGAAGGTCCTTCATCATTGGTTCCTATGAAGAGGTCATCGAACGGACCTATGATTCATTCTAGGGTGTCATCAGAGTTCTCTGTCTTTGGAGGCGTCAGATCGTCCATGTCATCCCATCCACTTGGAACTATGTTGCGGGAATCAAAGTAAAAGCTGGGAGGAGCTGAATACTTCACCAGGTAATCAAACTTGCCACTAGGCTACCCCAGAGTGTCCATCACTTCCACTTCATCTTGCTTTGTCTTAGGGACATTGTCAAGTTTGGCAATGACTAGTGGGTTATCTTCCAATTCAGGTATGTCGCTATTACTCATTTGGGTCTTGTATTCCTGCTTCGAAACTACTACCTCAGGGAAAGCAGGTGCAAGAGTCAAATCCGCTCAGAGGGATTGGATTTGGGCTGTCATGAGTTGCATAAAGGTGAGCAACTGTTGGAGTTGGTATTCCATAGCGGAGATACGATCATGCATTTCAGTTTGGTCGGCCATTTTAGCTCTTGATTGCGTAATGATAGACAAACGTGAGGGATCCGTAATCACCTAATTCAAATGAATGAAAATATATAAGTACGAGGTGCAAATAAAGAATCAATCCATGACAATGATCTATCAACTTTTTTTCATCATTTTTTTTCATGAAAAGCTCTTACAAGGAGGGAATTTCCTAAAGAGAGCTAAAGAAATAGACATCCTAGTAAAATCAAATTTCCTAGACATGAATTGAAAACAAATTCTCCAAAGTTTTTTTATTTTTCCAAATGATTCATTGCATGGCAATTTCCTCATTTCATTTCTAAAAAGAATTAGATCAAATGACTATACTGGATTGTCATGGACAGACCAAAAGCATGACAAAATAAATTGCATGGTATAGGGATAGAAAACTTACTTTACCAAGAAAAATCGACGGCAATCACATAGACATGCACATGGTAAGTGGCTCGATTTCTAATCTAAAAGGCTTATCAAAGTGAAGCCACAAGGATGATCAGACTAGCCAAAGGCTTGTGGACTATGTCGAGTCCTCATGACTCCAGCTTGGTCAAAGAGCCGACCCAAGTCGTGGGCATGCGAACCGAGGTGGGTACTCTTGACACCATGAAAGAAACTTCGGGATTGAGATGGGCAACTCGTACCGTGAGCATGCGATTGGAGTGGTATTAATCTCAATACCATCCTAAATGATCCTATGCAGCCCAGGTCCGGCGGCAGATTGTGTGTGCAAAGTGTAGTGATGAATGCAAGGCATGCATGACAGTTTATATCAAGCAACACTTCATATATGAAAGTAAACCATACATTCCTACACCTCCCTGCATAACAAAGGTTAGCAAACACTTCCCCTTATACCTCACAATCTGCAAGAACATTTAACACCTAAATGTTAGGGATATACCTGTAATCCTCACTGCCAAACAAAAGCATTTTTTTCAAAAAAGAAAATTGGCCTAAGTCCACTAAGAGTTTCAAATCAAGTCCCCAGCGGAGTCACTAAGTTGTCGCGACCAAATTTTTAGGTGTGAACCACCTACGGTTTGGCTAATGGATTGTTAAGCCTAGACTTAACTCAGGCTCTCCCAAGCCCATACCAATTCGCGACTTAGGTTTAAATTTCTTAACATGCAATTGATTTTTAATTAGGAGTCGCCACTAATCTATTTTTGGTGGTTCGATTAGAAACCCAAGTAAAGTAACGGGAGATTCACTTTACTCCTACGAACCAGAGATTTGGGTACGGGGACTTAATTACGCTAAATTTCTCTAATGTTATTTCGGTGCCATTTCTTTTATTTTGAAAAAAAAAAGTTTTGCAGGCAGCTTGAATTGATTTTAAACTATCTCTCTAACATGCGAGGTGTTCATGCAGGTGTGCAAATCATCAATTTAACACCTAAGAAAGCAATTAAATAATGCAGGACTTACCTCAAAGCAACGAAAGCATCTACAGTGTTAAATTAAAATCCATATCAACAACCCTAGATATGGTTTCTAATTAACAAGCAATTACTCAATTTTTGTTTTCTCTTTTTCAATGAAAATATAGTCCATATGCAATGCAATGTTTCTAATCTAATATGAAATGATATGGCATTGCAATATGTCATAAACTATATGAATGAGTAAAAAAAAAAACTAATGATTTCTTAATGAACATGCAATAATTAAATATGCAATCTAAATTAACTAAAATGACTTAATTCTAATGGTGTGCAATGCAATGCAATGCAATGACGTACAAAATTATTTCAACTAAAATGACATGCAACATGCAATTTAATATGTGAGTTATATGTCACGCGACATTTATTAAATGACCTAATCTAATGACAGGCAATTTCTAATTAAATGGACCTAACAACAATCAATAAATGACGTTCATTTCATGAACCTAATTCTATATGACATTGACATTTTTATTTTCCTAACAAAACATGCAATTTATCTAGGAGAGATTATCTACCTATAATTGATAAACATTTAATCCTAACATGCAATGACGTGCAAAGAATGCCCTAATTCAACATGATATATGCATGATGATTTTTGTGTTTTTATATTAATTTTGAAATTACAATTTCACATGCAATTCAAATAATGATAAAACTAACATCCTAAATGAATGTGCTTTCTTTTTTTGGTTTTCTTTTCCTTGATTCAAAATAAAATTATTATTCTAAATATTAAAAAAAAAACCTAATCCTAATTCAACATTTTTGGATTTTTAAATTTCGAAATAGGATTGCAATTTTAATCCTAAACAAGAAATATTCTAAAGCAAATTTATTCCTAACTCAAATATCTTTTGGATTTTTCTTTTAAAAAATAAGATTGACTCAACCAACTTGATGATAGCAAATCAAACAAGATAAGATTGATATCCAAAAATTGACGAACCATATCTCGTGTATAAGATCGGGTTGGCCAATTTTAAATTAAATCACGAATCGAATCTCGGGCTTGAGATTGGATTGTCGATTTTTGTAAGGGATTGCAAGTCGGATTTCGGGCGCGAAAATCGGACTATCAATCCCTAGCTTGAGGGACTTTTCATGTCGGAATCTCAACCATTCATTTAGGAATAATCCTACTAAAAAACAAAGTAAATAAATGAAAATAACATAAAAAAAAATAAAGCAAAAAAAAAACTACCTAATTGATTTTTTTTTTTTTCTTTTGTTTTTCTGTTTTCTTTTTCTACCTTCTCGAGCACAGCTTGCTCGTAGGTCTCCAAGGGCAGCCGGTCACTGCTAGTCGGAGCTCCGGCAACGACAAACTAGCGGCGGGTTGGAGAGTTGCAGGCATGACGCCGGCGAAAAGCTCAGGCAGAGGATGGTGGGGTGCTTCACGGATCAATGTGGTGGTGCGGTGCTCGCCGGGCGTTGAAGCGAGGGGGCTATCCGTCGGGGCTTCTGGCAAAGGGTGGCAACCGGCGTGGCGGCAAAGCGGCGGTGCGAGCTCCAGTGGCGCCGTTTGGTTGCTGGGTCGAAAGGGAGCTCGAGTGCATGCAAGGGTGACGGTGGAGGCAAATCAGCGATGGCTTAGTGAATAGGGGTGTTGCAAGGGTGTCGGGTCGGACCGGCGGTGGTCTGGCTCGGGTCCAGCTCTAGTAACAATAGAGGCGCGGCGAGGGCGCGGCACTCGGGCGTCCGAATCGCTTGGCGGCAGCAGCGCTGGTGTGGCGGCGACGCAAGATCGGGGCGGCAATGGCGAACGAGAACAAGCGGAGCATGGCGGTGGGCAGATCTCGACCTCTGGACAGCAGCTGCAGCATGAGCTTGTGGGCGATGGAGCAACAGTGGCAAGGCAGCAAGGGCGTCGTTGTTGCGGCAGCCAGCGGTGGACGGCGGCCGTGATGGGCTTCGGTTCCGGGTGGCGTCGGCGTGGAGAGGTGGCGGCGTCCAACGGGCAGCAAGCGCGGGCAGATAGCAGTCGAGCCCACTAGGGGAAGAAGAACAATTCTTCTTCCCCTTTTTTATTTCTTTCTCTCTCCTCCTGTCTCCTCTCAAGTCACTTTCTCCATCTGTCTCCTCTTGTGCTCTGGTGCACTTTTTAGCAAAAGGAGAGGTTTTTCTTCTTCTTTTTTCAATGAAGAGAATCCTCGAAAAGCCCCTCCCCTTCTCTCATCGTACACGATTGCTTTTATAGGTAAAAATAGGTTATCTTCGTAGAAATTTTATCTTGCTTTTTCAATATACACGAAGATAATCTATAACCTCCCGATCACCCAAAATCCTCTTATTTTCTTTATCTCCTTAATATTCCCAACGATCTTATCACCTAAAGACTAAAGATAAGATTGCAACATGATTCTAAAAGCCACCGTAATATCGCATAAAATCTCAATTTCCCACAAGATAATTAATTTAAAAAATAATGGGCTTGGGCTAATTTGCTCTTTTCGTGAGCCTAGCCCGGCCTACCAAACTAGAGCTCATAAACATAAATTTGAAACCATTCACCACCGGTCCAATAAATGCAAAAAAAAATAAATGCACCTACAACTAAATGCTATGCAGTTAATTAATTAATTAATTAATTTTTTTAGGGGTTAAAATTAATCCCTAATTCCTTAATGCGATAAATGACTAAATGGATAGCCAAAATTTAGATGTCAACCATTCGTAAATTATGACTATCGATGCCGTAAAAAACATTAAAAACCTAAATTATTAAAGAATAATGTAAAATTACTTGAACTCCTCAGTAAAGAGCTATTTAATGTTGTTGATGTCATTTATTTTAAGGTTTTCTCTATATAAAAAAATTATAAATAATATATATATAAGCAGGGTTGGTCCGGGTTGAACCAACCCGGAACTCACGGGATCGAGAACCGACCCGCATAGTGCTAGCCTAGGAATTCTAAGACCAAGGACTGACTCGGTCTCCTTAGGAAGCGAACTAGGACCGGTAGGGTTGGGCCAATCTAGGGTCGATCCAAGGTTGACCCTGGATCGATGCTCACCCTTAACTAGTGAGGCTTGCCCTCACCAGCCACTAGCAAAGGCGAGCCTCGTTCGGTGACGGTGAGGCTCCTCGCCTAGGGACGGCGAGGCTCGACCTTGCCATCGCTAGGCGAGACCGAGCCATGCCGGATGTGGCGACGGCAGCCTTGCCGTCGCTGGGTGAGGCCAAGCCTCGCCGAATGTGGCGACAGTGGCCTTGCCGTCATTGGGCGAGGCTTGCCTTCGCCGGTGGTCGGCAAGGGTGAGCCTCGCCAGCCCTAGCCTTTGACCGACGCGATCGACCGAGAGAAAGAAGAAAAGGGGAAAAAAGAAAAATAAAGAAATAAAGAAATAAAAAATATTTTTAAAATTCGAAAAAAATAAAAATATATTTAAAATTGCCACGTCGGCGTTTGCCGAACGGCCGGTGTCCACATCAGCATCCGGCCGGCCAATTTTGGCAAAATGGATTGAATTAGCATAATTGTAAAAGGTTTAGAACTAAATTAGTCCAAAAAAAAAGTTTATAAATTGGCACAATTACAATAGGTTTATAACTTTTTTGGTAATTCTCCCCATGAAAACTTGTTAATTTAGCTAGATTAGGAACAAAACCAGTTTTATCAAATTGTGATATACAAGACAACATGTATATATGCGGATGGGAGTTCATATAGATGAAATTTCATTAAACACCCCTTGCTAGATAGAAAGGGATTAAAAGGAAGATGGAAGCCTTTATCTGCTTGACTTTCTACTAGCCCTGGTCATTTTCTGGTAGCGACATAGTCTCTCTTTTAGAAGCTTATATCTCAGGCAAAAAGAGCGTCGGGCCATAAATGTTCAACTGATCAATTGAATCACGTAAGGTTTGGTTAAAGACTGAGTTGATGGCTTCGATGTGAAATTGTTTACATTTGGTGATGTGGAAAATTGAACTCATGTGACGTGCATTTGCAAACATAATTCCATTCCTTAATGACTATGCAAAATATATATATATATATACACACACATTCTTTCTTGTACTTCAATCTCAACAAATGCAGTTAAAAACCATGTATTTGACTTGCATCAGCATTTTAAGAGGAATATAGACAGCTTCCATCAGGAAAGAGCATTAGCAATACCACTACTTAAGTACGGTGGTCAGTTTGGTTTAGTAACATTTCTATTGATTATTTAAATGTCATCATTTCTAAAGAACGTTTACTTGAGTGACTCTTGTAACACATCTTCAACGACGTGTGAATTTATTTTAATAAAAATATCTGCAATGAATTTTTTTTTTTTTTTAAAAAGAGTTAAGTCTAAAGTGGGAAATCGTCCAAATGCCATGGATTCCGAACCCGAAAATGACGAGGCATCGAAGAAGGATTGATCAAGGGGAATGGCTGATCTCTCTCTCTCTCTCTCTCTAAAACGACCACACATCAAGATGGACACTTTCTGCGTCCTTGCATGGGCTTGCAGTTCAAGGCACGCACGAGCACTCCCCTTCCCTCTCTTCTTCCTCCTGTGCATCTGCGAAGCCGTTTGCGTTATGGTCCTGTAGTACTTTAGCTGGTACGTCCATGATGGGGTGTGAACGGAACACACCGTTTCGTCTTGATGCGTTACAATGGAAAGTCACTAATGGAGGGGTACGAAGGGAGACGTATAAAAGCCTCCCGAACACAACCGTTGGGTTGGTTGGCAGATCATTCGCACCAAATTTTCTCTCCATTTCCATCAAAGAAGAAAAAGGAATTCCATTTCATTTTTGCAAGAACGATCGGCATTTACACCGTGGAAATCGGATGCTTTCCTTGTGATTGCATCCAGACTAACGTGAGGTAGTGTTGTTCGTGTTTCATCGGCAATTCAACGTTCGTTCCGGGGCTATTTGCTGTTTGCGCATCGAAATCAGGTAAGTCGTCTTCCGCCGACATGAATTCCAACATTAGTATCAGAGCCCGATCGTGATTTATGCCTTGTTTTTCATTGAGTTTTCTCATTTACCATTTGATATTGAGATCAAGAGATAGTATTCTACACTGTTTGGATCTCTGATAGTCAGAATTACCATATGAAAAACTCGAAATTAAACCAGAGCAAAGAACGGGTTCGGGGTCGCTTGCATCCATGAGGTTTTGACCATTTTTCGAAATAATTTTTTGATCAAAATTAATTTTTAAATATATAGAGTGAAAGAGCTCATCGAGACGAGTCCGACGATGGGTCGAGCGCCGCTGGGCGACGCCGGACGTGCCCACAAGCTCGGCTAGAAGCCGCTGCGAGTGGGCGCCACGCGCCTAAAGCGCTGGACAGCCAGCGCATCCGCCACACACGCTAGTCGGCGAACCGGCACGTGCGTGACGCCCGCCCGCCGGTAAACCGGCACGCGCCGGTTGGCGAATCGACATGTGCGCGACGCGCGCCCGCCGGTGAACTGGCACGTGCCGATCGGCGAATCGGCGCGTGATGACGTCACCATGACGTCACCCAATGGTCGGTAACCGCTAGGATGACATCATCGATAACATCAGCACCAGTGACAGTTGGCTGGTCAGTCATTGACCGGCGACCCAACCCAACCGTTGACCGGTCAACGGTCAGACCGGTCAACGTTCAGACCGGTCAACCGATCCGGCGATCAAACCGGTCGGACGGGTCACCGGTCAGACCAATTGGACCGGTCACCGGTTGGATGGCTCGGACCGGTCGAACCAACCAGGAGCCATTTGGCTCGCTGGCACGTGTGCCACACTCGCCGCGCACTCAGGCGGCGCGTGGGGGCGCGTGCGAGCTTCAATTGGAATGTGGTCGATGGCGTTTGGTTCGTATGAGTGTCCTCTGCACATTGGTATAATTATTTTATACTTTTGAATTTTATAAATGTATGAAAATGCTTTGGAAACCCTATGTACGCGTATTTTTTGGGGTTTAATGCAGCTTATTCATTTGTAGCTTGTATTTTCTTGTGATTAAGGAAATATAGTAGCTAGCTTGTGTGCAAATGATGTTATATATGCTGTGTAGAGCTTGGTTCAATGATATGATGTATATATTCTAATATACTTGCAATTTTCTAGTTGCTAAAAAATTATAACAATGGTAGGAAATCCATTACATGTTGAATTGCAATTTTAATTATAGTTGAAGCATGATTGTTGTACGTTGGTTATTATCATGCTATGTTTTTGTGTTAAGGAAAAATGTAGAAATTACATAAGGTCATGTAATTTTTTTCTTAGCGGGGGTTCGTAGGTTGGTAGAATTGAAAGGAGTTCTCACCTAGAACTTAAAATTTATGCAAATTAAACTAATTAATGATAATAGAACAATTGTACATAAAAATTAATTGGGAACATTGTGAACTTTTGCTTTTCTGTCTTTTGTTGAATAATCATTAATTTAGTTTGTCTTTACTGCAAATTAAATATGTGTGTTACTCTGTATAGTGTGCTAGTATTGATTATGCATTTGTTATGTCAATGTGTTATAGTAATTGATTATGGTTTCGGCATCCAAGACCACTGTTGCTGACCTCAATAAGAGTGAGAAGCTGAACGGTGACAATTATGATATTTGGCACTCAAAAGTTCAGTACATCCTTGTGGAGCAAGAAGTTATGGAAACCCTCAACCATACAATGGATGAACCTAAGCATGGAACTCCAGCTCAATACAGGAGAGATCTGGAAGCTTATCGAGCTTGGAAAAAGAAAAATAACATTGCTCGCATCACGTTGCTGAGCTGTATGCAAGATGATCTCATGTGTGAGTTTGAGAGTTATGACAAAGCTCAAACTATGTGGGTTGCCTTGAAAGATAAGTTTATGATACATCTGTCACTAAGCTGAGGAGACTCACCATCAAGTTTGACACATTCCGAAAGAGCCCAAATGTAACGATGAGGCAGCGTATTCGGGAAATGTTAAACATGATCCGTGAGCTGAAATTGGCAGGTCACTCCATTATTGATGAACAGCAAGTTCAAGCTGTTATAAGGTCTCTTCCAGATAATTTGGAGCATATGAAAATCAATATGACGCATAATGAGAACATCGTCACTTTTGATGATATTGCGCATCATTTGGAATTAGAGAATGAGCGCCTAGAGGTTGCAAGATCCTCTACCCATGCTTATGTTGCTGAATCGAGTTTGCGCAAGGCTTCGGGCTTCAAGCGCAAGAGGAGTCTTCAGTTCAACAACAAAGGGAAGATGACTGATCAGGGACCCAAGAGGGCTAAGACCTTCCAACGCAAGAATCGTGGTGGGAAGAAGGACAAGGCCAAGATGGAGTGCTACAATTGTGGCAAGATGGGTCGTTTTGCTCGTAAATGCACTGGGTCGAAAAATGTACCCTATTACTCCATTACTTTGAGTAATGCTTTTGTTTCTAATACTATAATGCTTGCTGAATCTCATCCAATGTGGACTGTAGACTCAGGAGCAACAGACCATGTAGCTAGAGACCGAGAAGTATTTGTGGAGTATCGTCAAATACCACCTGGAAGAAGATGGATATATGTTGGGAATAACTCAAAAGTTGAAGTGAAGGGAATCGGCACATGTAAATTAATCTTACGTGGCGGTCTAAACCTATTCCTGCATGATGTCCTTTATGCTCCAGATATTCGACGAAACTTAGTCCCTGTAGTTGTTCTTCTTAGCTTAGGTTATGTATTGAATTTCCATGGTGATTGTGTTGACATTTTGTATGGAATAGTTTATTATGGTTCAGGTCATGTATTGAATGGTTTTATGGTGTTAGACATTAACTATGATGTACAATGTTAATGTTGATTGTTGTTTTTCTTTAATTGCATCTTCTAATAACGTTGAGATTGATGTAAGCACTTGGCATGCTAGATTATGTCACATTGGATTGCAAAGAATGCAAAGATTAGCTAGAGAATGCATTTTGGGGTCACTCACTAATATTAGTCTATCCGTATGTGAACATTGTCTGACGGGAAAAACAACTAGAAAACCATTCGGTAAAGGGACTAGAGCTGAATTTCCATTGCATCCCATACATTCTGACATTTGTGGTCCTTTGAATGTGAGGGCGAGGCATGGAGTCTCATATTTCATCACTTTCATAGATGACTTCACACATTTCGGTTATGTCTTTGTGATCTCTCATAAGTCAGAAGAATTAGACTGCTTTAGATGATATATAGCGATGGTAGAAAATCAGTTAAACAAAACAATAAAGGCATTGAGAACCGATCGTGGACGTGAGTATCTATCGGAGCAATTCAAGGCTCTTTGTGATAAAAAGGGAATTGTACGATAATTGACTATTCCTGGTACTCCACAACAAAATAGGGTAGCTGAGAGAAGGAATAGAACCCTATTGGAAATGGTTAGGTCTATGATGGCGCAAGCAAATTTACCTACCTCTTATTGGGGAGATGCGTTATTGACTACTGCCTTTATACTTAACCGTGTGCCCTCAAAATCGGTCACTTCCACCCCTTATGAATTATAGACTGGTAAGAAATCAGACTTGAGTAGTCTACGTCCATGGGAATGTGCAGCTTATGTTCATGATTCTTCCCATAAACATGGCAAATTAGGTCCTAGAGAGAAGAAATGTATCTTTATAAGATATTCCGAACACTCCAAAAGGTACGTGTTCATAAGTGAACAAGCTGATGGAAGTGTGACCGAAATGGAGTCACGAGACGTCACGTTCTTGGAGAACGATTTTCCTAATAGAGGTGAGATTGATAAGGACTTCCAATTATATGAGATGGAAGATCCTGATAACACACTTACTGATGTTGTAGAAGGAAATGAAGATTTACCTCAACACACAAGGCCTAGTGGGAGTGTTGCATCGCTTGATGAATTGAATTCAAGAGAAATTCAATTGCGTAAAAATAATCGTAAAAGTATTCCCCGTTGTCGTTTTAAGATTGAAGGGGAAGCATTTATGATTCCCCGAGTCTAAGATTGTTCAAGAGGCTCTCTCGTTCTCTGATAAGGAAGAATGGAGAAAAGCTTTGGAAGATGAGATGGAGTCAATGAGGGCAAACCATGTCTGGAACTTGGTTGATCTACCACCCAATCGTAAGGCCATTGGAAACAAATGGGTCTTCAAGATTAAGCGTAGGGCAGATGGATCCATTGAAAAGTATAAGGCTCGCCTTATGGCAAAAGGTTATACTCAACAAGAGGGTATAGACTATGAGGAAACTTTTTCACCAGTTGTAAGGTTTGCCTCAATACGCCTTATTATAGCCATCGTTGCACATTTGGACCTTAAATTACATCAAATGGATGTAAAGACGGCATTTCTCAATGGAGAATTAGATGAGGAAATCTATATGAAACAACCAATAGGCTTCATAGCTAAAGGTCAAGAGCATAAAGTTTGCAAGCTTTATCGCTTAATATATGGCCTTAAGCAATCATCTAGACAGTGGTATCTTCGTTTTCATCGAGCAATAATAACTTTTGGTTTCACAATGATCGAAGAAGATCACTGTGTATATGTCAAGCGGTCAAAAAATAAATTTGTGATTTTATCACTTTATGTGGACGATATTCTGTTGGCTGGAAATGACAAGGTTTTGGTTATCACCATAAAAGAATGGTTGTCCTCCAATTTTGAGATGAAGGACATGGGCGAAGCTGCTTATATATTAGGAGTTAAGATCGAAAGAGATCGATCAAGAAAACTCTTTACTTTATCACAAGAGTCCTATATTATGAAAATTCTTGAGCGTTTCAATATGCAGCATTGTAATCCCATTGATACCCCTGTCATGCAAGGTGAAGGCCTAAGTACTGAGATGTGTCCTAAGACTCTAGAAGAAATCAAAGTGATGGAAACTATTCCTTACGCTAGTACAGTCGAAAGTTTGATGTATGCTATGATGTGTACTCAACCCGACATATGTTATGACATGGGATTGGTAAGCCGATATCAATCAAATCCTGGTCAAGCACACTAGAAAGCAGTAAAGAGGATCCTGAGATACTTGAAAGACACCATGGACTATCGACTTTGTTACCAAGGGAATGATTTACGCCTATTGGGTTATTCAGATGCCGATTGGGGTGGAGACCTGGATGAGCGTAAATCGACTTTTGGATATCCGTTCTTGCTCAATGGAGGTGCGATTTCTTGGAATAGCAAGAAACAGACATGCACGGCCTTGTCTACGATGGAGGCAGAATTTATTGCATGTTATGCCGTAGTGCAAGAAGCAGTATGGCTAAAACGTTTCTTGGAAAATTTAGCCACTGTCACTGAAGTTTCAAGACCGGTGACAGTCTATTGCGATAGTCAAGCAGCCATTGCATATGTGAAAGATCCCAAGTATCATGGAAGGACAAAGCACATTGACATAAAGAATAACTTTATCAGAGATATTATAGCGCAGAAAGAAGTGATTCTGCAATACATTTCCACCAATAGAATGGTTGCTGATCCATTTATGAAGGCTATTCCTAGAGACATGTTCTTGACCCATAGGATGTCACTAGGATTGCGTAGAATGTGATATATGTTATTGTAGAGGATCATTGGTTTATGTATTTGTGGACAGATGTATTGTACTTGTTTGTTTATAAGTGATTTGATGTTTTATCAAAAAGTACAAATCCACTATGAGACTAGCACAAACACACATACATTATTGAAAAGTATGTCAGCAAGTAATGATTGACTCACTCATACGAGCAATCGCCTCAAGTGATGTAGTTAGCATGTTGAGATGAGACGTTATATACAAATAAATGCTGAAGAGCAAGTTTGGTACATAAAATATGTCGTCTTGATTGGAGTCAAGATGAGATCTGTGATTTGTTTATAATAAGACCGAGCATGATAGTCCCACATTCATGTATACCTGAAAGATGCCGGATGTGAGTACTTAATTGGGCGCTATAGAAAGCGAGCTGATATAGCACTCGAGCAAAACATGAGTACGTGAAAAGCACGTGACTATGTTTAGAATAAGATCTGTATGGTGGATATATTTGATAAATGACATACGCTCTTATAGAAAGAGTAATCCACTATAGCATGTAATTCATACTACATGTGCATTGTACGACCGACAAGGAAAGGTGAGTAAAATTATCCCTATTTACTCATCGTGTGAGCCCTTGAGGTAATTTGTATTTTACCTCAATTTTGTGCCATATGTTACTTCTGACTATGTTCTCGAAGTGAAAGATCAATGTTGCTACTTTAGCATGTTACGGGCGGTCATGAATGGATATGGCCTATGGGACGTGTCTAAGAAAGCAATTGTTCTGAAATTGAGAGAGACATGAGTGCGAAGGAAGACTAATGTTATTTTACATCTATCACATGTATTTACCGGTCGACCAATTATATCGCCCTATGTGGTTGCAAATGTAATTGTAAATAAATGGTATTTTGAGAATAGTCAAGTATAGCCTTTAAGGGATAGGTATACTTGGATTGATGTAACAAAATATGTCTGAGGCACTGTGAGACATCGATTGTTTATATCTTTTCGGGGTTGTAGCCATTATGTCATCCCTAACAGGTGCATAATTTGAGCTCCCAAGTGCAGGTGTACTCACTGGTCGCACGGCTTATTTGCCAGTATGAATTGTTTTGTAAAATTGATGAATGTTGAATGCATTATATTTATAGAGCGCTATCAAACCCATCATGTCCGGGTGGGAGATGTAGTACTTTAGCTGGTACGTCCATGATGGGGTGCGAACGGAACGCACCGTTTCGTTTTGATGCGTTACGATGGAAAGTCACTAATGGAGGGGTACGAAGGGAGACGTATAAAAGCCTCCCGAACACAACCATTGGATTGGTTGGCAGATCATTCGCACCAAATTTTCTCTCAATTTCCATCAAAGAAGAAAAAGGAATTCCATTTCATTTTTGCAAGAATGATCGGCATTTACACCGTGGAAATCGGATGCTTTCCTTGTGATTGCATCCAGACTAATGTGAGATAGTGTTGTTCATGTTTCATTGGCAATTCAATGTTCGTTCCAAGGCTATTTGCTGTTTGCGCATCGAAATTAGGTAAGTCGTCTTCCGCCAACATGAATTCCAACAGGTCTAAAGTCTGGTTTGAAGAATCAAGAACGACTCTTGAATTATGTGAGAGCAAAGTGCAATGTCGGCGAGTCGTGACTTGGGAAATCTAGACGACGTCATATATATATATTGTTTAAAAGAATGAGCGATATGAAGTCTTTGCCTTCTGCAATTTTTTGATATGTAGAAGAAACTGTGGAGTTGGGGTTTTCGGTTGCACCTAATTTAGCCCCATGTACTTGGGACAAGAAAAGAGCTAAATGATGCCATTCCACGGACTTTTGAACCACCTCAGAAGTTTATATTAAATTAATGTTGCATTAAAGTTTATGCAAGAAAAATTGCTGTCATCACTCGTGAACATTTTTAAAAGTTATAGCATATAAGTAATCGATTGAAAAGTTATGGTACTAAATTGAGTACCGTATAAAAGTGATAGCATTGATAGTGTCCTCTTCCAACTTTTGTCTATTTTCTTACATGTAGTATCCAATGACATAAATTAAATGCAGCAGACATTAGTTGGTATGTAGTACTAGTTGATTTGACCGCATAATTTTAATTCATGTCATTTCTTCTCTGAAACTTCCATTGATGTTATATTTCAGGAATCACGCATTCATTGGCCTTACAGGCCTCCGAATACGACTTTTCTGTTTCAACGCTCGAAATGCTTCAATTTCTCTAGTTTCCAAGCACTCGATGACAAGCAAAGTGCTACTCGTAGTTTGTCCTTAATAGGCCTCCCATAGCAAATTTTTTTTTTTCTTTTTTGGTTTTCCTATAACTGCTCTCTTATTTCCCCATAACACGTTGCCGTGGCGGCCTCCTACGACTTTCAACCCTTTCATAGTTTCACATCAAAGGCACGATGCACTCTAAAATGCCATCCAAAAAAAAAAAAAAAAAAAACTTAATTACTAAACTGCATCCACCCACCTCGCATATTTTAACGTATTAGTTTTATGTTCATATGGAATTTCCTAATTACCCTACCCCTTGTCAAACATTGTTATTATTCTCTCCGATTCGAGTTGATAGCACAATGCGTTTCATTTCATCACTCGGAAAAGAAAAGTTAAAGAGTGGGCGTTTTGACGACAACTATGGCGCGCCTCTATGCGTACCATATATGGAGATCGTTAGGAATTGAAAATTTGAAGTGATTAGGAGAGTTGAGTATATCGGTGTCAAACTGTGAATCCATGGTCCATTCGAACAGTTTCCAACTGTTGTCACTTACATACTATCCATTTGAATATACAATGTCCAACTTCTTCGGTTTGTAAGTTGAACATAACTAATGAATTGCTAACTTGCAATGCAGAAATATTTGGACATGAATTTTGCACAAACAAGATTAACATAATTCGAAGATTGCTAATCTCATGTTGGGATTAAGTCGATTTTTCGGTTTTATGACATAGAGCAACAGGTGGTACCTTGCCATGTGCATGAAAGTACATTTGAGAGTGATGTACTTTTTGATATTTTTTGTTAGATCCATATATTTCATAATTACAGAGAATTAGCTACAAAAAATAAAATTTGAAATCCTTCGGTGTCTGTTCCATTGTCCTCTTCTAAGTTTTTCTTCTTTTCTACATGCTTGGTTTTTTTCTAGAACTTTACAATATCAGGAACGTAAGGCTCGAACAACAAATCAGATAACTAATGTTAAGTTATCAAAAGCAATAACTAAGAAATCCTTAAATTCTATACGAATTTAGAGAAGACACTTGTTGATTGTTAATGTCCCATTAGTAATTCAATAATTTTGTAGCCAAGCAAGAGCAATTGAATCAAATCACTCTTACGAAACGAACAAAAATATGAGATTCCTTTGCAGTCTAATGTAATTTCAATTCAAATGAAAGTTAGTACTAGAGTGTTACTTCACAATTTACCCCCATCAAAATAAGTTTTAATCATGACAGCCCTGGCAAACTAATCAAGTTGGTCATTGAGGTGGTTGTGGATAAGTTGAAGATAAACATGAGTTTGTTGACTAAACATTTAATTGAGATTAGTTATCGAGTAGTAGCAGCAAGAGACTAATTAGATATCGATTCTGGTGGTGTGCATCTCATTCAAATTCATGGCATGGGGTATCAATAAAACAACTCTTGCCCAAGGTCACCTTCAATCAACTCTCTACCTACTTTGGAAAGTGTTGCTGCCTCCTTGATAATGTTCAAGAAAATTCAACAGCTAATGACATAGATGAATTGCAAAAAACGTCATTATTAAACTCGAGTAAATTAATGTCACTATTTATGTAATTGTGTACAAACGTGTTAATTCATGCAAAAAATTGCTAATTCTTTGTCACCAATGACCAAAACAAGTTAAGGGGTATGGATTATACGTTTAAACATGGGTAACACATATCTTCAGGGTAATTTAAATGACAGGTTAGTTTTATTTTTTGCTGGGTTACTTATCTCTTTTAGTTTTAGTCCTTGTTTTGAATCACTCAACGATGACAAGGTTGAGATGATTGGGAGTCCATTAATATCAACCATGAGATCATTGTGAAGACTAGAGTGCCGGAAAGTTCCGCACCGACGAGTTCAAGACAAAGCTACAACCGGGCAATGGCGAAGTAGAGTCCGTACACTTGCTTATCCCTCTTTCTAGTTATATCAGTACTTCCGAAAAAGCGATCCGGACTTTCATACTTGCGATGTTGGATGCGAACATGAGCACATGTAATTTGCAACTTGATGATGCTCATAAGTGAAGAAGCAGAGAGAAACATTAGCTCAAATCGTCCAAATATAAATTTTTTTTTTAATCTTATTTTTACTTCTCAAAGATTAGAGGAAAAGTAGATGTCATGATTCAAACACAAAGGAAATCAAACCGGACCAGAACATAAAAGTTTCCTTAAAATATATATATATCAAACTACAGAGATGAAAATTAATCGAGTAGCGTCGAGGAAAAGCCATTGCCCGTGCAGGGCAATGACCGTAATATGGGGCATTTTGTCGACCAACTCTACTTTTTTGGTCGGCCATATAATAATTTGCTCGTTCCCATCGACTACCGGCACTTTGCTTTCCGGTCTTCCAAGGAGCAATATAATAATTTCAACTTTTAGAAAAGAAAGAGCCATTCTTCTCCTTTTCACACACGGTGTTGGATCTTTGATATTTTTATATTACGCCCAAAAGCATCTTCTTCAGCATTACCAGGGGAAGAGAGAAATATCAAGTAAAGCGACTATGGCTAGCTGAGACGCAGGAAGTTACCAGGAAGCTGAGTTGCAGGTCTTCGTGAGCTTTAGAAGTCCCGTTACTCACCACCAATAGCATCTGACTTTATGGTCTTCGTCTTGATATGTTACGACTCTCTGCTTTAACTAATTTCTCAGAGGCCCATGGCATTTGATTGATTTTCCTATTACTACTTAATGAATGACATAGAGAGAGGTCCAGGCACGACGTTACTGATAGCAACTCCTGCAGTTATAACATTAGTAACCCCATTAAGTTCTCATTTTCATCTCAGCATGAGGAGCTATATTCATACATTTTTCTGGATAATAATAGACGATCCAACTTTCACTTGGACTTAATAGTCCATTCGGATGTGAGCAAAAACTTCGTTCGCACATGTCGAGGTAATCTCCACCACACGATGAAGAACGTGGCCGTTCAGATTGGTTTTAGCGTGAGAAGAATACCAAAATATTTACACATGCTCAGTGGCATCCTAAGCAAAATAAAAAGCAAACAGTTAGACCACGTAACTAATCATTACTCGAGAATTTAAATTTGTTTTTATGTTGTTCTGACATATTTGTTGAAAAAGAATTGAGGAACATTTGTCGTCGTAAAGTAGTACGAAAACATGTATTGTGGAAAGAAAACGGAAGTAGGCGAGCATCTTCTACGGTATAATTGAATGCATCTTGAGAAGATAAAACAAGAACAAGGAAGAAAAGGACAAAAATTAATGTTCTTGGTCGGTGGTGGGAAGGGAATCCTCCCCTTTCCGGCCGACGTGCACCCACATGCGCACGCAAAAACACACGCACAAAGAGAGGCCAAGTTCCAAGGGCTTTATCTCGAGAAATGGTAAACCACAATTCATGACCGATAAACAATTCATGAAAGCTTAATATGAAGTAGCATCCGAGAAATGACGAGGTTGAATTGAGACAATTCATGGTCCATCAACTGTGCAAAGATCAACGAGAAAAATTATTATAAGTTCCTCAAGGAGCCACAGATCACTTATTTATAATACACTTTTTCATCTTAATTAATAGAATGTAACGCGTGCCACACGTGTTAAGATAATATATGATTAATCACTATTTATTGAAAGAAAGTTTAATCCAAAGGCTTAAGCTTATTAATGAATATAGACCGCATCAATATAAATAGTATTTAAGATCATTGTCAAGCAACGTGAAATAATATTTTAATATTTAATTCTAAGAAAAATGAAGCAATATGGAATTTGTGTGATCAACATAACGTTTCGAGATTGAACCACAAAAAATTATACTGGTTAATTGAAAACCTAAATGGGTTGCATGAGTATGTTGTCGAAATTCACGTCATTTAGCTTTGGAGATCGCAGCTCTCAACGAGGAAGGTGGACATTTGCTAAATTCGTAGTTCAAATTCTAAAATTAAATTGTCTCTACGTCCGTATCTCCGATTTTAAAAAGAGAAAAAGAAAATTCTAAAGTTGATTGTCAGCTTGCGGGGTAGGTCTTCTCTTCGATAATGTCAAGTTAGATTGTCTGCGACAGCTCAGCTTTCAATCTCTATTTTATCATAAATAACTTTTTCAGATTCAGAATTGCTAAAATCCAAGAACAAAAGAGAGACCGAGAGAATCCAGTCAAATTTGGTGACGGACAAAGACCACGTAAATAAAATTTTAAGTCATCCTAAAGAGAAAAAGTTACGGAGGCCTTTTTATGAGCCAACCATCGCTTGTGCAGGTCCACTGCTTGTAAAATGATGTTTCGAGCTTTTTTTTTTTTTTTTTTTGGGGACCGGAGGAACCGCCTCACACCGAGCGGTCGCTGTGAGGCAGTTCCTCCGGTCCCAAAAAAAAAAAAATACTTACCTCCAAATTACTTTGGAGCAATTACTTTCTAACTAATTGACATTTTGTTGGTGGACGACACACTCGGAATCATAGTGATTTGGCTTTAACCTAATAACGCTAAATAATAATAATAATAATAATAATAATAATAATAATAATCACGTCACTTGTGAATGGTCGGTCGGAGGCGAAGTTTTTTTTTTTTTTTTGACGGTAAAAGAGCGACATATATTAATGATAGTAATCCGTACAACCAGCTGCAAGAGCATCCGCACATAACAAGTTCAATAGAGGAAGGGGCGGATGAAGAGAGGATATGCTAATCGTAGGATTTCTACTATGGGCTTTACAGGCCCAGTCAGCGACCGTGTTAGCCTCCCTAGGGCAAAACCCTAGCGAAAGATTGGGGAAGAGAGAGAATGGAAAGGCCGCCTCTGAGAAGAGAGCACGATCCGGCCATGGCGGCTGTGCTCGTCGATTCAGTGCTTCCACCAGGGAGAGGTTGTCAGAATCAACAACAAGTGATGCGTTTTGGAGCCCCTAATCGAGAAGATGTCGAAGCGTTAAAGATAGGGCCTAGATCTCCACCTGTAGAGTGGAGGAAGCTTCAACCCTTGCTGAGGTCTGCCTTGGTGATCCTTGCAAATACTAGCGATACTGCCGTGACTACTGCCCTGGTGATGAGATCTGTCAATGTTAATCTTCAGTGTGCCAGGATCTGGGGGACGCCATAGATGACCCATTTGAATGACTGAGGGCTGCTAATCTGCAGTGGATGGCGAAGACAGTCGATCGACTTGGGTATTAGTGAAAGCTGCTTCTACAACAATGGTCGGATTAGGAAATTTACCTTCCAGATCTGCCACAGTACATTAGCTATCAGCACGAGTCGAGGTAGGCGGTTCCCATTGCCAATCGTGGATACAATCCATGAGTCCAGCCGCTGTATATTGGTAGGATGAATTGATATGCGAATCTGAGAGCGCGACCATACCTGTTTAGTCCACGAACATAGTAAAAACAAATGTTCTGAAGTTTCAGGAATCTGTTTTTTACAGATTGGGCAACACGGACTGTCTTATCAATTGAATTTTCGGCAAGGAACTTTGGTGTTTCTTTTATACGGGAAGCCCTTGTTAACGATAAGACCATTAGGCCTCTTATAAATAGGGCAAATGGAAAATGGATGAGGATTACATGTGCTGATATTAACATGAGTTCTATACATCGTGCCTAAGTCCTTATACACTACGAAAGAAAAGTCCTTATACACAACGAAAGAAAACAAAAAAATAAAAATAAAAATTGCCAAAGGCGAGAACGTGGATTTTCCAATTCTGAAAATCGCCTTTGGTTTCGAAGACAACAAAAGCCATCTCTCCCAAATTCTAGAGCCTGTAATTTGGTTTCTCAATTATTATGAATTAAGTAAGATTAGAACCGCCACAGATCCTAACACAAAATAGGAGAAATGCCTATATATGTATCTAAGTAATTCTTTTTTTTCCTTTAACGAAGGACGTTATGTAAAGAAATAAATCTAGATACTCAAAAATGAAAATACGATAAGAAAATGAATCTCTCCTGGGTCTATCTCTCGGATTTTTCACATTTGGGTTTTTCCTCTGCCTTTACTTACCAATCCACGAGAATACCCATTCAATCTTCGGTGAGTCCCCTCTTTTATTCAGCAAGAAAGAGGAGCCCCTCCATCCTCTCTCTCCAAATCTAGGCCAAATCTCTCTTTTCTTTCTTTGCTTTGCCAAAATCAACTCCTTCCTCTCTTGATCTCGCCAGTCCTCCATTCCCTTGAGTTGACCATATCCCCCATCCCCTTTCCTTGTGTCTTTCGCTTAAAGTCGCATATCTTTTCCAAGTTGATGCCCCATGCGGCATGCTACTTTTAAATAAGAACGTCCCTAATTTTTAAATGTAGATGAATCCTGTAAAGAAAGAGATTGCAACAGCATGCGTAATTGATATTTTCATTTAGGGGTTAAATTGTGATGTCATTGACAGATTCAATCCCTCATGTTCATGAAATGCGAAGTGATCTTCTTTTTGATGAAAATATAGGTGTCAACTACGGTGATTAAATGGACTCCTAGGATTTGTTTTGCTATTTTCCTGTAGTGGAAATTTCAATAATAAGTTCAACATATTACAGTGGCACAAGTGAAAAGAGCTAAACCTTCGGAAGCTACGCAAGGACCTCCGAAATCAGATCAGGGACCTTGGTTCGAGAAGCAAGTTAGCACGAGAACGCGGGGCAAGGGTGGTTCAAGAAATGGAGGCCGGACAACGGGAAGAAGTATTGTACGAAGGAGAGGAAGAAGGTGTAAGATGATGGGATTGAAGGTATAAAGCAGAGAAAGTGTTGTACCGATGTCAACTATTTTTTCCACTGTCGATGAAGCATATTTCTGTGAAATGACATGGTTGAACTGAGACCGTTCATGGTCCATCAAGTGTGCGAAGGTCAACGAACAATTATAAACTCCTTAAGGAGGGGGACAGAGAGAGAGAGTAATATGAAAAATTATCTGTGCAGAAGAGAAATAAACACAAAGAAGTAATAGTACATGGAAAAATTAAGGAGCGACGAGAGAGAAAGAGAGAGAGAGTAATACAAAAATTATAAAAATTATCTGTGCAGATGAGAAATGAAAACAAAGAAGTAATAATACATGGAAAAATTAAGAAAGTTTGATTCCTTGGATTCGGTGCATCGCATGGCATAATCATCACCGTCCTTTCGACCCGTTGCACAGTGAAGAGGGTAGAGAGAGAGAGAGAATTCAAACGGGTTAAAAAAAAAAAAAAACAAGCCAGCAATGTCATATATTATATATATTGTAAATATCTAGCCATGGCTTATGCACATGGGGGCCAGCAACCGGATGCAAGTTTGCTAACTACGTTTTGTCACCTCTTTGGTGCCTTTTTTTTTTTTTTTTTTTCAAATTTCTCATCGACGAATAGCATTTGTTTTTATGGTCTTCTTTCTTCTTTTAAAAATTACGACTTTCTACTTCAACCATTTCTCATCCACCCATAGCATTTGATTAGTTTTCCTATATTTACTCCATTATTTCCTCCCATCGTGCCTCTTTCTTTGTTAAGAACATTGGCACAGAGAGAGAGAGAGAGATCTGTTTACGCTGAGCAAACGTACTCCTATGGTTGTTGGGAAGTGAGTACTAGGTGTTCCTGAGCTTTAGAGGACCGGACACCCGCATTAGATTCATTGACTACCTCTATCATAGCTTGATCGATGCTGGAATTTGCGTCTTCCTAGACAACAAAGAGCTCCATGTTGGTGAAAGGATCGGTGGATCACTTTCGCAAGCAATTGATAACACCAAGATCTACATACTCATATTCTCTCAGAATTACGCTTCAAGCCAATGATGCCTCCGTGAGCTCATGCAAATCATGGCAAACACCTCCAGCTTGTGAGGCAATAAAGAGATCCTATCTAATTTCCTCGATGTGGAGCCTAACGATGTTAAGATGAAAACTCCATTGTATAATGATTCCATATTGTTGGGAATAATGGATTCCCGAAAACCGGATTTGACACCAAATCGAACCCCTAAATCAATGCGGAAGACGAAGCCCGGGAAAACATGCATCGCCGATCGTAAAGCACACCACGGATTCGAGCGTATCCGATGAAGCCGACGCCGAATAGGAGGAAGAAATCTGGCCCTGTTCGATCCGATGAAGCCTTGAAGGGAAGGAAAGCGCGCCGTATGCTTACTGTTCTTCCTTTTTAGGAGAGAGAGCGTGAGGAGAGAAAAGACGTACGTTGTTTTTGCAAAACGTTGTCTTCTCTTTCTCTCTCTCCTCCCTTTTATACCTCTCCCTTCCCACGGGCCCTATTCCCGTGGGCCGGGCCTTTTGGGCCCAGCATGGGCGGATGGGCCTTAAGCCCATCCCCAATTAAAACCATCAATACTCAATTTGGAGTGTGAGAAGAAGTTGAGCAAGGAGGAAGTAAATGAGTGGAGAGTCCGTAGGGTCGCTTATCCCTTTTTCAAGTTTATCAGTGAACCAGACTTCCATACTCGCAATATCAAATGGCAACATGAACATTTGCAATCGGTAACCTGATGTTCACAAGTCGACAAGCAAAGAGAAATGTTAGCTTAAGATGTCTCAATATAAATATTTTTCAATTTTTGATTTTTTGCTTCTAAAGAATTAAAGAAAGTAGATGCCATGATTCAAACACGAAGGAAAATCAGACTGGACCAAAACATAAAAGTTTCCTAAAAAAAAAAAAAAAAAAAACAATTATAAAACTACAGAGATTAATTAAATGAGCAGTGTTGGGGAAAAGCCATTTCCCGTGCAGGGCAAGGCAATCAGCGTAATTTTGGGCGCTTTTTGTCAACCAACTTTACCTTTTATTGTCTGCCATATAGCAATTTGCTCGTTCTCATCGACTGCCAGCACTTTGCTTTAGGGTCTTCCGAGAAGTAATATAAATAATTTCAATTTTTAGAAAGAAAGAGAGCCGTTCTTCTTCTTTTCATGCATGGTGTTAGAAGAGAGAGAGAGAGAGAGCTATCGATCGCAAGCAAAGCAACAAAGGCTAGCTCAGACGCAAGAAGTTACCAGGAAAATAGAACGGCAGGTGTTCCTGAGTTTTAGACGACCTTATTTCTCATGAGCCTATAGCAACTCGATTTTACGGTCTTTGTCGTGATGTATTACAACTTTCTGCTTTAACTATTTTCTCATAGACCTATGATGGCATTTGATTGGTTTGCTATTACTACTCCGTTAATGAACGATGGAGAGAGGTCCGAGCACAATGCTACTGATAGGATCTCGTGCAGTTATTACATTAGCAACTTCATTGAGTCCTTATCGTCATCTCAGCATTAGGAGCTAAATTCATAGAATTCTTTTGGACAACGTGAGACAATGCAATTTTGTTTGGAATAATTAATCCAACGGATGTGTGTAAAAGCATTGTTCACACGTATTGAGGTGGCCTCCATCACACGATGAAAAACTTGGCGTTAGATTGGTCTCGGTGGAGAATACTATAATTTTAACACATATTTTATCATATCCAAACCAAACTAAAACCAAACAGTTGATCACTTAACTAATCGTTACTCGATGATCAAAGCTTATGTTGTTCTACAAATTTGTTAAAAAAAATTCGACCAGCATTTATCGTCATTAGGTAATATGAAAACATTTATTGTAGGAAAAAAAAAAATAGGAGGTATGCGAGCAGCTAAATTGATATGATTATGAAGATAAAATCAGAAAAAAAAAAAACAAAGGGACAAGAATATTCATATTCCTGGTGAGTGGAAAGGGAATCCTCACTTACTATTGCTCAAGACTTATATTCCTCACTTTGATTCACTGGATGAATGAGTGACTGTGCAAGTAGTGCCTGTTTTGCAAAATATATATATAATCTTGCCATAAATATCAATTTCCCTTCCAATTCGTTAATTTTCATTCATAATAATCTTAATTTTTTTGTTTCCTTTAATTTGTTCCAAGATCACAGTAGCCAAAGTACCAAAAGTATTAAAAAGTCGATTTTTTACGCACTATTTTCATTGTAAATATGGAAATTAACGTCTTGACACCACTTGTGAATTCAAGAATATTAATGTTTATTAATTAGTTTCTTTAAATGCAAGTGTCGGTGCGGGCACATTTTCATGAAAACGTCGGGACAGTCTCAGTCAATGGCAAAGGTTAAACTACTTTTAACATGCTTTTAATGCTTATATTATGTTACCACAAGGGTGGGCAATTCTATCCACGCATCTTAATTGAGTTTTGTACTAGTGTCAAGTTGTGTAACTGGAAAACACTATATTTTTGCTAGTTAGCTATAAAATGTACATATATTAAATTTGCATCAATTTATGTCACTTTCAGTTTCGGGCATGCCACATTATCATGTATAAACATGTTAATTCATGTTAGAAATTGCCAGCTCTCCATCACAGATGATCAAAAAAAGGTTTAAGGGTATGGATTATACGTTCAAACATTGATAAAACATATCTCGCAAGTAATATGAATACCATGTTAGTTCTTTTCATATTTCAGATTACTTATTTGTTTCAGTAATAATCCTTGTTCTTAAACCACTAACCAGTGACTGGATAGAGATTATTTATGGTCCATTAAAACTCTATTTATTTCGCGAAAAATGATTAATTTGGATAATATTTTCATAAAGATAATCACTTATATACAGCTTATAAAAATGAATCAACAAAAGGATTCCTTAATTCAACCAAGGAAATATTTTGTATAATTAAGAAGATCAACTAGGAGATCATTGTACTTGCTAGGCATGCTGCCCAATAATAAGAGAATTAGGTGGAGAGAAGACTTTTAATTTTATATGCGAGGTTGTATTCCTATGTTCTGTAAAGAGATAGAGTAAAAATCTGAAAAAGAGAGATGACTTAGAATAAGATAGATAAAAATAAAATAAGAGACTATTGTGAAACTTTGGGTGCCAAATAGGAACTTCAGCACCAATGAGTTGGAGACTCAGCTACAAACAAGCAGCTCAACGAAGCAACCCGACCTTCATACTTACAATGTTGGATGCCAATACGAGCATTTGCAATATGTAACCTGGTTTTGATGAGTCGACAACTTGAGAGAAATGTTGGCTTAAATTATCTTAGTATAAATTGTTTTTTATTTGATTTTTGCTTCTCAGATATTAGAGGAAAAGTAATGTCATGATTCAAACATGAGGAAAATCAAACTATACCAAACATATTTTTCTTGAAAAATAGTGAACTAATGATACAACTCTTAATGACCCGTTTGCGGAAATGGAATTTTGTTTTCAGAAAACATGATATTAAATGGAGCACATTTTGTATATTCAATTAGCAATTATCACAAGAAACCCACGGAGATTAATTAATTGGAAAGAGTGAAGGGCCAGTGCCCAAGCAGGGGAGTCGAGTAATTTGGGGTTTTTGTCAACCCACTTTACTTTTTTTTGTCCCCACTGCTCTTATGGGTTCGTTTGATTCAATTTTCTCAAGGGGCTTCCAGCCTCTAAAAAACCCCTTGAGAAATGCTGGGATGTTTGGTAAACTTGTCCAAGGGGCTTTCAGTTAAATGCTAGCCTTGGAAAAGTTGAAAACCCAATATCGATAGGAATTAACTTTAAGCTTTCAGCATTTGACCAAATACTGAAATTACTCTCTTTTTTTTTTTCAAAATTACTATAATAATTTTTTAAGTTTTTCGATTTTACCTCTCACTATTCCAAAACTATCTTTACATTCACTAGAGTCGACAAAGAGCTTAATATTTTTAATTAAAAAAAATGAAATCCAAAGGCCTTTTATAAAAAATAAAAAAAAGATTTGCCAAATATTCTTTACGTCAAAATAGCTTTGCAAATGAATTTTTTACCAAACACAATTTGTATTTCCCCAAAACCCTTTAGGGTTAAAGATATTCGTATTTCTCCAAGGCCCATTTCCAAAGCTGAACCAAACACAGCCTATGTCGGTCATAGCAACTTACTATTCTAATCGATTACCAGCACTTTGCTTTTCGGTCTTCCGAAAGCCCTATAGTAATTTAAACTTTTCTTAAAGAAAGAAAGCCCTTAGTCTTCCATTCACAAAGGGTGTTTGCTCATTGATATGGATGCTACCTCTATTTAATGGTTGATTCAAAAAATAAAGGTGTGGGAAGTGAAAAGGTAAAAGGGGTAAACTGCTTTCAAGATCCTTATTTTCTTAATTTTTTTGGGCTACAAAAGATTAGTGCTTGTTTATTTAAGCCTAAGCATATGAGTGTTGATTATTGATTGTTAAGTTATCAAGAGCAATAACTAGGAAATCCTTAAATTGAATACCAACTTAGAGAAGACACTTGTCGATTGTTGATGTCCCATTAGTTATCCGATAATTGTGTAGTCGAGTAGGTGCAATTGAATCATATCACTCCTAGGAAACGAACAAAAACTATGAGATTGTATTGCAATTTGACGGAATTGTATCCCAAATATAAGTTAGTGCTAGATTGTTATTTCACAATTTACCCCGTTTAAATGACTTTCCATCATGGCAGCCAAGGCAAACTAAACAAATTGGTCATTGAGGTGGTTGTGGATAAGTTGAAGATAAACATAAGTTTGTTGATTGAACATTTAATTGGGATTAATGATGGAGTTCTAGTAGTAAGAGAATTGTTAGATGTTGACTCTAGTGGTGTGCATCTTATTCAAATTCATGGCACGGAGGACCCAATAAAACAGCTCTTACCCATGATTGTTTTCAATCAACTTCCTACCAAATTTGGGAAGTGTTGTTGCTTCCTTGATAATGTTCAAAAAAAGTCGTCAAGAACATATGGCATAGATGAATTGAAAAAATGGTCATTATTAAATTTGTGTCAATTAATGTCACATTCGGATTTGCCATGTAATTGTGCATGAACGTGTTAATTTATGTCGAAAATTGCTGGTTCTTTGTCACTAATGACCAAAACAAGTTAAAGGGTATGGATTATATGTTCAAACAGTGGTAACACATATCTCCAAGATAATTTAAATAGCAGGTTAGTTTTACTTTCTGTTGGGTTACTTATTTATTTTAGTTTTAGTCCTTGTTTTTGAAGCACTCAGCAGTGAAAAAGTTGAGATGATTCATAGTGTTAAAACTCATAAAAACAACAATAAAAATAGAAAAATATCTGTTTTTGAGAGAGAGAAAAGATAATAAAAAAAAAAAACAGAGCACTTCATACGTCTTGTGCTTAAGAAGAAAAACTGTCGAGTACAACCACTAAATACAAAACAAAAACTGCTCACGTATGTGCAACACATAACTGCACACAAACGTGCTATTAACTTCCTAAAAAATAGCAAAAACATTAAATGCATAACTTAATGAACTTGGCTGTTTTTTAAAAAAAAAAACAGAATAAAACAGAGTAAAAAAAAACTGAAAACAGGAGAAAACAGAGATATTATAATCCAACAAACTCCTCCTTGGATCAGTTGCTGCTGCATACTCCAATTTTCTTTCTTAATACTTCAAATCTTCCAGCTTGAAGTGGTTTTGTGAACATATCTGCAAGCTGATCTTCAGATCTGCAATAGACCAATTTAACTTCGCCACTTTGTTGCACCTCACATAGAAAGAAAAATTTGACTTTAAAATGATTGGTTTTGCCATGGAAAACTGGATTCTAAGATATTGCTAATGCAGCCTGATTATTCACATTAACTTCAATGCAATTACTGGAATTCAACCACAAATCCTTCATTATCTTCTTCAGCCACAAAGCTTGATTTGCAGCTGCAGTAGCTGCTATAAACTTAGCCTCTGCAGTAGACTGAACTACAATCTCTTGCTTTTTAGAACACCAAGAGAAACAAGCAGAACCAAAACTGAAACAATATCTAGACGTACTCTTCATGTCATCTACTGAACCAGCCCAGTCACTATCAGAAAATCCTTGCAAATTAAACTTCTGACATTTCTTAAACTTCACACCAAAGAACAATGTTCCTTTGAGATATCTTAAGACCCTTTTTGCTGCAACCAAATGTAACTAACTAGGACTACTCATAAACCTGGATAAAACACTCACAGCAAATAGAATATCTGGTCTGGTTGCTGTAAGATACATGAGACACCCAATTAGACTTCTATACATAGAAGCATCTACTGCATCTGTTCCATCATTCTTCTGCAGCTTCTCTTTAGCAGCCATAGGAGTGCTTACACTTCGACAATCTTCCATCTGAAACTTCTTTAGAATTTCCTTCATGTATTTTTTTTGACAGATGAAGATCTCATATGAAGCCCGTTTGACTTCCAAACCCAAAAAATAAGCTATCTTTCCCAAGTCTGACATCTCAAAAACTGTAATTAAATCTTACTTCACCTTCTCTATCAATTCCATATCATTCCCCGTCACTAAAAGATTTTTTTTTTTTTTTTTTTTTGGTGACCCAGGGAACCTCCGATCGCCGCTTCGCGGGGAGAGTAAACCCTGGGGAGACACGTGGGAACCCACCACCCACGTGCCCCGGGCAAGACGCGGCTGGAATTAAATCCAGGCTGACGCCGTGGATCGAACGGGGGACCTCTCGTGAAAAGTCCCGTCGCTCAACCACCTACGCCACCACCACGGGTGGTATCCCGTCACTAAAAGATCATCTACATAAAGTGACAGAATTACAACACTGTGATTCACTTTCTTGACATAAAGAGTGAACTCACTTAAGCTTTTTACGAAGCCAAAATTCTGCAAATATCAATCTATCTTCCCATACCAAGCTCTTGGAGCCTGCTTCAATCCATATAGAGCTTTCTTCAACCTGTATACACTCTTTTCTTGCCCTTTGATACTGAAGCCTTCAAGTTGTTTAACAAAAATCTCCTCCTCAAGCTCTCCATTCAGAAATGCAGACTTGACATCTAACTGAAATATAGACCACCCCTTCTCTACTGCAATAGCTAACAGTAGCCTTATTGTATCGAGTCGTGCAACAAGAGCAAATGTTTCAGAATAGTCTACTCCCCATATTTGTGCATAGCCTTTCACCACTAGTCTAGCTTTGTGTTTATTAACAGAACCATCAGAATTAAGTTTTGTTCTAAACACCCACTTAACCCCAATACATTCTTATCAGATGGTCTATCAACAAGCTCCCATGTGTGGTTTTTTTGGATCATTGAAATCTCCTCCTGCATTGCTGTAATCCACCTCTGATCCTCCTTAGCTTCCACAAAGTTAGATGATTCGAGCATTGCCACATTGCTTCTTTCATAGATTTCAACAAGTGACCTTATGCCTCTCACTGGTAAATCATCCACACTGTCTTCCAATCCATCTATAACTTCATCAACCTCTACATCTATTGTAGGTTGTTTTTCGAACTATTGCTGTTCTGCACTCTTTCCTTCCATCCAATTCCACTCATCTTCCTCTAGAAAAACAACATCTCTACTTACAGTCACCTTCCCTATCATAGGGTGAAAAATTCTGTAAGCCTTTGATTGGAGACTGTACCCAATGAAGATTCCAAGCTCTACTTTCTTATCCAGCTTGTCCCTCTTGACCTCAAGAACATGAGTGTAACACAAACACCCAAAAACCTTCAAATTTTTCACAAAAGGTTTAACACCATACCAGACTTCAAAAGGTGTTGACCTCTCTAAGGCCTTTGTGGGCAATCTGTTCAACAGGAACACTGCAGTATTAGTTGCTTCAGCCCAGAACTTCTTAGGCAACATCTTCTCCTGCATCATACATTTGGCCATCTCCATAATACTTCTATTTTTCCTCTCACGACCCCATTCTGTTGAGGTGAATAGGGGTGAACTGCTGCACAATTCCTACTTGCTCACAATTCAACTTAAACTTGTGAAAGTATACTCAGAACCATTATCAAACCTGAGCATTTTAATTTTCTTCCCACTCTGATTCTCAACTAAGGCTTTAAACTTCACAAACACATCAGCAACTTCAGACTTGGCTCGCAGAAAATAAATCCAACTCATCCTAGTCATATCATTAGTGAAGGTAATGAAATACCTGCTACCATTGAGAGAAGACTCAGACATAGGTCCACATAAATCTGTGTGGACTAATTGCAGTTTCTCACATGCTCTCCAACCTCCTCCTTTGAAAGGAAATCTGGTTTGCTTGCCAAGAAGACAAGTTCTGCACTATGGAAATTCCTCCTCCAAACTTGGCAAGTCATCTACCAAGCTATTTCTCTGCATAAACGACATGCTATTCCTGTGAACATGCCCAAGTCTTTTATGCCATATCTCTGCATTTTCTTCTTTGCACTTTTGTTGCATCTCTTGTGGCTTGAACATGAAACTCTTGTCCTTCATTGGGATTCTTAGCACTTCTTTGCTATATGCATTATTAATAAGACATTCCTTCTCTTCGAACTTCACTTTATAGCCATTCTCAAATAATTAACCAACACTTAACAGATTATGGTCAATATTTGGCACAAAGAGAATATCACTGATCAGCTTCACCTCCTGATTTCCTTCAATAGCCACTGTACCCTTCCCTTGCACTTCGATATACTGTCCGTTGCCAATTCGACTCGGACTGACCTCGATCGACCTGTCTAGAATCCTAAACAGCTTCGAATTGCCAGTCATATGATTGGTACAGCCACTATCCACCAGCCATGCATCATTCCCAACAGAAGATTCAGAAAAAGAAGCTACAAACAAGTGCTCTTCCTCAGTTTCATTCACTGCTACCTGGGCTTTTCCTACTTGCTGGTAATTTTTTTCTTTGCAGATGGCTTCCATGTGACCCAACTTGTGACATCTTCTGCATCTAGCATCAGGCTTTCTCCAACATCTAAAAAACTGATGATTAGTTCCACCACAAGTATTGACAAGGCTTTTTGTTCATCTTCCATTTGCTAGACCCACCAGAATTTCCTTCGTTTGCTACAAATTTGGAGTCACCAGCATTTTCTCTGGACTGAATCCATTTCTTCCCTTTGCCTCCATCATTTGACTTCACTTTAGCTTGCAGCGCACCCTCTACAAACTATTCTTTTCTTATCAGTCTTCTGTGCTCCTATGCCTACAGAGCATTTAACAATTCTGCAAACTTTATATCAGCTAAGTCTCTTGTATTTTCCAGAGATGCTATGGTGGCTTCGAACTTCTCTGGAAGAGACACCAGGATCTTCTGAACAAGCCTTTCATCCTTCAAGTCAGTCCTTAAAACTCTGATTTTTTCAACTATCCCAACCAACCTATCAGAGTACTCCTTCACTGACTCTGAATCTTTCATCTGCTGCCTCTCAAACTCTCTTAAGAGATTCAGCACCTTCATGCCTCTTATCTTCTCATCTCCCTCGTATTCATCCTTCAAGAAATCCCATATTGCCTTTGCAGAATCACATCTCATGATCCTTGTGAAGATAGTGGGTGAAACAGCAGTGTACAGGCATGACTTTGCCTTAGCCTTCCTTGTGATTCTCTCTTTATGGTACTTTATCTGATTCAAGGTCGGATTGTCTGGAAGTGGAGCAACCTCATAATCATCCTCCATAGCTTCCCACAAATCATGACCCTCCAAGAATGCCGTCATCTTGACAGCCCAAGCCTGATAATTTTCCCCAGTAAAGACTGGAGTTGCCATTGTAGAGAATCCACTCGATCTTGCCTCCATCAGCTTTTTCTTTGCAAATCGGAAGCAATCTTCACTCAATTACCCTCACTTCACAGTCCCTTAAGATCCCACAAACACTCGATACCAATGTTAAAACTCATAAAAACAACAATCAAAACAGAAAAATTTCTGTTTTTGAGAGAGAGAAAAGATAAAAATAAAAAATAAAAAAACAGAGCACTTCATATGTCTTGTGCTTAAGAAAAAAAAACTGTCAAGTACAACCACTAAATACAAAACAAAAACTGCTCACGTACGTGCAACACATAACTGCACACAAACGTGCTATTAACTTCCTAGAAAATAGCAAAAACACTAAATGCATAACTTAATGAACTTGGCTGTTTTTTAATAAAAAAACAGAGTAAAAAAAAACTGAAAACAGCAGAAAACAGAGACATTATAATCCAACAGATAGTCCATTAAGATCAACCAAGAAATCATTGTGAAGCCTAGAGCGCCAGCAAACTTCAAGACCAACGAGATCGAGACAAAGTTACAACTGAGCAACGAAGAAGCAAGTCCTTAGAGTCGCTTATCCTTCTTTCAAGTTTTACCACTACTCATGAAAAAAGCGACTTCAACTTTCAAACTTGCAATGTCAGATGCCAACATAGGCATATGCAATTTGTAACCTGATAATCATATGTCAACAAGCAAAGAGAAACGTTAGATCAAATTGTCTCAATATAAATTGTTTTTTAATCCGATTGTTGCTTCTCAAAGATTATAGGAACATTAGATGTCATGATTCAAATCCAATGGAAAATCAAACTGGACCAGAACATAAAAGTTTCCTTTAGAAAAAAAACATGTATAAATCTACAGAGATTATTTAATCGAGCAGTATTTAGGAAAAGCCATTGCCCGTGCTGGGCATGGCCGTAATTTGGGGCATTTTGTCAACCAACTTTACTTTTTTTGTCGGCCATATAATAATTTGCTCCTTCTCATCGTCTACCGGCACTTTGCTTTTCGGTCTTCCAAGGGGCAATACAATAATTTCAACTTTTATAAAAGAAAGGGCGACCTTCTTCTCCTTTCCACACATGGCGTTCGATCTTTGATATTATTATATTACGACCAAAAGCATCTTCTTCAGCATTACCGAGGGAAGAGAGAGATGTATCAAGCAAAGTGGCTATGGCCAGCTCAGCCGCAGGAAGTTACCTGGAAAATAGAGCAGCAGCTGCTCCTGAACTTTAGAGGTTCCTGTTCTCATACGCCAATAGATTTTGACTTTAAGGTATTCGTCTTGATATGTCATGAATTTCTGCTTTAACTAATATCTCATAGGCCGATGGCATTTGATTGATTTTCTTATTTCTACTCTGTCAATGAATGACACAGAGAGAGGTCCAAGCATAACGTCACTGATAGAAAATCCTGCAGTTATTACATTAGTTAGCAACTCCATTAAGTTCTTAACTTATATCTCAGCATGAGGAGCTATATTCATACATTTTTCTTGATAATACGAGATGATCCAACTTTCACTTGGACTAAATAATCCATTCAAATGTGGGTAAAAGCTTCGTTCGCATATATCAAGGTAGTCTCCACCACATGATGAAGAATGTGGCCTTATAGAGTGGATTCAGTGTCAAAAGGATATTGTAATATTAACACATACTTAGTCGCATCCAAACCAAAAAAACACTAAACAGTTGATCACTTAACTAATCATTACTTGAGAAAATAGATTTGTGTTTATGTTGTTCTACATATCTGTTGAAAAAATTTGACTAACATTTATCATCGTAAAGTAGCAGGAAAACACGTATCTAGGAAGAAAACGGAAGTAGGCGAGCATCTAACATCGTATAGTTGAATTCATCTTGAGAAGATAAAAGAAGAAAACGGAAGAAAAGGACAAAATTATTCGCACTCTTGGTGAGTGGCAAGGGAATCCTCACCATTTCGGCCGACGTGCAACCACATGCGCACCGAAAAGGAAAAAGAAACACGCACACAAAGAGGCAGGCCAAGTTCCAAGGGCTTGATCTCGAGAGTTGGTAAACCACAAATCATGGCCGAGAAATCATTCATGAAAGCTTACTATGAAGAATTATCCGAGAAATGACAATGTTGAATTGAGAATACATGGTTCCATCAAGTGTGCCAAGATCAACGAGGAGAACCGTTATATGTTCCTCAAGGAGCCACACATCACATATTTATTATTCACTCATTTCATCTTAATTAGTAGAATGCCACGTAGGTCACACGTGTTAGGACAACATATGATCTTGACAGGTTCATAAATCAAATATGATTAAACATGATCTGTGAATTCTTTGTTTGAGTGTTATTAAGTAAAGGATGCTTACGTAATTTTCAAGAGAATCATTAGAGAGAGAGAGAGAGAGAGAGAGAGAGAGAGAGAGAGAGAGAGAGAGAGAGAGAGAGAGGAGGCAACTGACCATTTTTGTTTTTAGTCATACATACAATTTATTATTGATCAAATCTTTTATAAAATTATTGAGTTTCCTTCAAGGTGTAATGACAAACACTCATTTGAGAAAGAGAGAATAAATAAAAAAAACTAACTATAGATAAAATAGCAATGAAAATTGAATATGTGGGGGAGGGGGAGGGAGAGGGAGAGGGAGAGGGAGAGAGAAAAATTATTTGTGTAAAACAGCAATTAAAATAAATAGCAAAGTAATAATATATGGAATCGGGTAAACATATGAATAATTAAAGTTTGATCGGGAAAATGGTTCAAATGGTACATAAACTTTAGTTCAATGTGTAATATCATTTTTAATTTTTTTTTTAATTTATTCAATGTGGCTCCTTAGTTATTGATAAATATTCAACTTAATCCTAAACTATACGAAAAATGTTCAATGTAAAAATGACTATTGAAAATCGTGTATTTCACTAAGTGTTCAATCAATCGACTCAATTGATGATTGGTTATTGTTTATTAGCATATTGACGAATCTAAAAGCTTGAGGTTATGGATGAATGAAGATTGCATGAACCCTAAAGAGCATATATGATTCATTGTCAAGCGACTTGGGGCAATATTTTGATATATATTTCTTAGGAAAATGGAGTGTTTTTGAATTTGTGGGATCTAACATAATATTCAAGATCGAATCACAAAAAATTAGACCGGGGTTAATTTAAATTCCTAAATAGGTCGCATGTGTATGTTAATTTATTTCGTATCATTTAGCTTTGGAGATCGCATCTCTCAACGAACAAGGTGGATTTGCCAAATTTATAGTTCAAATTCTAAAATTAAATTTGTCTCTACGTCCGTACCTTCGAATTTAAAAATAGCGAGGGAGGTCTTCTCTTCAATAATGTCAAGTTAGACCTGCGGCGACAGCTCAGTTTTCAAAACCTATTTTTTCGTAAATAACCTTTTCAGATTCAGTCGTCTTTTTTCCTTTAATGAATGACGTGCAAAGAAATAAATCTAGATTCTCAAGAACGAAAATAAGATAAATGAATCCCTTCTGCGTCTATCCACGAGAATCCCCATTCAATCTTCGGTGAGTCCCTCTTTTATTCAGTAAGAAAGAGGAGCCCTTCCATCCTCTCTCTCTCTCCCCCCAAATTTAGGCCAAATCTCTCTCTTTTCTTTCTTTACTTTGCCAAAATCAACTCCTTCCTCCCTTAATCACGCCAACTCTTCATTCCTTTTAAGTGCCCATATCCCTCATTCCCTCTCCTTGTGCGTTTAGGGTAGAGTCGCATATCTTTTCGAAGTTGATGCCCGATTCAGCATGATACTTTTAAACAATAACGTCCCTAATTTCTTAATGTAACTGAATGCAGTAAAGAAAGAAAGTGCAAGACCATGTGGCATTGATATTTTCGTTGATGTTATTGATATTCAATCCCTAATGTTCATTAAATGCTTAGAGATCTTCTTTACGGTGAAAATTTAGATATCAACGAGTATGTAAAGAATGGATCCTTAAGATTCGTTTTGCTATTTTCCTTTAGTATGTAATACGTTCAACATATCACAATGGCCCTGGTGAATAGAGCTAAACCTCCAGAAACTGCGCAAGAAGGACCTCCACAATCGGACCAGGGACCTTGGCTCAATAATCGAGTTAGCACGAGAACGCGGGGTAAGGAGTGGTTCAAGAAATCGAGGCCAGACAACAAGTAGTGATATCGTACGAAGAAGAGGAAGGTGTAAGATGATGGGATTGAAGGGAGTATCGCACCGACGTCAACTCTTTTTTCCCCTGTCAATGAAATATTTCCGTGAAAAGACATGGTTGAATTGAGACCGTTCATGGTCCATCAAGTGTGCGAAGATCAACGAGAATCATTGTAAATTCCGCAAGGAGCGACGTGGGAGAGAGAGAGAGAGAGAGAGTAATATATAAATTATCTGTGCAGAAGAGGAATGACAACAAAGAAGTAATAATACATCGCAAAATTAAAAAAGTCTGATTCCTTGGCTTCGGTGCATCGCATGGCATAATCATCACCGTCCTTTCGACCCGTTGCACAGTGAAGAGGGTAGAGAGAGAGAGAATTCAAATGGGGCCTGCAACTGCATGCGCGTTTGAACAAGCCAGCCATGACATATATAATAATATATATTGTAAATATCTGGCCATAGCTTACGCACATGGGGGCCAGCAACCGTATGCAAGTTTGCTAACTACGTTTTGTCACCTCTTTGGTGCTTTTTTTTTCCCCAAATTTCTCATCGACCAATAGCATTTGTTTTTATGGTCTTCTTTCTTCTTTTAAAGTTTACGACTTTCTACTTCAACCATTTCTCATCCACCCATAGCATTTAATTAGCTTTCCTATATCTACTCCATTATTTATTCACACCGTGCCTCTTTCTTTGTTAAGAACATTAGCACAGAGAGAGATCTGTTTAAGCTGAGCAAACTAACTACTATGGCGAGCTCAGATGAAGGAAGGTTGTTGGGAAGCGAGTATCAGGTGTTCCTAAGCTTTAGAGGACCGGACACCCGCATTGGATTACCGACTACCTCTATCATAGCTTGATTGATGCTGGAATCTGCGTCTTTCGAGACAACGAAGAGCTCCGTGTTGGTGAAAGGATCGGTGGATCGCTTCGGCGAGCAATCAATGACACCAAGATCTACATACTCATACTCTCTCGGAACTACGCTTCAAGCCAATGGTGCCTCCGTGAGCTCGTGCAAACCATGGCAAACACCTCCAACTCGAGAGGCAATAAAGAGATCCTACCTATTTTCCTCGATGTGGAGCCCAATGATGTTAAGCTGAAAACTCCGTTGTATTATGATGCCATACTCAATTTGAAGCATGAGAGGAAGTTGAGCGATGAGGAAGTAAATGAGTGGAGAAAGGCTCTAATGCATGTTGATGCAATCAAGGGGTGGGAAGCGAAGAAGTATATGGGGTAAGCATATTACTTTCAAGATGCTCATTTCCCCGATTTTCGTTAACGCTCGAATCATAGAGGTCTAAATTTCAGTACTATTGAGGTGGGACTATCATTATAGTAATACTAAACGAGGAACCTATGCTACAATTGTCAAAAAAAAAATGTGAAATTGATTAACAAGGTCATCTCATCAAATGGGCGAATAATCACACTAATAGCTACATAGCTATATTAATATTTGATTATGGGCAGTGGCAGAAAAAAAAAATGGGCTACTGAAATGTCATGCTCATTGCTATCTAATCATTTCATCTTGCAATACAGAAAACATTTCTCCTCTTGAATACACGGTGTTCAATTTCTATAGTCGTTGCTTGAACATCAATCACAAAATGTCAATTTCAAATTTATAAATATATCTATTTTGCATGAAGTTATTAAAACAGTCCCAAGATTGTTAAAATCTCGTGTTTAAAACAAATCAAATTTCGGGTTTTGACATGGTGCACGCGTTGCCAAGTGCATAAGCTGTGCGTTTTGAAGTAATGTTAATGTCCAATATGGACTCTTAGAAGATCATTTCGAGATCTTTAAGGTCCCATTATCTGTCCGAATGTTGAGTTTTTTATTCGGTGCTTGAACAAGATTACTTCTCACTAGGTAAACGCGATTTCGCATTTTCTCCCAGTAAAAATGGTTTTCCATTGTGGCAGCCACGGCGAGCTCATCAAATTGGTAGTTGAGGAGGTCGTGAAAAAGCTGAAGACAAAACATAGATCGGTGACTGGACATTTAGTTGGAGTTAAAGATCAAGTAGCAGCAGTAAGTAAATTGTTAGACATCAACTCTAGCGGTGTGCGATTGATTAAAATTCACGGTATGGGTGGTATCGGTAAAACGACAATCGCCAAGATTGTCTTCAACCAACTCTCTTCTCATTTTGGAAAGTGTTGTTGTTTCCTTGAAGATGTCCGAGAGAAATCATCAAGAACTAATGGCTTAGTTGAGTTGCAAAAAAAGTTACTTTCTGAAATCAGCCATCGTGCAGGAACAATGGCCATTGATGAAATTGCTTATGGAATGGAGAGGGCTGGAGACATACTTTGCAATAAGAAAGTCCTCATTGTACTTGATGATGTTGATAATAGAGAACAAGTAGAGAAATTAGTTGGAGAGAGAAATTTGTATCCAGGATCTAGAATATTGATTACAACTAGAAATAAGGATATCAATACCCCAAAGTATCAAAATTTAGATTATGAGATGGAGGTGATGAATACCGATAGAGCACTTGAGCTTTTCAATAGGCATGCATTTGGTTGTGTCTCTCCTCCAAATGATTATAATGATCTTTCAAGGGAAATTGTATTAGCTATCGGGAGACTTCCTTTGACTCTTGAAGTAACTAGCTCATTCCTTTGCCGCAAAAAGATGATAGAACAATGGAAAGAGACATTGGACCGGTTGAGAAAAGGACATTTCAAGAATGTCCATGAAAAGTTAAAGATCAGTTATGATGCCTTATGTTTCGAGCAAAAACAAATTTTCCTTGATATCACATGCTTTTTCATCGGTCAGGATAAGATAGATGCAATTTACATGTGGGAAGATTGTGACTTTTTTCCACACACTGGAGTTGAGAAACTCATTAGCTTGTCTTTGGTAAAGATTTTGGAGAACAGTGTGTTTTGGATGCATGATCAACTCAGAGATCTTGGTAGGAGAATTGTTCATGAGGAAAATCCAATCAATCCTGGAGAGCGTAGTCGAATATGGACTTTTAATGAGGCTCTTGATGCAATATAGACAAAAGAGGTAAAGCAATTCTAGAGGAATTGATAGTTTCTGCAATAATACCTCCGCACTGACTTAGGATGCTCTATCTTCTTCTTCTTCTTTTCTTTTTCCTTTAATACTCTTCCTTTATGAAATAGAATACGAATATCACTCATTTCCCATTCTTGGATGCAGATAAAAAAGAATGTTCAAGCACTATATCTTGATAAACTTGCACGAGATTCCCCCGTTGTTCAAACTGAAGAGATTGGTAGATTTGAACATCTAAGGTTCCTCAAGTTAAGTGGAGGAATCTTTGTTGGCGACTTTGAGAATTATCTTACTGAATTGAGATGGTTGTCTTGGAATTTTCCTCTGGAAAAAAATGAATGGACTAATTTGTACCTAAGGAACATGGTCCTTCTTAAACTTTCAAACAGTCTTTACTTAGATGACTCGAGATTACAAGACTTAATCCAGGTATGTATTCTAGTCTATTTATTTGAAAGTAATATATGATTGTTCATACATTAAATGTTGCATTAATTTTGACAGATGGCAAGAAAATTGAAAGTTCTTTCTCTTAAACATTGTGATAAAATAAACGGAACATTGGACTTCTCTGGATGCCCTAATTTAGAGAGACTTGTTTTCAACTGTTGTTTCAATTTGCGGAAAATTGATGGCTCTATTGGAAAGTTGAAGTGTCTGATTGACTTGAGGATTTTGCATTACAAAGGTATTGAATATTTGCCCGAAGAAATTGGTGACATGGTGAATTTGAAGCATTTCGTTGTAGAGGGTTGTGGAGTGTGTAATTTACTAGATTCCATATGGAAGTTGAGATCATTATGTGAGGTGTATTTTACAAAACCCATGGAGGCATCAAGTGCACCATCCGCACCATGGGAGTTACCTAGAGATATTGGAATACTTAAGAATCTGGAAGTGCTTAAAGTGGATGATCCTTATTTAAAAGGTCAAATTCCTTCTGGAATCGGAAGATTGTCCGCTCTAAGAATCCTAAATCTATCGCGTACTAATGTTAGTGAAGTTCCAAAGACCGTTAGCATGCTTCATTGCCTACAAAGATTGGAGTTGTGGTATTGTGATAAGATTCAAGAGTTGCCTGTGCTCCCAATAAGTTTAACCCATCTAACAGTATCATCTAAATCATTGCGAGTAGTCCCCGATCTCTCGAACTTGACTAATTTGATTGAGTTGACACTAGATGGAGTAAGAGGAGAAGGCGAACTTTGTACCGGTGAGTTGTGGTGGATTGGGAAGTTATCCAAACTGAAAAGACTAAGCTTAAGACTTAACAATGTCCATGCTCCTGTGGAGCTAGCTTCCCTACCTCAACTTAGCGCACTTTATATGTCTAGATTGGACTTGCAAACCTGTCCACAATTTCCCTTATCTCTGGAAGAGCTGTGCCTTAATAATTCCAATTCAACTCTATCAAATTTGAGAAATTTTTCTTTTTTCTGCCTTTGCGAGTCACCAATGCAAGAAATTCAAATTGATGGGTTTCAACTTCCATATCTAAGGGAGTTGCACGTGGCGCAGTGTGAAGCCCTTGAGAGCATCGGGCTATCAAGCATGAGAAAGCTAAAAGATGTCAAGGTGCGTGATTGCGGAAAGTTAGTTGAGATCCAATTTTCTTGGACGTCCGAATCACTTGAGCATTTGTTAATTAATGATTGTAGGTCTTTGAAAAGGCTAGTTTGCACGGGGGAAGCAGGGCATGATAACAATGAGTCTGCTAATGACATGATTAGTTGTGAAGGGAGACTAATCCTTTCAACGAAAGCCTTAAAGAAGTTGCGAAGTTTCGACCTTTCAGGTAACAGTGGGATATTCGAGATTCACGTTGTTGGTAGGTCGGCATCATGGGAAGACTTCAGAGTTTGGAGTTGTCCTTCGCTGCGAGGTATTCGTGGTTTACAAAACTTAAAGAACCTTCGGTCTTTATCATTCTCCAATTGCAGTGGCCTACAGGTTGTCGAGGGCCTCGACCAGCTAGAGTGTTTGCAGTGGTTAATCGTTGACCATTGCGAATCTTTGGAAAGCTTGATTGACCTGTCAACCACCAAATTGCCAGATGATTGCCCCTTACACATCGGCCATTGCAAAAAATTATGTGAGTTTGAGAAACGATTTGTGAGCCGCCTCCAGTCTTACAAGCGTGATAAGGTGAGTCTAGACCATTCTCTCTCTCTTTTCTCTTTGGTCTTGACGCGGCCATGCCCAAACATGAATTCAACCTTTCAAGCAGATTTATAATAATTATGCGAAATCGAAAAAATAAATAAATTAAATATGGTCTCATTTATTTTAAACCATTCAACACTGGTTTGTTTTGTTCTGCCCTCGTGTTTCTTCTTCTTCTTTTTCCTGTTTTCCATTTTCCGTTTTCTCTCCTATTTTGTATATTAGAAATTTCTATATTTGCACAAATCTATGGGACAAAATCAGTTTTTATCACAAATGATTGAAAAAATTTCATTGTCTAGAAAAAAAATATAGAATAGCTCAGAGTTTCTTATTAAATGCTCTTTTCATTATATATAGATAATGAATGGACTATTTAGTTTAGCGCAGGTTTTACATAATATACTCCACTTTATTGTCCATTTCTTACTTAATACTATTCATTATGGAGATGAGTTTGGCGATTTGTGATTTCTACAAGAAAGATAGAACATTAAAAGAATTGGATACTCAGTGCAGAACTCAAAACAATTTAGCTAACATAGACGTTACAAGAACATAGTTTATGTGGTCTACCTATCCACTAATCAAGTGACTTATGTCCCTGACTGAAATGAGTGTTTCTTGAATTTGCATGTGGTTAGGGTTGGCCAAGTAGGAGGTGTGTTCCAAAAGCACCTCAAATACTTATTTACGATTTTACAGTTTGATTAAAAGCCACTTCAAACAGGAGCAGGAACGCTTTTGAGTTCAATTTTCTGGATTTATACCTCCTGAAACCCCCCACAGTTTCCACAATTGGCCGATCAGTATGACTACTGTCCTTTGGTTCATGTGATCGCCTCGTCTTACCGTAAGTTTTGCTGATTTATCGTCGCTCCACCCATGGAACCTCCTGGCCAGAATCCAGATTCTCCCGAAGATACACGACTGGCTGCATTGTGCTCTCGCCTTGGACGCCTGTGGGAAAAACAGAGCATTGAAGTCTGTGATGAAGCGCCATCGATTGACAAATTGGCTGAATGCAAACTCATCCTTGTAGGTAAGGTTCTCACCCAAAATTCAATCAATCTTCCAGCTTTCCAAAGTACTATGCGGCGAGCTTGGCGAGTAGATACTGTTGAAATTACACAACCTGAAGCCGACATATATGTTATGAAGTTCCGCACTGAACTGGAAAAACAGAGAATTCTAGATAATGGGCCATGGCATTTTGGAAATCACCTTGTCATTCTCAAACCTTGGATTCCTAATACCCCCTAGCACTGCTACGACTTCTCTACTTGTGCCTTTTGGGTCCAAGTCTTTGGTCTTCCGTTAGAACGTTGCACAGAGGAATTCATTTGCAGAGCTGTCCGCCATGTTGGTAGGGTTCAAGCAGTTAAAATTGATGGTAAGGACGGTACATCTCTTCGGTCTGTCCACACAAGGGTTGATCTAAGTCTTAGAGAACCTCTTCAACCAGGCCAACTTCTGCGAGTTGAAGGAACAACTTTCCGGTTAGATTTTTGGTACGAACGCCTCTCACACTACTGTTATTCATGCGGTAGACTCGGACATTATGCCATGGGTTGCCCTGAAATCCCCTATGATGAGGCAAATTTCGAGCACAGGGATAGTATGTATTTTGGTCAATGGCTCAGGGCAGAGAACAGGGAGCACAGCTCTTTTTGGCATACCTTTTATGATCCACCTCACTCCTGTCCTGAAACAGAAGACATTGTTCCGGAGACCCCTATAGTGCCTACCACTGAGCTTCCACCGGAACAACCCCCTGCGAACAAAGGTAAAGAGATTGTTTAGTTTTTAGAAGATGGCCCATCCTTTACTACGGCAGAACCTATCAATTGGCGTCCATTACCTAATCATTACTGTGCTGGTCACACTCCGACACATCTGGCTCCTGTCTCCAATCCTCCTATCATGGCATCTGAAAGCTCGGAGCACTCCCCGAAGACAAAGAAAGTCAGAAGCAGTAAGTTGAGTACCAAGTCAGGCTCAATAAAAAAGGCCAAACGCTGCACTCTATTAAAAGAGGGACTTGATGAATCATACCTCTTGGAGACTCCAATCTTTCAAGCTGAAAACACTAACAGTTGAGCTATGGTGGCTGGCCCTAATAAGCCACCCAAACACAAATGAAGCTCATCAGCTGGAATTGTCAGGGGTTGGGCAATCCCCTGACAATTCAAGCCCTCAGGGCGTTGGTGGCCCGGGAACAGCCGGATATTATATTTCTTATGGAAACAAAGAACAGAGAACAGGTACTTAGGAAGCTTCAGAAACAACTTACTTATACAAATGGCCTTCTGGAACAGCCCTTAGGCATAGCAAGGGGCCTTGCAGTGTTTTGGAAAGACCACATTTACCTCACACTGGATCAACAAACCCCAGACTATGTTGATATGTTTTGTGCGGAGGGGGAGAGTGGACCTATGATGCGCTTGACTTGTCTGCATGCACCGGCAGTTTTTCAGCCATGGCAATCCTTATGGCAAGCCCTGAAACTCATCAGCCAGTTTAACACTTTACCTTGGTTGTGCATTGGTGATTTCAACGAGGTTATGTACCCATGGGAAAAACAAGGTAAGCAATCACCCTCTACTATGCGAATGCAGGTTTTTCGCCAAATGTTAAATGAATGCCCACTTATGGACCTAGAGAGTAAAGGATGCTCTTTCACTTGGTGCAATAATAGAGCTGGGGATGCTTTAGTTAAAGAAAGATTAGATCGAGCTTTTTGTACTATGGACTGGCGACTTACTTTTCCAGCAGCTGAAGTCTTCACCCTCCCTACCATTGGATCAGACCACAGTCCACTGCTTTTAACAACAACCGTCATACCACCAAGGTGACGGCAAGGCTTTATCTTTGAATCTTATTGGCTACAAGAGCCGGAGTGCCATTCCGTAGTATCAACTGCATGGCAAACTACTCATTCTCAACTTTTGGACTTACCAAAGAAGATAACAAGGGTATCCACAGCCCTCACCAACTGGAGTCGGTCCAAATTCCATAATAGCTACCGCCAACTCAATGCACTGCAGCACCAACTTCAGATCCTGACAAACAAAACAAACTCTCATTATGACAAATCCCGGATGGATGATTTAAAGAATCAAATCCAGCACTTGTGGCAGCAAGAAGAACAATATTGGGCAATGTGCTCTCGAGTTAAATGGCTAAAGTGGGGTGACAAAAACACCAAAATTTTTCACGCTACAACTATACAGAGAAGACAGCTGTTGACATCTAAATTTTGACTAATCATTTAGTAATTAATTTCATAAAAATTTAGGGATTAATCTTTAACCCCTAAGAAAAAATAGTAAAATTACATTTCATGTAGTCGCATTGGCATCGGTACTAAAAGCGCGATAAGAAGCAGGGGCTTGCGGTCGATTGCATGCATAAAAGGATGATCTCTCTTTCGCTGGTCTGAATGCACATAAGAGAGAAAGCAAAAAAAAAAAGAGGAAATAAGCTCTCGCACGTCCATTGTTTATTCCTCATTAATGCATGCACAAATTCGGTGGACGTGCGGATTCTGGGGAAATCTTCAAAGAAGCAAAAGCAGCCCATAATATTATATAATATGTCAGCTTTGGTGGCGCAATGAAAATTCACCGAAGAAGAAACCTCCTCATTAATGCATGCACATACACGCGAAATGGGGGAGGTAAAAATCATACATGCGCCTGCAAGAAGATTTCCTTGCTGAAGAGCGGAGTGGTGGCCGAAAGAATGGACTGGAGAAGATTAAAAAGGGCAACGTTCAGCTTAAATTCTGGAAAAGTTGCGGCTACATCTTGTCACAATAATGTTGGCTATCTTCAAGAGGCAATGGACGGCCTATAAATAAGACCATAGGAAGCCGCGTCGAGAGAGGGTGAAAACGAAAAAATTTCCTTGGAGGATTGTGAGAGCTATTTAAAAAAGAGAGCCAGTGCGAAGGGAACCTGCAAAAGAAAATATGAGGTCAGGGGGAGGAGATTAAAAAAGAAAGGGAAAAAGCAGAGAGAGGAGGGCAGAGGGAGAAGTGACGTACAGCAGAGAGGGAAGAAAAAGAAAATAAAAAGAAAAGGGGACTGTTCACCGTCTTCTTCGTGGAAGCCTCCCGTCGCCCCCCCCCCCCCGTTTCGCTCGCTCGCCCAGCCGCGGGGCCGAGCTCTGCACCGCCCGGCCCTCTTCGCGCCACCACCATGCTAGCGCCACCGACGCCGCGCTGCCGCACCCCTACGCGAGCGCCCTCCAGCCCACACCCGCATCCGCGCCGCTACACTCGCCGGAGCACCAGCAGCCGAACAACCCGACGCCCTAGCTGCCTTGCCCCGTGAAGTCGCGACCCATCGCCATTCCCCCGACGCCGCCGGAGCCGAACCCGCGCTGGCCTTCGCCGCTCCGTTTGCTGTTGGAGCTCCCTCGCCGATACCACCGCCGGATCTACCACATCGGAGCCGCACCGGCCGTACGCCCGAACTCCGACGACGGTGCCGAAGCTCGCGCCGCCCCGTCGCCAATCTGCAACACCGGAGTCCCAGCGCCCCTCTCTCCTCCGCCCCAACGCCGCCCCTGCTCGGCCGCGCCGGCCCCGCGACGATCGGGTGCCCTTGCAGCTGCTACGGCCTCGCCTTGGCCGCTCGCCGGCCCGCGTCCGCAACGCCCGGCGCCCGTGCTCCGCCGAACGCCGGTGACTAGCTACCCCGGATCGACAACCTGCTTCCCTTCGGAGACCCCGAGCGCAAGCCGTGTGTGGGAAAAGAAAAAGAAGAAAACAAAAAAGGAAAAACAAAAGGGGAGCATTAGGTATTTTTTATTATTATTATTTTATCCCTTTTTTATATAGTTTATAGTTTGTTTTTATATAGTTTCTTAGTGTGATTATTCATTAATGCATGATTGAAATTCCAATGTGAAATAACCCCTCAAAGTAGGGATTAGGAGTCCGAAATCCGACTCACGATCTCTTGCAAAAATCGACAATCCAATCTCATGCCCGAGATTCGATTCGCGATTTAATTTAAAATTGACCAACCCGATCTCATGCGCGAGATATGGTTCGTCAATTTTGGGTATTAATCTTATCTTGATTGGATTGAATATCGGGTTATTTGAATTAACTTTTGTTTTTGCATAAAAAAAAGTTCAAAAAAAAATGCGAGTTAGATTAGGGCTAGGGTTAGCATATTTAGTTATTTCTTTTTTTAAAAAAAATCCAAAAAATGCATTTAGGATGTTAGTTTTTTTAGAATTGCACGTGTCAATCTAGAATTAGACTTTTACTTCAAATTTTCATAAAAAAATCCAAAAAAAAATTAATTAATTTAGGTTGCTAGTTTTTTTTGTAGGTTGCATAATAGGTTTTTTAAAATGCATGCTTTAGAAGAGATAATGTGTCCCTTTAATTTTCACTCTAATAGTTTTTTTTTTAGTGTTTTTTAATTACGAATTTCCATAAAAAATCATCATGCATTTTAGAATAGAATTACATGTCTCATTTTAAGATTAGATCAATTTGCATCTTAGGTTAGAAATTGCTAGATTAAAATAAGGTCATAGTTTAAATTAGGATTTAGCATGACTTAATCCTAAGTTTAAATTGGATGGAATTTTAATTTAGCTAGGTAATTTTTGCATTTTTCTTAATTTCTAATATCATGAAAAATACAAAAATTTGTCTTTAGATAAACTAGTTTCAATTTTTAGGATGAATTGCATTTTTAGGAATAGAAATATCATGTGCACGTCATGTGGGATTAGGTTCATAAAATGTACGTCATGTAGAATTAATTTAATTAGAAATTACCCGTCATTAGATTTTGGTCATTAGATTAATTTAGATTGCATATTTAAGTGTTACATGTCTTTAATTTCGAATCTCATGGAAAATACAAAAAATTATCTTTTAGAATAAATCCATCTCATGCTTAGGATAGGCTACGCGCTTATTTATGTCATATTGCTTACGTCATATAGCTAAGTCATGTTGCCATGTCATATCATTTTATGTTAAATAGTGGCATGCATTGCATAAAGTATAATTCTCATTAATTAAGTGAAAACAAAAAAGAAATTGCGTGTTAATTAGAAATCATATCTAGGATTGTTGATGTGAATTCGATCTAACAGCGCAGATGCTTTCGTTGCTATGAGGTAAGTCCCGCAATTTATTCATTGTTTCCTTGGATGTTAAATTGGTGGTTTGCGCACCCGCATAATCACCTCACATGTTAGGAAAGTGAATTAAAATCAATCCAAGCTGCCTGCAACGCATGTTTTTTAAAAAAGAGAAAGGTACCGAAAGGGCGTTAGAGAAATCTAGCGTAACCAAATCCCCGAACTCATTTAATCTCTGGTTCGTAGAAGTGAAGTAATTCTCCCATTACTTTACTTGGGTTTCTAATCGACCCACCAAAAATAGATTAGTGGCAACTCCATGATAAAAATCATTTGCATATTAAGAACTTAAACCCTAAGTCGCGAATTGGTATGGGCTTGGGAGAGCTCGAGCTAAGTCTAGGCTTAGCAATCCATTAGCCGAACCCTTAGGTGGTCCAAACCCGCTTCGGGGAGGTCGCGACAGCTTGGTGACTCCGCTGGGGACTTGAGTTGAAACTCTTAGTGGACTTAGGCCAATTTTCTTTTTGAAAAAAAATGTTTTTGTTTGGCAGCGAGGATCCCAAGTACGTCCCTAACATTTAAGGTGTTAAATGTTCTTGTAGGATGGGAGGTATAAGGGGAAGTGTTTGCTGACCTTTGTTTTGCGGGGAGGGGTAGGAATGAATGGTTTATTTTCATGAACGAAGTGTTGTTTGATATAAACTGTTGTGCATGCTTATGCATTTACGCTACACTATTGCACACACAACCTGCCGCCGGACCTGGGCCGCATAGAATCATCTAGGATGGTATTGAGATGGATACCACTTCGATCGCATGCCCGCGGTATGAGTCGCCCATCTCAATCCCAAAGTTTCTTTTCTGGAGTCAAGAGTACCCACCTCGGTTTGCATGCCCGCGACCTAGGTCGGCTCTTTGATCAAGCCGAAGTCATGAGGACCCGACTTAGTCCGCACGCCCGTGGCTAGTCTGATCATCCTTGTGGCTTCACTTTGTTAAGCCTTATAGACTAGAAATCGAGCCACTTACCATGCGCATGTCTATGTGATTGCCCTTCGTTTATTGGTAAAGTAAGTTCTCTAAATCCTCGCATTTGCAATTTACTTACTTTACCATATTATTTTGTCGGTCCATGGCACTAGGATTGTCCCAAGTCTTGATCAATATACAATGGGAATACCGGACATTTGAATTATTCTCCCTCCAAAGGAAGAGCTTAGCACATGGTGGGATAAGTTAGACCAAGCTAGCCGTCAATTTGTAGAATCGCACATCAGTCGACTACTTCCACTACTGCGTGTCAACATCCATGGTGGCCTCATCCAAGCACTTGCCCATTATTGGTGCCCTGAGACTTCTACTTTCATCTTCGGCGGTAAGCATGAACTCACGCCCACCTTGGAAGAGTATAGCATTGCCATAGGAAAATCTTTGAAAGCTGAATTAATTAGTCCACCTATTGGAATAAACCCCGTTATGGCCTTATCCGATTTTCTGAGAATTAAGGAAGATAATGTAAGAAAGGTTTTAAAAGCTCACCGCAATACATGTCATTTATCTTTTCTAAAAGAATGTTTTGAAAATGGCAATTCATTTCAAATGAGAAGGGTTTTCCTTTTAGCTTTCTTTAGGTTTATACTTTTTCCTCATTGCAAGAATACTATTAACCCTTTGATGGCTCACTTAGTTGAACAAGTGTTGGGAGGAAAAAATTTCGTAAACACTATTTTGGCTGAAACCTTTCTTTCCCTCACTCGATTTAAAGGACGCGGTGATAAGACCTTCCATTCCTCTCCTGAGCTTTTACAAATTTGGTTTCTTTCTCATATAAAAGGGTTTGGTGGTTCAATGACTATACTTGATGTTAATAACTCTAATCACCCTATTATGAGATTTGAGAACAACCAAAAACATGCACCGGATTATCATTATTCTAGGTGGCTAGCTTTCATGAAAAAAAACCAACTTCCAAGGGTTTCCTATGGCATGCTAAGTGGTTCCAAGTTCGTGTGGCGAGACTTTCATGTGGAGGTATTGGCCCAATCCCTCTATTGGGATTCACCGGAGCAACGGAGTATTATCCAACTAGAGTAACCCGTCAGTATCAAGTTGTGCAAGAACTTCCCCCGACATTGCAAGCAGATCCACTCTGAGTCAGCTTCATTGATGGAGACCGAGGACATAAAGATTCCATTCTCACAATTAAATCAATGTGGGATATATGCCAGCCACGAAAACTCAAGTGGCCCGAGAAGGAGTTGAAGGGCAAAGAAATGAAGTACTATGCCTCAATTAAGTACATTCAACAACACAAGATTCCAGAGGAGTTACTTCCAAAGATACCAGAGGTGCCGCTGAAGATCACCAACCGCGCTGAGAGTAAACGCCTCAAACGGGTTGCTGAAAAAGCTCAAGAGGAGAATAAGCGATTGCGCCGAGTGGTGTCCCGAGTGTATATTGATCAAGCTAGATGAAGTGTTTGAGTCAATCTTGTTGTTTCATTTCTAGATTAATGTTTAGGAAGTTGAGTCATTTACTTTCCTAGTTCGTTTGTTTAGGGCATTTTAAGCTTCTATTTCATTAATGAAGTGCTTGAATCAATCTTGCTTCTATGTTGTTAGTATTGTCAAAAACTCCATTAATGAATAAAAGTTTTAGACCATTGCCATGGACCGATGTATTTCATATGAGATACTTATTTTTGTCCGTTTCTTCAAATTAGGTGATAACGGATCCTCCACGTTCGCCCATCATTACACGATCAAGAGCAAAAATGGCCGACCAAATCGAAATACGTGATCGTATGACTGCTGTGGAAAATCAACTCCAACAGTTGCTCACCTCTATGCAACTTATGATAGATCAAATGCAATCCCTCCAAGTGAATCAGACTCTTGCATCCGCTCTCCCCGAGATAGTAGTCCCAAAGCAAATGAACAAGGCCCAAATGGGTGATGACGACATGCCTGAGCTGGAGGATGACCCACTGTTCATCACAGCTGAAAAGGCTAAGCCCGACAATGTCCCTAAGGCGGAGCAAGATGAATGCTTCGCCAAACTTGAAGAGAAACTGAAACAATTGCAAGAATCGCAGAATTCACTCCCGTTCGACTTGTCAGTTTATGAGAAAGTCAAAGTGCCGAAGAAGTTTAAGATGCCGGAGTTCGAGAAATACAATGGTACTTCCTGCCCAAAAGCTCATTTGCAAATGTACCACGTACGCATGGCCCAATACGTCAAGAACGAGCCTCTCATGATCCAATCGTTTCATGCAAAGCTTGACAGGGCCCGCACTTAATCGGGTACATAATGAAGAATGTAAACCTTCTCGACACCTGGAATGAAGTGGCTGACGCTTTCCTAAAGCAGTATAAGTTCAACATGGACATTGCACCTTCCCGAGAGGATCTTGAGCGGATGGAGAAGAAGAAAAGTGAGTCATTTAAGGAGTACGCGTAAGGTGGCGAAACTTGGTGGCTCAAATCACTCCTGAGCCTACAAACAAGGAGTTGATGAAGTTGTTCGTCAAGACTCTCCCATATGAGTTTCGTAACCGAATGGCTAGCACATATGTTGAGAACTTCAACCAGCTTATCCCAGTGGGTGAACAGATCGAGATGGGGCTAAGGGATGGATGGTTCAATGAACCAACTCTTCAGGGCAAAAGGTTCACCATGAAGAAAGATAAAGAACCAACCACTGAAGTCAATGTTGCATATGTGCAACCAGCCCCTAGTAAGCCTCCGATGGTTTGTGTCCCCGGGAATCAGCAAGATGGAGGCCGAGTGCTTGCACAGCGGCAATTCACCAAAAGGCAGTTCTCTCCTCTTCCTGGCCCTCTATCTCAGGTCTTGCCGATACTCCGAAACAAGGGATTGATCTCCCACGAACCAAAGCAGCCCAATGCTGAAAAATTCTCCAACTATGACCCCTCAAAAAATGTGAGTATCATATGGGAGAGGTTGGCCATTCAACTGATGAATGTTTGACTTTAAAGCACAAGATCCAAAATTTGTTGGATACTACGGCATTTTCTTTCCGTACCACCCAACCGAATGTCAAGAAGAATCCATTGCCGGAACATCAGGGAAACGTGAATGCAATCTTCGAGTTCAATACTGGCAAAAAGATGAACTTGAAGGTGTCTGTCAAAGATATCTATAGCGGATTAGTTAGAGTTGGTTATTATCCGACAGATGAGAATCCTCCCTTGCCTACCATGAAGGAAAGGGTTCAAGAAATGGTTAAGGCTGGCATGATCGTGTATGCTGATGAAGCTGGAATAGTGTCAACTATCTCTGAAGTCATCATTGATTGGGAGAAGGAATTTGCTAAGCTAAGTGCTGAAAAGAGTGAACCAGATCCATTGATCGAGGACATGCCCCCACTTGAGGATGCCTCCGACCATGAAGGATTGATAGTGGAAGTGCCTTCAACTAATGAAGAAATAATTATTGAGATACCCCAGCTGTATGAGTACAAGGATAACAAAGCAGTCCCCTGGTCGTACGAGCTAGATGTTGACCGATTACAAGGTCTGGTCGGATCTATGCTCAAGCTAATGCCCAACCCGCAAAGCCAATTGCGACGAAGAGGCCAAGGAGTTTCGGCTATAATCAAAGCAAGTGAGTATAACGTGGTCGACCAATTGCGGAAATTGCCTCGCTCGAGATCTCTTTACTTGAACTCTTGCAAACATCTCCTACACATCAAAAGTCTCTAATGAAGGTTCTAAGCGAAGTTCGTGTACCAGAGACGATCGAGGTAGACAGGTTGGAGGATTTCGTAGGATCAATTCTTCTTAAGGATTTAATAGCCTTTTTTGATGAAGAATTCCCTCTTGAGGGGAGGGGACATACTAAGGCATTATATATATCCGTCAAGTGCAAGGCTTCCCATGTGGCTCGAGTACTCATTGATAATGGGTGCGCCTTGAATATCTGTCCATTGGCGACTCTTCACCGCCCTGAAAATAGACCCTTCAAAAATAAGTGCTACAAAGACCTCCGTCCGAGCTTTTGATGGTACGAGAAAGGAGGTGATAGGGGAGACCCACCTTGATCTGCAAATAGGGCTGGTGATGTTTAACATCCTTTTCCAGGTGATGGACATTCCTACCGCATTCAATTTCCTATTAGGGCGTCCTTGGATTCATACTGCTGGAGCTGTGCCGTCAAGTCTCCACCAAAGCGTGAAATTTGTTGTCAAAGGAAAGCTAGTCATTGTTCATGGTGAGGAGGATCATCGGATCTATCATGAGACGGCTATCCCCTATGTCGAGCCGGAACGTAGGGAGGAGTCGAGCTACCAATCGTTTGAGCTCGTATCCACTATTCATGCATCTCGAGGATCGACAGCACCCATCCCTGATGTGTTAAATGCAGCAATTATGGTAGCAAGAGTGATGGTTGGAAATGGCTTTGTTCCTGGCCGTAGACTTGGTAAAAAATAGCAGGGTATCCGGAACCCTATTGAAGCCCCTCGAAGGTCTCGTTCCGCCGGATTAGGGTACCATGGAAAAGGTGGAGGACATGAACAAGAGAGGAAAAACTCATTACTCCTCGATATCCGCGAGACATTCCCGGGCCCTGCTAGAATGTTGCATGATGAGGGAGGAATGATCGACACCCGAGGTATCGTGCTCGATGGATGGAGTGGCATGGACGACCCAACAACTTCAAAGACAGAGGATCCAGATGATGGGATGGAAGGGATCACAACTCTATTCGATGATCTCCTCATAGGTGCCATTGATGAAGAACCATCGGAGGAAATGGGTGCTAGCCCACAAGAGTAACACGTTTACTTTTCTGCACTCCCGCGTGGGAATCTTATCTCTTTTAGGATTTGATGTTTTCTAGGGTTTGCTTATCGTATTCTCGCATGTCGTTTGTCGGAGTTGATGTTTGCTAGGGTTTGATTTGTTAGGGTTTCGTTTCACTTTGATTGCCGTACTTTTCAATCCAATAAATGTAATTTGGTTGATGAATATCAATTATGATTACAAGTTTTATTTTGAAGGCATGATGGGGTATACCAAACTAGCCCGTTGACGATATCCAACCGATGAAAGAAAAGAAAAATCCAAGGAGAATTCTAAGGCCTGGGCTTCATCATGCTTCCTCGTGTCAAAAGTTTTTCCAAAATATTTTGCCAAAATTCTTTAAATAAAATAAAATTTTGGAAAAAAATCAATCAAAAAATTCAAAAGGAAGGAAAATTCGAAAAAAATAGAAAAGGAAATTCATGCCTTTTAGCCCCGTTTGTTTTTTGAACTATCCATTTTATGTTTCAGGAGCAACCTTATGATAGGCAAAGAGGAGAAAATGGTCCAATCCAATGTCATGAGCGATGACGGTGATGACCCCGATGATCCAAATGGTGACTCCATTGGAGTACAACAAAGTTGGGAGCAACATGAAAAACCCAAAGTTCTCACCTCGAGCGAACCGTCACTATCAACGAGTGATGCCGAGGAGCCCAAAGAGATAAAAATTGGGGCAAATCTTCCCAAAGATGAGGCCGAGCACTGACTCAATTACTAAAAGAATATCAAGATATCTTTGCTTGGACATACGCCGATATGTCGGGTTTAGATCCGTCGATTGTGGAACATTGTTTGCCCACTAATCTAGACGTGCATCCCAAGAAGCAGAAGCTTCGGAGGACTAAACCAGAGCTCTCGATGAAGATAGAAGAGGAAGTAATGAAACTTCTCAAAGTGGGATTCATCGAAGTCTCGCAATACCCTGAATGGGTGGCCAACATAGTACCGGTCATGAAGAAAGACAGTCGAGTCCGAGTGTGTGTTGATTACCGGGATTTGAACAAGGCCAGCCCAAAGGACGACTTCCCATTGCCACATATCGATGTTCTTGTGGATAGTACTTCCGGATTTGAATTATTCTCTTTCATGGATGGTTTTTCTGGCTACAACCAGATAAGAATGAAGGATGAAGACAAAGAGAAGACGGCATTCATCACCCCGTGGGGAACCTTTCATTATAAGTCATGCCCTTCGAACTCAAAAATGCAGGGGCAACTTACCAACGAGCCATGGTTACGTTGTTCCATGACATGATGCATGAAGAAATCGAGGTCTATGTTGACGATATGATTGCAAAAACCCGGCACGGGAAAAGTCATGTTGAAACCCTCAAGAAGTTATTTGATCGACTCCGTGAATTCAAACTCCGTTTAAACCCCGCCAAGTGCGTGTTCGGGGCAGCATCAGGAAAATTACTTGGGTTTATGGTGAGTAGCAAAGGGATCGAAATTGACCCATCTAAAGCCAAGGCAATATGTGAGCTGCAACCTCCGTCGACAGTGAAGGAGGTCCGGAGTCTCCTAGGGAGACTAAATTACATTGCACGATTCATTTCCCAACTATCGGAGACCGCTAAGCCATTCTTCAAACTCTTGAGGAAAAACGTACGAGTTGAGTGGAATGATGAATGTCAAGAGGCGTTCGATAAGCTGAAGCAATATTTGATGAATCCACCGGTTCTTGTCCCATCAATATCGGGGCATCCTTTGATTTTGTACCTCACAATCCATAGTGAGTCACTTGGCGCGATGTTAGCTCAGAAAAGTCCTGTGGATCAGAAAGAACGAGCCATTTATTACCTCAGTAAAAAGTTCACTGTCTCGGAACTAAAATATTCTGATGTTGAAAAAACTTGTGCTGCGTTAGTATGGGTATTGCATAGACTGCGACAGTACACCTTGCATTACCAGATGTTTCTCGTGACTGAGAACGATCCCATCAAGTATTTATTTAATCAACCAGCTTTGGTGGGTAAGCTAGCCAAATGGCAGGTCTTGATTTCGGAATTCGACGTGTAGTTCATGCCACAAAAATCAGTTAAAGGCCGAGTGATTGCTGATTTATTGGCTGAGAATCCTAGAACCTTCAATGATGATGATTGTCCTATGAATGATCGTATTTTGGCCATAAATGAAGATGCATGGTCCATGTTCTTCGATGGAGCGTGAACTTGTCCGGTTCCGTGCCGGGATCGATATCCCCAGACGGACAACACCACCCAGTAGCCGCAAAATTAATATTCCCATGCACTAACAATATAGCTGAATACGAAGCTTGTATTCTCGGACTTCAGGCCGCAATTGAAATGGGAGTGGCCAAATTGAAGGTATATGGAGATTCTGCACTGATCATACTCCAGACTGTAGGTGAATGGAAGACCAGGGATGCCAAATTACTTCCGTATCATAAGTACCTCGGAGAGTTGGTGAAGGAGTTTGATGAAATCTCATTTGACTATTTGGCTAGATCTCATAATCAGTTTGCCAATGCCCTGGCAACGTTGTCATCTATGTCGCAAGTTACTGATGGTTTAGAAGTTGAGCCTTTGAAAATTGAGGTTCTAGCCAAACCTTCTTATTGCGTGGCCGTGAATGAAGAGCTTGATGAGAAGCCGTGGTATTATGACATCATGAACTATATTCAAAAGCAGGAATTTCGAAGGGAGCACTCCGGCCGATAGAAAATACATAATGAAAATGGCCTCAAAGTTCTTCGTCGGTGGTAAGAATTTATACAAGAGATCTTATGATTCAGTTTTATTGAGATGCGTAGATGAAGCAGAAGCTACCCAAATCATGCGAGAGGTGCATGAAGGAGTTTGTGGCCCACACATGAATGGGCACATGTTGGCCAAGAAGATCATGAGACTAGGTTACTATTGGCTTGCGCTGGAAAGTGACTACATACAGCATGTTAGAAGTTGCCATCGTTGCCAAATTCATGGAGATAAAATAAATGTTCCTCCAACGGAGTTGCACCAACTATCTGAGCCATGGCCTTTCTCGATGTGGGGGATTGATATAATTGGCCCAATAAATCCCAAAGCTTCAAATGGGCACCGATTCATATTGGTGGCAATAGATTATTTTTCAAAATGGATTGAAGCCGCATCATATGTTAATGTCACAGCTCAAAACGTGGTGAAATTTATTAGGCGTGACATAATCGCCCGTTATGGTGTCCCCGAAGCAATTGTCACCGACAATGGGACAAATCTGAATAACAAGTTCGTGGATGAGTTGTTCAGTGAGTTCAAAATCAAGCATTTGAATTCATCACCTTACCGCCCGCAAATGAATGGAGCTGTTGAGGCAGCTAATAAGAACATCAAGAAGATCCTGGCTAAGACAGCCGAGAATTATCGAGATTGGCATGACAGTTACCCTTTGCTCTAATGGCGTATCGGACATCGATCCGAACATCTACCGGGGCAACCCCTTTCTCCTTAGTTTATGGCATGGAGGCAGTCTTGCCTGTGGAAGTAGAAATCCCCTCTTTGAGAGTCTTATCCCAAGTGGAATTGTTCGAGGCAGAATGGACACAACAAAGGTTCGAGCAGTTGAAACTGATTGATGAGAGAAGATTAAAAGCTCTTTGCCATGGTCAGACGTATCAACAAAGAGTAGCCAGGTTTTTCAATCGGAAGGTACGACCGAGACACTTCGAAGTGAATGATCTAGTTCTAAGAAAGGTGTTGCCGATTTTTCCTGATCCTGGAGGCAAATTTGCTCCAAATTATAGCAGCCCGTATATGGTGAAGAGGGTACTCCCGGAGGTGCCTTAATCCTTACGAAATGGATGGTCGTGAGTTTTCTAATCCGTTAACTCGATGCTTTGTGAAGAAGTATTACCCTTGAAAAAAATTTGTTGTGAATTGAAGGAACTCATTTCTTCGTTGAATTGTGTGGGAATGGATTGAATGAGATGAGAAGTAGGCCCTGTTCCATACACATATCGAATTCATTTGATTCGGTATGTCAGACGTGTTGACCCAGTGTCAGTTCAATTAAATAAAAAAAGAAATGCCCTGAGGACACCACCAGCGCCTCGGCCCGATGGCACGGGGAATGAAAAGGTCCGAAAGCGACCAGGGTTCGATCCCTGGAAATGGCAACAAGTTTGCCACCAAAAAAAAAACAAAAAAATATATTTTTTTTACCAATCCTTTTCTTTCTTTTTGAGCTACAAACTCTTTGTGTTCAAAGCTGATGAGTTCATGAAGTAATTGTGACCTTTCAAAGGAGAATTTTGCATGATAGTTTTACCTGTTTAATTACCAATTTCACCGAGGATCGTCACCATCGATCAAGTTAATGAATGATGTGGAATGAATTGAACATGCTAAATGAGACATGTCGGGATGATGAAAGGCAAGCCCTATCCTATACACAGTCCCTTGCTCATATATGCGGTGAGACGAGTGTAGGAAATTCCATGTTTCTAAGGTAAAGAGTTTTCTCACGAAAGGTACGATGATCGAAATGATGAGAGGCGGTTCATTCTCTATCCCAAACACTACATGATCATCCATTGTTTAAACCCTTTTGAGCCCACACACATGGATAATTTTTAAATTACCCCTGTCAAGAACCACCCCACATTGGGGCAAGTTGGAGGTAAGACGACGTCATAAGGTGAGGAATTTGATAGGAATATTCTTGCTTTCACTTACGTCAATCTTTAGGTATTGCTATTACATTGAATTCATACGATAATTCAAGTGCCTTAGAATGATGAAGAGCAGTTCTTTCTCTATCCTACACACTTTATCCATTGCGTAGCCCCTTGAGCCTGTAAATTCGTTTCATTTAAACCCAATTGGTGATCATCTCCCACACCGGGGCAAGGCAAAAGGCAAATGTTCAAGCAGCAAAATCCCGAGTGTTGACAAAAAATGAAAACTCCTCAAGAACCCAAATGTTAAAGCATTACGTGGTTATTCAAAAAACAAACAAAAGGGGCATGAAAAAAGCAGTGTGCCTGGTAAAAGCAAGGCCGATGCCCATGGAAAATGAAAGAAAGAGTCAAGATAAAAAAGGGTGTATTCCCAGTGGAGTGGTACTTAAAGAACTCAAATGCCAAGTTTTTATAGTACCTATGAGGAAAATCCCAATGGTGAAAAAGAAGACCGGTGACAATGCCAAGATGATCACCAATTCTAATCCCCCTAATACACATTTTGAGCCTAATGATCCGTTCACTTCAGAATCTATGAACTTAACCTACGCTACGTCCCTTACAAAGTCTCTTCAGATTAGGGCACCGAAATTAACGTAAGAATTCATATGCTTAAAAGCATCACTCGAAGAAGTGCGAGCAAGACCATTTCTATCTCATTTCGTAGGTTCCTTGGCTTGTAAACCCGAAGATGATTACGAAGTATTGTTCTTTCATTAGCCTTGACTCGAAGAGTCCCTCTTTGTTGAGCCATTGACCGAGCCTACATTACAGTCCTGATAAAGACCTCTCAGATCGACAAGGTCGTACCGCTTGCGAGAATACTCAAACCCTTGTTGACATGATGAAAGTAAGATTGAGTGATGCCTTTGATCCGACATTAATGGTCGGGACAAAATAGCCTTCTTAATGAGAGTGAGTGAAAGTCCTTTCTAGCTGAAAGTCTCTCATTTGGTATTCTTGAAAATCCAAGTCATGAGTGAAAATTGTCATAAATGATGATTCTCCCCAGTAGAAGTTCAGTGGTGCAAATATGGTAAAACCATCATGCGTAAATCTTGATTGAATGGATAAAAGCTTCAGTGGATTTTGGAGTGTGTTGAATTGCTTACTTCTTTGGCAAATGCATGTATTTTTGCTCTAATCATGTCTGACGGTAATGTTTCCTTGAAGACCCAAGAGCTCCTGACATTTATGTTGCCTTTCAGAAGCCTCGAGGTGAGAAACCTCCATGAATATTTGAAGTACATCCTCAATGTTCCAAAATTTCTGTCTACCAAGAGGTAAGTGACCCTCACGAATATCCCAGGTTTGTCCTAGGTATTCCCAAATTCTTGATATATGTCTCAAAACTCGTTGTTAAGCATTTCACTCTGGATGTGAATGCTTTCCGATCTTTTCGTTATACCTTAGTCGGATCTAGGTATTTCGAGTCTTCTTAATCCAATATTCATCTCACCTAACATTGAGTGTCTATTGGTTAAGTCCCAAAATTCTTGACATCTCGTCTGGATCCGGATGTCTCAAAACTCTTCGTTAAACATTTCACTTTGGATGTGAATGTTTGTCGATCTTTTCGTTATACCTTAGTCTCGGATCTAGGTATTTTGAATCCTCTTAATCCAATATTCATCTCACCTAACATTGAGTGTTTATTGATTAAGTCCCAAATTTTTGACATCTCGGTCCGGATCTGGATGTCTCAAAACTGTTCGTCAAGCATTTCATTCGGATATGAATGCTTTCGATCTTTCTCGTTATACCTTAGTCTGGATCTAGGTATTTCGAACCCTCTTAATCCAATATTCATCTCACCTAACATTGAGCGTCTATTGGTTAAGTTCCCAAATTCTTGACATCTCAGGCTGGATCTGGATGTCTCAAAATTTTTCCTGTTTAGGCGACCGTAGAATGGTGCGGGTCCTAGACACAACCAAGCAATGCCATACTGGGCGACCGTAGAATGGTACGGGTCCTGGGAAAGCAGTTTCTTTGTGAAGTCATGTTACTATTCTAGGCGACCGTGGAATGGTACGGGTCCTAGACATGTAACACCAACTATCTCGAGTTACTCTACCCTCCTCGAAGGTAAGTTATTCCAGGTAAGTTCCTTTTATCACTGGCATTAGCATTTCCATGCATCATATAAATTGCATTTCAAAAAAAAAAAATCCATGGCCTGCCAAAATATCATCCATTGCATGTGCATGGTCAAAATTTAGGTATCATATTCTCTTTGAATGCAACCTCTGCGAGCTCACCTTCAAAGAGGGGCAACTGTTGACATCTAAATTTTGACTAATCATTTAGTAATTAATTGCATAAAAATTTAGGGATTAATCTTTAACCCCTAAGAAAAAATAGTAAAATTATATTTCATGTAGTCGCATTGGCATCGGTACTAAAAGCACGATAAGAAGCAGGGGCTTGCGGTCGATTGCATGCATAAAAGGATGATCTCTCTTTCGCTGGTCTGAATGCACATAAGAGAGAAAGCAAAAAAAAATGAGGAAATAAGCTCTCGCACGTCCATTGTCTATTCCTCATTAATGCATGCACAAATTCGGTGGACGTGTGGATTCTGGGGAAATCTTCAAAGAAGCAAAAGCAACCCATAATATTATATAATATGTCAGCTTTGGTGGCGCAATGAAAATTCACCGAAGAAGAAACCTCCTCATTAATGCATGCACATACACGCGCGAAATGGGGGAGGTAAAAATCATACATGCGCCTGCAAGAAGATTTCCTTGCTGAAGAGCGGAGTGGTGGCCGAAAGAATGGTCTGGAGAAGATTAAAAAAGGGCAACGTTCAGCTTAAATTCTGGAAAAGTTGCGGCTACATCTTGTCACAATAATGTTGGCTATCTTCAAGAGGCAATGGACGGCCTATAAATAAGACCATAGGAAGCCGCGTCAGAGAGGGTGAAAACGAAAAAATTTCCTTGGAGGATTGTGAGAGCTATTTAAAAAAGAGAGCCAGTGTGGAGGGAACCTGCAAAAGAAAATATCAGGTCAGGGGGAGGAGATTAAAAAGAAAGGGAAAAAGCAGAGAGAGGAGGGCGAGAGGGAGAAGTGACGTACAACGAGAGAGGGAAGAAAAAGAAAATAAAAAGAAAAGGGGACTGTTCACCGTCTTCTTCGTGGAAGCCTCCCGTCGCCCCCTCCCTCTCCCGCTCGCGCCGCCGAGCCGCGGGGGCCGAGCTCCCTGCACCGCCGGCCCTCTTCGCGCCACCACCGTGCTAGCGCCACCGACGCGCGCGCCGCCGCCCTCTACGCGAGCACCCTCCAGCCCACACCCGCATCCGCGCCGCCGCACTCGCCGGAGCACCAGCAGCCGAACAACCCGACGCCTTGGCTGCCTTGCCCCGTGAAGTCGCGACCCATCGCCATTCCCCAACGCCGCCCGGAGCCGAACCCGCGCTGGCCTTCGCCGCTCCGTTTGCTGTTGGAGCTCCCTCTCGCCGATACCACCGCCGGATCTACCGCACGGAGCTGCACCAGCGTGGCCGTACGCCCCGAACTCCGACGACGGTGCTCGAAGCTCGTGCCGCCCCGTCGCCGATCTGCAGCACCGGAGTCCCAGCGCCCCGCTCTCCTCCGCCCCAACGCCGCCCCTGCTCAGCCCGCGCTGACCCGCGACGATCAGGTGCCCTTGCAGCTGCTACCACCTCGCCTTGGCCGCTCGCTAGCCCCGCGTCCGCAATGCCCAGCGCCCGTGCTCCGCCGAACGCCGATGACCAGCTACCCCGGACTCGACAACCTACTTCCCTTCGGAGACCCCGAGCGCAAGCCGTGCGTGGGAAAAGAAAAAGAAGAAAACAAAAAAGGAAAAACAAAAGGGGAGCATTAGGTATTTTTTTTATTATTATTATTTTATCCCTTTTTATATAGTTCATAGTTTGTTTTTATATAGTTTCTTAGTGTGATTATTCATTAATGCATGATTGAAATTCCAATGTGAAATAACCCCTCAAATTAGGGATTAGGAGTCCGATTTTCGCGCCCGAAATCCGACTCACGATCTCTTGCAAAAATCGACAATCCAATCTCATGCCCGAGATTCGATTCGCTATTTAATTTAAAATTGACCAATCCGATCTCATGCGCGAGATATGGTTCGTCAATTTTGGGTATTAATCTTATCTTGATTGGATTGAATATCGGGTTATTTGAATTAACTTTTGTTTTTGCATAAAAAAAGTTCAAAAAAATGCGAGTTAGATTAGGGCTAGGGTTAGCATATTTAGTTATTTCTTTTTTTAAAAAAAATCCAAAAAATGCATTTAGGATGTTAGTTTTTTTAGAATTGCACGTGTCAATCTAGAATTAGACTTTTACTTCAAATTTTCATAAAAAAATCCAAAAAAAAATTAATTAATTTAGGTTGCTAGTTTTTTGTAGGTTGCATAATAGGTTTTTTAAAATGCATGCTTTAGAAGAGATAATGTGTCCCTTTAATTTTCACTCTAATAGTTTTTTTTTTTTAGTGTTTTTTAATTACGAATTTCCATAAAAATCATCATGCATTTTAGAATAGAATTACATGTCTCATTTTAAGATTAGATCAATTTGCATCTTAGGTTAGAAATTGCTAGATTAAAATAAGGTCATAGTTTAAATTAGGATTTAGCATGACTTAATCCTAAGTTTAAATTGGATGGAATTTTAATTTAGCTAGGTAATTTTTGCATTTTTCTTAATTTCTAATATCATGAAAAATACAAAAATTTGTCTTTAGATAAACTAGTTTCAATTTTTAGGATGAATTGCATTTTTAGGAATAGAAATATCATGTGCACGTCATGTGGGATTAGGTTCATAAAATGTACGTCATGTAGAATTAATTTAATTAGAAATTACCCGTCATTAGATTTTGGTCATTAGATTAATTTAGATTGCATATTTAAGTGTTACATGTCTTTAATTTCGAATCTCATGGAAAATACAAAAAATTATCTTTTAGAATAAATCCATCTCATGCTTAGGATAGGCTACGCGCTTATTTATGTCATATTGCTTACGTCATATAGCTAAGTCATGTTGCCATGTCATATCATTTTATGTTAAATAGTGGCATGCATTGCATAAAGTATAATTCTCATTAATTAAGTGAAAACAAAAAAGAAATTGCGTGTTAATTAGAAATCATATCTAGGATTGTTGATGTGAATTCTGATCTAACAACGCAGATGCTTTCGTTGCTATGAGGTAAGTCCTGCAATTTATTCATTGTTTCCTTGGATGTTAAATTGGTGGTTTGCGCACCCGCATAATCACCTCACATGTTAGGAAAGTGAATTAAAATCAATCCAAGTTGCCTGCAAAGCATGTTTTTTAAAAAAGAGAAAGGTACCGAAGGGCGTTAGAGAAATCTAGCGTAACCAAGTCCCCGAACTCATTTAATCTCTGGTTCGTAGAAGTGAAGTAATTCTCCCATTACTTTACTTGGGTTTCTAATCGACCCACCAAAAATAGATTAGTGGCGACTCCATGATAAAAATCATTTGCATATTAAGAACTTAAACCCTAAGTCGCGAATTGGTATGGGCTTGGGAGAGCTCGAGCTAAGTCTAGGCTTAGCAATCCATTAGCCGAACCCTTAGGTGATCCAAACCCGCTTCGGGGAGGTCGCGACAACAGCACAATCAAATCAATATGTTATTAACTGCAGATCAACAATGGGTCAGAGATCGTCAGGCATTACAGGAAATGACGCAGCACTTTTTTCAGAATTTATATTCATATGTGGGTTACCGAGACTATGGCCCAATCCTCGATCAATGCCCAGTAGTGGTCACTGATTCTATGAATGCTAGTCTTACTACTGCAGTCACTCCCGAGGAAGTTCGCCAAGCTACCTTTCAATTAGGCGCCACAAAAGCACCTGGCCCAGACGGTTTAAATGGTCAATTCTATCACGCACACTGGGATATTCTCCAGGAGGACATTGTTAGCTGTGTTCAAAAAATTTTCCTTTCCGGTGTGCTCAACCCAGCTCTTAATCAGACTTATCACACTTTGGTTCCAAAAATCTCTCACCCTGAACAGCTGGACCACTATAGACCAATCAACCTATGCAACTTTTCCTATAAAATCATTTTGAAGATCTTAGCTAATCGCTTAAAGCCTTTACTCTCGACCCTCATCTCAACAGAACAGAGTGCCTTTATCAGTGGACGCCAAATCCAGGATAATATTCTATTAGTCCAGGAAGTTCTGCACCAAATTCGCATACGGCAACGCAAGCGTACATTTCAGGGTGTACTCAAAATTGACATGAAAAAAGCCTATGATCGTGTCGAGTGGGATTTTCTGTGAGATTATCTCTTGAAGATAGGTTTCCATGCAACCTGGGTTCACCTGGTTATGCAGTGTGTCACCGCTGCTTCTATGAGTGTCAAGCTAAATGGTGAACCCCTCCCTTTGTTTCCAATGAAGAGGGGGCTCAGACAAGGCGATCCATTATCCCCATATTTGTTCATCTTAGTAGCAAACGTCCTCTCAACTCTAATACACCAAGCAGTGGATATGGGTAACATTTCAGGCGTTAAACTCAATCATAGGTGCCCTACCCTCTCACACTTATTTTTTGCTGATGATGCCATCTTTTTTATAGAAGGGAAATTGCTAGAATGTCAGAATCTATCCAATCTATTACAACAATATTGCTGGGCATCGGGGCAAGAGATTAATCGCAATAAATCTGGTGTTTATTTTAGTCGTGTCTGTCCTACTGATCTACAGGAGTCTCTTGCTAGCGAACTTCAAGTTCTCGTGATGAAAAAGACTGGCAAATACCTCGGCCTCCCATCAGACTGGGGGAAATCAAAAAAAGAATTGTTTTCCTGGATTTTGGCAAAAGTTAACTCTAAACTTGATGGCTGGAAGGAAAAGTTATTTTCAAAGGGTGGGAAAGAAATCTTGATTAAAGCAGTAGTGCAGGCTATTCCACAGTATGCAATGTCGATTTTTAAAATTCCTATATCACTGTGTAAGTCTATTGAACAAAGGGTGGCTAGCTTTTGGTGGCAATCTCAAGGCAACAAGTCAGGTATTCATTGGCGGAATTGGGACTCTCTCAAAGTTCGAAAAGACTCGGATGGTCTTGGTTTCAGGGATCTTATCACTTTTAATAAAGCATTGTTGGCTAAACAGGCTTGGCGTCTATTTCAACAACCTACCTCTCTATGGAGTAGGATCTTTAAAGGGTTGTATTTTCCCTTCAAAGACTTCGCACATGCGAACAAAGGTGCTCGGCCCTCTTGGGGATGGCAAAGCCTTTTGCTAGGTAAAGATTCTATGGCACCTAATCTACAATGATCAGTAGGCAATGGATAGAACATTAATATCAGGGAGGATAGATGGCTGTCTACAGGCATAATAGGGGGACCAACACCTAGGAATGAGCCTACTATGGTCGCGGACTTCATCTGTCCAGAACTTCAGACGTGGAATATTCCTCTGCTTTCTAGTAGTTTTAATAAGCATCAAATTGCTGAAATTCTCAAAATACAGATCAGACCACACTATACCGAAGACAAATTGATTTGGACAGGACAATTAAATGGTGAGTACACTGTTAAAAATGGATATCACCGGATCATATCAGCAGCAAACAGAGTCATTCATAATCAGCCTTCCTCGTCCTTTCAACCCCCTAAATGCCTTTGGGCTACTATATGACAGGTACCAGCTCCTCCCAAACTGCGTATCTTTTTATGGTCACTATGCCACAATGCTTTAGCCACTACTGGAAATCTCTCCTATCGTCACATTATAGAAGATCCTATTTGTAAACTCTGTAATGATAGTAGCCCAACCCCTGAAACTACTGAACATTTGTTCCTACATTGCCCATGGATAACGAAAGTCTGGACTCATGCACAACTACCATGTACTATTCAGCACGCTCAACATCACAGATTTGATGCCTGGCTATTGCATATATTTGAACAGGAGAGGGACTTACAAGTTTATGCGCAAATTACATATGTTCTGTGGCACATATGGAAGGCCAAGAACGATTTTGTCTTCCGCCGGAAATCCCCGAACCCAGATCACATCGTTGTTGTTGCTCTGGCCCACGCCCGCTCTTATTATTGCTGTCATCTGGCCTTGCTGCAACAAAATCAACAGAAGCCAACTTCTCTGCACAACTCGCAAGACATCCCAAACCAGATAAACAGATCATTCACCAGTGGGTTCGGTGTAGCTTCTTCTCAACCCAGGTCTCGATTGGCTACGAAGCCTGTTCTTCGCCGTCCCCCTTTGGATCTGACATGGAGCCCTCCGAATCCTGGTGTGGTTAAAATCAATATTGACGCCTCATTCCCCACGGTCATGGATGATGCTGCTGTCTCTTGTATTTGCCGCGACTCTTCCGGGAAGTTGATTGATGGCAGCGTTCAACGAACCCCCTCTGTTTTGCCCCTGCAAGCCGAAACCCATGCTCTCATCTTTGCCCTACGATACCTCATCACTACAGAAAGAAATCAACACGACCTCCTTCTTGAATCCGACTGTCTTGCTGTGGTTGAAGCGATTCGGGCACCAGATCGCACACCATGGGAGCTCAGGGCTCTGTTCGCTGAAGCTACGGCTCTGCTCCGCTTCTTCCCAACCCTACGCATCCACCACTGCAGAAGAGAAGCCAACGCAGTTGCTGACTGGGCCGCAAAAGCCCAAGCCCAAAATCTTCTTCCATCAAACCGGGTCAACTCCCCCCCCCCCCTCCTGCTTTGTTTGATCTGTTAGGTACTGATATGTTGAACTACTGTAACTTTTCTGTCTCGTGAATGAAGTTTCCTTTTTACCGACCAAAAAAAAAACAGGAGCAGGAACGGAAACAGGAACAGGAAAGCCACTTCAATACAACGGTGTCACTCCCATCCATATTAGAAAATTTTGTCAAGTACAGAGTTCTCACGATCCTAATAACAAGAAATTCAACTCAACAGGCTTCAACTTCTAAATTTAACAGGGTTGGTTTTGAAAAGCTGTGAAGCCCTTGAGATATTGTTGCCCAAAGCTAGTTGAGACCCAACTTGCCAAGCTGTGTGAATCATTGGAGGCGTTCGTATCATCCGGTGTGAATCCCTCGGAAAGGTTAGCTATTACACAGTGAAGTAGAGTCCGCGATGAGTTGATTATTTGTGAAGGAAGGAGGTAGGTTCTCTGTCGCTTGTTTTAAATAAGCTTAAAAAGTTTCAAGATTAGGGGTTGCCCGAACATACCCAAAATTCAAGTACTAGGTATATTGGAACCGGTGAATGGTCTGTCTCGGATTATCGTTCCGTGAAAAGTGTCCGTGGTTTATCAAACTTAAAGAAGCTTGAGTATTTATACATCCATGACTGTGATGGGCTACAAGTTGTCAAGGACCTTGACATGTTAGAGTTTTTGAATCAATTAACCATTCATCGCTGCGGATCAGTTGAAAGGTAGATGTATCACAAACAGAATTGCCAAAGCATTGCAACCTAGATATCTTCAACTGCAAGAAATTAGCTGAGGCTAAGAAACAATTCGATGGCTCTGTCCAGTCTTGCGAGCATTATAAGGTGAGTTCAAACCTTCTCCTTTCTTACTTTGTTTTTTCTTCTCACCGTTTTTCTTGATGGATAGCAACGATTGCCTAATTCTATCCCTGTTTGCTTACTCCCAAGTCCATATCACTTCTGCATTAGCAAACATTTGATGTGTTAATATAATCTGGTATTGCCTTTCTCCATAGTTTATATGAGCCTTATATACACATATAGTCTATCTCCATATAATAACTTATTCTAATATAGTGAACTGGAAAGAAAGATTTGGTATCTTATGGAATCTAAATGAAATGATTCAGAAGGCCATTGACAAAAGTGAACTCAAGCTCTGAACATGGACGGATCACTTGTTCAGAGTGGGGATATGATCTAGGATCGAGCCATCGCTTCTAAGTCAAGGTACAGATCCAGTTCAGGCAGAAATGGAAATCGGCCAGGGAAAAGATCGAAGTCGAGAGCAGTTCTAGCAGACTGATGGGACAACCAGAAAGAGTGTGTGCTGTCACTTGGCAGGAGATAGAAGACTCACCTGATGAGTGCCGAAAGTATGGAAGGAATGTATGGATTAATCTTGTGTTCAAGAATGACTAGAACATGCTTTGATAGAAGTGAGCACGGCCATCAAGTGAAGGATTATCGGTTGGGGTTTAAGAAGAACACCAACACTGTTACTACCGTTGGAACGCCAGCAAGATGGCAAAAGGAACAGGAAGGGAACCGACTATACCTTATTCAATGAAAGAATATTTTGAGGTGATTTTATCAGAATAGTGCCAGAGAATGTTGGGATTGCAAGTGTGGAATTTCAGTTGTTTGTTAAGGCTGTAGGAAAAGAACCATTGACTAAAGTTGTACTTGATTGGCTGTTGGTGTACAACTCTATCGTTAAGTGTAGAAAGAATTGGTTCTTGAGCATTTTATGGTGATGAATTGTTATGGTAGAGTAACCCAGCTTATTCCAGGAGCATGTAGAAGTACCGAGTTTTACTGAGAGTTGAGAAGGGTCCTTAACTTCTTTGATCTCGTCACTTGAGGTAACCTAGTTGTCAGACAGAAGTTATCGAGATTAGTGGGTAATGATCTTAGATAAGACAGATTGAAGAATTAAAAATTGAGAACTCCTCAGTAGTCCAAAAATTCTTGGAAGTGTTGCCAGAAAAGTGGTCAGACCGTTGCCAGAGAAAGAGATAGAATTACGATCGAATTAACATCTGGAACAGAACCATTCTCTAAAAGTTCTTACCGGTTGTTGTTGTTTGAATTGATAGAACCAATGGTGTAGATGTGAGGATTGATGAATGAGGAATTCATGCATATCAATGCATCACTTTAGGGATCATCAGTTTTGTGAAAAGAGAAAGAAAGATGGTTCGTTGCAATTATGCATCAACTATAGTCGACCCAATCAAGTGACAATCAAGGATAAGTGTTCATTGTCAAAGATCGACGAATTGGGCGACTTGTTATAAAGAGTGTGGATTTCTTCAAGGATCGACTTGAGGACAGGTTATTGTCAGTTGAGAACCAGGATGGAGGTTATACTGAAGACGGCATTTCGCACTTGATTTTGCCCTTGTGAGAATAATGTAAAGCCATTTGATTTGACGATCGCTCCAGCCGCTGTCATAGATTTGACAAATCGAGTGTTCAAAGAATATCTAGATCAACGGTGATCGTGTGGTATAGCGACATTATAGGGTGTTCATTAAGTGTTGAGAATCACGAGATGCCCCTAAGAATGGTCGTGTGGTTACAAGTAAAGGAATCTTCATGGACCCAGCCAAGATTGAATCAGTTGTTAATGGACCGAGACCGACATCAATGTCAGAGATCAGAAGTTGTGGGGATTGGATAGATTACTACAGAAGGTTTGTGAAAGAATTTTCAGCACCAGTATCATCATGGGCTTGACCTCTTGAGAAAGAAGAGAAATTCATTGGCATAGACAAGTACGAGGATAGTTTCCAGAGCTTCAGTGAGATCAGGCTACCGCACTTATGCTAAACTTTTCATTTGGCTCTGGAAAGCATGAAATCTTTAGTGATGTGTCTTGCCAACGACTGGGTATGTATTGATACAACATGAGAAGATTGTTGTATAACCATCCTGCCAATTGAGACCCAACAAGTTGAACATGAAACAGTATCGTGAATCAGAATTTTGGCAAAACTATAATGATGTTATCTGGTATTATCTTAGGAGAGTGAAAGAAGTAATTTATGGGTTGAGCCAAAAATCTTCGATTGTACATAGACTGGCTAAAGTATAAACTTTACTTAAAAAGGGTTCGAAATTTGGTTTTCAAATTTGAGGTAGGCTACCTTTTAAATTTTATAGCCGCCCTCAAAATTGAGCCAAATGTTCAAGTTGGAATCAGCGCCTAGTTGACGACGAGATGTTCGGGGAAGATCTTATAAGATGATACTGACAAGAAAGAACTTGATTTTAAGACTTTTAAAGATGGAACGTTCGGGTTCCATGAGTGATTGAATACACTTGACAGTGTAGCACTCAAGGAAAAGATCTTGTCAGAAGTTCACTATAGTATTGCAGCTTTGACCAGATGGTGCAAGTAAATCAGAATCGGCATTAGCTAGATTAGTAAGCTGATATGAAGATAAATACAGCTAAGCAGGTTGAAAGCGTCAGAGATGTCAGTAAGTGGGAGTTCAGTAATGCAAATCTGGAAGATTTTACCATTACTTGAGAGTCCCAAGTAAGAATGGGAATATATCACAATGGAATATTGTGATAGGCTTACTAAAGATTCATGGGATTACTGATACCATTTGAGGATAATAATCGATTGATAGATGGAGTTGGTCCACTTTGGTACAGTATGAGTAGATCTTGTTTTGAGTATGTAACATCCAGATTTCGGGCTTTGATTTCGATTAGATAAATTGGGCATTTCCTCGATGCGATTACAGTGTTTTTCTCTGAGTTGACCACTCATGAGATAATTAGACTAGCTGGGTGAGTTATTAAGGACCTTAAGGCAAATAGACTTGAGAATTCAACCATGGATCGACTTCTCGACCGTGCTCATCTTTAGAGATCATTGCGACACAGTATAAAATTGATTTGAAATCAGAAATAGATCGACTCGACTGAGATGAATGACCGATCGTGGGTGACTCTACTAAATTGGAAAATTCTCATCGACCGGTACTAATTTGATGTTTCTATTGTTTTAGTACCCTGTGTCCGTATTTGAACCTTTGAGATTTTCACGACAATCGGGAGTCGCCAATGTGTCGAGTGGGTTCATTGTGGTTCGAAGAAAATCGACCACGGGTCATTTGTCCTAAAAAGCTCTAAACACTACCCAGTAGCCTAAGTCACACTAAAAGCGTGTCGGAATGAAATTAACCGCCAATCTAAGTTCGATTTCAGAAATTGAAGATCCTATCTTGCCACAAAGTGGATATACCGAAGTGTGTGTGTCTCGGATAGTTCACCGACATGGAGTGTCGAGGATGAATTATATCTCAAATCTAGATCAGAGATTATAAGTTGGCAGAGTTTTCAGAGGGTTCTTTATTAAGCAGTGTATAGCAGATGGTACAGAATTTCAGTGGTAAAAAGAAAGTGAATAATGATGTCAGCTCAGTAATCAGTGTTTGCAGTTGTCAGATCAGTGTCAGAGTAAAGATTGTTCAGAATTGTCAGAAATTTTGAATCGTTGAGGTTCGAAGGTTTATTAAGGAGTCGAGAAAAAGAGATCAGATGTGGATGACAGAATGTCTTATGTGAGAAGCTCAGTTCAGTTGTTGGTTCAGAAAGAGCAGATTTTGTGTACAAAGATGATCTCCTTGGTCAAAGTGGTCAAACAACACCACAAGACTGAATGATCAGCGTGGAAAAGTGAGACTCGATGAGACGACAACACCCCCACCTTTTGTATAAGGATTAGTAAAAATTTAAATTTCGAGGACGAAATTTTTATAAGAGAGGAAGAGTTGTGACATCCAAATTTTTTGAGTTCTAATTTCGATTTGGATAAATAGGACCGTTTTGTTCGGTTGAAGCCGGGGATTGTGAAATTGGGATGCAATTAAGCTACTTTGGTAAAGAAAAGTATCAATTTGATTGACGATGTGTTAAATGAATTTATGGGGGTCAATTTGATTCAAATCAAGAGGGATTAAGGTTCAATTAGGAGGAAAACCTAGCAAAAATTCGAATGCCTAATGGACTATGTATTTTGACCTACCTAAAGGCTTCTAGAAGGGGCAATTTTGTCTAGAAAAAGGTGGGTAGTGGACGGCTGGTGGCGACATAAGAGAGAGAGAGAGAGTGAGAGAAAAGAAAGGAAATTTGGTTTTCTTCTCCCTTCTCTCCTCCTCCGTCAACGGATCCCCCCCTTCTTCCTCTTCGGTTGGTCGGCGCCATGGAAGCCGAAGAAGCTAAAGTAGCAAAACAGCAACTCCGCTCGTCGCCGCTTCTCGCCGCCATCGTTGCCCACCGAAGTCGGAGCCGCTGCCGCTGCTCTGCGGCTGTCCGCCCGTCCTCTGCCCTCTCTCCTTCCTCTGGTTCGAACAGAACCAAACCAGGAGCAGAAGAAGAAGCCGCGCAAGAGCAGCTCGCCACACGCCGCCGGGCCGCCGTCCGCACCACCCACGCACGCCGCGCGCTCCGCCACCGCCCCTTCGCATTTGCCGTCCCCGCCGTGCGCCGTCCAGCTCCCAACCGCCTCTGTTCAGCTCCGTCTTGGCCAGCGCCGGCCACGATCCGGCCACCTCCGACCACCGTGGGCCACCGCTCGGCCTCGCTAAGCCACCACCCGCTCTCCCGACCTCTTGCCGCCCCCAACCCTCTCTCTTTCTTGCTGTTTTGCGGCCGAACCAGCAAACCCACAAAGTGGGTATCCAGCTGTTCGTGGGCCGTTTTGGGCCGTTTCCGGCCCGAACCCGAGCCGTGCTTCGGGGACAATCGTTCCTTGCGTCGCCGCCGTTGGATTGATCCGATTTGCGCGCAATTTGGTGAGTAATCTCACTAATCCCTGATTAGTTGGCTAATTATGCTTTAGGTTGGTTTAGTTTTAATTAATTATGTTTAGGTTGTTAGATTAGAATTAATTAGCAATTATTAGTCAATTGCGATGCAATTTAGATAAATTGATTGCGCAATTAACAAGTAGACATGGTCTACAATTTATTGGGAGTGTCTTGGGAATTTTCGGACCCCTAATTGAGCTTCAATTTGATGATTCGGGCCTAAGTGAGATTTTTGGCATTTAAATATTAATTTTCGGAATTAAATTAAATAATTATTTATTTTCCGAAAATTCAAGGGAAAGATGGTCTGGGACCGGAATATTATGCTGATGATCGTGGTGAAGTCCGTTTATTTAATCAGACTTTATTTTAAGCTAAATTGAATTTTTAATATTAATTAATTTTGAAATTAATTAAATAATTATTTATTTCCTGAAAATTTAACTGGGATGACCCGTGACCGGAAAATTATGCTGATGACCGTGGTGAAGTCCGTTTATTTAATTGGACCTTATTTTGAGCTAAACAGAATTTTTAATATTAAATAATTAATTTTTCGAAATTAATTAATTAATTGTTTATTTTTCGGAAATTAAGTTTGAGATGGCTGACGACCGAAATCTCGTGCTGATTGTCGTGGCGCAGTTCATTTATTTATTTGAGCTTTGAATTGTGCCAAATTGATTTAATTGTGGATATTTAGGATATGTTCCTAAAGTGATTATTTGGGTAAATTGAGTACGAATTAAGGTTGTGGATAATTACTTTAGAAATGGGATGAATCATCATGAAAGGCACGGGGCTTTATGATTAGATATATCACCTCGGAGAATGTACATGGCTTAGTGACAAAGTATGTCGCATTGGAGAATGCATATGGCTCGGTGATTGGTTCTATCAGTTATGACTGAATAGCAATTTATTATCAGCTTTGGGTGAGCAATTTATTATCAGCTTTGGGTGAGCATGTGGTATACTATATCGGCCTTCGGGCGATATGTCAGCTTTGGGTTAGCAGTATACCGGTATACTATATCGGCCTTCGGGCGATATGCCAGCTTTTGGTGAGCAGTATACCTTATTATCAGCTTTGGGCGAGCTATGCTATCTATTTATCAGCTTTGGGTGAGCAGTCCTGATTTGATAGGACTTTATAGATAGTATTGAACGTGCCGACCAAGCATGGGTCGTGATGACGTGTAATCGACTAGGTCAATTGATCATTGCTTGATCTGATGTTGTGAATTGATCGATTGATTGGAAATGACCATGAGATGGTCTGATTGACTTGTAATCGACTAGGTCGATTGATCGATGATTCGATCTGAGTGTGACTTGATGTGATTCATTGCTTTGATTTGATGTCGTGGATTGATTGACTGATTAGAAATGACCGTGAATGGTCTTGTTGACATGTAATCGACTAGGTCGATTTGATCGATGCTTCGATCAGTGATATAATTGCTTGGATGCCTATTATGAATTGTACTGACTTGCAGGTGGGATATGAGGCCAAGGTACGTCTTCTGCCCTATGCGTGTATAAGCAACCTATAGTATAATAGCTTACTAATTAGGCTTAGTGGGATAGAAGTCGCTGAGACATAGTCTCATCCCAATTTGGGGAAAAACATTTCAGGACCCCGATGAGGAGCTGAGAAGGAGTCTAAGAAGGAGAACTCGGAGCTGAAACTTAAAGAGAAGGATTTTTGGAAGAAGAAGATAATCCTGAGAGGGGCCTTAAGTATGGCCTGGATGGGCTGAGAGTCTATCTTCTTTTGAGAATTTCTTTTGAAGTGAATAGTTATGAATTGGTTTGTGTTTTGTATAAAAGTTTGGTTATAAATTTCAATAGAAAAAATATGGCCTGCTTTTTCTATCCCATCGTTTTATTGTCTGGGAATTTTAATCGCTTCCGCATGTGCTTAATAAACGAAAGGGTCGGCGATACTTTGTCCTGGGATATCGCATTATAAAATCGACCAAGTAAGAAGGATGTGTGCATGCCCGAGGATCGGGGCGTGACAACTTGCGCCCGATTGCCGCCGACGCGGCATAGTGGACCGGTTCATATATGGTCACTCGCAGGATGTTGGTGACCATGAGGTTCCACCGTTTGCCCCAGAAGTCCTGAAGTGAAGACGAGAGGTACGGCTCACGGAACTGCGGCTCCAGCTCCATCCCAAAGGCTGCTCGAGCTGTGGCTTGTATGGATGATAAGATCAGATCAAGGGCAAGGTATAGGTGGCAGCAGTAGATTAACAAGATCAGGTTTGGATGGAAATGGTCACTGTAGTCGTATACACGTAATAGCATCACAAAAAGCAAAGCTTTTGTGGGATGGTTCAGCAGCAAGATAGTTTTGGGTCTAATGTTTTCAGGATTTCGAGGAAGTGGGTTTTCTTTATTGTGGCCATTTTGAGGTGAGCGTGTGTGATCTTAGGTGTTCTGTGTCCTCTGTGGTGATTTCTTAAGGGGCGTCTGTTGGATCTTGATGGGTAAGCAAGCAATGGCCAAGAAGCGTGGAAGAGAGATTGGAGGATCTGAAGATAAAGGCCCTTTGCCAAAGGCAAAGAGGAAGAGCTTGAGTTGCCAAGTCATGAAATGATGAAGCTAGTTTGGCCTATAAGATTCACAGCTGATAGATTGAGAGGAAGATAAAGAAAGAGAGCCGCGACGGTAAGAATCGGTAAGAGCCTTCTAGTGCCTTTTGGGATGATCCTGCCCACTGAGTAGCAATAGCACAGAGATATCAATGCTGTGATGCATACCTTGAAGAAGTTGTAAATCTCTCCTTCCATGCTCTCTCTCTCTCTGTCTCTCTGTCTCTCCCCCCTCCCTGTTCCTTAATTTTCAGCTACACTGTCTTTGGATCTCTTCGCTAGAGTTTTGCGCGAGTTTGATGGTCAGAATATTGACAAGAAAAGGTCAGTTGTATCTTCAATAAGCAAAGAGTCAGAAAGCTGCTTGCCTGCTTCTTTTATTTATTGTTTCTCACCTTAGCAATGCTAAAATGGACCTCTCTCTTTTTTTAGTGCAGGAATAAAAAAATGGTCGGTACTTTATTCATTTTATTGCCGCGTGAGATGAACCAGCAAATTTTTTATGTCGAGTCAACGAAACCTGAAGCATGTTATGTGCGGCTGCTTTTGTAATATATGTAATATAGCCAAGGATACACAGAAGAATGGTCAAACGAACAATCTTCTTTCCCTTGATAGTTTTCAGAAAAAAAAAAATGGTGTTGCTATTACTGAAATCTTAGGTCAGATATGAAAGACTAAGTTTGTAAGGTTTTCTGTGCAATTTGAGATCAGGCATGAAAGACTAAGGGTGGGTAAAGGTTGTAAGGTTTTTCTGTGCGACGGAAGAATAATCCACTCTGATTCTGAACTGAGCGCTCGCAGATCTTGGGCTGTTTTATAGACAGACAAGATTCAAGGACAGAATCAACCGACACAGCCCTTGCACATTGCAGTTGTATAAATATGATGACATGATTTGACTCTTTACCTCTAAAACTTGCCAAGGCCTATGTATTAGCATAACAAAAGAATGGAATTGTCATTACTGTAAAGGCAGGCATGGCCATTGGCCATTCCCTCTTTTTATTTCTTCTAGAAAGATTATTATTTTCAGGGTGTACCGTCATTTCGTCGCTCCCCCATACTTCACCTCAGAAACATATTTGACATTTAACATTCATTTCTTGGATTCTCATATACTCATCTGTGTCACAAACAAACACAGATGTTAAGATACTCATTCCCATCCATCCTGGATCGTTTCATCATACGATTCAACAGGTCTCCTCTCCTCATCACATACAGGTCTTCTCTCCTCATCACAAACCATCTCCTTTCCAAGAGTTAAAAGCTATTTCAGAATCCCAGAATGCAGCAAACAGGATCCAAAGTAACAAACACAGACCAACACAAATAATTAAACGGCAACTAAAATAAAGGGGGTGGGAGAAAGGGAGACAAAAGCAGCATCACCAACAAATTTGAGCAAATACAAGTAGCAAGTAGGCCTTACCCACTTCCTTGCGCACAAAATCTGATAAAAGATACCACAAGATATAGATGACAAAAACATACATTGCTCTTGACAAATAGTTCTTATGATCACAGTGCTCATTGAGAGAGAGAGAGAGACAGAAAATGCTCAGATGCACCACTTCCAAATTACTCATAAGGAACAGCAGCTTCTTTCTTTAAACCTATTTTCTTCATGCCAATAAAATTTCGAACAAATATCTTGTCTCAATTGTCTAGATGACCATCCTGTAAAAAACTGAAGATAAGTTACCCAGCCATGGTAATACATCAGATACATCAACCAGCGAAACAAGTGAGACCAGGGCCATGTTTGACAGAGTTGGGGGAGCGCTTCATGAAGTTGAACTCCAGTTTTTTCGGATGTCAAAGTGTAGTTGATCTCAAGGTAACACTTGTTGTCATCATCGACAAACTAGAGATCAAAAACAAAAGCAGAAGGGAAATTGGTAAAAACAATAACACACGGAAATCATTGGTGAGAAGATAATTACAGCGAACTTTTCTATCTAGCAATCAAGTTGTTTAAAGATATAAACCCGAACAAATCATCAATGTTGGAGCTAATAACCAACTAATTTTTCTTTCCAACAGATCGATCTTGGTGACATATACGAATGCAAGGCTGTTTTTTTTTTTTTTTTTTTTTTTTTTGGTAAAAGTACGAATTATATTGATTTTGCCAAAAGAATACAAGGAAGGATAACCGGCACCAAACAGGAGACAAACACTCAGGAAGACAGTCGTCAAAGAGAGTGTAAGGGTGCCATGGGATCCCAAGGAAAGAAAGAACTACCAAAAGAACAAGACAAGAAAGAAAAGACGAACAAACAAACACTAGAAAGAACCTCCATCAATCAAAGATAGATGGATGTAGATCCCAGCTCCGTAGTAGCCTTCTATTCTTGTGGTTGTCCGGAATGCAAGGCTGTTGTCAACCAGTGATTCAGAAAATGCAGGTTTTAAATGTTGAAGGCCAATGTCATGCCTCCTTTTGATGACTAGATATGTAAACAAACCAAGTTGACTACTTGTTGCACAATTCTTCAAGCTCCATTACCTATATACATTTAAATTCCCTTTTCCCAGACATGAAGTTTGAATTAGAAGAAATGCCTCACAATAATCTATCGATCATGATCTATGAAAATGCATGCAAGGCAACTTAGCAATCAAGATACAGGAAGGAGCTGCACAAGTTGACTATTGAAATTTGGAATTGCACGTGGTAAACTGACAAGCTGTCATCCACACAAGTGAATTATAGTCTCGGAAATTTCAGATTTTAAAGAAGTCTAAGATGATCCATCACTTAAGAATTTAGCAACGATAATCTAAGACTCTCCATCATCTTTTTAACATAACTCATTTACCATTGCTGATGCATTATATCGAGGGAAAAGTAGAAGTAACTGAGCTAACCTTACTTCTGGCTGAATACGATCCTCTAGCAGATATACCAGATGGTGTCATCTCTTCAGGCATTTCATGCGTGTAGGGCTCCTGCTGTGGACTGAAAGTTCAGATGATCTCCTTTGAGCTGTCCACTGCAAAATTAGACAATGCAAGGTGAGAAGAAAACAGAGCTTAATTAACAAACCATGAAAGTACAAGGTTGAGAAAAGAGGGGCGTGGCGCTACCTTTAACACCAGTTTTCCGTACTGTGTTGCTGTATTTGAGACCCGACATGATGTTGTTGCTGACCTGGAAGGTGAACTTTAGCCTATAACGGCTGCCTTCTTTCAAAGTAAACCACAAGCCTCTGGGCTTTCCATTCTCAGGAATTGGCAGTAGTATATCAGGTCTACCAGGAGAAATTGTTGCAGGCTCACAATCTTGACATCTGGTTCCAGTGTTTCTACATTGCAAAGGAATGATGAAAAGAAAATGATCAGTGAAAATGGAATTCAGATCATCATTAGAAAAAAGGAGTTTTCAATCAATTACTCAATCCAGTCATCATTCAAGCTCCAGATCAACCAGAAATATGCAGTTCCGAAGCCAGCATTCAATTTGCTAAGGACATCAAGAGACTGTTAACAGGGCATTCATCTCAAACTTGATTTCATTTTCTGAAACAACGCTTGGGAAAATATAACAATCTCAGTGATGGCATCGATAGCGAATTGGAACTAGAGGGAAATTTGTGCATTTACTTAAAATTATGAAAAAAAGAAAGCCAAAACACTAGGCTCTGCACTCCAACAACCAAGCTCGCTTTGAAAGCTACTTTAAAAGAGATTTTCTTTTTTCGTTCTTTTCGGTCAGCTCTCATGTGCATTCTTTGTCTGCTTTCTGAATCAAAGACAGATCTCTCACATTGAGACTAAAAGATTCATAAGATAAACTTCCTTATAGACTGATCACCTTACCTCATACAGAAACCAGATTTTAGATCTCGCCCTTTCTCGAGGCAAAATTGATTTGAATTGAGTGAACAATGGAATATTTGCTGGTTCAGGACAGGAAATGATCAAACAGCTCAGAGTAAAATTTACAAAGTTGCCAGCATTTGTCTACTGGTTAGTTGTTCATCCGGAGCTATGTCATTAATATACAGCATAGTGTACCGACCAATGAGTGTAGATTGGCATCCCATTGAGCTTTCAAAGAAGTGATGACAATCGCTTGAAACTTGGAATAACGCCACTACAGCAAATTATGGAACTTCATTTAGTGATTAGCAGATCAAATATGATAAACTTGCCACATAGTTTTACTTGCTCCGAATAAGCAAGAAAACCAAAAGAAAACAAAAAATAACAATCACGCGAATATCGTAGAGTTAACAGACATCACCGAACAGCAACAAAAGATTTTATTTGGGAAATTAGAACATGTTCCACTCAACCATTCCATCAGCTTGCCATCTTGATAAATCAATATAAAGCATGTTGTGAATGCAGCACAAAAATAACAAAGGAGAGAACTAGGGACAAGAATGACAAGCCTTCATGCAGAAAGTTAAATCTGCACAAAAATTTTCAAAAGAAACATGCTGAGCGAAGATGATTTCTCAATTTGTAAAATTGTGCTATACAACTTATAAATAGTCCAATTTGTAGATGGAGGGCTCACAGAGTTTCATCTAACAAATAGATGCATTAACGTTGTTAAATCCAATCCAAGTAGCTGCATTGAGGCCTCCAACAGACAATATGAACTGAATCTAGGATGCTGCACTCTTTCCTGAGACCTTAAGATGCGGAACTCACTTCACAAATGGAACCCCCAAAAGACAGTTGGCTCATATTCCTCATAATCTTGCTCGAAGAATTGTCTCAGCAAAAACTCTTCATAAGGTGACCGTGCTGCAAATAAGTGCCAAACTTGTGTTGCGAATGCAAACATCAATATGGGATTGCATCGTATTATCTGAGTCCTGATCGACCAAATGAAGAATGCTCAGTATCCAGGATGACGGATGAACCAATAGATTCCATTAGCTATAAGCTTGTGATGATCCTCATGATGAATTTTGATCAAATGGGTGAACGCCCCTCCATCAGTTTTAATCGCCAACTTCCTAATGATTCCCCCAACTACAATCATGGCAAAGCCCAGATTGCTGATCCACCAGCATTCTTCCAAAGCTGGAAAATTACTCCACCAGAGAAAACAACATTGCAACAAGATAATTCCGGCGAGAGGAGCTGGCTTTTTGACTGTGATTGGAACAGACATTTGGGTTTGGGAAGAGAGCCTCAGTGCCATTGGCGTGATGTTCCGCGACATGTCCATACCTAGGCGACGTGTTGTTTCAACAAGCTAAAATAGCTTTCCCTTTAACGGACTGCACCGATGTGAACAACACTGACCTCGATTGAAAGTGAGTGAAGCTTGCAGACGAGACAACGGACTTGAAGCTCGTGGACGACTTAAAGATTGTGGACGATGAATCTAGCAAAGAAGAGCCGATGGTGAATGGCGAACGGCGGACTAAAGCCCATGAGGAGTGGGTGAGGAGTGATGAGGATCAGGCGAGCGGCGAAGACTGGGAGTGGCGCAACCAAGGATCAGTGGCGCAAGGAAAGCAACAATGGGGGAGTGGAAGGAAGAAAACATGAAAAATAGAAAATCATTTGGGGATCTTCTTCAATTTTTATCCAATCGCAAATTTTGATTAAATTACCCTTGTTTAAATCGCGGCCCTTTGATGAGCCTAGGCCTTATTTGTAATGACTTAGCCACTTCAAACCTTTTTTTAGAAACATAATCCATTTTAAGCCATCTTTTGAAAATGATCTCACTTCAGATCCTTTATTTAAAAATTTCCTCAAAAAAAATATTCAAATTTAAATAAAGTAAAAAGATTCAAATAAGCTTTCTAAAAGCTTTTTCCCATTTTGTACATAAATTTGACATGAAATTACTGACAGTCATGTCAACAATTTTACATAGCACGCCAACAATCTAACATAAATAAATTTGCTCAAAATGATGTCGTTTTAAGTAATTTTATGAATTTTTTGGTTTTTTCTTAATTTCTTTTCTCTTATTTTACTTTTTCTTTTTTTCTTTCCTTCTTTTCTCTTTCTACTCTTTTGATTGTCAATCATCGAAGAGGAGGATGTCATTAAGATGACGTTTTACAACAATGATCTTAGGCAGTTAAGGAAGATGCACTGGAAACGAGAAACCGATATACATGACATAGTTTTTTTTCTTCTTATAAAAGTCCCAGCATTTGGTAGGCTCAGTCCATTTTATAATTATTTAAAATTCCTTCCATAGAATCTAGCTCCTTCGACAAGGAGGTGATTGTCTCTGTCAAGGGACTTCCAGGTTCGGTAGATATACCGGGAACATATTGCGAATTCAGACCTTTTTCTCCCTTTATTTGTCGATAATCTTCCATGCCATGTGAAATTTTCCTTTTCATTTCTGGTTACCGTTTGTCGTCTTCTTTTCTGAAAGAGGAAGGGAAATCTTCAAGCCATCACCATGCCCGCACCACCGTGGCTATTGGCCAGGCGGAGCGGCCATGGACGACGACCATTGACAATAATAAATTCAACTTAACTTTTAGACAGTTTTGTAATGATTGTGGGAAATTGAAAAACAATCAAACAAACATAAATTAAATTTGGTCTCACTTATTTTAAAATCCACTACTCCACATAAGTTTATTTCATTTTCTGCTCGTGTTTTCTCATTTTCATTTGTTTTTCCCCTTCTCTTTCCTTCTTTTGTATACGAGGAAGTTCCATATTTTGCAGAAGTCTACGGGAATTCTAAGATTAGGTATTTCATTAAAAAGAAAGCTAAAAGGATGCAAACTAGCTATAATGGGTATACCAATTATAAATTACACCTCTAAGTGTTCACAAAGAGTCATTCACACACTTTGTCTCTCACATAAACAAATGTCTTCCCTTTAAGTATATTCGGTATATCAATCTTGCTAACTCTTAAGATCAACACTCAATTGACCGCAACGCACAAGCGAAGACCTCAAGAATGCTCAATATGCTTTCAGTTTCTCTTGTTTCAAGCACTCGATGACAAGCAACATTGTTCTCATAGTTTGTCCTTATAGGCATCCAAAAAGCAAATGTTACACTTGAATACACCGGCCATTATGTTCCTCCGTGTTCATGTAAAAAATCTCGTGGAAGACCAAACCTTGGTAGAATTTGCCAACCAACTTTTGGTTTTGGCCACATCTTTTGCCGCACAATAAATCAGATGAGTAATGTTAGGTTATCAAAAACAATAACTATGAAAACCTTATATTGAATATGAACCTTTGAGAAGACACTTCTTGATTGTTGATGTCCCATTAGTTATCTTATGGTTCTGTAGTTAAGCAGCTGCAATAGAATAACATCACTCCTAGGAAACAAACAAAAAAGATGAGACTATGTCGCAATATGATGGAATTGTATTGTGAACGAAAGTTACGACTAGATCGTTATTTTGCAATTTACCCTGTTAAAATGAGATTCCATCATGATAGCCAAGGTGAACTAATCAAGTTGGGTCATTGAGGTGGTTGCAGATAAGTTTAAGATAAACATAAGTCTATTGACTGAATAATCAATTGGGATTATTGATCGAGTTGTAACAGTAAGAGAATCATTAGACGTTGACTTTGGTGGTGAGCATCTCATTCAAATTCATGGCACTGGGGTATTGATAAAATGGCTCTTGCCCAAGGTCGTCTTCATCAACTTTCTACCCAATTTGGAAGTGTTGCTACCTCCTTGATAATGTTTGAGAAAAGTCGTCAACAATCAATAATGTTCCATAGCGTGCTTATGTCGTGATTTTGACGTGAAACTAATTGATGGGTCTGCGCATAAAGCACGGTGTCTTCAGCACTACAAGCTGAAACCCTAACTTGTCTTCAAACCCTCAAGTACTTCTCCAAACGAACCGATCGGATCTACGAGCTTGAGTCAGACTACTTAAGTTGGATAACCTCTCTCGTGGAAGAAGTGATATGCCCGTGGGAAGTCTCGGCACCTGTCACATAAGGCAAGCCTCTCTTGGCCTTCTTTCAAACCTGAAGATCGTCCATTGTCCTAGAGGTATAAACAGGCTTACGGATTGGGCCGCAAAGGCCCGTAGATGTAATTATCTCCCACCTAACTGGATTTCCAACCCCCCACTTGCACTGTGGGAGCTCATCTGCTTTGATGCCGTTTTTACATGTAATTGGACCCGTCCCTCATGAATGAAAAGCTTGTCTATGACAACAACAAAAAACAAGATGAATTGCAGAAAAAGGTCTATTAAATTCGCATCAATTAATGTCACCTTAATGTCACCTTCGGGGTTGCCATGTAATTATGTATGAACGTGTTAATCCGTGTTAGAAATTGCCAGTTCTCTGTCACCAATGACCAAAACAAGTTAAGGGGTATGGATTATACATTCAAACATAGGTAACACATATCTCAAGGCTAATTTAAATTACAGGTTAGTTTTACTTTTCGTTGGGTAACTTATTTGTTTTGGAATCACTCAGCAGTGACGAGGTTGAGATATTTGGCGGCCCATCAAGATCAAACAGGGGATCATTGTGAAGCCCAGAGTGCTAGCAACTTCAGCACCAACGAGTTCACGACAAAGCTAAAACCTAGTAGTGGCGAAACAGAGCCCTTACAGTCGCTTATCCCTCTTTCCAGTTTTATCAGTATCCGTGAAAAAGCGACCTGAGCTTTCATACTTGCAGTTTTAGATGCCAACATGAGCATTTGCAATTTGTAACTTGATGTTCATAAGTTGAGAAGCAGAGATAAACATTAGCTCAAATTGTCTCAATTTAAATTGTTTCTTAATTTCGATTTTTGCTTCTCAAAGATTAAAGGAAAAGTGGATGTCATGATTCAAACACAAGGAAAATCAAACCGGACCAAAACATAAAAGTTTCCTTAAAAAAGAAAATATAAAACTCCAGAGATTAATTGATTGAGTACTGTCGAGGAAAAAGTCATTGCCCGAGCAGAGCAATCAGCGTCATATAGCAATGGGGTCGTTCTCATCGACTACAGCACTTTGCTTTTCGGTCTTCCAAGGAGTAGTACAATAATTTCATCTTTTAGAAAAGAAAGAGATGGAGCTGAGCAAGTCCTCTCAAAGAAAAGATATAGACGAGAGAATCATCCTGAATGGAGATCTCGCGATGTTCATCTCCGTATTCTCTCTGTTAGAAAGATAACGATAGTCAGGAAATTGGGGATTTCACCAAAATAGGAAGAAGTCATTGCCTGAGCAGAGCAATCAGCGTAATTTGGGGCTTTTTGTCAGCAACTTTTTTAGCAAGAAAAGCAAAGGTCGTCCTCATCGACTCAGCACTTTGCTTTTCGGTCTTCCAAGGAGTAGTACAATAATTTCAACTTTTAGAAAAGAAAGAGAGCCATCCTTCTCCTTTTCACACATGATGTTGGAAGTGAGAGAGCGACTGATCGACCGAGCAAAGCAAAGAGCGACTGATCGACCAAGCAAAGCAACGATGGTTAGCTCAGACGCAGGAAGTTGCCAGGGAGATGGAGTAGCAGGTATTCCTTAGTTTTAGAGGACACTGTTCTCATCCACCAATAGCATTTGACTTTATGGTCTTCGTCGTGATATGTTGCGAATCTCAGCTTTGATTGGTTTCTTATTACAACTCCATCAATGAATGACAGAGAGAGGTCCAACCGTCCAAGCACAACGTTAATGAAAGGATCTCCTGCAGTTGTCACATTGGAAAATTTAATGAGTTCTCAGTTTCATCTCAATATCAGAAGCTAAATTCATACATTTTTCTAGACAATGCAAGACGACCCAACTTTCACTTGGATTAACCAATCCATACCGATGTGTAATAGCGTCGTCCACACTTATTAAGGTAGTCACACGATGAAGAGGGTTGTCTTACAGATCGATTTCAGCGTGAGAAGAATTCTATAATTTTAACTCATACTTTGTTGCATCCAAACCAATATAATAACCAAACGGCTGATCACTTAGCTAATCAGAGGATTTAAATTTGTGTTCACATTGTTCTACAAGTCATTAAAAACAAATTTCGAAGAACATAGATTTTCATAAAGTAATAAGAAAACATTTATTGTAGAAAGAAAACGGAAGTACGAAAGCATCTAGAGTGAAATAATTGAATACATCATGACAAGACAAAATCAGAAAAAGGAAGAAAAGGACAAAAATATTCACATTTCCCGGGGCCTTCTGCCCGAGACCTCCGCTACCGCCATAGACCGAGAAATAATTCATGAAAGCTTGACATGAAGAAGCATCCGAGAAATGACGAGGTTGAATTGAGACAATTCGTGGTCCATTAAGTGTGCCGAGATCAACGAACAGAATTATCGTAAATTCCTCAAGGAGCCACACATCACATATTTATTATACACTCATTTCATCTTAATTAGTAAAATGCGCACGTGTTAAGACAACATATGTTAACAGGTACATAAATCAAATATGATTAAACATGATTTGTGGATTTTTTTTTTTTTTTTTTTTTGTTTGAGTGTTATTGAGTAAAGGATACTTTTGTGATTGTCAAGAGAATCATTAAAAAAAGAAGAAGAAGGAAAACTGACAATTTCTCTTGTTAATCATACATAACAAGACAATTTATTATTTATCAAAACATTTGTAAAATCATCGAATTTTCTTGAAAATGTAATTAAAAACACTCTTTCAAGAAAGAGAGTACAAATAACAAACTGACCATAGATAAACTAGCAAACAAAATTGAAAAGTAATAATATGTGGAATTAGGTTAATGTATGAATTATTAAAGTTTGATCAGAAAAATGACATAAACGATTTATGAACTTTGGTCTAATAATATTATTAATAAATTTTTAATTTGTTCAATGTAATTTTTGAAAGATTAGCAAATATTTAATTTAGTCCATTTTATATTAAAATGGTTAATGTTGGAAACTATTGGAAATGTATTTCACAAAGTTTAGTCAATTGACTCTATTAATAATTAATTGCTATTTATTAAAAAAATTTAATCTAAAAGTTTAGGCTTATTAATGAAAGCATATCTCATCAATATAAAGAGTATATATGATCATTGTCAAGTGACATGAAATAATATTTTAATATTTATTTCTAAGGAAAATGAAGTAGTCTGGAATTTGTGGGATCAATATAATATTTCAAGTGTAAATCACAAGAAATTAGACCAGGGTTAATTAAAAACCTAAATGGGTCGCATGTGTATGTTGTCGTATTTCATGTCATTTAGCTTTGGAGACAGTAGCTCTCAACGAGGAAGGTGGATTTGCTAAATTCATAGTTCAGATTCTAAAATTATATTGTTCTAAGTCCGTACCTCCGGATTTAAAAACAAAGAAAAATTCTAAAGTTGATTGTCGGCTTGTGCGGGAGAGGTCTTCTCTTCGACAATGTCAAGTTGGACTGTCGGTGACCGCTCAGTTTTCAATATCTATTTTTTCGTAAACAACTTTTTCAGATTCAGTACTTTTTTTTTTCCTTCAATGGATGACGTTACGTAAAGAAATAAATCTAGATGCTCAAGAACGAAAATAAGATAAGAAAATGAATCCCTCCTATGTCTATCTCTCGGATTTTTTACTTTTCGGTTTTTCCTCTGCATTTACTCGTCAATTCACGAGAATCCCCATTTAATCTTTGACTTTATCCAGCAGGAAAGAGGAGCCCCTCCAGCCCCACCATCTCTCTCTCTCTCTCTCTCCAAATCTTCTATGAACTCCTTCCTCTCATAAACTCGCCAGTCCTCCATTCCATTCAATATCTTTTCTAAGTTGATGCCTGATGAGGCATATGCCTTTTAAACTCTAATTTCTAAATGTAGATGAATGCGGTAAAGAATGAGATTGCCAGACCCGGACTTTCATACCTGCAATGTCAGATGCCAACATGAGCATTTGCAATTTGTAACTTGATGTTCATAAGTTGAGAAGCAGAGAGACATATTAGCTCAAATTGTCTCAACTTAAATTATTTTTTAATTTTGATTTTTTGCTTCTCAAAGATTAGAGGAAAAGTAGATGTCATGATTCAAACGCAAGTAAAATCAAAGTGGACCAAGACATAAAAGTTTCCTTAAAAAAGAAAATATAAAACTCCAGAGGTTAATTAATAATAGAGTGCTGTCGAGGAAAAAGCCATTGCCCATGCATGGCAATCAGCGTATGTCAACCGACTTTACTTTTCTTTGTCGGCCATGTAGCAATTTGGTGGTTCTCATCGACTTCCTGCACGTTGCTTTTCGGTCTTCCAAGGAGTAGTACAATAATTTCAACTTTTGGAAAAGAAAGAGAGCCATTATTCTCCTTATCACAAATGGTGTTGGAAGACAGAGAGAGACAGCTATCGATGGAACAAGGAAAGAAACTATGGCTAGCTCAGACGCAGGAAGTTACATGGAAGATAGAGCAGTAGGTGTTCCTGAGCTCTAGAGAAACCCTATTTCTCATCAGCCAATAGCATTTGACTTTATGGTCTTCGTCGTGATATACTACGACTATCTGCTTTAACTATTTTCTCATGGACCCATGATGGCATTTGATTGGTTGCGTATTACTACTCCGTTAATGAAAGACAGAGAGAGGCCCAAGCACAACGTTACTGATGGCATCTCCTGCAGAAGTTACATTAGCAACTTCATTGAGTTTTTAGTTTCATCTCAGCGTCAGGAGCTAAATTCATACATTTTCCTGGACAACTCGAGACAATCTAACTTTCACTTGGACTAATTAATCTATACGGACATGTGAGAAAGCTTTGTTCACCCGTATCAAGGTAGTCTCCACCACATGATGAAGAACGTGGCCTTATTGATTGGTCTCGACGATGGAATACTGTAATTTTTTAACACTTCTTTTTTCGCACCCAAATCAGTATAAAAACCAGACATTTGATCACTTAATTAATTATTATTCAAGGATTTAAATTTGCGTTGTTCTATAAATTCATTGAAAAAAATCTGGCAAAATTTATCTTTGGCAATATACTTTATTCTAGAAACAAGACGGAAGACAATCATGCATACAATCACATCACTAGATTTTAGAAACAGCATATTTAGCAATGCTAAAACCTCTATTTCCCCGATTGAGCAGTCCAATCAAACCTTCGACGCCACGTCGCGGGTTGGACTTAAATATAGACGTATATAATCCTGGGGAGGAAAATTCTAACTTCCTTGTGTTTTTTTTTTTTTTTTAGGTCGATAACTTCCTTGTGTTTTTATTTGGTTGCTTCTATGTCATCGTATGAATAAGGTTGCTAAGCTTATGCTAAGTGTGAACTCAAGTAAATAAACTAAACAGAGCTAAAAAGTACCATTCCGAGTAAAATATTGCTTATTTTTTTCAGCAACTAGGAGAAGCTCGCGACTCTTATCATTTTCTTGCAAGATAAGTTTAATTTATCCTTTTATTTAAGAGAATCTTGATCCTCATGATGATTGTTTTGTGAGAAGTGATTTCATCCATAATTACCTTTTTAGTCCTTGCTACGTTATTCAAAACGAAGCCAAATTGAAAATGGTGACTCAGAATCATTTTTTCCTCGAATTCACATAATTTATTCGTTGATTTTGAAATTGTGAAAGTGCTGCGAATATTTTCCTCCTGACCTTCTCTAATAGACATTGCATTTTGGTCAGATGCATGCATTCGATCAAGTAATGCACACTTCCTCTACGTCATTAGGGTTTTACCACTTCAACATGATCTTGACCTTCATACGCAAATTGACTTGCTCTTCTTCTTTTTCACCCCCTCTTAACTGCTTTCTTGCGCTTGCCAAGTTTTCCTTTCAATGATTATCTGGTGAAGCATTTTTCTTGCACAGAGAGATAACATAGCGTTCATGCACGGCACATGGTAAATGACTTACTAACGCATTATATCTTATCAAACATAACTGAAACAACGAGATTCTGACCGCAAAAAAAAAAAAAAAAAAAAAAAAAGATAACATGACCTCAAAATTCGAATTTCCTGTAATAATTGGCTAACCATATTGTTTTTCCTTAAGATTTGTATGATGATGACATTGTTTTTCCAAACCAATTCCTCAATTTTCATTCATATTTATCTTTATAATTCCCTTTAATCCGTTCATAGTTACCTAAGTAAGTATGAAAAAGTCAGATTTTTTCCGCACTATTTTCCATCGCGGACATGTAAATTAACATGTTGACACACCTAGTCGATTTATTATGCACTATTTTTATTCCCTTCAAATAATCTCTTTAAAAGTAAGTATCGACACGGCCATATTCTACGTTGAGAACATCAGGTCAGTCTCAGTGAATGGCAAAGGCCTAGCAAAGGATCACGCCTCTCCTTTAGGCGCACCCCAGACTCGCACAGACACAAGGGGAGAGAGGAGAGATCTGTCTTTCTCATCGACCAATCGCATTTGATTTTATGGCCTTCGTCGTCAAACTAATCACTTCCTGTTTCAACAATTTTACGTCTGTTGACATGTGGTTATTTTCTGCATCAAAAACTGAAGTGGAAATGAGAATCCTTTTTGAACACGAGATTATGAAAAGCCAAAAGAACAGGAGATTATTTTCTGCAAAAAAAGGTCATCATTAAATTCGCGTCAATTAATGTCACCTTCGGGCTTGCCATGTAAATGTGTATGAATGTGTTCATTCGTGTCGGAAATTCCGAGTGTTCTCTGTCATCGACGACCAAAATAAGTTCAAAGGATATGGATTAATCGAGTAGTGTTGAGGAAAAGCCATTGCCCGTCCAGGCAAGGCAATCAGCGTAATTTTGGGGGCTTTTTGTCAACCAACTTTACTTTTTATTGTCGGCCATATGGCAATTTTGTCGTTCTCATCGACTTCCAGCACTTCGCTTTTCGGTCTTCCAAGGAGTAGTACAATAATTTCGACTTTTAGAAAAGAAAGGGAGCCATTCTTCTTCTTTTCACACACGGTGTTGGAAAGAGAGAGAGAGAGAGCCATCGATAGACCAAGAAAAGAAACTATGGCTAGCTCAGACGCAGGAAGTTACCAGGAAGATAGAGTAGCAGGTTTTCCTGAGCTTTAGAGGACCCCGTTCTTATCCGCCAATAGCATTTGACGTTATGGTCTTCGTCGTGATATATCATGACTTTCTGCTTTAACTATTTTCTCATGGACCCATTGGCATTTGATTGGTTGCCTATTACTACTCCATTGGTGAATGACAGAGAGAGGTCCAAGCACAACGTTACTGATAGCAACTCCTGCAGTTATTACATTAGCAACTCCATTAATTTCTTATTTTCATCTCAGCATGAAGAGCTAAATTCATACTTTCTTTTTTCTGGACAACGCGAGGCCATCCAACTTTCACTTGGATTAATTAATCATTATGGATGTGCGTAAAAGCTTCGTTCGCCCGTATCGAGTTGGTCTCCATCGCACGATGAAGAACGTGGCCTTATAGATTGGTCTCAACGTGAGAAGACTGTAATTTTAACATGTTTTTTGCATCCAAACCAATATAAAAACCAAACAGTTGATCACTTAACTAATCATTACACGAGGATTTAACTTTGTATTTATGTTGTTTTACAAATTTATTGAAAAAAATTCAACAAACAATTATTGTCGCGAAGTAATCTGAAAACATTTACTATAGAAAGAAAACGGAAGTTATATCCTCACTTTGATGTGTGTAGGAATATATCTTGAGAAGATAAAATCAGAAAAAAGGAAGAGAATCACAAAAATATTCATATTCTTGGTGCGTGGGTAGCCAATCCTCACTTATTATCGCTGAAAGACTTATATCCTCACTTTGATAAACAGGATGAATGAGTCAGTGCAAGTAGTGCCAGTTTTACAAAAATTAAAAGATTGACATAAATATTAATTTCCCTTCCAATTCGTTAATTTTCATTCATATTAATCTTAATTTATTTCGTTTAATTCTTTCCTAGTTTCTGAAACAAACGGACCTAAAAATATGAAAATGTCGATTTTTACGCACTACACCCCTTGTGAATTAAATAATATTAATGTTCTTCAAATAATTTCTTTAAATGTCCGTGTTTTCTTTTGGTCGAAAAATGTACGTGTTGACGCGGCCACATTGGTTGGTCTCAGTCAATGGCAACGGCTTGACTACTTTTTATGCTTTTAATGCTTATATTATGTTAGCACAAGGGCAGGCAATTCTATTCAATGCGTCTTAATCGGGTTTGGTAATCGTGTCAAGTTATGTAATTGAAAAACACTAAATAATTGCTAATTAAGCTATAAATTTTACATATAAAATCCACGTTAATTCATGTCATTTTTAAGTTTGCCACATAATTATATATAAATGTGTTAATTTGTGTAAAAATTGCCAACCTCTATCACCGATGATCAAAAACAAGTTTAAGGGTATGAATTATACATTCAAACATTGGTAACGCATATATCATAGGTATTTGAATACCATGGTAGCTCTATTCCTTTTGGATTACTTATTTGTTTCAGTTCTAATCCTAGTTCTTAAACCACTTAGCAGTAATTGGGTTGAGATAATTGGTGATCCATTAAGATTACATTTGTTTCATGAAACATGAATAATTAGAAAAAAAAATATTTTTCTAAGAATGATCTCTTATATCATTAATAAAAATGAATGAATGAAATAATCTCTTGGTTTAACCAAGGAAATTTTTTGTATAATTAAGAAGATCAACTAGGAGAACAAGGGAATTGGATGGGGTGAGACGTTTAATTTTACATGTGGAGTTCGACTCTAATACTCTGCAAAAAGATAGAATAAGGAGAGTTAAAGTAGGACAGACAACCAAAAAAAAAAAAAAATCAGGAGACAATTATGAAGTGAGAGTGCCCAATAGCAATTTCAGCACCAATGAGTTGGAGACTCAGCTACAACCAAGCAGCGGTGAAGTGAGTCCTTTGAGTGCTTATCCCTCTTTTAGGTTTTACCAATACTCTTGAAAAAGTGATCTCGACTTTCATACTTGCAACATCAGATGCCAACACGAGCATTTGCAATTTGTAACCTGATTTTCATTAGTCAGAAAATTAAGAGAAATGTTGGCTCAAATTATCTTGGTTCAAATTCGGATTTTAATTTGATTTTTTTCTTCTCAAAGATTAGAGGAAAAGTGGATGTCACGATTCAAACACAAGGAAAATCAAGCTATACCAAACATATTTTTCAAAAAAAAGTGAACCAATGATACAACTCTTAATGACCTGTTCGAAGAAATGGATTATTTATTAGGTCTGCTGCCGAATTTTCTTTCCAAAAAGATGATATTAAATGCAGCACATTTTGTGTATTCAATTATCAATTATCACGAGAAACTTATGCCATATGGAGATTAATTATTTGACAAGTGTTAAGGAAAGGGCATTGCATGTTAAGATTAGGCGTTCAAACACAACAAAATAGAGTAAAAGTGAAAAGAAAAAGCAAGACACAAAGTTTATCTTGATTCACCCTTAAACTAAATCTACATCAAAAAGAGGATTTTATTATAATTGGCACATTACACCTCTCTATTATAATATAGGCAGCTGTAGTTATTCATGAGTCAAGCCCAAATTATTAATAAAATACAGATTCAAATTATAAAAACCCCGACTCTGGAGCGGTGGCCTCGTAAATTCCCGTGAACGAGAAGTATAAACTACGCCTCACTATTGCCCATGCAGGGCAATCCGATAATTTGGGGCTCTTTATCATCGACTACGGGCACTTTGCTTTTTGGCCTTCCGAGGAGTCCACAGTTATTTCCACTAGCCCTTATTTTTGTTCTCACAATGGCTGTTTGATCGTTGATATGGATGTTTTCTCTGTTTGGTGGATGATTCAATAAAGGGGTGGGAAGTGAAGAAGTAAAAGCTGTAAATTGCTTTCAAGATCCTTATTTCCTCAATTTCTTTTTTTACTGTTTGCAAAGATTATGGCTTGTTTATTTTAAGATTAAGCATATGACCGTTAAAATTTAAAAAATTATTCAAGTTTATGATACAAATTTACGTGTCAATATTTAAAAATTGTTAACATTTAAGGTATTTCAATTTGAAAAAAAAAAAAAAAACAAAAAAAGAGACAAAGTGCGCGTGCCGCAAAAAATAAATTAAACAAATATAAAATGAGTCTGGCACCATAAATGACTTATACATAGTTATGAGTTGACATGAATGACTGTGGAGGCCATATGTCTGGCAATTATTTATAGCCAAGTAGCACTAACAATATTTGCTTGGGGACAGTGGGAGAAAATTGTGATAATGAAATACGATGCATGCAACTATCTAAACATCAAATCTTTCAATGTGTTAGATATTCCTCCTCTTGAATGTGCAGATTTCCAGGGTTCCGTAAGGCAAAATACGAAATAATATTCAGTGTAGGTATATTTTTTATACATTGGTAACTTTTAAAACGGTGTCAGTTATTAAATGTTGATCGATAACTTATTTAGCTGATAAAATATTAGTAAGTTACCAACAATTTTATTATATTACCAACATTTATTTGTACTTCCAAAATTACCAATTATCTTCATAATCTATCAATATTGATTCATGTAACTTACCAACGTTTTAATGGTATTAACTTTCATCGAAAGTAGACATGACATCGCTCGAGCTAGCCTTTTTAGCCTCCCACGATTGTCCTTTTGTTGGGCAAGGGCAACACGGACGGTGTTGATAACATCCGAGTCAGAACGTCGCTGTCATGTTACTTATTACGGGTCCATACTTTAGATCACGAACCGTGCAGCACTAGACCTTGAATTGCCTTGCTTGACCTAGGTAAACCTTACATGCTCTCAGTCCCACTCTCAATTCAAGGAAAGAAGTGTGTAGAATGATAAAACATAGCCTTCAGCAAATAACAAATTATATAGTGAAAAACAATTCCTCAATAACCAATTATACATTAGTAAAATCATGATCATATTTTTTAAATTACTAACAACGCTTGTAGAGTTTTGCAACATACTAATCATTTGGCACGTTGTTAACTCAGTAATTGATGGAAAATGTTGGTACATTATTTATAATATTGGTATTCTATTGACCAAACTTGTAAAATGTCAAAGAATTTCGTAACTTACTAATTTAATGGAATTTTGATAAATTTCACGTAAGTAGGCATATTATCAAAATTTGAAAGAAGTTGGTAATTTATTAATTTATTGAGATGTTTGTAAAAAATTTTCTACTATGGTACTTTACTAAAAACACTTGAACATTCTAAAAGGAATTGGTAAACTTATAACTCACAATAATGTTATTAGAAATTTACCGCGAGAAATTTTTGAACAGTGGAAAATTATTCAGGTTTTTCCTTTACATGACGCCAAAAGTCGCACCGAAAGCTGAGCAACTTTGGCCTTTTCTTAACTTCATTCTGTCGGCCACATCTTTGGTTTTTTTCTTTTTTTTTCCTCATCAACCAATGGCATTTGATTTTATGGTCCTCCTTGTCAGAAATTACGACTTCTCTTTTTTTCTTTTTTATTGATCCAAGGCATTTCATTGGTTTCCTATTTGGTGCTCGGATTATTTCCTCGTTACATGTTGATCCGGCCTCTTTCTCTGTTGAGAACATTGGGAGAGAGAGAGAGAGAGAGAGAGAGAGTAATGAATAGATTATTTGAGCAAAAGAGCAATGAATATAGAAATGCAATGATATATGGAATGAGGTAAATGCATGAATTATGAAAGTGTGAATCCTTGACTTCCGCGCATGTCATGCCATAACCACCGTTCTTTCGACCCTTTTGCATAGGGGCCTGCAACTGCATGCATGTCTGAACAAGCCAGCTATGTCATGCATAACTTTAAATTTACCAGAGAGAGAGAGAGAGAGAGAGAGAGAGAGAGAGAGTAACGTCTGATTCCTTGGCTTACGCACATGGGGCCAGCAACTGTATGGCCACATCTTTGGTTTCTTTTTCTTTTTCTTCCTTTTCTCATCGACCGATCTATTTTATGGTCTTCTTCTTTTAAAATTACGACTTTCTGTTTCGACCATTTATCATCGACCCATAGTAGTTGATTGGTTGTCCTATATCTACTCCATTATTTCCTCACAACGTGCCTCTTTCTCTGTTAAGAACATCGGGAGAGAGAGAGAGAGAGAGATCTGTTGAGCTGAGCAAACTACTATTATGGCGAGCCCAGTTGCGGGAACGTCGTTGGAAAGCGAGTACCAAGTGTTCCTAAGCTTTAGAGGACCAAACACTTGCACTACATTAACTGACGTCCTCTATCATAGCTTGATCAATGCTGGAATCTGCGTCTTCCGAGACGACGAAGACAACCATGTTGGTGAAAGAATTGATGAATCGCTTCAGCGAGCAATCGACAACTCTAAGATCTACATACCCGTCTTCTCTCAAACATATGCTGAAAGCAAATGGTGTCTCTGGGAGCTTGTGCAGATCGTGGCAAATACCTCCAGATCAAAAGGTAAGAAACACATCCTACCTATTTTCTTCGACGTGGATCCTGATGACGTTAAGCTGGAAACTCCGCGGTATCGCGATGCCATACTCAATTTGGAGCGTGAGAAAAGTTGAGCACTGAGCAAGCAGATGTGTGTAGAGAGGCTCTCATGCAAGTTGATGAGATCAAGGGGTGGGAAGTGAAGAAGTACAAAGGGTAAGCTTGTTTCCCTAATTTTCCTTAACACTTAATTGTAGATGTAAACATTCGAGACTGATTGAGGTGCCTTTTATTATAGCACTAAATAAATATTTGATTGCAGGCAGTTGGAGGAAAAAGAATGGGATAATGAAATGCCATGCACATTCCTATCTAATTTTTGACTTCTATAGTCGTCGCTCGAACATAAATCATAAAAGTCAGTTTCAAATGTAAAAATTATTTCTAAATCTATTTTGCACGAGTGTCATTGACATCATCGTGAGACCGCTAATCTCATGACATGGGGCACGCGTAGCCAAGGGCATAAAGAGTATGTCATGGATTGATGTTATTGTCCTATATGGACTCTTAGAAGATCCTTCTAGATTGTTAAGGTTCCATTATTTATCCGATTATTGTGTAGTATTCCCGGTGCTTAAATAACATCACTTCTAGCTAGGAAATTGTGACATCGCATTGTCCTCCACTAAATTGGTTTTTCATTGTGGCAGCCATGGCGCATTGATCAATCTGGTGGTTGAGGAAGTCCTGGAAAAGCTAAAGATAAAACATAGATTGGTGACGGAATATTTAGTTGGAATTGATGATCAAGTGATGGAAATAATGAAATTATTAGACGTCAGCTCTGGTGGGGTACGATTCATTCAAATTTATGGGATAGGGGGTATTGGTAAAACGACTCTTGCCAAGGTTGTCTTTAACGAACTCTGTTCTGATTTTGGAAAGTGTTGTTTCCTTGAAAATGTTCGATCAAAGTCATCAAGAGATGTTGACTTGATTGAGTTGCAAAAAGAGTTAGTGTCCAAAATCGGCGATCTTGCAGGAAGAAGGAGTATTGATGAAATTGATTATGGGATGAAGAGGATCGAAGAAATTCCTTCACAAAAACAAAGTCCTCCTTGTACTTGATGATGTGGATAACAGCCAACAAGTGGAGAAATTAGTTGGAAAGAGTACTTTATATTCAGGATCTAGAATATTGATTACAACTAGAAATAAAGATGTTTTGCAAATCCATAGACTGAAGAAGGATCAAATGTTACAGTATAAAATGGAGTTGATAAGTAGTGAACATGCTCTTCAACTTTTCAGCAAGCATGCATTTGATAGAGACTCTCCTTCATATGAGTACAGTGATCTCTCCAAGGAAATCGTATCTGCTATTGGGAGACTTCCATTGGCTCTTGAAGTAATTGGTTCACTCCTCTACTACAAGAAAGAGCAAGAAGAATGGAAAAAGACATTGAAGAAGTTAAAAAAGAACCAAATGATAGCGTTTTTAAAATGTTAAGAATTAGCTATGATGCCTTGAGTTTCAAGCAACAACAAATTTTCCTTGATATTGCATGCTTTTTCATTGGTGAGAATGTGGTGAATGCAATTTACATGTGGAAAGATTGTGAACTTCTCCAAGATGATGGGGTCGATGTCCTCCACAGCATGTGTTTGATAAAAATTGTAGAGAACAAGTTTTGGATGCACGATCAACTTAGAGATCTCGGAAGAGAAATTGTTCGTAAAGAAGATCAATGAGTCCTGGAAAGCGTAGTAGGTTATGGATTCAAAAGACATCCTTGATACAATAGCCACAGAAGAGGTGAGGTACCTTAGGAGGAAATGAATAGTTTCTCCACTAAAAAATCCTCCATGCTGCACTAGGATGCTCTTTTTTGTTTCTTCTTTTCACATTTTGATACTTTCCTCTAAAATTCAGTACTGAATGCCACTCATTTTGTACTCTCATTTGCAGATGAAGGAGAAAGTTCAAACACTGGATATTGATCTGCGCAAAAGTGATCTTAAGGACATTAAAAGTGAAGAGATTGGAAGGTTTAGAAATGTAAGGTGCCTCAAATTAAATGGGGGAACCTTCGTTGGTAACTTAGCAAATTGTCTTATCAAATTAAGATGGATTTTTGGAGTCATCCTCCTCCAGCGTCTAAGTCAACCAATATGCACTTGAAGAATGTGGTTGTTCTTCAAATTTCTGACCATGACTTCATGGATGATTCCATGCTACAAAGCTTAATTGAGGTGTGTAAAATGCTTATTTCTATCCTATTTTCTTTGAAAGTAATATTTGAATGTTCATCAATTCAATATTGCATTCTTTTTACAGATGGCAATAAAATTGAAAGTTCTTTCTATTGAAAGTTGTCCCAGCATAACTAGAACACCAGGCTTCTCTAAATGCTTGAAATTAAAGAGGCTTAGATTCTTTTGCTGTGAGAATTTGAGGAAAATTGATGGCTCAATTGGGAAGTTGAAGTGTCTGACTAACTTGAATATAAATGGTTGCCATTATCTTGAAGATGTGCCTGAAGAAATCGGTGGCCTAGTGAATCTAGAGCACTTCTATATGTCAGGTGTTAGAGTGATAAAATTCCCATATTCTATATGGAAGTTGAAGTCATTACGTGAGGTGTACTTTTCAATAGAGTGGACATAACCCTTCATTATTGGGAGGTCCTCCTGTTTGAGTCATAATTGGGATTGGGAGTTACCTAGCTCTATTGGGATGCTTCAGAATTTGGAAGTGCTTTATATCTTTGGTAACTTCGATTTAGAAGGTCCACTTCCTTCTGAAATCGGAAATTTGCCCTTTCTAAGAATCCTAAAGCTATCATCAACTCGGGTTAGTGAAGTTCCAAAGACCATCAGCATGCTTCCTCGGCTGCAGATATTGGAGTTGACAAACTGTACTAGGATCCAAAAGTTGCCGGCACTCCCAACAAGTTTAACCAATCTATTGGTGTCACCTGCATTGAAGGTAGTCCCAGATCTCTCAAATTTGACTAATTTGGTTGTGTTGGATCTAGATAATGGAGGACAACTTTGTGCTGGTGAGTTATGGGGGTTGGGGAGATTATCCAAACTAACTAATTTGAGTTTACAACTTCACAATGTCCCTACTCCTTCCGAGATGGCTTCCCTTCATTTGCTAAAGGAACTTCATTCGTTTGAACCGGACCAGCAAACCTTTCCGCAACTTCCCTTGTCTCTAAACACTACGCCTTAGCAACTTCAATTTAGTTGTGCCAATCTTTCCAAACCTGAGAGATTTGTTATTTTTAGAGTTCATTAAGTCTCTGATGCAAGAATTTCAACTCGATGGGCTTCAGCTTCCACATTTAAAGGATTTGATTGTGAGCCAATGTGAAATCCTTGAGAGATTCAGGCTATCAAACATGAGGAAGCTGACACAATTCACGGTGACGGATGTCCAGTGCTAATGGAGATCCAATATGCTTGCCCGTTCGAATTACTGGACCATTTGAGTATTGAAGGTGCAAATCCTTGGAAAGGCTAGTTTATGTGGAGGAAGCAGGGCATGATAATAATGAGTCTGTCAACAGGATGATTACTTGTGAAGGGAGACTAATCCTCCCATCGAAAGCCTTAAAAAAGTTGCAACGTTTCCAGCTGGAAGATTGCCATAAGATAAGCGAGATTCACGTTGTCGGTACGTCGGAATCGTGGGAAGAATTCAGAGTTGACTATTGTCCTTTGCTGCAAAGTATTCGCGGTTTACCAAACTTAAAGAACCTACTGGCTTTTGTCAATCAGCGAGTGCAAACGGCTACAGGTTGTCGAGGGCCTCGACGAGCTGGAGTTTTGAACATGTTACAGGTTAGGGACAGTTGCGAATCTTTGGAAAGGTTGATTGACATATCAACCACCAAACTGCCAGATGATTGCCACATAGATATCTACGGTTGCGATAAATTATGTGGGTTTAAGAAAGGATTTCGAGGGCTCCGTCCAGTCTTACAAGCATTATAAGGTGAGTGTAGACCATTCTCTCTCTTTTCTCTTTGGTCTTGATGCGGCCATCCCCAAACATGAATTCAACCTTTTAAGCAGATTTATAATAATTATGGGAAATTGAAAAACAAAATAAATTAAATCTGATCTCATTTATTTTAAAACCCATTCAACACAGGTTTGTTTTGTTCTGCGCTCGTGTTTTTTCTTCTTCTTCTTTTTTCGGTTTTCCGTTTTCTTTTCCATTTTGTATATTAGAAATTTTTGTATTTGCACAAGTCTATGGGACAAGGTCAATTTTTATCACAAATGATTGGAAAAACTTCAATGTCTAGAGAAAGAAAAAAAAAGAATAACTCAGTTTCTTATTAAAATGCTCATTTCATTATATATAGAGTGGATTATTTAGTTTAGCATATTGTCTATTTTCATAATACTATTCATTATGGAGATGAGTTTAGTGATTTGCGATTTTATAGTTAAGTTAGAACACATTAAAAGAATCAGATACTCACTACAAAACTCAAAACAATTTTGCTAACCGAGGTGTTTGAAGAACACAGTTTATATGGCCCACCAATCCACTGATCAAGTGACTTATGTCTGTGATGGAATTGAGTGTTACTTGAATTTGCATGTGGTTGGGGTTGGCCAAGTAGAAGGTGTGTTCCCAAAACCACCTCAAAATACTTAAAATAAGATTTTCATTATGATTAAAGGCCGCTTAAAACAGGAACAGAAAAGACGACTTCGAACAGGAAGAGGAAGAGGAAAGCGACCCCGAACAGGAACAGGAAAGCACTACAAACAGGAAAAAGGAAGAGGGAAGCCGCTTAGAACAAGAACAGGAATTAAAGCCGAGGAGAAGGCTGGGGAGAGTGTCGTTCCAACAGGAACAGGAACTGGAAAGCCACTTAAAACAGGAACAGGGGTTGGAAAGCCACTTCAAACAGGAACAGGAGCCGGAAAGCCACTTAAAACAGGAACAGGAATTAAAGCCGACGAGAAGGCAGGGGGCAGTGTCGTTCCAATGCCTGAGCTTCAACAGTTTTCTGCACTGCATCCTCCCCTGTTTTTTCCCGTTAGATTAAAAGCTACACTTCGAACTGGAATTAAGACAGAGGAGGAGAAGGCTGGGGAGAGTGTCGTTCGAATGCGTGAGCTTCAACAGAATGTGATGGTGATTGCGGGTAAAGATGGCAAGCTGGCCGATGATTTGACTGCAGAACCGGAGAGGACCCTCTCTGAAAGAAGTCAGAGGACGCTGCCATCAAGTCAGAACGAAGTTGGCTGAAAGCAGAGCTAGGGAGTACAGAAACACTTGAAAATGCAATGGAGGATGATACACTTGCCCATTTGAGTGATCAATGCCAATGGCGTCAAGCAAGGCAAACCCAGAAGATGTCACCGTTGGCCGGGAACAAAGGCCCCCTTGTCCGTATTGTCCGTATTGTTTTTGTGGCCTGTTACTTTCTTCTTCTTCTGCTTCTTCTTGTTTTGCCTAGAAGGCATTCGTTTCTTTAATTCGTCTTTGCTTTTAATCTCGGGCTTTGACCAATATGCACTTAAGAGAATGTGGTCTTTCTTCAATTTTCAGACAATAGCTTCATAGATGATTCAAAACTATGGAGCCGAATCAAGACGTGTCATGATTTTTTCTATTCCACTTAACTAATATGTGATCGCTCATCCTATGAGTGGCATGCATTTTTTACAAATGGTGGTGAAATTGAAAGTTCTTTTACTTCTACATTGTTCTCACACAATCACAACCTGCGACTCCTTTGGATGCTCAACTTTAAAGAGGTTTACTCTCCAACATTGTCCCAATTTGAGGAAAATTGATGGCTCTTTTGGGAAGTTAAAGTGTCTGATCGACTTGAATATCGATGGTTGCCATCATCTTGAAGATTTGTCCAAAGAAATCAGAGGCATCGTGAATTTTCAGTGCTTGACTTTAGGGTGGTGTTGTTGAGTGAAGAAACTACTAGATTCCATACGGTAGTTGAAATTGTTATGTAAGTTGCAATTTTTGACCGAGTACTTCGAATCAAATTTATCTCCACACATTGCATGGCAATTGCCTAGTGCAATGGAATTGCTTGAAGTTAGGACTTGAAATTTGAAAGGTCAAATTCCATCCAGAATCGGTAGTTTGCCTTTTCTAAGAATCATATGCTTGTCGTACCCTTGCATTAGTGAAGTTCCAGAGACGGTTAGTATGCTTCTTTGCCTGCAAACACTTTGACATAAATTAATGCGATGAGATTCAAGAGCAGCCGACGCTGCCCGCAAGCTACAAGTGTTGGACCTATCTGATGGTTCTAGTAGGAGACAAGGAAGCAAAATTCACTGGTGAATTAGGGTGGACTGGGAGGTTATCCAGACTGATGAGCTTGAAACTTCTCAATGTCCTTGCTCTTACTGAGTTGGTTTCCTTTCCTCAATTAAAGGAACTTCATTTGTCTAGGGTGGACTGGCAAACACTTGCGCAACTTCCACTATCTTTGTTAAATTTAAGTCTTGATAACTTCAATGCAACTGTGTCACTCTCATCCAAATTAGAAAATTTTGTCAAGTATAGAGCTCTCACGGTCTCAAGTGCAAGAAATCCAACTCAACAGCCTTCAAAATTTAACAGAGTTGGTTCTGAAAAACTGTCAACCCCTTGAGATATTGTTGCCCAAAGTTTCTAGTTGAGACCCAACTTGCCTAGGCCACGTGCATTCTCCAGACGACCTTCCAAGTCTCCGAGCCACATGCCTCAAACCTCGGACCCACGTGCATTCTCTATGGCGACCTCTTCGCCAAGATGGTACATCAAGCCACCGAGCCACATGTCCTTTTTACGATGCCCGGGCCCACGTGCATTCTCTAAGGTACTCGCTTACCAAAGTGACGCATCAGATCACCAAGCCACGTGCCCTTTTAGATGCCATTCCGAATACCGGACCCACGTGCATTCTCTAAGGTACTCGCTACCAAAGTGACGCATCGATCACCAAGCCACGTGTCCTTTTAGATGCCAAACTCGTCACCGAGCCACGTGCATTCTCCAGACGACATACCGAGTCTCCGAGCCACGTGCATTCTCTCAGGCGACCTTTTCACCAATGTGACATATTCAACCACTGAATTCACGTGCATTCTCTAGGTGATATTCCAATTCACCGAGCCCACGTGTCCTCTTTCAAGTGGTTACCAATTTACTTTCAATACCGACAACCAATACTCAACGATTTCTCAATCAAATAATTAAATCGACTCAACAAAGCATTATAAAGGCTGAATAACATACTTGGCCATTTACCGATCAACAATTTAATCTCAATCAATTCCAATCAATTTAGGGTAAATCCCTAAAATATCACAATTTATTCAATTCCATACAACGTGGAGCTCAAATTAATAAACGGATTGCGCCAGGACGATCAGCACGAGATTTCGGTCGTCGACCATCAAAATCTTAATTTCCGAAAATAATTAATTAATTAATTAATTAATTTCGAAAATTAATTATTAATTACTAAAAATTCAATTTAGCTCAAAATAAAGCCCGATTAAATAAACGGACTTCACCACGGTCATCAGCATAATTTTCCGGTTCCAGGCCATCTCAGTTGAATTTTCGGAAAATAAATAATTATTTAATTAAATTCCAAAAATTAATATTTAAATACTAAAAATCCACTTAGGCCCAAAAAGCCTAATTGGAGCCCACTAAGGGTTGGGAAAATCCCGAGGCACTTCCAATAAATAGTAGAGCACGTCTACTTGCTAATTACACATTCAATTTATCTAATTCACATCACAATTGGCTAATGATTGCTAATTTAATCTAATCTAACAACCTAAACATAATTAATTATATCTAAAACAACCTTAAGCATAATTAGCCACTAACCCTGGATTAGTGAGATTACTCACCAAATCGCGCGCAAATCGGATCAATCCGACGGCGGCGACGCGAGGAACGATTGTTCCCAAAGCACGGCTCGGGTTCGGGGCCGGGAACGGCCCAAAAGCAAGCCCGAAGTGCTGGATACCCACTTCGTGGGTCTGCTGGACGGAGCTGATTGGGGCCGCTCCGGCGGCTAGGGCGGCGAGGGGAGGCCGGCGGAGGGTGAGGGGGACGGGAGGAGGTCCGACGGGGCTGGGCGGTGGCCGGAGATGGCCGGACGGAGGCTGGACAGAGCTGAGTCGCGAGGGGGAGACGCTGCAATGAGTGGCGGATGGCGGGACGGCGGGACGACGGGGAGTGGCGGGCGCACGGGCACGGCGCGGGTGCGGGCGGCGGTGTGGCGACGGGATGGGCGGTGACGGTGCAGCGACGGCGAGCTGCAGCTTCTGGCTCGGGCTTGCTTGCTCGAGCGCGAAGAAAAAAAGAGAAGAAGAAGCTGGTTCTGTCGTGTGCGGGAAGGAAGAAGAGAGAGGAGAGAGAAGAGAGAGAGAAGAGAGGGATAAGGGTTGACCGGTCAAAAGAGAGAGAGAAAGTGAGAGGTGGGGGGGAATCGCACGAAGGGGAGGGAAAAAGGGGGAGAGGAGAGAGGGAAAAAGAAAGAAAAAGAAAGAAAAGAGAGGGAGAGAGAGGAAAAAGAAAAGGAAATGCATAATTCTTTATTTCAATTTTCCTTTTCTTTTCCTTTTCCTTTCTATTTTCTTTTGGGCTTCAATTTTTTTCTTTCGATAATTTTTTTATTGAAATTTCGGACCCGTCAATAAATTGACGAGCGATGAGACAGGATCCAAAAAAAAGAATTATGACGACGCTTAAAATTCGATTCCCGAAATCGAGTTCAATTTCGTGGTTAAAAATCTCGGACGTGATTTTAGCTCAATCCAACCAATTAGGTAGCTTTTAGGGATTTTACAACTGATACATCCCTTAACGGCTTCACCCAATAGGTTAGTTAACTTGTGAGTGATCAGCTCAGAGAAAAAGGGCCATAGGCATATCGACGAAATGCCCATTTTACTTTATCGAAACAGGGTCGAATTTCAGGATGTCATAACTCTTCCCCTCTTATAAAAATTTCGTCATCGAAATTTAAACCATTACACTTTGTTCAAAAGGCGGGGGTATAACATGTCTCATCGATTCTTCGTCTCCCAAGTCGCTCCTTCAATACCGTGGTGTTGCCAGACCACTTTGACCAACGAGATGGTCTTTGTACGCAGAACTTGCTCTTTACGATCGATAATCTGAACCGGGCGTTCAACATATGACACACGGTCATCCACGTCCAATTCCTCGAAATTGAGCACGTGGGTCGGGTCAGCTCGTACTTCCTTAACATCGACACGTGAAAGACGTCATGTACTTGCGCCAATCTTGGCAGCAACGCAAGACGATACGCTAGGTTTCCGATTCTTTCAAGAATCTCAAACGGACCTACGTACCTCGGACTCGGTTGCCTTTCTTACCAAAGCGTGAAGTTCCCTCATTGGTGACACTTTCAAAAAAACGTGATCACCAACTTGGAATTCCAAAGACCTTCGGCGCTTATCTGCATAACTATTCTGCCTGCTCTGCGCTGTCTTTAATCTATCTCTAATCGCTGCCACGGCATCTACTGATTGTTGAACTAACTCGGACCTGTTATCTTCCTTTCTCCGACTTCATCCCAACACACCGGAGTTCGCATGCTCGCCATACAACGCTTCAAATGGAGCCATCTTGATGCTCGCTAATAACTGTTGTTGTAGGCGAATTCTACCGATGAAGCGATCCTCCCAACTTCCTTTGAAGTCTATTACACACGCTCTCAGCATGTCTTCAAGAGTATGAATCGTCCTTTCAGACTGGCCATCCGTCTGAGGATGATATGCCGTACTGTACTGAAGCTTTGTACCTAAAACACTCTGTAAGCTCTTCCAAAAAGCAGCAGTAAACCTTGGGTCTCTATCAGATGTTATCGTAACTGGCACTCCATGCATACGAACCACTTGATGCACATACAGTGTCCTGCATGTCTATCCAGACTAAGGTCCTTTCGAACTGCAATGAAGTGAGCCGACTTTGTCAGCCGGTCGACTACTACCCAAATCAAATCATTTCCCCTTTGACTCCTTGGTAGTCCAGTCACGAAGTCCATCGTGATATGCTCCCATTTCCACTCTGGGATCGCGAGAGGTTGTAGAAATCCACCCGGCTTGCAATGTTGGGCTTTTACTTGCTGACAAGTCAAACACTTGGCCACATGCTTGGCGATGTTCGCCTTCATACCTGACCACCAATAGTGTTGACGCAAATTCTGATACATCTTAGTGCTTCCAGGGTGAACGCTGTAATTGCTATGATGTGCTTCAGATAAAATCTCTTCTCTAAGCTCTACATCGTCAGGCATAACCAAACGTCCACGAAGCCTCAGTACCCCATCATCAGAAACTTGAAAATCAACCTTTCTTTTATCGTATCCTCTTAAAGAATTCTCTCGTACGTCCGGGATCTCGTCGGTTGGAGTTGCTTGATTCTCGACTGGACATCCGGCTCACTCCCGAGGGTGGCCATAAAACTTGAGAGGTGGCCTACCTCAAATTTGAATTCGAATCTCGAGCTCTCTCGATTAAGTTCCACTCCTTAACCAAGATCTGTGCCATTGAATACTTCCGACTCAATACATTAGCGACCTTGTTCGCCTTTCTCGGGTGATAAAGAATATCACAGTCGTAGTCTTTCAGCAATTCCATCCATCGCCGTTATCTCATGTTCAACTCCTTCTGAGAGAACAAATACTTGAGACTCTGATGGTCCGTGAAGATCTTAAGCTTTTCTCCACACAAGTAATGCCTCCAAATCTTCAATGCAAATATGATGGCTACGAGTTCTAAGTCATGCTTCGGATAATTCAATTCATGAGGTCGCTCGCCGGAAGCGTATGCAACAACTCTGCCATGTTGCATCAGCACGCAACCCAATCCCCTGAATGACGCATTACTATAAATCTCGAATCCTCCAGGACTAGATGGAATCGTCAGCACAGGTGCGGTAGTCAGCTTTTCCTTAAGCTCTTGGAAACTACACTCGCACTTGTCTGTCCATATGAACTTCTCATTTTTCTTTGTGAGCTTTGTCAGAGGCGACGCTACCGATGAAAACCCTTCCACAAACCATCTGTAATAACCTGCTAACCCCAGAAAACTTCTGATCTCTATCACTGATGACGGTCTTGGCCACTTGATCATGGCTTCTATCTTGCTCGGGTCGACGGAGATTCCTTCTTCAGAAATCACATGACCTAAGAACGCAACACGAGTCAGCCAAAACTCGCATTTGCTAAACTTAGCATATAGCTGATGTGTTCTTAAGGTCCAAGCACTAATCTCGAGATGATTCTCGTGCTCTTCATTACTTCTCGAATAGACCAGGATATCATCTATAAACACGATCACAAATTGATCTAGATATTCCTTGAACACTCTATTCATCAAATCCATAAATGCAGCTGGAGCATTCGTCAATCCAAACGGCATCACTGTAAACTCGTAATGACCATACCGGGTACGAAATGCTGACTTAGGAATATCCTCTTTCTGAATCCTCAGCTGATGATATCATGTCCTCAAATCGATCTTCGAGAATATTGACGCTCCTTGCAGTTGATCAAACAAGTCATCTATCATCGGCAATGGATACTTGTTCTTGATCGTTACCTGATTGAGCTGTCGATAGTCGATGCACAAACGCAACGAACCATCTTTCTTCTTAACAAACAAAACTAGTGCTCCCCAAGGCAATGCACTAGGACGAATAAATCCTTTATCCAGTAACTCTTGCATCTGCACCTTCAGTTCCTTCAACTTAGATAACGACATTTGATAAGGTGCCTTTGAGATCGGTTCTATCCTTGGTGCTAGCTCGATCACGAATTCAATCTCTCTTTCTGGCGGTAACCTTGGCAATTCTTTTGGAAAGACATCTGGAAACTCCTATACCACTGAAATATTTTCCACTTTCAACTCTTCAACTGTCGTATCCACGACAGTCGCTAAGTACCCTCGGCAACCCTCATCTAACAAACGAGCTACTTCTGGCGACGAGATTAAGGAAATCGAAGGTCCTCCTCGATTCCCGACAAACTCGAAGCTCTTACCCCCTAATGGGTCAAACTGAATCGCCTTGCGATAGCAGTCCATTTTAGCTCGTTGATTGGTGAGCCGTCCATGCCAATTATCAAATCAAAATCATACATGGCTAGGACTAACAAGTCAATTTTCCCCACTCGCTCACCAATCTCTAACTTGCACCCCGAACATCCCAAAGCAGCAATAACTTTATCTTTCAAGGGTGTAGATATGCAAATTGCTGATTCCAACAATACAGGATTCAATCCTAACATCCTAACATATTGCTCGGCAATGAAGGAATGGGTTGCTCCCGAATCAAACAAAGCATAAACAGGTTGGTCGTTGAGCGAGACCGTACCTGTAATCACGCCAGGCGCAGCTTCTGCCTGACCTTGGGTAATCGCGTACACGGTGCCCTGAGCTGGAGGTCTCTGTTGTCCGCCTTGCAGTGCATTCTGAGGGGCATACCCTTCTATCTGTCTCATCGGTGGCGGCGGCGGCAACTGAGGTTGTCCTCTTTGCTTCTTAGGACAAAATCTGGCCATGTGGCCCGTTGGCCACTTTCAAAACATGCACCCGTCCTAACCGGGCACGGTCTGTCCCATGTCTTCTTCCACACAAGCGACATGCATCATTCCTAATAGGTCCTGACCTATTAAATCCACTCTTCTTGCTGGGCGGGCTTTAGAACCTATTTCCAAACATCGGCCTCTTTCCTTGGCGGATACTGTCTCTGTGAGAGCTAAACCTCAATCTAGATGAGGCAGCTTTATCGTTCTGATCTTTCTCAATCTTCTGAGCTCTCCGATATATGTCATTATAAGTCTTCAGATCTAGAAGGACTAAGGCACTTCTCAAATCCTGCCTGAATCCATCTCTGAACCTCCTTGCTCGATTCACGGGGTTCTCGATTAACTCAGGGGCATATCGCAAAAGTTCAGCGAACTTCGCCTCATACTCATCAACAGAAAGGGAACCCCGGCGAAGACGTTGAAATTCAGCCATCTTCACTTCTTCAGCAGTCTCAGAGAAAAACTTATCATTGAAGGCTTCACGAAAAGTGTTCCAGTCCTGAACAGCACTTTCCGGAAAGACCATTTCTCGAGTTGTCATCCACCAAGTGTCAGCAACTCCCTCCGCCTAGTAAGTTGCTAACATTACTTTCTCATCCTCATTGCACATCAGCAGTGCAAACGCTTTCTCGAGCTTCTGAATCCACGAAGAAGTAGCTTCGGGGTCTCCAGACCTAGTAAAAATCGGCAGATTTAACCTTAGGAAATGCTCCACCAACTTATGGATTGGTCTTGTAGCAACCACTATCTCCGGTGGATTTTCAACATTCACGGCGGCGGAGCAACGGCAAGTGCGATTGCGGGCGCGGCAGCAGGTGCGACTGCAGGGGCAACTCCGGTGGCGGCGACAGCGGCAAAGAAGCGTTGCGGCGAGCTGGCGAGGCGGCTTCCATAGCAGCAGCTTGCTGATCCATTCTGTTACCTATCGCTTCCAGAACACACAAGATCCCATCCACCCTGGGATCATTAGGGGCTGCTACCCCGACATCTATAGCAGGTGGATTCATTCCACTCGCGCTAGCCTGTGCTGGAGCTCAACCACGTCCGCCTCGGGTTTTGACACAAGTCGGAGCTCTACCCCGAATAACGGCCCTACTGGTCCTCTTTGCAGGAGTCCTCGGCTCCCGATCGCTCATGGTGTAACTTTACTCAACTAACACCTATTTCCAATTCAACATCGAATTAGAAATAGAGCGATCCAAACAACAAACAATTTTAGTACTCAGCTAACACAAACATGCACCAGCATGAATTTAAAAGCATTTCCTACTAACTATCCTATGGTCAACGCTCCTTATCACTCCAATCTTCAATTTCGCTCTGATACCACTTAAACTGGATGTCACGCCCCGATCCTCAGGCACGCACACATCTATCTGACTTGGTCGATTTTATAATGCGATATCCTAGGACAATGTATCGCCAACCCTTTCATTTTTAAGCACATGCGGAAGCGATTAAAATCCCTGACAATAAAACGATGGGATAGAAAAGCGGGGCCATATTTTTTATATTGAAATTTATAACCAAACTTTTATACAAACCACAAATCGCTTCATAACTATTCACATCAAAAAGGAGATCTCAAAAGAAGAAAGGATCTCAATCCATCCAGACCGTACTCAAGGCCCCTCTCGGGACTATCTTCTTCTTCCAAAAATCCTTCTATTTAGATCTCACCTCCGAGTTCTCCTTCTCGAATTCCTCCTCAGCTCTTCGGTGGGGTCCTGAAATGGTTTTCCCCAAACTGGGATGAGACTACGTTTCAGCGAGTTCTACCCCACTAAGCCCGATTAGTAAACCATTATACTAAAGGCTGCCTAAACACGCACAGGGCAGAGGACTTACCTTGGCCTCAGATCCCACTTGCAAATCAGTACAATTCACAATAAACACCCATTCACTTCAAACAAATCGAACCAGTCGATTACATGTCATACAATTCAATCCCCACTCTGGGATATTTAAAAGCTAGACCACGTGCATTCTCCAGGACGACCTTCCAAGTCTCCGAGCCACATGCCTCAAACCTCGGACCCACGTGCATTCTCTAAGGCGACCTCTTCGCCAAGATGGTACATCAAGCCACCAAGCCACGTGTCCTTTGTACGATGCCCGGGCCCACGTGCATTCTCTAAGGTACTCGCTACCAAAGTGACGCATCGATCACCGAGCCACGTGCCTTTTAGATGCCATTCCGAATCTTTGGACCCACATGCATTCTCTAAGGTACTCGCTTACCAAAGTGACGCATCAGATCACCGAGCCACGTGTCCTTTTAGATGCCAAACTCTGTCACCGAGCCACGTGCATTCTCCAGACGACATACCGAGTCTCCGAGCCACGTGCATTCTCTCAGCGACCTTTTCGCCAAGGTGACATATTCAACCACTGAATTCACGTGCATTCTCCAGGTGATATTCCAATTCACCGAGCCCACGTGTCCTCTTTCGAGTGGTTACCAATTTACTTTCAATACCGACAACCAATACTCAACGATTTCTCAATCAAATAATTAAATCGACTCAACAAAGCATTATAAAGGCTGAATAACATACTTGGTCATTTACCGATCAACAATTTAATCTCAATCAATTCCAATCAATTTAGGGTAAATCCTAAAATATCACAATTTATTCAATTCCATACAACATGGAGCTCAAATAAATAAACGGACTGCGCCACGATAATCAACACGAGATTTCGGTCGTCAACCATCAAAATCTTAATTTCCGAAAAATAATTAATTAATTAATTAATTTCGAAAATTAATTATTAATTACTAAAAATTCAATTTAGCTAAAAAAAAAAAAAAGCCCAATTAAATAAATGGACTTCACCACGGTCATCAGCATAATTTTCCGGTTCCAGGCCATCTCAGTTGAATTTTCGAAAAATAAATAATTATATAATTAAATTCCGAAAATTAATATTTAAATACTAAAAAATCCACTTAGGCCCGAAAAAGCCTAATTGGAGCTCACTAAGGGTCGGGAAAAATCCCGAGGCACTTCCAATAAATAGTAGAGCACGTCTACTTGCTAATTACACATTCAATTTATCTAATTCGCATCACAATTGGCTAATAATTGCTAATTTAATCTAATCTAACAACCTAAACATAATTAATTAAATCTAAACCAACCTTAAGCATAATTAGCCACTAATCCTAGATTAGTGAGATTACTCACCAAATCACGCGCAAATCGGATCAATCCGACGGCAGCGACGCGAGGAACGATTGTTCCCAAAGCACGGCTCGGGTTCGGGGCCGGAAAACGGCCCAAAAGTTGGCCCGAAGTGCTGGATACCCACTTCGTGGGTCTGCTGGACGGAGCTAATCGGGGCCGCTCCGGCGGCTAGGGCGGCGAGGGGAGGCCGACGGAGGGCGAGGGGGACAGGAGGAGGTCCGGCGGGGCTGGGTGATGGCCGGAGATGGCCGGACGGAGGCTGGACAGAGCTAAGTCGCGCGGGGGAGACGTTGCAGCGAGCGGCGGACGGCGGGACGGCGGGACGACGGCGAGCGGCGGGCGCACGGGCGCGGCGCGGGTGCGGGCGGCGGTGCGGCGACGGGATGGGCGCGACGGTGCAGCGACGGGCGAGCTGCGGCTTCGGTTCGGGCTTGCTTGCTCGAGCGCGAAGAAAAAAAAAAAAAGAGAAGAAGAAGCTGGTTTCATTCATGTGCGGGAAGGAAGAAGAGAGAGAAGAGAGAGAGAAGAGAGGGATAAGGGTTGACCGGTGAAAAAGAGAGAGAGAAAGTGAGCGGTGGGGGGGGAATCGCACGAAGGGGGAGGGAAAAAGGAGAGAGGAGAGAGAGAAAAAGAAAGAAAAAGAAAGAAAAGAAAAGAGAGGGAGAGAGAGGAAAAAGAAAAGGAAATGTATAATTCTTTATTTCAATTTTCCTTTTCTCTTTTCCTTTTCCTTTCTATTTTCTTTTGGGCTTCAATTTTTTCTTCCGATAATTTCTTTATTGAAATTTCGGACCCGTCAATAAATTGACGAGCGATGAGACAGGATCCAAAAAAAAAAAAAAATTATGACGCGCTTAAAATTCGATTCCCGAAATCGAGTTCAATTTCGTGGTTAAAAATCGGTCAAACGTGATTTTGGTTCAATCCAACCAATTAGGTAGCTTTTAGGAATTTTACAGCTGATACATCCCTTAATGGCTTCACCCAATAGGTTAGTTAACTCGTGAGTGATCAGCTCAGAGAAAAAGGGCCATAGGCACGTTGACGAAATGCCCATTTCACTTTATCTAAATGGGGTCGAATTTCAGGATGTCACAATGACTGTGATGGGCTATAGGGTGTCGAGGTCCTTGACATCTTAGAGTTTGTGAATTAATTAACCATTCATCGCTATGGATCAGTAGAAAGGTAGATGATGTATTGCGAACAGAATTGCCGAACCATTGCAGCGTAGATATCTTTGATTTGGGAAATTAGCCGAGGCTAAGAAAGAATTCGACGGCTCCATCTGGTCTTGCGAGTATTGTAAGGTGAGTTTAAGCCTTCTTCTTTCTTTCTTTGTTTTTTCTTCTCGCCATTTTTCTTGATGGATAGCAACGATCGCCCAATTCTATCTGTTTGCTTACTCCCACCTCTATATCTCTTATACGCAGTAAACTTCTGATGTGTTATTATAATCCGGGATTGCCTTTCTGCAAGGTTTATATGTGCTTCGTATACACGTACAGTCTATCTCCACCTGATAACTTATTCTGATATAATGAACTGGAAAGAGAGATTTGGTATCTTATGGGATCTAAATAAAATGATTTAGAAGGCCATCGACAAAGTGAACTCAACTTTTGAACACGGTCAAATCGGTTGTTCGGAACCCCAGTCTACTATGAGGCGGGGGCATCTTGGATGATCTCCTCAGCTGTTGGGTTTCGAGCTTTTAAAGGCTTTGGGGAAACAAGGCCACCCCGATTGCGGAATTGTCGGCTCTTAGTGGGGTCTGAGACTTGCCCTGCAATGTCATAAATTCACAATGAACTTGATCCAAGAAATTCTTCATGACAGGTTTCTTAATAAAAACAACTTGTAAAATGAGAATCCGAACCGCTCTTTTTGGAATGCAGGACTATCCTCAGGAGCTTTACCCAATACCAGACGGAGCACAGATTTCGAGAGGCAAATCGCTGCTCTGATTTCATGGCAAAGAAAGGCCGCTGCTAGCTTTTTCCCTCAGTACTTTAGGACAATTTTGGAGCGTTCAAACATCGTCCTCAATTCTCTCTCGCTTTGTAGAGTCGCCCTCTACCTCTTGGTAGTTTTCTGTGTTCATCTTCCCTTCTTAACCCTAATCCCAGCTTTCAGAATTCCCACATCAAGCTTTCTTTCTCGCATGGCGTTTTCAACGGAATATCCCACGTCTTCCTTTTATGGACTTCGTTTCAGGAGTCGCACCCCCCTATTTTGAAGTACTGGCTCCCTTTCTTCTCTGTTTCATCCATTTTCCTCTTACTTCTGTTTCCACCCTTTCCATTGCTCTTTTTCATACTGTCTTCGGTCGAATTTGGTCTTCTCTTCTCTAATTTGGAGGTTGGGTCGACCGATTCATCTGCATGTCTAATCCACAACCCAACTTCTATCGGACTGGTATTCTGCAAGTGCTTTTTTAGCCTTTATAAACTCTGGTCCATCTTTTGCCAATTCTAATCTTTATGGATACTGGTAGCAAGGAAGAGGAAGCTAGACTTAATGCTTTATGTACTCGCCTGGGTCGACTGTGGTCTCCTCAGCATATTGAGGTCTGGAATGAAGCCCCTCCTACAGAGAAAATTGAGGAATGTAAGTTAACACTTGTAGGGAAAATTCTTGCAAACTCTCCTATAAACTTCCTCGCTTTTCAGAGTAGATGAAGAAGGTATGGCGTGTAGATAATGTTGATATTTCACAAAGAGAAGCAGGTCTTTATGTCTTTAAATTTCCCTCTGAAGGGGCAAAGCAGCGTATTTTAGACAGTGGGCCATGGTCATTCTCAAATAATCTGATTATTCTCAAACCGTGGATCCCTAATACTCCCTTGCATTGCTATGATTTCACCACATATGCATTCTGGGTCCAAATAGTTGGCTTACTGTTAGAACGATGCACAGAGCAATTGATAAGTAAGGCAGTCTGTGATCTTGGACCTATTCTGGATGTTAAAATTGAGGCGAAAGATGGCTCCAATCTTAAAATAGGAAGAGCTCGGGTGGATCTGGATATTCAGAAGCCTCTCAAACCGGGAAAGCTTATTCGACTGGAAGGAAAATCAATCTGGTTAGACTTTCGATATGAAAGATTACCGACCTTCTGTTATTCTTGTGGCGTACTTGGTCATTATGCTTCCTATTGCAAAGATATTCCTTATGAAGAGTCAAATTTTGATAAGCGTGACACGATGTATTATGGCCAATGGCTAAGAGCTGAAGCTCGGGACCCTAGCCCTTTCTGGCAGGCTTTCTATGAAACAAAACTTTTTATGGAAGAAGGAGAGGAATCGGTACCTGAAACTCCTCCACAAGGCTTGCTATTGCTCCCACCTGGTCCATAAGATTCCAGAACTAAGCAAGTAATAACAGACCCTTAAAAGGCTCAGCATCTCCCTTTTCCCACCACATCTCTGCAGCCAACATATCCCATCCCTGTCACTGGGCAGACAGCTCTTGAATCCACTTCGTTTTCCCCTAAAGGTCCTGGTCTGACATGTTCCAATGTTGTAACAGAAGTTATACAGTCAGTTACCAATTCCAAAAAAGTTAAAAAAACCTCTGTTGCCGACTAAGACCTCTCCAGTCAAGAAAGTCAAGCGGTATTCTCCATATGGATCTCGTCCTATTCTTCCGGAAGTTTTTGAAGAGTGTCAGCTACTGGAAACTCCCATCTTAATGGCTGAAAACGTTAGAGATTGGGCTAAGGTGGCTTGCCCCAATAAGCCACCCAAGGATAAATGAAGATCATGAGTTGGAATTGTCAAGGATTGGGCAATTCCTTGACAGTTCAAGCACTTAGGGCCTTAGTGGCCCGAGAACGGCCCGATGTTCTATTTTTGATGGAAACTCGCAATCAAGAATTTCTTATCCAGCGTGTCTAAGGCAAAATTAAGTTCTCAAACAGTTTTGTTGTTAATCCTATAGGTTTGGCTGGAGGAATGGTTATTTTTTGGACGAATCAAATCTCTCTTCATATTAATAGCTCTACTGCGCACTATATAGATACTATATGTACTGAAATTGGTAGTGACTCACCTATGGGTCTTACCTGCTTACATGTGCCGTTGGTCTTTCAACACCGACAACTTTTTTGGGCAGAGTTAAGGCGTCTCTGTACCTTGCATACTTTACCTTGGGTTTGCATAGGGGACTTTAATGACATTTTACATCCATGGGAGAAGGTAGGCAAGAGACCAGTTCAACCTTACCGAATGCATGCCTTTTGGGAATTTCTTTATGACTGTGCATTGCTGGACCTAGAGACAAAAGGTTGTGCCTACACCTGGATTAATAACAGAAGTGGCGAGGAAATGGTCAAGGAAAGACTCGATCGTGCATTATGTACAATCGAATGGCGATTAAAATATGCAGAGGCAGAGGTTCTTGCCCTTCCAGCCATAGGTTCCGACCACAACCTGATTTTATTAACCACTAATGCAATGCCAGTCAAGAGGAAAAAGTGCTTTACCTTCGAAGCCTTTTGGCTTCAAGATGCAGAATGCCGAGAGATGATATACAAATCTTGGTCTCATCATTCCACCTAGCAGCTCCAAATTTCGAAGCGGATCAGGAACACCACTACGGCACTGGCCAGTTGGAGCAGGAACAAGTTTAAAGCAGCTCTAGCAACAATTATATCTTTTGCAACAGCAACTTCAGCACTGTATTAACGAGCCTGCATGTAATTATGACAAAGATCTGGTCACTTCCTTGAGATGTCAAATTCAACAAAAATGGGCACAAGAAGAACAATATTGGGCCATGCGCTCTCACATTAATTGGATGTGCTGGGGTGATCGTAATACGAAATTCTTCCATGCTACCACAATACAAAGGCGCCAAAGGAATAAAATGAGCATTTTACAGAATGATAATGGGGAATGGATTCGCGATCCACATCAAGTGAAGCACGAGACACTCAACTTTTTCCAGCAATTATACACTTCTGCAGGTCAAAGGGATTATGGCCCTATTTTAATGCAATGCTTTCCAATAGTAACAGTAGAAATGAATACACATCTAACAGCAGAAGTAACGAGGGAGGAAGTCAAACGAGCTACTTTTCAACTAGGCGTAACTAAAGCGCCAGGACCGGATGGATTAAATGGATTATTCTACCGTCATCATTGGGACATTATAAAGGAAGAGGTCTTCTCAACTGTTCAACAATTTTTTGCTACAGCAAACATGCCATTGGAAATAAACCGAACTTCCATAGTCCTTATTCTGAAAATCCAGAATCCCGAGAGGTTAGAACAGTTTCGCCCCATCAGTTTATGTAATTTTATCTACAAGATCATATCAAAAGTTTTGGCTAACCATCTAAAGACCTAGCTGCCGGTGCTGATTTCTAAAGAACAAAGTGCGTTTGTCTCCGGTAGACAAATCCAGGACAATATTCTTATAGTTCAAGAGGTTATACACCAGCTGAAATCTAGAGACAGAAAGAAAAAATTTCAGGGAATTCTCAAGATGGATATGAAGAAAGCCTACGATAGGGTGGAGTGGGATTTCTTACAAGATTACCTGTACAGACTTGGATTTCATGCTCAATGGGTGAAATGGATGCTGCAGTCTATTTCAATGACTTCTTTTAGTGTAAAACTGAATGGGGAATCTCTCCATTATTTTCGCCCATCCCGAGGTTTAAGGCAAGGTGACCCTCTATCCCCCTATTTATTCATTCTCGTCGCAAATTTACTATCTACTCTTATCCAGAATGTTGTTGCTATGGGTAATTTAAGAGGCATTAAACTCAACAGATGGTGTCCTACGTTATCACATTTATTCTTTGCTGATGACGCCATCCTGTTCATTGATGGTCGACTACGGGAGAGCCAAAACTTATCCAACATTCTCAATCAGTATTGCCTAGCTACTGGTCAAGAGATAAACAGAAACAAATCAGGCTTGTTTATGAGTAAAAACTGCCCCTATTCCCTTCGACTTAATTTGGCTAATGATTTTAGAGTTCCAATCTTGGATAGAACAGGGAAATATTTAGGCATTCCTTTTGATTGGGGCTCTTCTAAATGTGATATGTTTTCATGGATCTTAAGTAGAGTTAATACTAAGCTGGAGGGGTGGAAGGAAAACCTAATCTCTAAGGGAGGGAAGGAGGTTCTATTGAAATCGGTGGTTCAGGCCCTACCACAGTATGCTATGACGATTTTTAAGCTTCCTGTATCCATATGTAAGGCGTTGGAACAACAAACAGCAAGGTTCTAGTGGAAAAACAGTAGCAACAAATCAGGCGTTCATTGGAAAAACTGGGAAACTCTTAAAAAGAGTAAAGATCAAGGAGGTTTAGGTTTTCGTGACTTAATCTCCTTTAACAAAGCTCTATTGGGTAAGCAAGCATGGAGACTTTTTCTTAATCCTTCCTCTTTGTGGAGCACTGTTTTCAAAGCATTATACTTCCCTCATACAAGTTTCTGGTCTGCAAAAAAGGGGACGAGGTCTTCTTGGGGCTAGCAAAGTCTTATTCTAGGTAGGGATTCTATCATTGACAAGCTCCAATGGTCAGTAGGGAATGGTACCCATATTAGAATCAGAGAAGACAAGTGGCTGAAAATGGGAGTTCTAGGTGGACCATACAACAGGATAGAACCGAATAAAGTGCAGGACCTTATTCTGCCTAATCAGCATGAGTGGAATGAGGTACTACTGCGTCAATTTTATCAAGACCACATTGTTGCCGAAATACTATCTATTCCTCTATCGCTAGCCTCCTCTGAGGACAAAATTGTGTGGACAAAAACTTCAGATGGTTGTTATTCTGTTAAGAGTGGTTATCATTTCATTAAACAAGTAGCATCTCATAAGTTTCAGTCTCAGCCTTCATCCTCCTATCAGCCCCCTACTACCTTATGGAGACAGATTTGGAAAACTCAGATAGCTCCAAAGGTTCATGTATTTCTTTGGGCTGTGTGCCAGAATGCTCTACCTACAGCAGAGAATTTATATCGCAGGAAGATTATCCCAAACCCTTTTTGTAAACTCTGCTCATCAAACATACCCGAAACCCCGGAACATCTATTCCTTCTATGTCCATGGACAAAATACATATGGAATCACCACGGCGTGCAAATTAAAGTTACACACCATAGAATACAGCGCATCGACACATGGCTTCATACGCATATCAACCAGAAGAAGGATCAGTCGAGAGGCGTACCTGTGTTTGAGCAGATCGCGGCTTTGCTTTGGCATATATGGAAAGCCCGGAACCTCTTTGTTTTTCGGAATCAGCGACCACACTCGGATCATCTGGTTCAAGCATCAATTAATATGGCTCAGGTAGGTAGTCGAATTCCACAGCTTGAAAAACCTACCTGGAAGACATGGTTGAACCCTAATCGGAATTGGGAACCTCCGCAACAAGGGATAATAAAGATCAATCTCGACGGGGCCTTTCCCAGTGGACACCACGAAGGTGCGATAGCTAGTATTGCTCGGGACTCTTCTGGCAAGTTGCTTGGAGGATTCGTCCGCACTGTTAGGGCTCAATCTACCATAGAAACAAAGACCCAGGCTCTATTATACACTCTTCGGGAGCTATTACAGAAAGAACAGATGGAAGACTACCTCATCATTGAGTCGGATAATCTCATCCTAGTTGAGGCCATCAACGGATGCCGTGAACCACCCTGGGATTGTCGAGCTTTGTTTGCTGAGTGTGTAGCCTTGAAGACGCTGTTCTCCAATCTGAGCGTGCTGCACTGCCGAAGGGAAGCAAATGCCCTAGCTGACTGGGCCGCGAAGGCCCATGGCCGAGGAAACCTGCCACACAACTGGGCTTCTTCTCCCCCACAGCTTTTGTTGGATTTACTCTATATTGATGCCTTGTTTAAGGGATGTACCTTTGCTCACATATGAATGAAATGTCCGTATCTTTCGATCAAAAAAAAAAAAGGCCGCTTGCCATAGGATAATCTCAAGATCTTAGGGGAACCTCCATTAGACATTTTGAAGCTACTGGAGTTCGACTGTATTTGCATAGTAGCTTAGTTTCTGCATTTTACGACTGCTGGGTCCTCAACCGTTGGTGGAGAATGAATTAAAGAAGAAGAGAATGATAGAGATCATCTTGTTTTTCCCGAAACAGAGATGGAAATAACAGAGCAGAAAAGAAAATTGTTGCCAAAATTCGCATTAAGACATTCTATAAAATCCGAGACACGACAGCTCGACCGACGTCCTTAAGAAACATGCCTGCTGCTGCATACTCTTCCAACGCCTTCTCGATGACACCATCGCCCAGGAGCTGTGGAAAAAACAGCCGAGATGCGGTCACCATCACGAAAGTGACCGTCATCAGACCCGTCAAAACCCTCGGCAATTGCCACTTCGCGCCACACTTCCTTTTCACCACCAACTCAATCACAAAACACGCCCCCGGAGCATTCTAAGATCCTTATTACTCTAAATTTCTTTTTTCCGACTTGCAAAGACTAAGCAAACAAATCTATAGAACAAAGGGAAATACTAAAATTCAAAGACATAGGAATCATGCTAGAGCTACTCAAACTTTACCGAAGAGAAATCCACCAACGCTTCTTCAAGGCTCTTCACGAGCCACTTCCAAATTCAATTTGGAATTGGAATCCAAAAAAACACCTGATGGCAAAAAAGGTATCCTCATAAATAGGAAAGGTCTTTCCCATCTCAAGAAGAAATCATGCTCTATTTTACTTTTATTTAATTTTGGCATACGTTTTGCTGATAACTGTGAATATGTTGCCTTTGATTTTTTTTTCTTTGATTTTCATAAGTTAAATTAATGCAAATGAGGATTCTGGTGCTATGGAGGACATCGCTCTGGTGATGCATTTGTTAGTGTTCCTAATTTCACTAGAAGCGCTATCAACTTTATATTTAGATTGCTTTGTCCTTCGGGAAGCAATCCTAAGTAAAAACTCTAGTGCCTATAGTACTCCTACTCAAAACTTGATAACATAGGTATTTCGCTACTATCGAAGTGGGACTTCCATTAGTAATACAAAATGGTATGTGTATAAAGAATGTCGTTGAAACAAGTCAGCTTATATAATGGGTGAAAAAGTCGAATAATTGAGAAAATTCATTTGATTTGTACGCTTATTTTGCACAAACAAGATTACGTAATTCAATGATTGCTAATTTCATGTTAGGATCTAGTTAATTCTTCAGTGTCATGAAAAGCACGTTTGAGAATGATGGACTTGTCGATATTTCCTATTAGATTCATATATTTCATAGTTATATAGGATTGGCTAGAAAAATCAAATCTGAAATCCTTCAGAGTCAATTCCATCATTCTCTTCTAAATTTTTGTTTTCTACATGCTTGGTGTTTTCTATTTTAAAGAATTTTACAAGATTCAGAGCGTAAGGCTTGCACGACAAATCGAATGACTACGTTGCAGATAGAAAGCAAATTGTATTACATACTCATTTTTAGTATCATGGACATTTATCTCCCTTTATATGTAAAGGAAATACTCTTTGACTACATTCATAGCCAAGATAAAAGGCAGTTCGTATCATATGTTTGGTTCATATGAAAGATAGGATAATGTTGGATATAACTTGGATAAAACTATCACATATGGGGGTAGAATATATATGAATATGTCTTCTTATATTCATGTTATAAAAGTTATTTTTCATAAATAAAAAAATTCTTAAATTAATAATCATGGATTGATTGCCGGAACGCTGTAATGAACTCATGTGCTGTTTAAGTTTTAATAAATTGATTGCTGGAGGTGGATTATATTGTAGGTTTATAATTTCTTTAGTAATGAATCATAAAATATTTTCACTATCTCTATTTATGTATAGCATATGAAAATATCCTATCATTGTTAATACCTAAATTTTGGTGACCCATTTAATTAGTCATTAATTGTATAGAAAATTAGAGATTAATTTTTAACCCCTAGCAAAATAACTTTTATTAAATTGCACAGCATATAGACATTAGAAGCATTTGCATTACTAGTATTAAAAAATTTTAAAAAATTAATTGAAAAAAATTCAAAAGAGAAAAGAAAATGGGAAAAGCGAGGTCGAGCCACTGGGCCAGGAGCAGGCCGGCCCGGCCTCTTTCTTTTTCCTTTCCTTTTTATTTCTCTTTTCCTGGGCCAGCCCACTTTTCCTTTTCTTTTCGCCTAAGACCAGCCCAACGTTCTCTTCCTCTCCCTCTCTTTCCCTCATGCTTTTGGCAGAAAAAAGGAAGGGAGCAGGGCACAAGGATAGGAAAGCAGAGCAGAGCGGGAGGTCGCGGATTGACCATCGGGTCGAGATCAGGCCGGCCATGGCAGGCTGGCGATGGCGAGAGGCCATGCGCGCCGCCGCTGGCCATTAAAAGCGAGAGGGGGGGGAGTCGGCCAGAGGGGAGTTCGTTCGGAGAGAGTGAAGAGAGAGAGCGATTCCGATAGAGATAGGGGGCCTTCAGCAGATCTCGGCTCGGAGACGTTGCGAGGCTGCCAGCCATAGCTCGATTCGTCTCGAGCTCGCCCTCTAGCCACCGTCTCCGAGCCGGGTAGCGACTCTCGCGATAAAACGCTCATCCCATTAGACCCCCGCTTCGCCATGTTCCGAGTAAGACGTGGAGACTCGCTGTCTTCAGTTCATGCTTGTGTCAAGTCTGAATAAGTTGGTTGCATTGATTCCAAACATTGCTTGCCGATTTCCTTTGAATCTGGATGCAAGTTCGTGTCCCGTGTGGGTGAATGCCTTCTTCTCAATCCATGCTAACTACATGTTCGATGAAATGCGTAAGCCAGATGCATGATTATCATCTCTCATTATCCATTGTTAGAAAAAGTGAACCTATCATATTTTAGACATTCTTTGTTCTGAACACTAGCCACTTGGCGCATTTGCTTCTTTCCACTCGTCATCGACTTGATTTTTACCATATCCAAGTATTTTACCAAACATCCATTTTTTGCCATTGTGGGCCTTCTATGTGGCTTAGTGGAAATGATGTTGGGAATAACAGATCCCCGAAAAGCGAATTCGACACTAAATCGAACCCCTAAATCAATACGAAAGCGAAGCCCGGGAAAATCACATATCACCGATCCTAAAGCACATCACGGATTCGAGCATACCTTGTTGGCCATAGATTAAACACCAATGCTGAAGACCGAGGAAGAAATTCTGATCCGATGATATCAATTCGCCTTGAAGGGAAGACGGGACGCCGTAAGCGTTTTTCTTCTTTTTCTTGGAGGGAGAGAGAGCGCGCGGGAGAAAACGTACGTACGTTTGTTTTCCAACGGGTGTCTTCTCTCTCTCTCTCTCTCTCTCTCTCTCTCTCTCTCTCTCTCCTCCCTTTTATACCTTCCCTCATCCACGGGCCCTATTCCCGTGGGCCGGGCTTCTAAGCCCAACATGGCGGATGGGCCAACTCAGGCCCATCAATAAATAAGAAATCCATCATCTCCCACTCGCACATGGTGGTCCAAAACCAACATAGGCGGACAGGCCCTACTCAACCCCATCAGAGAAAAATCCATCATAGACTCTCACTTAACATGGTGGGCCGAACAGAATCCTCTTTTCCTCTCTTCAACATTCATACCGGTGAATAATCCGTGTGACCAGCATACTTTGAGAGCTCGTTACTATACATCTGTTAGGAATATATAACAGCTCATAATGGGCGTCACATCCTGAGTAGATTTAGTATGCAGTACCCTAGATCGATTGATCACATTTATATCTCTCTTGATCTCTTTTAAACAATTATATATATATATATATATATATATATATATATTGTATTCACAATTATGATTATCACAAAGACAGTCATAATTGGTTAACCGTGAATACAAAACTACAATGTGATTCTCCAAAATCGATCTTCCTCTTTCCTTCAAACTCTCAATTTCAGTTCAGCTTACTTTTCTAGAAATGCCCCATTAGATCGAATCAAACTCATGACCATTGGCAACATCCTAAGATAGCAAACACTAAATAGAAATCTTGAGAATAAGTAAGAGTCATGAGGGGACTAAAACTAAGGAACTCTATTCCTCAAGAGTCTCACACAGTATAAAAGTTGAGATCAAACTTTTGTCACTCTTATTGGTCGTCTCATGCATACGTAGTATGAAATACGTATTACGGTATTAACTCCTTTCCCATGGAGTGTATTTCTACACCTTCAATACCGTACAGATGATAGTTCAGACATACCCAATGTCTAACTTGAGTTCACGTATCTACTCATTCACAAAATTCATCAGAATTCACATCTGGCATCTTAGACAGATAAAGTAAAATATGTGGGGTATTTTACTTTCGGACATCTTTAGTATTATGTCATCATCTTAACACTCAGTTAAGGCGACATACGTATTTTAAGCTTGAGCTCTCGATTATCACTTAGATAATAAGCTTTAAAACAGTCTCATTTTTATTTATCACACAGTAAACAGAGGCGATTACCCATTTGAGTGGGCTAATCTTATACCTGTCTGACATACTTCTCAACTTAAAATAATGCACTGAGCATTAAGATGCATAAAGATCATACATAGATTCATAGGCATTAATGATGAAAACACAAATTCATCAAATGTGAACACTTAGGAAAATTATAATATTCAGTACATCAGGCTCTACGCAATCCTAGAGATTTCACATGGCCACAAAAAACACATCTCTAGGTATTGGCTTTGTCATAAGATCTGCTACCATTCTATGCGTAGTATGTACTCTAAGTTCACATCTTTTCGTGCAACCATATCCTTGATAAAATTATACTTGGTATCTTTATGTTTGGTCTTGCCATGATATTTTGGATCTTTGGTGTACGCTTTTGCTACTTGGCTATCACAGTTAACCAATAACAAATCTGCAGCACTTCCAATAACACCTAAATGATCCAATAATCTCTCAAGCCAAACATCTTCTTATACTGCCGCTGATAATGCCACAAACTCATTTTCCATCGTGGACAAGGCTATACACTTTTGTTTCTTACTGCTCCAACATATGGTGCCATTATTCGGTAAGAAAACAAACCCAGAGATAGATTTTCTTTCATCTAAATCTCCTTCATAATCAACATCAGAATAGCCTTAGAATCGCAGATCCTTTTCTTAATAACTCATTGTATTATCAGCAATCCTCTTTAGATACCTCAGTATTCTCTTAACGGCTTTACAATGTGCTTGACCTGGATTGGATCGATAACAACTCACCATTCCAACTACAAAACATATGTCAGGTCTTATACACATCATAGCGTACATAAAGTTTCTAACAGCACTAGCATGAGGAACATGTTTCATTTGTTCCTTTTCTTGTGGAGTCCTTAGACACAGTTTATGGCTCAATCCTTCACCTTTTGCAATAGGAGTGTCTATGGGTTTACAATCTTGAAATACGAAATCGTTCAAGAACCTTATTTATATAGGTTTCTTGTGAAAGAGACAACGATCTCTTCGAACGATTTCTTGAAGTCTTAACTCCAAGAATGTATGCAGCCTCACCCATATCCTTCATCTCAAAGTTGGAAAACAACCAACCCTTGACGGTATTAACAAACTCAATATTACTTCCGACAATCAGTATATCATCAACATATAATGATATGATCACAAATTGATCCTTGGATCTTTTGATATATACACAATGATCCTCAACTATCATTGTAAAATCATATGCCATTTTGGCACTATGAAAACGCATATACCATTGTCTCAATGACTGCTTACGGCCATATATCGACCTCAAAAATCGATATACCTTTTCTTCTTGGCCTTTCATTATGAAACCAGCAGGTTGTTCCATATATTTCTTCCTCTAATTCTCCATTGAGGAAAGCAGTCTTTACATCCATTTGATGTAACTCAATATCCATACTTGCCATTATTATCAGAACAATGCGAATTGAGGTAAATCTCACTACAGGAGAAAATGTATATTCATAATCAATTTCTTCCTGTTGATTATACCCCTTCGCCACAAGGTGAGCCTTATGCCTTTCTATCGAGCCATCAGCCTTTCACTTTATTTTGAGAACCCACTTGTTCCCAATAGCTTTGTGTCATTGTGGAAGATCAACTAGTTCCCAGACTTGGTTTGATTTCATTGACTCCATTTCCTCTTTCGACAATTCAGAGCCTCATTAATATTTCTTGGCTCATCCTCATCTTGTGGAGCAACCATAAAAGTTTCCCTTTCAATGTCAAAACATTGACGGGGAATACTTTGGCGACTTGTTCACCGTATGGGAGATTGTACACTTAGCACATCATTCCCCATCATGCTCCCACTTGGATTAGGTAATGATGATGTCGTCACATCAGGCGGTTGCAATTGAGAATGAGTTAAATTCAATTCATCACATCTCATATTACTCCCACTTGGACGAACTCCACTAATATCATTATCTTGATCCAAGGTTTCAAATATGGAGTAATTTTCCTTTATTTCGCCCCTCTTAGGAAATTCATCCACTAAGGATGTGACATCCCGTGATTCAAATTCAGTTATACTCCCACTTTTCTGCTCACCTATGAATACATACCATTTTGAGTGTTCGCAGTATCTCATGAAAATACTCTTATTTTCTTTGGGACTTAATTTCCCAAACTTGTGAGAGGACTCATGAATATAGGCAGCACAACCCCATAGCTTAAGAAAACTTAAGTCCGGTTTTCAAACTGTCCATAACTCATATGAAGTGGAAATAACTAATTTGGAAGGCATCTGATTAAGTATATTGGCAGCAATTAACAACGCATCACTCCAAAAAGTGATAGGTAAGTTAGCATGCGTCATCTTGGACCTAACCATTCCAATAGGGTTCTGTTTATTCTCTTTACAACACCATTTTGTTGAGGAGTATATGGAATAGACAACTATCTTTCTATTCCTTTTTCATCACATAATTTTCTGAACTTATCAGATAAATATTCTCAACCTCGATCGGATCTAAATACCTTTATTTTCTTGTCTAATTGATTTTCTGCCAAGTTCATAAACCTTCTTAAACAACTTATGCTTCAGATTTATGAGAAATCAAATAGACATATCCGACTCGAGTATAATCATCTATAAAAAAAAGTGATGAAATAAACAGCACCTTACCTTCCTCTCACATTCATTGAACCACAGACGCCCAAATGGATTAAATGCAGAGGAAATTTAGCTCTTTTACCTTTTCCAATGGTTTCCTTGTCATTTTCCCTACTAGACAATGCTCACATATGGACAAATCGACTTTTTCAATATTGCCCAACAAGCCCTCTTTAGCTAGTCTATTCATATGTTGTTCGCCCATATGACCAAGTCTAGCATGCCACCATATTCACATCATTATCATATAAGGTAGAAGACGTGAAACAAGGGAATAACATATTGACATCATCACAGTCAATATTTAGTACAATAAAACCATTTAGTAAGTGACCACAACCATAGTAATTTGTATATGAATACAAATCTACACCTCTATTATGGAAGTTCACACTAAAACCAAGCTTAACCAACACCAAAACAGACATTAAATTTCGACGAATCTCTAGAGCATATGGAACATCATGTAGGAACAAGATGCGTCCACCACGCATGTTTAATTGGCAGGTGCCAATCCCATTAACTTCATCTCTAAAGTTATATCCCACATAGATCCACTTAGTTCCAGTTGGTATCATCAGAATTCCATGAAGGATCCTTTATCCTTCTTTGGCTCACGACAGTCGCGAGCATAGTGACCTCTATTGTCACAATTGTAACACCTCACCCTTGACATTTTCTTCACTTAAGGACATTTTCCTCTTTTGTATTGGTTAACTCTTGATTTCTTGCAATAAGGACTTGATCCTTTGCATTCCCACATATTGAACGAATCAATACGCTTGCGTTTAGAGCTCAAAGCTCTTTCTGAGCTAGAACCAGCATTGCAAATGTCTATTTTCGACTCAAATGTTGTTAGGCAGTCCTCTACTAGCTCAAGGTGGCCCACGGCATCCTCAAGATCTTCCATAATATGGTCAAGAGCTACTAGTGCTTCTTGTTTTTCCAGCACATATTGAATCTTCATATTCAATATTTCACAATTGTTGCCATTCATATCAGCAATTACATTCTTAGTTGCTGAACCATCAATCTGAACACATCAGACATACATGCACGAATAATTAATGCATATCATTTACGCATCCCTATTTGCATAGACCCATCATATTAATGAATAATTTCAAGTAAGGCTTCAGAATCAAATGGTCACTACGTTTCCAATCATCCTTCAAAATCCTAACTCAAAATTATTATTAATATAATTGTCTTATGCAAATAAATTCTATGAAGTTACAAAAACTTCTATTACTACCCACAGCAACCAGCAATAATAGAAAGCAAATAAAATCTAACATCCAATAAAATAATAATGCTTTCACATGATACAACTAACATATCGGTTGCTATATCAACAAGAATCAGGTAGTAAACATTACATAATTAATCAAAGAAATAAATAGGGAATGTCCCTTCTAATCTATCAGTCAAAACATCTTAGAAAACTGAAGGCACATTTGCCAACCATGGAAAAACTTTTGGAGAGCATTCATGTCACCTCCAAGGCACATTCACTCTGCGCCATGTAGCGCTCAATCTAAGAGTTGAAATTTTGGCCAACTCAATCCTATAGTACTCTCTTACAAAAGCTTTCACTAGCCTTCTATAACCCGGGACCACGTTGACCTCCCATAGCCGATCAAACACTGCTTGCCATTCAGGTGGAAGAGTATTTATCAAAGCCGACACCTTCTCAAAGTCCGGCATAAGATAACCATTCCAGATGATTTCCTGTATCATCTAATTGACCATGACCACATGTGATACTAAATCACTGTTATGCCACCGATAATTAGCTAAATCTAACATCAGCTTTTTAAGTCTTGCATTTCCCTCGTCCGTTCTCGGGATTGCAGGTATCCGTGCATAACGCATCATAGTTTCTGCAACAAATGCAGAACTAAAAATGGATTACTCATAATCCATAATTTACATAAGGGAAAATACATAATTTTCCAAAATTCATGCAACAAATGCAAAATAAATAATTGATTACATATAAACCACATAGGCATACATGAAAAAAGAAACAAATTCCTTCTTTTTTTTTTTGGTCAACGGTCAACGGTTAAAGTCAACGATCGTCGGTCAACGGACAACGGTCGGGTCGTCGGACGTCGGACCGGTCGAAGCCGGACAGACCGGGTCGCGCCGGTCGGGCCGGTTCGGGTGAACCGACCACACGTGCCGTGCGCGTGCGCGGGCGGACGTCACGCAGGCGTCGGCCGGCACTGCCGCGTGCATACCGGGCGTCGCGGTTCGGAGTCGGGTCGTCGGCGGTGTGACCGGCCGCCAACGGTCGTCGCGATGACGTCACCGGCGTCATCCCAACAGTTACCGTGACGTCACGGTGACGTCAGCACGCGCCGATTCGCCGACCGGCGCGTGCCGGTTCGCCGCCACCGGCGCGCACGTGCCGGTTTGCCACTAACGCGTGTGGCGCACGCGCTGGCGAAGCCAGCGCTTCCGAGCGCGTCGCGCCCACGCGCAGCTGCTTCTAGCCGCGCGTGTGGGCGCGTGCAGCGTCTCTCGGCGGCGCACGACCAGTCGCCGGACTCGTCTCGACGTCGCCTTTCTTCCTATGCCATCAGAATTCAATTTCGACTTACGAAAACTCAGAAAAATGGGCGAATAGCGCTCGGGTGTCGGGATTTCTTGCCCCGATCCGTACAGCCAAATTCCTTTCACGAAAAATCAATCAAAAACATCAAAATAGATCGGGAAAACGCGAACTAGGGCTCTGATACCAATGTTGGGAATAACGGATCCCCGAAAAACGAATTCGACACTAAATCGAACCCCTAAATCAATGCGGAAGCGAAGCCCGGGAAAATCACGTATCACCGATCCTAAAGCACATCACGGATTCGAGCGTACCTTGTTGGCCATAGATTAAACACCAATGCTGAAGACCAAGGAAGAAATTATGATCCGATGATGTCAATTCACCTTGAAGGGAAGACGGGACGCCGTAAGCGTTTTTCTTCTTTTTCTTGGAGGGAGAGAGAGCGCGCGGGAGAAGACGTACGTACATTTGTTTTCCAACGGGTGTCTTCTCTCTCTCTCTCCTCCCTTTTATACCTTCCCCCATCCACGGGCCCTATTCCCGTGGGCCGGGCTTTTAGGCCCAACATGGCAGACGGGCCAACTTAGGCCCATCAATAAATAAGAAATCCATCAGGATGGTGATTCTTGACGAGAAATACAGTCTTTGAATCACTGATAAGAATGAGGATTTTAGGTAAAAACTCAAACTAGCCACATCTCAACTTTCTCAATTCACATCCTGTGCGTATTTGTTCTGCCTGGTTTTTGTTTGAAAAAAAAAAATGTTTGATGGCTCGTAGCGGTGCTCGGAAGAGATGGTTAATGGCATTGTATGTAGATGGTGGTGCGCGGTGGCCGGACATAGCTTGTGGTTGTGCCCAGGTTACTTTTAACTTGAAGCTTGACTTGTGTTCGTGTGTAAGTTCCTAGAGGTTCTTAGCCTGCTGGGGAAGGAGGCTGTGGGAATCCCTGGTGGGTGAGAGACAATGTTGACATGCTTAGAGTGGTACGTTTTGGGCTTAGTATGGGCCAGATTTATTTCAGCGAAGAGGCCCACGCCCCTAATTCCGGAATTAAAACTTTTTTAAATAGTTTTCGTAAAAAAATTAAAAATTCCAAAATATTAAAAAAAAAATTAAAAAAATCAGAAAATGGTTGGAAATAGGTGTTCATTGAAATTTTAATTTTTAGCTTTAGATTTGACTTGTTTTCACTTGATTAGTCTTAGTGGAGTATCCTTTTGAAAGAAATTGAATATGACTTTGTTTTAACTCACCGGAGGATCATGTCTTGGGATCATGTATCGGATTTTCTTTTCCACGTCTACTGTAAAGTCATTTCAATACTCGGGTGTTTACTTACCACACTGTCTTTCAATAAGTTGGTTGTTTATCGCTTTCCTAGAATAGGTTAGGATTAGTTTAGGCTTTGATGAAAACGAACCATACAAAAACATTCACATGATCATCTAGTAGCTTTGATGCCCTTGGGACTATAATTGACAATCAAGACTATGTGACAACTTAAGTAGTGACCTACCAAGTTAGAGGAATTGAAAGGGCACCAATAGACATTAGCGTAATCAAGTGCCCGACCCTAAAATCTTTAGTTGCGTAGGAGTCATGGCAATACTCTCGCTTCTCGATTGGTTTCTAGTTGACTCTAATAGCCTAGTGGCGACTCTTAGAAATGCATCAGTTGTTAATAGCTTAAAAAATGAAATTTAATGTTGTGCAAGATATGAGTTTGTGAGACCCTACGTCTAATCAAGAGCCGTTAGCCAAAATTAGGCAATACCTCTAAACTTCTATATTTCTCTTTCCCTCCAAATGAAAAAGTTAGGTCACGATAGCTATATTGTTGTGATTCACCAAACATTCGATGGAGTATAGCAAAATTTTAAATTTCATATATAGTCCTATCATGGAGAGGTAAGTTCTAAATGATGCATGTTAGGACCGCCTCTGAGTGAATTCTTGTCCTAATCGAGGTTTATAGTGTAGACTTGCTGACATTTTTATCTTACCCCATCGTGGTTTAAATTTTTCAAGTCCTTAGATGGAGAATTCGGGGCCCGGGGTTGAAGTGTCCGAAGCATAGGTGACTCAATAGTCCTTTTTGGACTAGACTTATGTATAGAAACCTGTAGGTTTGACCTAATATGTATATAAAGTGTGTTTTGTGCAAAGGTGTTGGTATATGATTTTACTATCCCAGTGTTTGATGCTTGTTAGGATATCTGTTTAAATTCGCTTCCGTATGTGCATGAAACGAATGGGTCAGCGACGCGTCTTAGGAACATCGGATTTTTAGTCGACCACCGAGGGATATGCATGTACTCGGGGATTCGGGATGTGACACAGGAATTGCCGGTTCCCAGAAAAAGGGAACCAAGAATTGGAACCGGTCCCTTTAAAACCCGGAACTGAATCGAACTCCAGTTCCCAGTTCTACTTAGGAACCGAACTCATCCCTAGTAAATTCCTCAAGGAGAGAGAGAGAGAGAGAGAGAGAGAGAGAGAGAGAGAGAGAGAGAGAGAGAGAGAGAGAGAGTAATATATAAATTATCTATGCATAAGAGAAATGAAAACAAAGAAGTAATAATACATCGCAAAATTAAAAAAGTCTGATTCCTTGGCTTCGGTTCATCGCATAGCATGAGTAATATATAAATTATCTATGCATAAGAGAAATGAAAACAAAGAAGTAATAATACATCACAAAATTAAAGAAGTCTGATTCCTTGGCTTCGGTTCATCGCACGACATAATCATCATTAGGGGTGTGCAACGGGAATCGCCCGAACCAGGAACTGGCCGGTTTTGGGTGGTTCCCACGGTCGGCGGTCCGGTTCCCGAATCCTAATCTTGGAACAGGTGGCTTGTCGGTCCGGTTCTCGATTCCAAGGTGGGAACCGGACCAAATCGGACCGACTGGACTGAACCAAATTTTTTAACGTATAATTTATATACATAGAATTAATAAAATATATAAACATTATAACTTATTGCAACCAAAATTGCAATTTGAGGTAGGAATCTCTTATGTGACCAAGAGACCATTAAAACCATTTTTGTTACTCTTTTATTTATAGAAAAAAATCTCCTTGTTAGTAACGTGGGCTATGACTTGAGTTCTCTATTTTTAGGGTTTCTCGAGTGGTACCAGCAAGTTAGTTATCGAGAGAAATAGGGAAAGTAAGAGACTCTTTCTTTTTTAATTGATTTATTGGGGATTTTGTGATGAATGATTGAATGATCCTTGCTTTGTGTTTTGTTCTGCCTGCTTGAGGAAATTAGATGATATACTCTTTAGCGAATAAGATTACAATTTTTTGACTTCTAGTGATTAAAATGTCCCCACGTTACTTGTTTATAGGATTACAATTTAAGCCAAGTCCAACCTTTAGCCAAATTGTTCTTGGTCTTTATGGTTAAAGTTAAGTGTGAAACACACAAAGTGTGAATCACACAAGTGAAGTTTGAATATTTTGCACGTGGGAACATGTGTGATTAGTTTCGTTGAATCGTCCGAGAACCAAATTGGATTGATCGGTCCGGAGCACGGTCACTCTTTAGTGCAAAAAAGTCAGTCACTCTTTAGTGCAAAAAAGTAGAGCCGATTTTGTTGAACCGGACAGTCACTTTTTAGTGCAAAAAAGTAAAGCTGATTTTGTTGGACCAAACCGGACCGGACCGGAACCGATGGTCCGGTCCGGTTCCCAGTCCTAGGACCAAACGGTTCGGTCCACGGTTCGCAATTTTGGAAACCGATGCTCCTAGTCCGGTTCCTGGTTCCAAGGTAGAACCGGACCGAATCGGGAACCGATCACCCTTAATCATCACCGTCCTTTCGACCCGTTGCACAGTGAAGAGGGTAGAGAGAGAGAGAATTCAAATGGGGCCTGCAACTGCATGCGCGTTTGAACAAGCCAGCCATGTCATATATAATATATAGTGTAAATATCTAGCCATAGCTTACGCACGGGGCCGGCAACCATATGCAAGTTTGCTAACTACGTTTTCTCACCTCTTTGGTGCCTTTCTTTTTTTTTTTTTCAAAATTCTCATCGACCAATACCATTTGTTTTTATGGTCTTCTTTCTTCTTTTAAAAATTACGACTTTCTACTTCAACCATTTCTCATCCACCCCTAGCATTTGATTAGTTTTCCTATATCTACTCCATTATTTCCTCACACCGTGCCTCTTTCTTTGTTAAGGAGAGAGAGAGAGAGATCTGTTTAAGCTGAGCAAACTTACTACTATGGCGAGCTCAAATGAAGGAAGGCTGTAGGGACGCGAGTACCAGGTGTTCTTGAGCTTTAGAGGACCGGACACCCGCATTGGATTCACGGACTACCTCTATCATAGCATGATCGATGCTGGAATTTGCGTCTTCCTAGACAATGAAGAGCTCCGTGTTGGTGAAAGGATCGATGGATCGCTTCGGCGAGCAATTGATAACACCGAGATCTACATACTCATATTCACTCATAATTACGCTTCAAGCCAATGGTGCCTCCGTGAGCTCGTGCAAATCGTGGCAAACACCTCCAGCTTGGGAGGTAATAAAGAGATCCTACCTATTTTCCTCGATGTGGAGCCTAACGATGTTAAGCTGAAAACTCCATTGTATAATGATGCCATACTCAATTTGGAGCACGAGAAGAAGTTGAGCAAAGAGGAAGTAAATGAGTGGAGACAAGCTTTGAGGGATGTTGATACGATAAAGGGGTGGGAAGCAAAGAAGTATACAAGGTAAGCTGACTACTTTCAAGTGCTTGTTTCCCCAATTTTCGTTAACACTCGAATCATAGAGGTATAAATTTCGGCATTATTGAGGTGGGACTTTCATTATAGTAATACTAAACGAGGAACCTATGCTACAATTGTCAAAAAAAAAAAATGTGAAATTGATTAACAAGGTCATCTCATGAAATGGGCGAATAATCATACTAATGGCTGCATGGCTATATTAATATTTGATTATGGCAGCGGGAGGAAAAATAAAAGAATGGGCTACTGAAATGTCATACTTATTGCTATCTAATCAATTAATCTTGCAATACAGAAAACATTTCTACTCTTGAATACACGGTGTTCAATTTCTGTAGTCGTTGCTTGAACAGCAATCACAAAATGTCAATTTCAAATTCATAAATATATCTATTTTGCATGAAGTTATTAAAATAGTCCCAAGATTGTTAAAATTTCATGTTAAAATCAAATCAAAGTTCGGGTTTTGACAGGGTGCACGCGTTGCCGAGTGCAAAAAATGTGTGTTTTGGAGTAATGTTAAGGCGCGTTTGGTAACGATTCATTTAGGAGCCGATTCGATCGTAACCGATTCTTTTGATTCTCGTTCTCTGAACCGATTCTAAGCATTTTAAGCCGTTTGATAACTATTCAAAATTTCTGATTCTGGAATAGAATTGCGTTTGGTACCGTGTTCATTAATTCTGTTCCAAATCAATTTCTTTTAATTTTTAAATAATTTTTTTACTTTTTTCCTTTGTTTTCTTTTCTTTTTTTCATTTTTTTCTTTTCATTTTCCTTTTTTTCTTTTCATTTTCCTTTTTTTCTTTTCTTTTTCTTTTCTTTTTCCTTTTTCTTTTCTTTTTCTCATCTTCTTCTTCTTCTCTTGGCCGGCCGGGCCGGCGACCCGCCGAGACGAGGGCCGGCGACCTCACCGGAGCGTCGCCGGCCCTCGGCGAGGCCGCCCCTCGTCGGCCGAGCCTCGCCGCAGCCGGGCGAGGCTCGCCTAGCCCCGCCGGTGGCCGGGCCGACCTCGCCGGGGTTGGGCGAGGCCTACCTGTGCCACCGGCGGGCCGGGCGAGCCTCGCCGGTGGTGGCGAGCCTCGCCCGGCCACCGGTGGGGCCGGGCGTCGCGAGGCTCGCCCGGCCCTGCCCAGCCCCGGCGAGGCTCGGCCTCGCCAGATTTGGGAGGCCGAGCCTCGCCGGTGGCTGGGCAAGCCTCCGGCGAGCTCGCCAGTGGTCGGGCAAGCCTCGGCGAGCTCGCCGGTGGCCGGGCTTGCCTCCGCAAGCTCGCCGGACCTCGCCCGGCTCGGCGAGCCTCGACGAGCTCGCCGGACTGGCGGCCGGCGGCGGCGGTGGGACGGTGGTGGCGGACAACGGACGGTGGCGGGCGGTGGTGGATGGCGATCGCGAGATGGCCGAAGGGAAGAAGAAAATTTGTTGATTTTGATTCTTAAATTCGTTCCCGAAACAAGAATCAACTTTTTTTTTATTCTTGATTGTTCCCAACTGCTCCAGGAACAAAAATTTTACCAAACGCGATTCTAGGCCGAAACCGATTCGGGAACAAAGAATCGGGAATTTGGCACTTGTTTGGATGGTTACCAAACGGGGCCTTAATGTCCAAATATGGACTCTTAGAAGATCATTTCGAGATCTTTAAGGTCCCATTATCTGTCCGAATGTTGTTTTTTTTATTAGGTGCTTGAATAAGATTACTTCTAGCTAGGTAAATGCGATTTCGCATTTTCTCCCAGTAAAAATGGTTTTCCATTGTGGCAGCCATGGTGAGCTCATCAAATTGGTAGTTGAGGAGGTAGTGAAAAAGTTGAAGACAAAACATAGATCAGTGACTAAACATTTAGTTGGAGTTAAAGATCAAGTAGCAGCAGTAAGTAAATTGCTAGACATCGACTCTGGCGGTGTGCGACTCATCAAAATTCATGGTATGGGCGGTATTGGTAAAACGACAATCGCTAGGATTGTCTTCAACCAACTCTCTTCTCATTTTGGAAAGTATTGTTGTTTCCTTGAAGATGTCCGAGAGAAGTCATCAAGAACTAATGGCTTAGTTGAGTTGCAAAAAAAGTTAATTTCTGAAATCGACCATTGTGTAGGAACAATGGCCATTGATGAAATTGCTTATGGAATGGAGAGGGCTGGAGACATACTTTGCAATAAGAAAGTCCTCATTGTACTTGATGATATAGATAATAGAGAACAAGTAGAGATATTGGTTGGAGAGAGAAATTTGTATCCAGGATCTAAAATATTGATTACAACTAGAAATAAGGATATCCATTCACCAAACTATTGAATTTTAGATTATGAAATGAAGGTGATGAATACCGATAGTGCGCTTGAGTTTTTCTATAGGCATGCATTTAAGGATGTGTCTCCTCCACAGGATTACAATTATCTTTCAAGGGAAATTGTATTAGCTACTGGGAAACTTCCTTTGACTCTTGAAGTAATTGGCTCGTTCCTTTGCTGCAAAAAAAAGGATAGAACAATGGAAAGAGACATTTGACCAGTTGAAAAAGGACCTCCGAAGGATGTTTTTGAAAAGTTAAAGATTAGCTATGATGCCTTAAGTTTCGAGCAACAACAAATTTTCCTCGACATTGCATGCTTTTTCATTGGTCAGGATAAGAAGAATGCAATTTACATGTGGAAAGATTGTGACTTTTACCCACATACTGGAGTTGATCACCTCATTAGCTTGTCTTTGGTAAAGATTTTGGAGAACAATGAGTTTTGGATGCATGATCAACTTAGAGATCTTGGTAGGAACATTGTTCGTATGGAAAATCCAATGAATCCTGCGGAGCGGAGTAGAATATGGATTTACAATGAGGCCCTTGATGCAATAAAGACAAAAGAGGTAAACTAATTCTAGAAGAATTAATAGTTTTTGACGATAATACCTCTCCACTAACTTAGGATGCTCCATCTTCTTTTTTTTCTTTTTTTTTTTCATTTATTTTTCTCTATGATACTTTTCTTCTATGAAATAGAATTGTTCTTGTATGCAGATAAAAAGAATGTTCAAGCACTAAATCTTGATATACATGCACCAGATTTCCATAATTTCATTCGAAGTGAAGAGATTGGTAAGTTTGAACATCTAAGATTCCTCAAGTTTAGTGATGAAATCTCTATTGGCGACCTAGAGACTCATCTTACTAAACTAAGATGGTTGTCTTGGAATTGTCCTTTGAGAATATATCTGCCAACTAATTTGTACCCAAAGAACGTGGTCGTTCTTGAAATTTCACATCTTTGTTCAGATGGCTTGAGATTGGAGGTTTTATTCCAGGTATGTAATATGCTTATCTCTATTCTATTTTTTTTTTTTTTTAAAGTAATATTTGATTATTAATACATTGAATGTTGCATTCATTTTGATAGATGACAAGAAAATTGAAAGTTCTTTCTCTTATAAATTGTGTTGGAATAGAAGGAACACTAGACTTCTCTGGATGCCTTAATTTAGAGAGGCTTGTTTTCGTAAACTGTTCCAGTTTGCGGAACATTGATGGCTCTATTGGAAAGTTGAAATGTCTAATTGACCTGAAGATTTTGCATTGCGAAAGTCTTGAATATTTGCCCGAAGAAATTGGTGACCTAGTGAACTTGAAGCGCTTCATTGTAGAGGGTTGTGTAGTGCGTGATTTACCAGATTCCATATGGAAGTTGAGATCATTATGTGAGGTGTATTTTTTAAGACTCCATAACTCATCAACTAAACCATGGGAGTTACCTAGAGATATTGAAATACTTCATAATCTGGAAGTGCTTGAAGTTGACGATCCTTATTTAGAAGGTTAAATTCCTTATGGAATCGAAAGACTATCCACTCTAGGAATCCTAAATTTATTATGTACTGGGGTTAGTGAAGTTCCAAAGACCATTAGCATGCTTCCTTGCCTACAAAGATTGGAGTTGAGGCATTGCAATAAGATTCAAGAGTTGCCTGTGCTCCCAATAAGTTTAATCCATCTAAAAGTGTCATCTACATCATTGCGGGTGGTTCCCAATCTCTCAAACTTGACTAATTTGGTTGACTTGGAACTAGAGGGAGGAGGAGGAGGAGGAGAGAGACTTTGTACTGGTGAGTTGCAATGGATTGGGAAGCTATCCAAACTGCAAAAGCTGAGAGTAAGACTTCCCAATGTCCCTGCTCCTGCGGACTTAGCTTGCCTACCTCAGCTTAACGAACTTAGTTTCTTTGGATTGGACTTGCAAACCTGTCAGCAACTTCCCTTGTGTCTACAAAAGCTATACCTTGATACTTTCAATTCAACTTTGTCAAACTTTAGAAATCTGTCTTTTTTTTGTCTTTGCGAGTCGCCAATGCAAGAATTTCAAATTGATGGGTTTCAACTTCCATATCTATGGCAGTTGTGTGTGAAGGGCTGTCACGCCCTTGAGAGCATCAGGCTATCAAGCATGAGGAAGCTAAAAGATCTCGAGGTGAAATTTTGTCCGGAGCTAGTTGAGATCCAATTTTCTTCGGCGTCTGAATCACTTGAGCGTTTGGATATTAAATTTTGTGGGGCCTTGGAAAGGCTAGTTTGTATGGGGGAAGCAGGGCATGATGACAATGAATCCGCTAATGAGATGATTAGTTGTGAAGGGAGACTGATACTTTCAACGAGAGCCTTAAATAAGTTGCAAAGTTTCACCCTGGGAGGTAGCCACGAGATATTCGAGATTCACATTGTCGGTAGGTCGGAATCGTGGGAAGCCTTCGATGTTTGCTGTATTCATTCGCTGCGATGTCTTCATGGTCTACCAAACTTAAAGAACCTTCGGTCTTTATCATTCTTCGGATGCGATGACCTACAGGTTGTTGAGGGCCTCAACCAGCTGGAGTGTTTGAACGAATTAACGATTTGGTCTTGCAAATCTGTGGAAAGGCTGATTGACACATCAACCACCAAACTGCGAGATGATTGCTACATAGAGATCGACGATGTCAACATATTTCGTGGTGATAAAGGATTCAGGGGCTCCGTCCAGTCTTACAAGCGTTGTAAGGTGAGAGTAGACCATTCTCTCCTATTTGGTCTTGACGCGGCCATCCCCAAACATGAATATAACCTTTTAAGCAGATTTATAACAATTATGAGAATTCGAAAAAAATAAATTAATTAAATCCGGTCTCATTCATTTTAGAACCCATTCGACACGGGTTTGTTTTGTTCTGTGCTCGTGTTTTTTCTTTTTCTTTTTTTTTTCCATTTTCCATTTTCTTTCCTATCTTGTATATTAGAAATTTCTGTATTTGCACAAGTCTATGGGCAAGGTCGGTTTTTATCACAAATGATTGGAAAAACTTCAATGTCTAAAAAAATTAGAATTGCTCGGAGTTTTTTTATTAAAATGTTCATTTCATTATATGGAATGGATTATTTAGTTTAGCATACGGTATATTTCTTACTTAATACTGTTCATTATGGATATGACTTTGGTGATTTGCAATTTCTATAGTTAAATTAGATCATATTAAAAGAATCAGATTCTTAGTGCACAACCAAAAACAATTTTGCTAACGGAGGTGATAAAGTGACTGATGTCCGTGATGGAATTGGGCGTTACTTGAATTTGCATGTGGTCGGTGTTGGCCAAGTAGGAGGTGTGTTCTCAAAATACTTAGGCCCTGTTTGGCAACGTGCCAAACAAGAACTAATTCGATTTTTTGTTCCCAGAATCAATTTATGACGAGAATCGCGTTTGGTAAAATTTTTGTTAGGGAACAAATTTGTTCCCAAAATCAGTTTGGGAGTAGATTTGAGAATCAAAAAAAAGTTGATTCAAGCGTCCGGAAATCAAAAAAAGAATCAACACAATTAAACTCTTCTTCTTTCCTTTCACCATCCCGCAACCGCCGCCCGCCGCCGTCCGCCGCCGCCCACCACCGCCCGCCGCCCACCACCGCCCGCCGCCAATCGCCGGAGGCTCGCCCGGCCCCCGGCGAGGCCCGCCGTCCACCGGCGAGGTGAGGCCTCGCCGGGGGCTTGGCGAGGCCCGCCCGGCCACCGGTCGGGCTCGCCTAGCCCGGCCGGTGGCGAGGCGGGCCTCACCTAGCCCCGGCCGAGGCTCGCATAGCCCGGCCGGTGGCTAGGCGAGCCTCGCCCGGCCCAGTGAGGCTCGCATGTCCACCGGCGAGGCTCGGCCTCACTAGATCTAGCGAGACCGAGCCTCGGCGGGGTTGGGCGAGCCTCGCCCAACTGCCGGCGAGGCTCGGCCAATGAGGGCCAGCCTCGCGAGGGCCGGCGACACTCTAGTGAGGTCACTGGGCCCTCGTCCCGCTGGGTCGCCGGCCCTCGTTCGGCCGGCCGCCCGTCCAACACCGGCCACAAGAAGAAGAAGAAAAATAGGAGAAAAAGAAAAAAATGAAAAGAAAAATGAAAAAAGAAAAGGAAAAAGGTTAAAAAAAAAAGTAAAAAAGTAGAAAAAATTATTTAAAAATTAACAAAAAAATTGGAACAGTAATCAATGAACACGTTATCAAATGCAATTATATTCCGAATCGAAATTTTAGACGATTCCAAATATGTTCTTTTATTCAGAATTAGTTTCCGGAAACAGAATAAAAAATAATCATTTCTTATCATAATCAATTCGGGAAAGTAATCATTGCCAAACGCGCTCTTAAAATAAGATTTTCAGTATGATTAAAGGCCGCTTAAAACAGGAACGGGAAAGCCACTTCAAACAGGAAGAGGAACAGGAAAGCCACTTCAAACAGGAAGAAGAACAGGAAAGCGACCTCGAACAGGAAGAGGAATAGGAAATCCACTTCGAAGAGAACTCCAAAGAGGAAAGCGATTTCGAAGAGGAAAGCTCCCCGGACAGGAACAAGAAAGTACTCCAGCCAGGAAAAAGGAAGAGGGAAGCCGCTTAGAACAAGAACAGGAATTAAAGCCGAGGAGAAGGCTGGCGAGAGTGTCGTCCCAACAGGAACAGGAACTGGAAAGCCACTTAAAACAGGAACAGGAGTTGGAAAGCCACTTCAAACAGGAGCAGGATATATAGCCGACGAGAGAGCAGGGGCAGTGTCGTTCCAATGCCTGAGCTTCAACAGTTTTCTGCACTGCATCCTCCCCTGTTTTTTCCCGTTAGATTAAAAGCCACTTCGAACTGGAATTGAGACAGAAGAGGAGAAGGCTGGGGAGACTACCGTTCGAATGCCTGAGCTTGAACAGAATGTGATGGTGATTGCGGGTAAAGATGGCAAGCTGGCCGATGATTCGACTGCAGAACCGGCGAGGACCCTCTCTGAAAGAAGTCAGAGGACGCTCGCCATCAAGTCAGAACGAAGTTGGCTGAAAGCAGAGCTAGGGGAGTAGGGAAACACTTGAAAATGCAATGGAGGATGATACACTTGCCCATTTGAGTGATCAATGCCAATGGCGTCAAGCAAGGCAAACCCAGAAGATGTCACTGTTGGCCCGGGAACGAAGGCCCCCTTGTCCGTATTGTATTTGTGGCCCGTCTTCTTCTTCTTCTTCTTCTTCTTCTTCTTCTTCTTCTTCTTCTTCTTGCCTAGAAGGCGTACGTTTCTTTAATTCGTCTTTGCTTTTAATCCCGGGCTTTGACCAATATGCACTCAAGAGAATGTGGTCTTGCTTCAATTTTCAGACAATAGCTTCATAGATGATTCGAAACTAGGGAGCTGAATTAAGACGTGTCACGATTTTTTCTATTACACTTAACTAATATGTGATAGATCATCCCATGAGTAGTGGCATGCATTTTTTACAAATGGTGGTGAAATTGAAAGTTCTTATACTTCTACACTGTTCTTACACAATCACAACCTGCGACTCCTTTGGATGCTCAACTTTAAAGAGGTTTACTCTCCAACATTGTCCCAATTTGAGCAAAATCGATGGCTCTTTTGGGAAGTTAAAGTGTCTGATGGACTTGAATATCGATGATTGCCATCATCTTGAAGATTTGCCTAAAGATCAGAGGCCTCGTGAATTTTCAGTGCTTGACTTTAGGGAGGTGTTTTTGAGTGAAGAAACTACTTGATTCCATACGGAAGTTGAAATTGTTATATAAGTTGCAATTTTTGACCGAGTACTTCGAATCAAATTTATCTCTACACATTGCATGGCAATTGCCTAGTGCAATGGAAATGCTTGAAGTTAGGACTCGAAATTTGAAAGGCAAACTTCCGATCTTCCATCCAGAATCGGAAGTTTGCCTTTTCTAAGAATCACAAGCTTGTCGTACCTTGCATTAATGAAGTTCCAGAGACGGTTAGTATGCTTCTTTGCCTGCAAACGCTTGACATAAAGTAATGCGATGAGATTCAAGAACAGCTGACGCTGCCCGCAAGCTACGAGTGTTGGACTTATCCGATGGTTCTAGTAGAAGACAAGGAAGCAAAATTCACTGGTTAATTAAGGTGGACTGGGAGGTTATCCAGACTGATGAGCTAGAAACTTCTCAATGTCCTCGCTCTTACTGAGTTGGTTTCCTTTCCTCAGTTAGAGGAAGTTCATTTGTCTAGGTTGGACCTGCAAACACTTGCGCAACTTCCACCATCTTTGTTAAATTTAAGTCTTGATAACTTCAATGCAACCGTGTCACTCTCATCCAAATTAGAAAATTTTGTCAAGTATAGAGCTCTCACGGTCTCAATTGCAAGAAGTTCAACTCAACAGGCTTCAACTTCAAAATTTAACAAAGTTGGTTCTGAAAAGCTGTGAACTCCTTGAGATGTTGTTGCCCAAAGCTAGTTGAGACCCAACTTGCCCAGCTGTGTGAATCATTGGAGGCATTTTCTATCATCTGGTTTGAGTCCCTGGAAAGGCCAGCAGTCTGCTGATGAGTTGATTATTTGTGAAGGGAGATAAGTTTTCTGTCGCGAGTTTTAAATTAGCTTAAAAAGTTTCAAGCTTAGGGGTTGCCCGAAGATACCCCAAATTCAAGTACTAGGTACATTGGAATCGGTGAATGGTCTGTCTTGGATTTTTGTTCCGTGGGAAGTGTTCCTGGTTTATCAAACTTAAAGAACCTTGAGTATTTATACATCCATGACTGATGGGCTACAGGGTGTCGAGGTCCTTGACATCTTAGAGTTTGTGAATTAATTAACCATTCATCGCTATGGATCAGTAGAAAGGTAGATGATGTATTGCGAACAGAATTGCCGAACCATTGCAATGTAGATATCTTCGACTGCGGGAAATTAGCTGAGGCTAAGAAAGAATTCGACGGCTCCATCCAGTCTTGCGAGTATTGTAAGGTGAGTTTAAACCTTCTTCTTTCTTTCTTTGTTTTTTCTTCTCGCCATTTTTCTTGATGGATAGCAACGATCGCCCAATTCTATATCTGTTTGCTTACTCCCATCTCTATATCACTTGTACGCAGTAAACATCTGATGTGTTAATATAATCCGGTATTGCCTTTCTGCAAAGTTTATATGTGCTTCGTATACATGTACAGTCTATCTCCACCTGATAACTTATTCTGATATAATGAACTGGAACGAGAGATTTGGTATCTTAAGGGATCTAAATGAAATGATTTAGAAGGCCATCGACAAAGTGAACTCAACTTTTGAACACAGTCGAATCAGTTGTTCGGAACCCCAGTCTACTATGAGGCGGGGGATCTTGGATGATCTCCTCGGCTGTTGGGTTTCAGGTTTTTAAAGGTTTTGGGGAAACATGGCCATCCCGATTGGGGAATTGTCGGCTCTTAGAGGGGTCTGAGACTTGCTCTGCAATGTCATTAATTCACAATGAACTTGATGCAAGAAATTCTTCATGACAGGTTTCCTAATAAAAACAACTTGTAAAATGAGAATCCGGAACCGCTCTTTTTGGAATGCGGGACTATCCTCAGGAGCTTTACCCAATACCAGACGGAGCACAGATTTCGAGAGGCAAATCGCCGCGCTGATTTCATGGCAAAGAAGGCCCGCTTGCCATAGGATAATCTCAAGATCTTAGGGGAACCTCCATTAGACATTTTGAAGCTACTGGAGTTCGACTGTAGGTGCGGTGCTGTTGTGTCCCAAAAGCCGTTAAAATTTGTATAGTAGCTTAGTTTCTGCATTTTACGACTGCTGGGTCCTCAACCGTTGGTGGAGAATGAAGAAAAGAAGAAGAGAATGATAGAGATCATCTTGTTTTTCCCGAAACAGAGATGGAAATAACAGAGCAGGAAAGAAAATTGTGGCCGAAATTCGCATTAAGACATTCTATAAAATCCGAGACACGACAGCTCGACCGACGTCCTTGAGAAACATGCCTGCTGCTGCATACTCTTCCAACGCCTAAATATTAGGTACGTCTCACGCTCCAGCCTAGCAAACAAGAAGGCGGTGGGAGCACGACACGTGTCCGTGTGGGACCCACAATTTCAGGCGCCCATTTTGAAAATTTTCGTGTGCTGTAGCTCTGGAGAAAAGGGTTTTCTGTCGCGGGTTCTTTCTTTGCGCCTTTCTCTCTACCCTCGCTCTCTCTCCCCGACGAACTCCCTCTCTCTCTCTGCCCTCGCTTTTTCCGACCGGCGAACCACCGCGAGCAACCGACCGGCATGCGACCTCCTTCTCTCTCTCTGCCCTCCCTCTTTCCGACCGGCGAACCACCGCGCCGCCCCTCTAGCTCCGGTTCCGGCCCCGACTCGTCCGTCCCTTACTCTTTCTCTCTCCTCGCGTCTCTGTCTGCCCTCCCTCTCTTCGACAGCGAACCACCGCGTGACCGGCGAACCACCGCGCCCCCCTTCCGGCTGCAGATCCAGCACCGGCTTGTCCAGGTAATTTCTCGCTTTCTCTTTTCTCTCTTCTCTCTGTCTGACGGTGTGACGGAAGGGATTTTATAGGAGTTTAGCGATGCCTGAAAAGTCATTAGTTAAGTTGTTATCGCATGGGTACCAATTTTTACCGTAGGCAAAGCTTTCACTTGGTCCCAAAGATGTCCTGCCTAGAAAGCAAAACATAATTGCAAAGAAGGAAATAGAAAAAAGAAATAAGGAAGAGTTACAGATGGTCATTGAAGAATGCAAAACAGATATCCCCTGAGATCAGAAATGGCCATCCTTCATGAGCTTACTTAAATATTATCTGGTGACAAACTGATGTGAAGTTATAAAAAAATAATAATAGTTGGAATTTTGGGTTGAATAAGCATCAAGAACTGTCACCGGTTAAAGATTGGTCATGTCAAAATGGGAAGCGAAGACTAACTGAACATTCTGGCTTTATTTAGCAAGCAAATAGAAGTCTAAAGTTTGTGAACTCAATTTTGGGAAACGGATGCAGCCATTTCATGCATTCTTACGTGTGTATATCTTTATTACAACATGTTTGTAGGCCACGAATTCATACTATTGGATGAAAGGAAGGTGCAACCGAATACCTGATTTGATGGCAATCACAGAAACTAAAATTGGTTTTAAGGAAAGTAGCACTAAGTCCCATGATGCAAATGAAAATACGCAATGTCAACCACGCAAAAGATGCAAGAGTGAAAGCTTGGCTAACATTGAGATCAAGCACTTCACCGCACTTCACTTCTTCAGTCACCGAAAGTCACTCACAGCAGAAAAAACAATTGATACATTCTCTCAGTGAACTTCACTCATGTGGGACTCACATGTATTGTTACTCGTGTTTATTTTGCAAGCTCTTGCTAGTGTTTACTTGATCAAAAGCTAAGTGCAAAGTACCCTATTCATGCTAGTTTCATACTGCAATAGTTGGATAATTTGAGGCCGTATAGTCACATAAGATTTTGAGAAAATTGAGGTCTTTGCATTCATGAAAGGCCATTCTCAAGAGGAGGTTAAAGGCCCATTATAAAATAATTTTTTCATATGATAAAAAGCTAAAAAAAAATTCGATAAACTTGCAAGTTAAAGTTGCAAGTACGCTCATGTAGAATTTTATGAAACCTCATTAGCTAGATGTGGAACTAATCTTAAACCTGTAGGGAACTTTGGAGTGTGGTAATTTTCTTTTTAACCAAAAAGTAGTGAAATCCAAAAGTTTGACAGATGTTGTGATGCTAACAATGTAGGATTTTTGCACTTGTCTATCAACCAATTGTTAAGTATTTAATTTGGGTTCTGGGCAATTTTTTTGGTATAGCAGCCCAGTGGGAGACAATCATTTGTATCCTTATCAACTTATGAGGCAGAGTATAAAATAGTAATGATAGCAACTCGCAAAGTCTGAGAGATTTAGACCTAAGTTGTTGGTTACTTCATACACTCCTTTGATTGGCTTTATGTCTCATAGAAATTGCCTGCTCTCATATTCAAGGAAAACATGTCGAGTTTGACTGCCATTTTATTAGAGAGAGTACTTTAAGGTAAAATAGAGGTGAAGTTGTCGAAACAGAAGCAAGTTCTTTCCCTCTGCAAAGTTGGCAACATTCAGAGAATACTTGGCTTGATAGCAAAACTGAATTAGGTTGGAAGGAGTGTTAACAATAACAACCAACTTGCTGGCTTCTTGACTTCTTGAAGAGTTTAATCTCTCCCCATGAGGAAGGATTTTGTGGAGTTGGTCTTTTGGCTTTAATCTTCTTTAAATTTGGCCTTTCATTTATGTGGCTATGTGGTCTCTCCTGTCCGAGTATTTAGTTATGCAACTGATATCAAAGGGGTCGTTTGCTTTTAGTTTTTCAGCGAGCAAACACAATCAAGAAGCTAGCAAGCATTTTGGAATAAACAGTGTGTATGCAAGCAATTCGGCACATATAGGCTTTGCGGGAGAGAAGTTAACGAAAGAGAAATAGAGATGAAAGTGGCTTTGAGTGTCCGCTACGCAGTGGAGTGTATAATTGGAGATCGTGTGTGCACAGATGCTTCATGTTTCTTTATAAAAAAATTTCAGCTTATGGTTTCATTGCGCACCTTCATTTCAAGTAGAACATGCCCTCGACAAATGGAAATTCCCATGGCACCACAATCATATAGTTTGGTTGACACCACATTACCACATTTGAGCTGTGGAGGAGTAAGATCTTCTGTGTGTTGAGGTTGGTACTCGTTACAACTATTAGGCTCAAAGGTTGTCCATAGCAAAAATGCATCCATGCATTATCATCCCTTTTTCAGGGAAGCATTTCATCTAGTTTCTGGCTTGTGTTAACTTATGCATCTCTGGTGCTGTTTCATAGGTACTCAATGCATAAATTTCTTTATGGTTTTTTGTCGTCTCATTTGACTTACAATTCGCTTGTGGCCCATTGTTCCCTAGGGAGAAAGAATTGGCTGCTGTGAAGATCAATGCAGCTGACGTTGATATAATCGCTAATGAACCTGAGGTCAGTTAGCTTATGCCATGTGCTTGAACGCATTTATTCTCACTGGCCTGAGCTTTCTAATATTGTATGGTAAATTCTGAAAACAGCTGGGCCGGAAGGTGGCTGAAAGGACCTTATGTGAGCATAAAGGTGATGTTGTTGCTGCAATTCCTTCCTTGCTTCGATAAAGAATTGGTGGCACGAAAAATGGGATTTGTGATTTTTCTGAGGACATAGCGACTTGCCCATAACATTGTCCAAGTAGGATCAAAAAGCTGTATGAGTCGTGCTTCTTTTGGGGGGATACATGACTTGCTTTCTGGGAGATTGTTTGTACTCTTGCCGATTTTGGTTGCTAATGCTCAGCCCTGCGTTTTTGCCCTTCAATGTAGTTCATGCTAGGAATTTTGGACGGTACGAAAATCATGTACAATTTCGACGAACAAAAAATCATAAATCCACGAGCCTATGCTCAATAATGTGAGGTTGATATCCGATACAAAGCTTCGAAGAGTTGTTGGGTTGATGCCTGGTTGGATGGCGACCCTAAGTCCAAGCTCATTGGACTGAATTTAATTTGAGAAACTAAAGCATCAAACTTTCTAGAAAACTGAAGACCTTTGATTGCATGTAAAATTTTGTTGAAGTAGCCCCTGGCACAATCGGCTAACGACTGTAGAAAAGGCATGGATATCTTCATTGATGGACTTCCGTGGGGCGAACAACCTGGGCTAACAGCGATTTAGAAGCAGAATCTGCCTTGAGCTTTAGTAGTGCGCAACCCCTGTTACCATTGCAAAACTCTCTGTTTCACCACTAAGAGCCGTCAAAGTCAATTTGATTTGTACAGCTTTATGATGAGAATCTAATGTTCCCCTATAAATGTATCACAAACAAATGGATGGCAATGCCTAATGTGCTCAGCCTCCGATCTCCACAACACTTTGCAACATATTTACAAGATCCTTTGTGACTTTTCCGGTAAATGCACAAAAGCGACATACAATCGTCCTAGATCAACCCGCAATTGAATTGCTCAAACAAAGGACAAACATTCTATCCTCTCAAAATGGTCCCAAAAATATGGTCGCCAAATTTCATGGTCCAAAAGCAGCAAAGCGAACCGAGATTGGTTGGCAACATCAACTTCCTGGCAAATAGCCAAGTTTGCTTGGACTGTTCACCAATGTAATGAATAGACAAATCCTCTTGATGCATCGGATGGTTCACGTTTCCCTTGGAGTGCTGTCGCCGGCAGCAGAGCGGGAAGCCTGGAATTGAAGTGCGTTCTGTCTCTACAAATCTTTGAATCTTTCCAGTATTTCCTGAAACATCGATCGGCACTTTGGATCACTGGTTAGGAGAAAATGCAGTTCTCACATCAGTATCGAATTGTAACAAATTGACAATTTTTGTCCTCACAAAAAGTAAAAAAAAAAAAAAAAAAAAAGGCTCCTGAATGACATCAACTTATGCCAGAAGAAAAAAAGGTCATGAATCTGCCTAACTACAAGTGGTAAATGTCGAATGCTCATCGGAGATGGAGCATCATTTTCTGTGTCCAATTCTATTGCATCAGTGACCAGAAAAATGCTTCTCCATTTTCTACCCAAGATGAATGAATTATCCTTCGCAGACTCCATGCTTCTGTTTAGTGTACTTAGGGCTTGATAAACACTAAAGGAGAAGAAGCACCTGTGCCAACAGCTCTCAATTATAGATGCCCACTGTGGATCAACATCATGAGGGATATCTAGCCGCTGATTCATAAACCCCACAGCACCAATTACCTGCAAGTATCCTGAGTAAAGCATTCTGAATAATAGATTTCATGTAATTCCTAACAGAAACAAAAGGGAGAGAAAAAGACGGCAGATCGGGCATAGTCATTCAGCCCCCCTTCATGTTCACATAAAATGTCGCTAAAAACAAAGCCTGCCAAGTCCATCTCCACAGAGAAGTGAAAAAGAGATCCAAGACGCCACGATGCCTTTTTCAATGGATCTTTTTTACTGATCGAAAAGGTGCAATTGTCAGACGAAATGGAATGTGGTGACAGAAAAGAAAAAAAATAACTGCGCTGCATTGAGATAAACCCCACGGGATCTTCTGGGTGGCAATTTCCCATAAGACCACTCCATAACTGTACACATCAGATCTGGAGACGCAGAGAAATATTAGAAGTAAATGAGGATACCAAATCTATCTTTAGATAGATAAAGGTAGTAGTCTTCAAAATAAAACTCAACAGACAAAAACATACTTCTCATCTGAGGCTTCATTACGGAGAACTTCCGGTGCCATCCATTGAGGCTAGAGAAAAAAGAGAGATCGCAGGTCAAGTCAGCCAAGAATTATAATTTCAGATAGTTAAAGAGGAAAGTTACAAATGATGACTAATAAGAGTTATTGAAGAAATAGTAAGTAAAATTTTCATACCGTTCCCTTCCCAGTTTTTGTTGTGAGATATGCTTTAGATTTCAGACGTGACAGACCAAAATCACTCACCTAAATTACAATTTTAGCAAATCATAAATGAGCTCATAAGCAAAAACCCATATATTGCATCTAAAAAAAGGGATATATCTTGAAACAGAAGGACGGAACTCTGTAATTGTAGCCACACCTTCACATTTCAATTCTTGTCAACTAAGAGATTCGAGGACTTCAAATCATGATGAATGATAGGTGGATTGTAATGATGCAGATAATTCATGCCCCTAGCCTGAAAAGTATCCAATTCAATAATTACACGTTAAAAGCAGCAAGATAACATACAAGAGATAGTAGAATTCAAATAACTGACAAACTCTGGAGGCCAAAAGTTCACGGGCCAAGCAGTCTCAGGAAGTTAGGAATGCTAAGGTTCAAGACACTCGTCTCAAATTTTTATCAGCATGAAAGTAAAATGTACATTTAAAAGATATCAACAAGAACAAAAAGAGGGCAATATAATAAGGAGCAAAACAAACGCTGACAGGGAAACAGATGAAAAAAAAAAAAAAACATTTAGGTGACCAAAATGTAAAACACTGCACCTACAAGAGGATGAATTTGGTTACATGCTGAATGTACATGTAAAAGATATCAACAAGAACAAAATGAGGGCGGTATAAAAAGGAGTAAAACAAATGCTCATTGAGAAACAGATGAAAAAAAAAACATTCAGGTGACCAAAATGTAAAATACTGGACTTAGAAAACAATGGATTAAGTTACACGAATAAGAAGCAGATACTTACCACATCCAAAGCCATATGAACACGGCGTCTCCAATCCAACTTGGTTGTGTTCCTCTGCAGTAAGCAAAACAAACTTCCACTGCATCAACACACATAACAACTGTTAGTTCCATAGAGACGGGATATTGACAGAAATTACAATCACTGAAAACTAATAAACCAGACATTACAACAAACTTTAACATGATGCACCATATAATCATTTTTAGAGCCTTTTCGGAGTATGTCCTACTGGCATAATGAATAGCTAGACCCAAGATTAAAGAAAAACTACAGGCGAAAAGCATACTACTAATGACTCTTCAGGCATCGCTGAACTCCTATAAAATCCCTTCCGTCACACCGTCAGACAGAGAGAAAGAGAGAAGAGAAAGCGAGAAATTACCTGGACAAGCCAGTGCCGGATCTGCAGCCGGAAGGGGGGCGCGGTGGTTCGCCGGTCACGCGGTGGTTCGCTGTCGAAGAGAGGGAGGGCAGATAGAGACGCGAGGAGAGAGAAAGAGTAAGGGACGGACGAGTCGGGGCCGGAACCGGAGCCAGAGGGGCGGCGCGGTGGTTCGCCGGTCGGAAAGAGGGAGGGCAGAGAGAGAGAAGGAGGTCGCACGCCGGTCGGTTGCTCACGGTGGTTCGCCGGTCGGAAAAAGCGAGGGCAGAGAGAGAGGGAGTTCGTCGGGGAGAGAGAGCGAGGGTAGAGAGAAAGGCGCAAAGAAAGGACCCGCGACAGAAAACCCTTTTCTCCAGAGCTACAGTACACGAAAATTTTCAAAATGGGCGCCTGAAATTGTGGGTCCCACACGGACACGTGTCGCGCTCCCACCGCCTTCTTGTTTGCCAAGCTGGAGCGTGAGACGTGCCTGATATTTTCTCCTTCTCGATGACACCATCCCTCGGGAGCTGTGGAAAAAACAGCCAAGATGCGGTCACCATCACGAAAGTGACCATCATCAGACCCGTCAAAACCCTCGGCAATTGCCACTTCGCGCCACAATTCCTTTTCACCACCACCTCAATCACAAAACACGCCCCCGGAGCATTCTAAGATACTCATTACTCTAAATTTCTTTTTTCCGACTTGCGAAGACTAAGCAAACAAATCTATAGAACGAAGGAAAATACTAAAATTCAAAGACATAGGAATCATGCTAGAGCTACTAAAACTTTACCGAAGAGAAATCCACCAACGCTTCTTCAAGGCTCTTCACGAGCCACTTCCAAATTCAATTTGGAATTGAAATCGAAAATACGCCTGATGGCCAAAGAAGTATCCTCATAAATAGGAAACGTGTTTCCCATCTCAAGAAGAAATCATGCTCTATTTTACTTTTATTTAATTTTTGCATACGTTTTTTATTTTCTTTGATTTTATTAATGCAAATGAGGATTCTGGTGCTATGGAGGACATCGCTCTGGTGATGCATTTGTTAGTGTTCCTGATTTCACTAGAAGCGCTATCAACTTAGTATTTAGATTGCTCTATCCTTCGGGAAGCAACCCTAAGTAAAACTCTAGTGCCTCTATTAGTACTACTCAAAACTTGATAACATAGGTATTTCGCTACAATTGAAGTGGGACTTCCCTTAGTAATACAAAATGGTATGTGTGTATAAAGAATGTTGCTGAAACAAGTCAGCTTATATAATGGGTGAACAAGTCGAATAATTGAGAAAATTCATTTGATTTGTACGTTTATTTTGCACAAACAAGATTACGTAATTCAATGATTGCTAATTTCATGTTAGGATCAAGTCAATTCTTTGGTGTCATGAAAAGCACGTTCGTGAGTGATGGACCTATCGAAATTTTCTGTTAGATTCATATATTTCATAGTTGATGGATTTTTTCTTTATTGATGGGCCTGAGTTGGCCCGTCCGATCAAGTTGGGCCCAAAAAGGCCTGGCCCACGAGAATAGGGCCGTGGATGGGGGAAGGTATAAAAGGGAGGAGAGAGAGAGAGAAGACACCCTTTGGCACAATTCCAACATACGTTCTCTCCCACTCTCCCTCCAAAAGAAGAAAACGCTTACGGCGATACCATCTTCCTTTCAAGGCAAATTGACATCATCGGATCGAATTTCTTCCTCGATCTTCGGCATTGGTGTTTAATGCGTGGCTAACAAGGTACGCTCGAATCCGTGGTGTGCTTTAGGATCGGTGATACGTGATTTTCGGGGCTTCGCTTCCGCATTGATTTAGGGGTTCGATTTAGTGTCGAATCCGATTTTTCGGGATGCGTTATTCCCTACATTGGTATCAGAGTACTAGTTCACGTTTTCCGATCAATTTGATGTTTTTTGATTGATTTTTCGCAAAAAATTTTCGGCCGTACGGATCGGGGCAAGAAATCCCAACACCCGAGCGTTGTTCGGCCATTTTTCTGAGTTTTCGTAAGTCGAAATCATTTTCTGAAAACATGGGGAGAAATGCGACGTCGAGACAAGTCCGGCGACATGTCGCATGCCACCGGGTGACGCCGCACCCGCCCACGCGGCCGAAGGCGCTGCGCGTGGGCGCGACGCGCCCGAAGGCGCTGGATCGCAAGCGCGTGCAGCACACGCACCGGTCGGCGAATCGGCGCATGCATGCCGGGCGGGCGGGGCACGCGCCGGTCCCGCGGACCGACGCGTGCCGACGCCACCGATGACATCATCAAAGAAGACGTTTCGCCGAGCGGTCACCGGCCGGCGACCCGATCGGCGATCCAACCCGACCCGAACCGCAAAGACCTGGCACGCGGGCGGCACATGCCGGATGACGTCTGCGTGACGTCATCCTACACACACGTTCGGCACGTGCGTCGGTTCGCCCGAGTCGGCCCGACCGGCTCGACCGGTCCGACCAATCTGTCCGGTCTGACCGATCCGACGTCCAACGACAGTTGACCGTGACCACCGTTGACCGTTGACCACCGTTGACCGACGACCGTTGACCACCGTTGACCGACGACCGTTGACTTTGACCGTTGACCCCAAAAAAAAAAAAAAAAGGAATTTGTTTCTTTTTCAGTCATGCCTATGTGGATTATAAGTAATTCATTTTTAATTCTGCATTTGTTGCATGAATTTTGGAAAATTATGTATTTTTCCTTATATTTATTATGGATTATAGGTGATCCATTTTTAGTTCTGCATTTGTTGTAGGAACTATGATGCGTTATACAAGGATACCCGCAATCCCGAGAACGGACGAGGGAAATGCAAGACTTAAAAGGCTGATGTCGAATTAGCTAATTATCGGTGGCATGATGGTGATTTAGTATCACATATGGTCGGGTCAATCGATGATACAGAAATCATCTGGAATGGTTATCTTATGCCGGATTTTGAGAAGGTGCCGGCTTTGATGAACACTCTTCCACCGAATGGCAAGCAGTGTTGGATCGGCTATGGGAGGTCAACGTGATCCCGGGTTATAGGAGGCTGGTGGAAGCTTTTGTAAGAGAGCACTATAGGATTAAGTTGGCCAAAACTTCAACCCTTAAATTGAGCGCCACATGGCGTAGAGTAAATGCGCCTTGGTGGCGACATGAATGCTCTCCAAAAGTTTTTTCATGGTTGGCAAATGTGCCTTCAGTGTTCTTAGATGTTTTGACTGATAGATTAGAAGGGACATTCCCTATTTATTTCTTTGATTAATTATGTAATGTTTAGTACCCGATTATTGTTGATGTAGCAACCGATATGTTAGTTGTATCATGTGAAAGCATTGTTATTTTATTCGATGTTAAGATTTTATTTGCTTTTCGCTATTGCTGGTTACTTGTGGGTAATTAGTGTGGGTAGTAATAGAAGTTTTTGTAACTTCATAGAATTTATTTGCATAAGACACAATTATATTAATAATAATTTTGAGTTAGGATTTTTTTGAGGATGATTGGAAACATAGTGACATTTTGATTATGAAGCCTTACTTGAAATTATTCATTAATATGATGGGTCTATGCAAATAGGGATGCATAAATGATAGGCATTAATTATTCGTGCATGTATGTCTCGATGTGTTCAAAACGATGGTTCAAAGAACTAAGAATGTAATTGCGATATGAATGGTAACAATTGTGAAATATTGAATATGAAGATTCAATATATGCTGAAAAAGCAAGAAGCACTATAAGCTCTTGACCATGTTATGGAAGATCTTGAGGATGCTGTGCGCCACCTTGAGCTGGTAGAGGACCGCTTGACGGCATGTGAGCCGAAAATAGACATTTGCTATGCTGGTTCTAGCTTAGAAAGGGCTTTGTGCTCTAAGCGCAAGCGTATTGATTCGTTCAATATGTGGGAATGCAAAGGATCAAGTCCTTATTGTAAGAAATCAAGAGTTAACCAACACAAGAGAGGAAAACATCCTCAAGTGAAGAAAATGTCAAGAGTGAGGTGTTACAATTGTGACAAGAAGGGTCACTGTGCTCGCAACTGTCGTGAGCCAAAGAAAGTAAACACCCCTTGTACATTTGAGAACTTTGCTTATGTGTCAAGTTTTGCATTATAGGCTTAATCCAATCCTTTGTGGAATGTAGATTCAGAACGATGCAGACCATGTAGCAAAGGATAGAGGATCCTTCGTGGAATTCCGACGATACCAACCGGAACTAAGTGGATCTATATTGGAAATAACTCAGAGCTGAAGTTAAAGGGATTGGTACCGCCAATTGAACATGCATGGTGGACGCATCTTGATGTTCTATATGCTCGGAGATTCGTCGAAATTTAGTGTCCTGTCTTAGTGTTGGTTAAGCTTGGTTTTGGTATGAACTTCCATAATAAATGTGTAGATTTGTGTTTAGATACAAACTACTATGATTGTGGTCACTTACTAAATGGTTTTATTGTACTAAATATTGACTGTGATGATGTCAATATGTTATTCCCTTGTTTCACGTCTTCTACCTTATATGATAATGATGTGAATATGGTGGCATGCTAGACTTGGTCATATGGGCGAACAACATATGAATAGACTAGCTAAAGAGGGCTTGTTGGGCAATATTGAAAAGTCGATTTGTCCATATGTGAGCATTATCTAGTAGGGAAAATGACAAGGAAACCATTGGAAAAGGTAAAAGAGCTAAATTTCCTCTGCATTTAATCCATTTGGGCATCTGTGGTTCAATGAATGTGAGAGGAAGGCAAGGTGCTGTTTATTTCATCACTTTTTTTATAGATGATTATACTGAGTCGGATATGTCTATTTGATTTCTCATAAATCTGAAGCATAAGTTGTTTCGAAGGTTTATGAACCTGGCAGAAAATCAATTAGACAATAAAATAAAAGTATTTAGATCCGATCGAGGTTGAGAATATTTATCCGATAAGTTCAGAAAATTATGTGATGAAAAAGGAATAGAAAGATAGTTGTCTATTCCATATACTCCTCAACAAAATGATATTGCAGAGAGAATAAACAGAACCCTACTGGAATAGTTAGATCCAAGATGGTGCATGCTAACTTACCTATCACTTTTTGGAGTGATGTGTTGTTAACTGCTGCCAATATACTTAACCGGATGCCTTCCAAATCAGTTATTTCCACTTCATATGAGCTATGGACAGGTAGAACACCGGACTTAAGTTTTCTTAAGCCATGGGGTTATGCTGCCTATACTCATGAGTTCTCTCACAAATTTGGGAAATTGGGTCCCAAAGGAAATAAGAGTATTTTCATGAGATACTGCGAACACTCGAAAGAGTATGTGTTCATAGGTGAGCAGGAAAGTGGGAGTATAACTGAATTTGAATCACGGGATGTCACATCCTTAGTGGATGAATTTCCTAAGAAGGGCGAAATAAGGGAAGATTGTTCCCTATTTGAGACCTTGGATCAAGATAATGATATTAGTGGAGTTCATCCAAGTGGGAGTAATATGAGAAGTGATGAATTAAATTCAACTCATTCTCAATTGCAACCACATGATGAGATGACGTCATCATTATATAATCCAAGTGGGAGTATGATGGGGAATGATGTGCTAAGTGTACAATCTCCCATACGGTGAACAAGTCGCCAAAGTATTCCCGGTCGATGTTTTGACATTGAAAGGGAAACTTTTATTGTTGCCCCACAAGATGAGGATGAGCCAAGAAATATTAATGAGGCTCTGAAATGCCCTAGTAAGAAATAATGGATTTATGCAATGAAAGAGGAGATGGAGTCAATGAAATCAAACCAAGTTTGGGAACTAGTTGATCTTCCAAAAGGACACAAAGCTATTGGGAACAAGTGGGTTTTCAAAATAAAGCGAAAGGCTGATGGCTCGATAGAAAGGCATAAGGCTCGCCTTGTGGCAAAAGGGTATAATCAATAGGAAGGAATTGATTATAAAGATACGTTTTCTCCTGTAGTAAGATTTACTTCGATTCGCATTATTCTGGCAATAGTGGCTAATCTGGATCTAGAGTTACATCAGATGGATGTAAAGACTACTTTCCTCAATGGAGAATTAGAGGAAGAAATATATATGGAACAACCTGCTGGTTTCATAGTAAAAGGCCAAGAATAAAAGGTATATCGATTTTTTGAGGTCGATATATGGCCGTAAGCAGTCATCGAGACAATGGTATATACGTTTTCATAATACCATAGTGGCATATGATTTTATAATGATAGATGAGGATCATTGTATATATATCAAAAGATCCAAGGATCAATTTGTGATCATATCGTTATATGTTGATGATATACTAATTGCCAGAAGCAATATGGAGTTTGTTAATACTGTAAAGAGTTGGTTGTCTTCCAACTTTGAGATGAAGGATATGGGTAAGGCTGCATACACTCTTGGAGTTAAGATTTCAAGAGATCGTTTTGAAGAGATCGTTGTCTCTTTCGCAAGAATCATATATAAATAAGATTCTTGAACGATTTCGTATGCAAGATTGTAAACCCATAGACACTCCTATTGCAAAAAGGTGAAGGATTGAGCCATAGTCTGTGTCCAAGAACTCCACAAGAGAAGGAACAAATGAAACATGTTCCTTATGCTAGTGTTGTTGGAAGCTTGATGTGCGCTATGATGTGTACAAGACCTGGCGTATGTTTTACAGTTGGAATGGTGAGTAGACACCAATTCAATCCAGGTCCAGAACAATGGAAAGCCGTTAAGAGAATACTAAGGTATCTAAAGGGGATTGCTGATTATAAGCTGAGTTATTAAGAAAAGGATCTGTAACTCAAAGGCTATTCTGATACTGATTGGAGAGGAGATTTAAATGAAAAGAAATCTACCTCTGGGTTTGTTTTCTTACCGAATAATGGCACCATATGTTGGAGCAGTAAGAAACAAAAATGTATAGCCTTGTCCACGATAGAAGTTGAGTTTGTGGCATTATCAGCAGCAGTATAAGAAGGTGTTTGGCTTAAGAGATTTTTTGGATCATTTAGGTGTTATTGGAAGTGCTGCAGATACATTGTTGGTTAACTGTCGTAACCAAGCAGCAAAAGTGTACACCAAAGATCCAAAATATCATGGTAAGACCAAACATATAGATACCAAGTATAATTTTGTAAAGGATATTGTTGCCATACTACGCATAGAATGGTAACAGATCCTATGACAAAGCCAATACCTAGAGATGTGTTTTGTGGTCATATGAAATCTCTAGGATTGCGTAGAGACTGATGTACTGAATATTGTAATTTCCCTAAATGTTCACAATTTGATGAATTTGTGTTTTCATCATTAATGCCTATGAATCTTTGTTTGATCTTTATGCATCTTAATGTTTAGTGCATTACTTTAAGTTGAGAAGTATGTCGGACATATATAAGATTAGCCCACTCACACGGGTAATCGCCTCTATTTACTGTGTGATAAATAGAGATGAGACTGTTTTAAAGCTTATTATCTAGGTGATAATCGAGAGCTCAAGCTTAAAACACGTATGTCGCCTTAACTAAGTGTTAAGATGAGGATATAATACTTACTATATCCGAAAGTAAAATACCCCACATATTTTATTTTATATTTCTAAGATGCCAGATGTGAGTTCTTATGAATTTTGTGAATGAGTAGATACGTGAACTCAAGTTAGACATTAGGTATGTCTGAACTATCATCTGTACGGTATTGAAAGGTGTAGACATACGCTCCATGGGAAATGAGTTAATACCGTAATACGTATTTCATACTACGTATGCATGAGACGACCAATAAGAGTGGCAAAAGTTTGATCTCAACTTTTATGTCGTGTGAGACTCTTGAGGAAAAGAGTTCCTCATTTTTAGTCCCCTCATGACTCTTACTTATTCTCAAGATTTCTATTTAGTGTTTGTTATCTTAGGATGTTGCCAATGGTCATGAGTTTGATTCAATCTAATTGGGCATTTCTAGAAAAGCAAGTTGAACTGAAATTGAGAGTTTGAAGGAAAGAGGAAGATTGATTTTGGAGAATCACATTATAGTTTTGTATTCACCGGTTAACCAATTATGACTGTCTTTGTGATAATTATAATTGTGAATACAATATATATATATATATCATTGTTTAAAAGACATCAAGAGAGATATAAATGTGATCGATCGATCTAGGGTACTACATAATAAATCTACTCAGGATGTGATGCCCATTATGAGCTGCTATATATTCCTAACAGATGTATAGAAACGAGCTCTCAAAGTATGCCGGTCGCACGGATTATTCACCGATATGAATATTGAAGAGAGGAAAAGAGGATTCTGTTCGGCCCACTATGTTAAGTGAGAGTCTATAATGGATTTTTCTCTGATGGGGTTGAGTAGGGCCTGTCCGCCCATGTTGGTTTTGGACCACCATGTGCGAGTGGGAGATGATGGATTTTTTCTTTATTGATGGGCCTGAGTTGGCCCGTCCACTCAAGTTGGGCCCAAAAAGGCCCGGCCCACGGGAATAGGGCCCGTGGATGGGGGAAGGTATAAAAGGGAGGAGAGAGAGAGAGAAGACACCATTTGGCACAATTCCAACGTACATTCTCTCCCACTCTCCCTCCAAAAAGAAGAAAAACGCTTACGGCGATACCGTCTTCCTTTCAAGGCAAATTGACATCATCGGATCAGAATTTCTTCCTCGATCTTCGGCATTGGTGTTTAATCTGTGGCTAACAAGGTACGCTCGAATCCGTGGTGTGCTTTAGGATCGGTGATACGTGATTTTTCCGGGCTTCGCTTCCGCATTGATTTAGGGGTTCGACTTAGTGTCGAATCCGATTTTTCGGGGATCCGTTATTCCCTACAATAGTTATATAGGATTAGCTAGAAAAATCAAATTTGAAATCCTTCGAAGTCAATTCCATCATTCTCTTCTAAATTTTTGTTTTCTACATGCCTGGTGTTTTCTCTTTTAAAGAATTTTATAGGATTGGGAGCGTAAGGCTTGCACGACAAATCAAATGGCTACGTTGCAGATAGAAAGCAAAAAGTATTACATACTCATTTCGAGTATCGTGGACAGTTTGCTCCCTTTATGTACAGGAAATACTCTTTGACTACATTCGTAGCCAAGATAAAAGGTGGTTCCTATCCTATGTTTGGTTCATATGAAAGATAGGATAAGGTTGGATATGACTTGGATACAATTATCTCATCTGGGGTAGAATAAATATGAATGTGACTTCTTATATTCATGTTATAAAAGTTGTTTTTCATAAATAACAAAATTCTTAAATTAATAATCATAGATTGATTGTGGGAATGTTGTAATGAACTTATGTGCTGTTTAAGTTTTAATAGATTGATTGCTAGAGGTGGGTTATATTGTACATTTATGATTTCTTTAGTAATGAATCATGAGATATTTTTACTATGTATGTTTATGTATATGATATAAAAATATCCCGCTATTGTTGATACTTAAATTTTGGCGATCCGTTTAATCGTTATTAATTACATAAAAAATTAAGGATTAATTTTTAATCCCTAGCAAAATAATTGCACAGCATATAGACATTAGGAGCATTTGCATTATTATTATTAAAAAAAATTAAAAATTAATTGAAAAAAATCAAAAGAGAAAAGAAAATGGGAAAAGCGACCTCTTTCTTTTTCCTTTCCTTTTTATTTCCCTTCGCCTGGGCCAACCCATTTTTCCTTTTCTTTTCGCCGAAGACTGGCCCAGCGTTCTCTTCCTCTCCCTCTCTTTCCCTAGGAACCACGGACACGTTGTCCATGCTTCCGTGTTGTGTCCGACACGTGTCGGAGCGTGTCAAACACGATCGGACACGGTCGGACACGCAGTCAACGCGTGTCGGATTTTTCGACACGCGGTCAACTTTTCTCGATACGCGTGTCGACGCGTGTCCGGAAGACTGATGGAGGGTGGAGGCGAGGGAAGGCGAGGGAGCAGAGGCTGCGAGCGCCGGCGAGATGAAGCCACGAGCGGACTACCGCAACGGCGAGAGACAGCTAGAGAAAGAGCCGAACAGAGAGAAAGAAGGGAGAAGGCAAACTCCCGCCGGCGAGACGAAACCACGAACGGACCACCGCGACGGCGAGAGACGGCCAGAGAGAGCAGCAAGGGCCGCCACTGTTGCGATGGATCGGCGATGAGAGGAAGAGGAGAGGAGGGAAGGGGGTCGTGCGGCGAGCGGCAAGGAGAAAAAGGAAAAGGAGGGCTCGCGGCTCGCTAGGGTTTTTCATAAAGAAACCCAAAAAAAATAAGAAAGGCGTGAGGGGGAGGGGAAGTGACAGCTTACCTGTCACTGTCAAGTGGTGGCGGAGGGAAAAAAGTAAAATAAACTTGGGATGGAGGGAAAAGGACGAACGGAAGGAGGGATGGATTTTGGGGATTGTTTTTGAATTGGAAAATTAAATAAATGAAATTAAAAAATAATTTCAAAAAATGAAAGTATTGAATTTTGTCTCTATTTTTTCCCTCATGCTCTCGGCAGAAAGAAAAAAGGAGCAAGGTACAGAGACGGGGAAGCAGAGCAGAGCAGGACGTCGCGGCGTGATCCTCGGGTCGGGCTCAGTCCGGCCACGGCAGGCTGGCGGTGGCAGAGGCCATGCGCGCCTGCCGCTGGCCATTAAAAGCGAGAGAGGGAGAGTCGGCCAGAGGGGAGTTCGTTCGGAGAGAGAGGAGAGAGGGAAATCGAGAGAGAGAGAGCGATTCCGATAGAGAGAGGAAGTCTTCGGCAGATCTCGGCTCGGAGACGTTGCGAGGCGGCCAGCCATAGCTCGATTCGTCTCGAGCTCGCCCTTTAGCCGCCGTCTCCGAGCCGGGTAGCGACTCTTGCGATAAAACGCTCATCCCATTGAACCCCCTGCTTCGCCATGTTCCGAGTAAGACGTGGAGACTCGCTGTCTTCGGTTCATGCTTGTGTCAGGTCTGAATAAGTTGGTTGCGTTGATTCCGAACATTGCTTGCCGATTTCCTTCGAATCTGGACGCGAGTTCGAGTCCCGTGTGGGTCAATACCTTCTTCTCAATCCATGCTAACTACGTGTTCGATCAAATGCATAAGCCAGATCCATGATTATCATCTCTCATTATCCATTGTTAGAAAAAGCGAACGTATCACATTTTAGACATTCTTTGTTCTGAACACTGGCCAGTTGGCGCATTTGCTTCCTTCCACTCGTCATCGACTTGATTTTTACCATATCCGAGCATTTTACAAACATCCGTTTTTGCCATTGTGGGCCTTCTATGTGGCTCAATGGAAATGGATGATGATTCTCGATGAGAAATACGGTCTTTAAATCACTGATACGAATGAAAATTTTAGGTAAAAACTCAAACTAGCCACATCTCAACTTTCTCAATTCACATCCTGTGCGTATTTGTTCTGCATAGTTTTTGTTTGAAAAAAAAAAAAAAATGTTCGATGGCTTGTAGCGTTGCTCGGAAGAGATGGTTAATGGCATTGTATATGTATGGTGGTGCGTGGTGGCCGGACATAGCTTGTGGTTGTGCCCGTGTTACTTTTAACTTGAAGCTTGACTTGTGTTCGTGTGTAAGTTCCTGGAGGTTCTCGGTCTGCTGGGGAAGGAGGCTGTGGGCGTTCCTGGGGGTTGAGAGACAATGTTGACATGGCTAGAATGGTGCGTTATGGGCTTAGTATGGGCCGGGTTTTTTCAGCAAAGAGGGCTTGATGCAAAAGGCCCTAATTGAGTCCATGGGGCCAGCTTCATAAGACCAGTTGCAGCCCGCGCCCCTAATTCCAGAATTAAAACCTTTTTTTTTTTAAATAGTTTTTGTAAAAAAAATTAAAAATTCCAAAATATCAAAAAATTAAGAAAAATCAGAAAATGCTTGGAAATAGGTCTTCATTGAATTTTTAAGTTTTAGCATTAGATGTGACTTGGTTTCACTTGATTAGTATACATGTAACTTAGTCTTAGTGGAGTATCCTTTTGAGAGAAATTGAATATGACTTGGTTTTAACTCACGGGAGGATCATGACTTGGGATCATGTATTAGATTTTTTTTTTCCACGTTTGCTTTAAAGTCATTTCAATACTTGGGTGCTTACTTACCACTCCGTTTTTCAATAAGTTGGTTGTTTATTGCTTTCCTAGAATAGGTTAAAATTAGTTTAGGCTTTGATCAAACAAACCATACAAAAACATTTACATGATCATTTAGTAACTTTGATGCCTTTGGGATTATAATTGACAATCAAGACTGTGTGACCACTTAAGTAGTGACCTTCCAAGTTAGAGGAATTAAAAGGGCCCTGATAGAAATTAGCATAATTAAGTGCCCGACCCTAAAATCTTTGGTTTTGTAGGAATCGTAGCGATACTCTTGCTTCTTGATTGATTTCTAATTGACCCCAATAGTCTAGTAGTGACTCTTAGAAATACTTAAGTTGTTAAGAACTTAAAAAATGAAATTTAACATTGCAAGAGATATGAGTTTGGGAGACCTTGCATCTAATCAAGAGCCGTTAGCCTAAATTAGGCAATACCTCTAAACTTATATAGTTCTTTTTCCCTCCAAATGGAAAAGTTAGGTCATGACATTTATATTATTGCGATTCACCAATTAGTGGATGGAATATAGCAAAATTTTAAATTTCATATTTAGTCCTATCATGGCGAGGTAAGTTCTGAATGATGCATGTTAGGACATCATCTAAGTGAATTCTTGTCCTAATTGGGGTTTAGGGTGTAAACTCGCTGAGATTTTTATCTTACGCCATCGTGGTTTAAATTTTTGAGGTCCTTAGATGGAGAATTCAGGGCCCGAGGTTGAAGGGTCGGGAGCATAGGTGATTTAATAGTCCTTTTTGGACCATACTTATGTATATAGACCTATAGGTTTGACTTACTATGTATGTAAAGTGTGTTTTGTGCAAAGGTGTTGGAATATGATTTTACTATCCCAGTGTTTGATGGTTGTCAAGATATATGTTTAAATTCGCTTCCGCATGTGCATAAAACGAATGGGTCCGTGACGTGTCTTGGGAACATCGCATTTTTAGTTGACCATCGAGGGATGTGTGCGTGCCCGAGGATTCGGGGTGTGACACGAGAATTGCCGGATCCTAGAAAAAGGGAATTAGGAACTGGAACCAATCCCTTTAGAACCAAGAATTGAACCGGAACTGAACCAAACTCCGAGAGAGAGAGTAATACATAAATTATCTGTGCATAAGAGAAATGAAAACAAAGAAGTAATAACACATCGCAAAATTAAAAAAGTCTGATTCCTTGGCTTCGGTTCATTGCACAGCATAATCATCACCGTCAATATATAAATTATATGTGCATAAGAGAAATGAAAACAAAGAAGTAATAATACATCGCATACATCGCAAAATTAAAAAAGTCTGATTCCTTGGCTTTGGTTCATCGCACAACATAATCATCACTGTCAATATATAAATTATCTATGTAGAACAGAAATGAAAACAAAGAAGTAATAATACATCGCAAAATTAAAAAAGTCTGATTCCTTGGCTTCGATTCATCGCACGGCATAATCATCACCATCAATATATAAATTATCTATGCAGAACAAAAATGAAAACAAAGAAGTAATAATACATCACAAAATTAAAAAAATTTGATTCCTTGGCTTCGGTTCATCACACGGCATAATCATCACCATCACTATATAAATTATCTGTGCAGAAGAGAAATGAAAACAAAGAAGTAATAATACATCGCAAATTTAAAAAAGTCTGAATCCTTGGCTTCGGTTCATCGCACGGCATAATCATCACCGTCAATATATAAATTATCTGTGCAAAAGAGAAATGAAAACAAAGAAGTAATAATACATCGCAAAATTAAAAAAGGTCCGATTCCTTGGCTTCGGTTCATCGCACGGCATAATCATCACTGTCAATATATAAATTATCTGTGCAGAAGATAAATGAAAACAAAGAAGTAATAATATATCGCAAAATTAAAAAAGTCCGATTCCTTGGCTTCGGTTCATCGCACGGCATAATCATCACCATCAATATATAAATTATCTATGCAGAACAAAAATGAAAACAAAGAAGTAATAATACATCACAAAATTAAAAAAAGTATGGTTCCTTGGCTTCGGTTCATCACACGGCATAATCATCACCATCACTATATAAATTATCTGTGCAGAAGAGAAATGAAAACAAAGAAGTAATAATACATTGCAAATTTAAAAAAGTCTGAATCCTTGGCTTCGGTTCATCGCACGGCATAATCATCACCGTCAATATATAAATTATCTGTGCAAAAGAGAAATGAAAACAAAGAAGTAATAATACATCGCAAAATTAAAAAAAGTCTGATTCCTTGGCTTCGGTTCATCGCATGGCATAATCATCACCGTCAATATATAAATTATCTGTGCAGAAGATAAATGAAAACAAAGAAGTAATAATATATCGCAAAATTAAAAAAGTCCGATTCCTTGGCTTCGGTTCATCGCACGACATAATCATCACTGTCAATATATAAATTATCTATGCAGAACAGAAATGAAAACAAAGAAGTAATAATACATCTCAAAATTAAAAAAAGTATGGTTCCTTGGCTTCGGTTCATCGCACGGCATAATCATCACGGTCAATATATAAATTATCTATGCATAAGAGAAATGAAAACAAAGAAGTAATAATACATCGCAAAATTAAAAAAATGTGATTCCCTGGCTTCGGTTCATCGCACGGCATAACCATCACCGTCAATATATAAATTATCTATGCATAAGAGAAATGAAAACAAAGAAGTAATAATACATCGCAAAATTAAAAAAAGTCTAATTCCTTGGCTTCGGTTCATCGCACGGCATAATCATCACCGTCAATATATAAATTATTTGTGCATAACAGAAATGAAAACAAAGAAGTAATAATACATCACAAAATTAAAAAAATCTCATCCCTTGGCTTCGGTTCATCGCACAGCATAATCATCACCGTCAATATATAAATTATCTGTGTAGAACAGAAATGAAAACAAAGAAAGAACATAAATGAAAACAAAGAAGTAATAATACATCGCAAAATTAAAAAAGTCTAATTCCTTGGCTTCGGTTCATCGCACAGCATAATCATCACCGTCAATGTATAAATTATCTGTGCAGAAGAGAAATGAAAACAAAGAAGTAATAATACATCGCAAAATTAAAAAAGCCTGATTCCTTGGCTTCGGTTCATCGCACGGCATAATCATCATTGTCAATATATAAATTATCTATGCAGAATAGAAATGAAAACAAAGAAGTAATAATACATCGCAAAATTAAAAAAAGTCTGATTCCTTGGCTTCGATTCATCGCACGGCATAATCATCACCGACAATGTATAAATTATCTGTGCAGAACAGAAATGAAAACAAAGAAGAAATAATACATCGCAAAATTAAAAAAGTCTTATTCCTTTGCTTCGGTTCATCGCATGGCATAATCATCACCATCAATATATAAATTATCTATGCAGAATAGAAATGAAAACAAAGAAGTAATAATACATCCCAAAATTAAAAATGTCTTATTCCTTGGCTTCGGTTCATCGCACGGCATAATCATCACCGTCAATGTATAAATTATCCGTGCAGAAGAAAGATGAAAACAAAGAAGTAATAATACATTGCAAAATTAAAAAAGTCTGATTCATTGGCTTCGGTTCATCGCACAGCATAATCATCATTGTCAATATATAAATTATTTATGTAGAACAGAAATGAAAACAAAGAAGTAATAATACATCACCAAATTAAAAAGTCTGATTCCTTGGCTTCAGTTCATCGCCCGGCATAATCATCACCGTCAATATATAAATTATCTGTGCATAAGAGAAATGAAACAAAAGAAGTAATAATACATCGCAAAATTAAAAAAGTCTGATTCCTTGGCTTCGGTTCATTGCATGGCATAATCATCACCATCCTTTGGACCCGTTGCAGAGTGAAGAGGGTAGAGAGAGAGAATTCAAATGGGGCCTGCAACTGCATGCGCGTTTGAACAAGCCGGCCATGTCATATATAATATATATTGTAAATATCTAGCCATAGCTTACGCACGGGGGCCAGCAACCGTATGCAAGTTTGCTAACTACGTTTTCTCACCTCTTTGGTGCCTTTTTTTTTTTTTTTTTTTTTCAAATTTCTCATCGACCAATACCATTTGTTTTTATGGTCTTCTTTCTTCTTTTAGAAATTACGACTTTCTACTTCAACCATTTCTCATCCACCCATAGCATTTGATTAGTTTTCCTATATCTACTCCATTATTTCCTCACACCGTGCCTCTTTCTTTGTTAAGAACATTGACAGAGAGAGAGAGATCGGCTTAAGCTGAGCAAACTTACTACTATGGCGAGCTCAGATGAAGGAAGGTTGTTGGGAAGCGAGTATCAAGTTTTCTGAGCTTTAGAGGACCGGACACTCGCATTGGATTCACCAACTACCTCTATCATAGCTTGATCGATGCTGGAATCTGCGTCTTCCTAGACAATGAAGAGCTCCGTGTTGGTGAAAGGATTGATGGATCGCTTCGGCGAGCAATCGATAACACCAAGATTTACATACTCATATTCTCTCAGAATTACGCTTCGAGCCAATGGTGTCTCCGTGAGCTCGTGCAAATCATGTCAAACACCACCAGCTTGGGAGGTAATAAAGAGATCCTACCTATTTTCCTCGATGTGGAGCCTAACGATGTTAAGCTGAAAACTCCGTTGTATAATGATTCCATACTCAATTTGGAGCGTGAGAAGAAGTTGAGCAAAGAGGAAGTAAATGAGTGGAGACAAGCTTTGAGGGATGTTGATACGATAAAGGGGTGGGAAGCGAAGAAGTATACGGGGTAAGCTAACTGCTTTCAAGATGCTTATTTCCCCAACTTTCGTTAACACTCGAATCATAGAGTATAAATTTCGGCATTATTGAGGTGGGACTTTCATAATAGTAATACTAAACGAGGAACCTATGCTACAATTGTCAAAAAAAAAAAAAAATGTGAAATTGATTAACAAGGTCATCTCATCAAATGGGCGAATAATCATACTAATAGTTACATAGCTATATTAGTATTTGATTATGGGCAGTGGCAGAAAAAAAAGAATGGGCTACTGAAATGTCATGCTCATTCTATCTAATCATTTAATCTTGCAATACAGAAAACATTTCTCCTCTTGAATACACGGTGTTTAATTTCTATAGTCGTTGCTTGAACATCAATTACAAAATGTCAATTTTGAATTCATAAGTATACCTATTTTGCATGAAGTTATTAAAATAGTCCCAAGATTGTTAAAATCTCGTGTTTAAATCAAATCAAATTTCAGGTTTTGACATGGCGCACGCGTTGCCAAGTGCATAAGCTATGTGTTTTGAAGTAATGTTAATGTCCAATATGGACTCTTAGAAGATCATTTCGAGATCTTTAAGGTCCCATTATCTATCCGAATGTTGTGTTTTTTATTCGGTGCTTGAATAAGATTACTTCTAGCTAGGTAAACGTAATTTCGCATTTTCTCCCAGTAAAAATGGTTTTCCATTGTGGCAGCCATGGCGAGCTCATCAAATTGGTAGTTGAGGAGGTCGTGAAAAAGCTGAAGACAAAACATAGATCAGTGACTGAACATTTAGTTGGAGTTGAAGATCAAGTAGCAGCACTAAGTAAATTGTTAGACATTGACTCTAGCGGTGTGCGACTGATTAAAATTTATGGTATGGGCGGTATCGGTAAAACGACAATCGCCAAGATTGTCTTCAACCAACTCTCTTCTCATTTTGGAAAGTGTTGTTGTTTCCTTGAAGATGTCCGAGAGAAGTCATCAAGAACTAATGGCTTAGTTGAGTTGCAAAAAAAGTTACTTTCTGAAATCGGTCATCGTGCAGGAATAATGGCTATTGATGAAATTGCTTATGGAATGGAGAGGGCTGGAGACATACTTTGCAATAAGAAAGTCCTCATTGTACTTGATGATGTTGATAATAGAGAACAAGTAGAGAAATTAGTTGGAGAGAGAAATTTGTATCCAGGATCTAGAATATTGATTACAACTAGAAATAAGGATATTAACACCCCAAAGTATCAAATTTTAGATTATGAAATGGAGGTGATGAACACCGATAGAGCGCTTGAGCTTTTCAGTAGGCATGCATTTGGTAGTGTCTCTCCTCCAAATGATTATAATGATCTTTCAAGGGAAATTGTATTAGCTACCGGGAGACTTCCTTTGACTCTTGAAGTAACTGGCTCATTCCTTTGCCGCAAAAAGATGATAAAACAATGGAAAGAGACATTGGACCGATTGAGAAAAGGACATTTCGAGAATGTCTATGAAAAGTTAAAGATTAGTTATGATGCCTTAAGTTTTGAGCAAAAACAAATTTTCCTTGATATCGCATGCTTTTTCATCGGTGAGGATAAGACAGATGCAATTTACATGTGGGAAGATTGTGACTTTTTCCCACACTCAGGAGTTGAGAAACTCATTAGCTTGTCTTTGGTAAAGATTTTGGAGAACAATGTGTTTTGGATGCACGATCAACTCAGAGATCTTGGTAGGACTATTGTTCGCATGGAAAATCCAATGAATCCTGAAGAGCGTAGTCGAATATGGACTGATAAGGAGGCCCTTGATGCAATACAGACAAAAGAGGTAAAGCAATTCTAGAGGAACTGATAGTTTCTAGCAATAATACCTTTGCACTGACTTAGGATGCTCTATCTTCTTCTTGTTTCTTTCTTTTTCTTTTATAATACTTTTCCTTTATGAAATAGAATATGAATAACACTCATTTCCCGTTCTTGTATGCAGATAAAAAAGAATGTTCGAGCACTATATCTTGATATACTTGCACAAGATTCCCCTAATGTCGTTGTTCAAAGTGAAGAGATTGGTAGATTTGAACATCTAAGGTTCCTCAAGTTAAGTGGAGGAATCTTTGTTGGCAACTTTGAGAATCATCTTACTAAATTGAGATGGTTGTCTTGGAATTTTCCTCTGGGAAAAAATGAATGGACTAATTTGTACCTAAAGAACATGGTCGTTCTTGAACTTTCAAGCAATCTTTACTTAGATGACTCAAGATTACAGGACTTAATCCAGGTATGTATTCTAGTCTATTTATTTGAAAGTAATATCTGATTGTTCATACATTGAATGTTGCATCAATTTTGACAGATGGCAAGAAAATTGAAAGTTCTTTCTCTTGAAAGTTGTGCTAAAATAAACGGAACACTAGACTTCTCTGGATGCCCTGAGTTAGAGAGGCTTGTTTTCAGCAGTTGTTCCAATTTGCGGAAAATTGATGGCTCTATTGGAAAGTTGAAGTGTCTAATTGACCTAAGGATTATGCTTTGCGAAAGTATTGAATATTTGCCTGAAGAAATTGGTGACCTAGTGAATTTGAAGCATTTCACTATAAAGTATTGCGCAGTGCGTAATTTACCACATTCCATATGGAAGTTGAGCTCATTATGTGAGGTGTATTTTATGAAACCCAAGGAGGCATCGGGTGCACCATGGGAGTTACCTAGAGATATTGGAATACTTCATAATTTGGAAGTGCTTGAAGTGGATGATCCTTATTTAAAAGGTCAAATTCCTTCGGGAATCGGAAGATTGTCCACTCTAAGAATCCTAAATCTATCGGGTACTAATGTTAGTGAAGTTCCAAAGACCATTAGCATGCTTCCTTGCCTACAAAGATTGAAGTTGAGGCAATGTGATAAGATTCAAGAGTTGCCTGTGCTCCCAATAAGTTTAACTCATCTAGAAGTGTCATCTACATCATTGTGGGTAGTCCCCGATCTCTCGAACTCGACTAATTTGATTGATTTGGAACTACATGGAGCAAGAGAAGAAGGCGAACTTTGTATCGGTGAATTGTGGTGGATTGGGAAGTTATCCAAACTAAAAAGACTGAGCTTAAGACTTAACAATGTCCATGCACCTGCAGAGCTAGCTTCCCTACCTCAACTTAACGTACTTTATATGTCTAGATTGGACTTGCAAACCTGTCCACAACTTCCCTTGTTTTTGGAAAGGCTGTACCTTGTTACTTCCAATTCAACTTTGTCAAACTTGAGAAATTTGTCTTGTTTCTACCTTTGCGATTCACCAATTCAAGAAGTTCAAATTGATGGGTTTCAACTGCCATCTCTAAGGGAGTTGCATGTGGACCAGTGTGAAGCCCTTGAGAGCATCGGGCTATCAAGCATGAGAAAGTTAAAAGTTGTCAAGGTGGATCGTTGCGGAAAGCTAATTGAGATCCAATTTTCTTGGGCGTCTGAATCGCTTGAACAATTGATAATTAATTGTTGTAGGTCCTTCAAAAGGCTAGTTTGTATGGGGGAAGCGGGGCATGATAACAATGAGACCACTAATGAGATGATTAGTTGTGAAGGGAGACTAATCCTTTCAACGAAAGCCTTAAAGAAGTTGCAACGTTTCGACCTTTTAGGTAGCAATGGGATATTCGAGATTCAAGTTGTTGGTAGCTCGGCATCGTGGGAAGATTTCAGTGTTTTCAGGTGTCCTTCGCTGCGAAGTGTTCGTGGTTTACCAAACTTAAAGAAGTCTTTATTATTCTCCAGGTGCAGTGGCCTACAGGTTGTCGAGGGCCTCGACCAGCTAGAGCGTTTGGAGCGGTTAAAGGTTTGGAATTGCGAATATTTGGAAAGGTTGATTGACCTGTCAACCACCAAATTGCCAGATGATTGCGACATAAACATCGACCACTTGAAAAATTACGTGGGTTTGAGAAAGGATTTGTGGGCCCCCTCCAGTCTTACAAGCGTGATAAGGTGAATCTAGACCATTCTCTCTCTCTTTTCTCTTTGGCATTGACGCGGACATGCCCAAACATGAATTCAGCCTTTCAAGCAGATTTATAATAATTATGCGAAATCGAAAAACAAATTAAATTAAATCTGGTCTCATTTGTTTTAAACCCATTCAACACAGGTTTGTTTTGTTCTGCCCTCGTGTCTTTTCTTCTTCTTCTTCTTTTCTTGTTTTCCATTTTCCGTTTTCTCTCCTATTTTGTATATTAGAAATTTCTATATTTGCACAAATCTATGGGACAAGGTCAGTTTTTATCACAAATGATTGAAAAAATTTCAATGTCTAGAAAAAAAAAAATAGAATAGCTCGGAGTTTCTTATTAAATGCTCTTTTCATTATATATAGAGTGGACTATTTAGTTTAGCGCAGGTTTTACATAATATACTCCACTTTATTGTCCATTTCTTACTTAATACTATTCATTATGGAAATGAGTTTGGCGATTTGCGATTTCTACAGGAAAGATAGAACATTAAAAGAATCGGATACTCAGTGCACAACTCAAAACAATTTAGCTAACAGAGGCGTTACAAGAACATAGTTTATGTGGTCCACCTATCCACTAATCAAGTGACTTATGTCCCTGACTGAAATGAGTGTTTCTTGAATTTGCATGTGGTTAGGGTTGGCCAAGTAGGAGGTGTGTTCCAAAAGCACCTCAAATACTTATTTATGCTTTTACAGTTTGATTAAAAGCCACTTCAAAACAGGAACGGAAACAGGAACAGGAAAGGAAACAGGAACAGGAAAGCTGCTTCAGCAGTTTGCTGCATTGCGTCCTGCCTGAGCTTTTTACCCTCCCCTGTTTTTAAAAGCCACTGTGAAAAAGGAATTAAACCGGAACTGAAGCAGAGGAGTAGGCTGGGGAGAGTGTCTTTCCAATGCCGGAGCTTCAGCGGATTGTGATGTTGATTGCGGGTAGAGATGGGAAACTGGCCGATTATTTGACAGCGGAACTGGAGAGGCCCGTCTCAAAGAAGTCAGAGGACGTTCGCCATCGAGTCAGAACGAAGTTGGCCGAAAGCAGAGCTAGAGTGTACAGAAACACTCGAAAATGCAATGGAGGGCGTACATGTCTATTTGAGTGATCAATGCCGGTGGCGTCTAGCAAAGCAAACCTAGAAGATGTCACCTTTGGCCGGGAATAAAGGCCCTCTTGTCCGTGCTGTATATGTGGCCTTTCTTTTTTGCCTAGAAGGCATTCGTTTCTTTTAATTCGTATTTCCTTTTAAGCTCGGGCTTTGGCCTTCAACCAATATGCACTTAATATAATGTGGTCTTTCTTCAATTTTCAGACGATGGCTTCATGGATGATTCAAAATTACAGAGCTTAACCAAGGCGTGTCATACTTTTCTCTATTCTATTTAACTAATATGTGATCATTCATCGTGGTGTTCATTTTTTACAAATGGCAATGAAAGTGAAAGTTCTCTTTGTTTTACAATGTTCTCACGTAATCAAACTTGCGACTCCTTCGGATGCTCAACTTTAGAGAGGCTTACTTTCCAACATTGTCCCATTTTGAGGAGAATTGACAGCTTGCTGGGAATTAAAGTATTTGATCAACTTGACTATCAATGGTTGCTATCATCTTGAAGATTTGCCCAAAGAAATCGGAAGCCTCGTGAATCTTCAATGCTTGACTTTAGGGTGTGTTTTTGAGTAAAGAAACTACAAGATTCCATATGGAAGTTGAAATCGTTATGTAAGTTGTAGTTTTCATCTGAGTATTTCGAATCAAATTCATCTCCAAACAATGCATGACAGTTGCCTAGTGCAATGGAAATGCTGAAGTCATGATTGGAAATTTGAAGGGTCAACTTCTCCAGAATGGAAAGTTTGCCCCTTTTTAAGAATCCTATGCTTGTCGTGCCCTTGCATCAGTGAAGTTCCAGCGACAGACAGTATGCTTCCTTACCTGCAGAAACTTGAGTTAAAAGAATGCGATAAGATTCAAGAACTGCCAATGCTTCCTCCAAGTTTAAACAATCCACAAGTGTTATCTATGTCGTTGCAAGTAGTACGAGTTCTCTCGAATTTGACTAACTTGGTTCAGTTGGACCTATCTAATGGCTCTGGTTGGAGAGAAGGAAGCAATATTCACCAGTTAGTATGGTGGATTGAGAGGTTATTCAGACTGAATAAGCTGAGCTTGAATCTTCTCGATGTCCCTACTCCTACTGAGTAGGTTCCTTTTCTCAGTTAAAGAAACTTCATTTGTCAAGGTTGGACCTGCGAAAACTTGCACCACTTCCTCAATCTCTGTTAAAATGGGGCCGTGATAATTTCTATTCAACTGTGTCACTCAAACAAATTAGAAAATTTGTGAAGTATAGAGCTCTCACGATCTTGAGTGCAAGAAATTCAACTCAACAGCGTTCAACTTCAAAATTTAACAGACTTGGTTTTGAAAAGCTGTCAACCCCTTGAGATATTCATGCTATCAAAAATGAGGAAGCTCAAAATTGGTCCGAGTATGATATTGCTCGAAGCTAGTTGATATCCAACTTGCAAGGCTGTGCGAATCATTGGAAGCATTTTCTATCAATCTGTTGTGAATCCTTGGGAAAGGTTAGCTTATACAGGTGTAGAGTCTGCCAATGAGTCGATTATTTGTGGAGGGAGACTAATTTCTCTATTATGAGTATTAAATAAGTTTAAAAAGTTTCTGCTTAAGGGTTGCCCGAAGATACTCCAAATTCAACTCCTAGGTACATCAGAATCAGGGAAGCGTCTGACACCTTGGATTATTGTTCTCTGGGAAGTGTTCATGGCTTATCAAACTTAAAAAAGCTCAGTATTTATACATCCCTAACTGTGATGGGCCACAGGTTGTCGAGGACCTTGACAAGTTAGAGTTTTTGAATCAATTAACCATTCGTCGATGCGGATCAATAGAAAGGTAGATGATGTATCACTAACAGAATTCCCAGAGGATTGCAACGTAGATATCTTCGACCATAGGAAATTAGCTGAGGCTAAGAAACAATCTGATGGCTCCATCCAGTCTTGCAAGCACTATAAGGTGAGTTTGAACCTTCTCCTTTCTTTCTTTTTCTTTTCTCACCTTTTTTCATGATTGATAGCAACAATTGCTTAATTGTACCCCTGTTTGCTTACTCCCATGTCTATATCACTTACACATAGTAAACATTTGATGTGTTAATATAATCTGATATTGCTTGTCTATGATACATGTAGGGTCTCTCCATCTAATAACTTATTCTAATATAATGAACTGGAAAGAGATTTGGCATCTTATGGAATCTAAATGAAATGATTCAGAAGGCCATCGAACAAAAGTGAACTTTTGAATACGGATGGATAAGTAGTTCGGAACCCCAGTCTAGTGTGAGGTGGGGGCATCTTGCGTGATCTCTTCGGCTGTTGGGTTTCGGGCTTTTACTGGTTTTGGGGAACTATGGCGACCCCGATTGCGGAATTGTAGGCTCTTAAGGAGGGTCTTAGACTTGCTCTGCAATGTCATATAGTCACAATGAACTTGATGCAAAAATCCTTCATGACAGATTTCTTAATAAAACAACTTGTAAAATGAGAAAACGAAACTGCTCTTTCTGGAATGAAGGACCATCCTCAGGAGCTTTACCCAATACCAGACGGAGCACAGATTTTGAGAGGCAAATCGCTGCGCTGATTTCATGGCAAAGAAGGGCTGCTTGCAATAGGATAACCTCAAGATCTTAGAGGAACCTCCATTAGACATTTTGAAGCTACTGGAGTTTGACTGTAGGTGCTGCTGTGTCCACGGAGCCGTTACAAATTGCGTAGTACCTTAGTTTCTGCATTTTACGACCACTGGGTCCTCAACCGCTGGTGGAGATTGAAGAAAAGAAGAAGAGAATGATAAAGATCATCTTGTTTTGCTTGAAACAGAGATGGGAATGACAGAGCAGAAAAGAAAATTGATGCCAAAATTCGCATTAAGGAACGAGAGAGGCCTTATTTCAAATTTTATCTACCCTTTTCTTCCATCAAATTTAGGCACAGAATGTCTACTTGGTAACATACCCAACTCCCTGATTAGTCAGAATCATGAAATGTCACATCAAGACATTCTACAAAATCCAAGACATCACAGCTCGACCGACATCCTTAAGAAACTCGCCTGCAGCTGATACTCTTCCAACGCCTTCTTGACTACACCATCCCTCAGGAGCTGTGGAAAAAACAGCCAAGATGCGGTCACCATCACGAATGTGACCGTCGTGAGACCCGTCAAAACCCTCGGCAACCGCCACTTCGCGCCACACTTCCTTTTCACCACCACCTCGATCACCAAACATGCTCCGTGGAGCACGAAAAACCACAAGACCTCCCAAGTAGGCTTCACGCGCCCCATGTAGAAAAACATCAGCTCGTGCATGAGCCCAGAAACCAGGAAGGAGGCCATCACTGCTGGCAGCGCCGCCCACTTGCGCCCGATTGCCGCCGACGCGGCATAGTGGAGTGGTTCATATATGGTCAATCGCAGGGTGTTGGTGACCATGAGGTTCCACCGCTTCCCCCAGAAGTCCTGAAGTGAAGACGAGAGGTACGGCTCACGGAACTGCGGCTCCAGCTCCATCCCAAAGGCTGCTCGAGCTGTGGCTTGTATGGATGATAAGATCAGATCAAGGGCAAGGTATAGGTGGCAGCAGTAGATTAACAAGATCAGGTTTGGATGGAAATGGTCGCCGTAGTCGTATACACGTAATAGCATCACAAAAAACAAAGCTTTTGTGGGATAGTTCAGCAGCAAGATAGTTTTGGGTCTAATGTTTTCAGGATTTTGAGGAAGTGGGTTTCCTTTATGATGGCCATTTTGAGGTGAGCGTGTGTGATCTTTGGTGTTCTGTGTCCTCTGTGGTGATTTCTTAAGGGGCGTCTGTTGGATCTTGATGGGTAAGCAAGCAATGGCCAAGAAGCGTGGAAGAGAGATTGGAGGATCTGAAGATAAAGGCCCTTTGCCAAAGGCAAAGAGGAAGAGCTTGGAGTTGCCAAGTCATGAAATGATGAAGCTAGTTTGGCCTATAAGATTCACAGCTGATAGATTGAGAGGAAGATAAAGAAAGAGAGCCGCGACGGGAAGAATCGGTAAGAGCCTTCTAGTGCCTTTTGGGATGATCCTGCCCACTATGTAGCAATAGCACAGAGACATCAAAGCTGTGATGCATACCTCGAAGAAGTTGTAAATCTCTCCTTCCATCTCTCCTTCCATGCTCTCTCTCTCTCTCTTTCCCCTCCCTGTTCCTTAATTTTCAGCTACACTGTCTTTGGATCTCTTCGCTGGACAGCTGAACATGATAGAGTTTTGCGCGAGTTTGATGGTCAGAATATTGACAAGAAAAGGTCAGTTGTATCTTCAATAAGCAAAGAGTCAGGAAGCTGCTTGCCTGCTTCTTTTATTTATTGTTTCTCATCTTAGCAATGCTTAAATGGACCTCTCTCTTTTTTAGTGCAGGAATAAAAAAATGGTCGGTACTTTATTCATTTTATTGCCGCGTGAGATGAACCGGCAAATTTTTTATGTCGAGTCAACGAAACCTAAAGCATGTTATGTGCGGCTGCTTTTGTAATATATGTAATATAGCCAAGGATACACAGAAGAATGGTCAAACGAACAATCTTCTTTCCCTTGATAGTCTTCAGAAAAAAAATGGTGTTGCTATTACTGAAATCTTAGGTCAGACATGAAAGACTAAGTGTGTGTAAAGTTTGTAAGGTTTTCTGTGCAATTTGAGATCAGGCATGAAAGACTAAGGGTGGGTAAAGGTTGTAAGGTTTTTCTGTGCGACAGAAGAATAATCCACTGATTCTGAACTGAGCGCTCACAGATCTTGGGCTGTTTCTATAGACAGACAAGATTCAAGGACAGAAGCAACCGACACAGCCCTTGCACATTGCAGTTGTATAAATATGATGACATGATTTGACTCTTTACCTCTAAAACTTGCCAAGGCCTATGTATTAGCAGAACAAAAGAATGGAATTGTCATTACTGTAAAGGCAGGCATGGCCATTGGCCATTCCCTCTTTTTGTTTCTTCTAGAAAGATTATTATTTTCAGGGTGTGCCTTCATTTCGTCGCTCCCCCATACTTCACCTCAGAAACACATTTGACATTTAACATTCATTTCTTGGATTCTCATATACTCATCTGTGTCACAAACAAACACAGATATTAAGATACTCATTCCCATCCATCCTGGATCATTTCATCATACGAGTCATACAGGTCTCCTCTCCTCATCACATACAGGTCTTCTCTCCTCATCACAAACCATCTCCTTTCCAAGAGTTAAAAGCTATTTCAGAATCCCAGAATGCAGCAAACAGGATCCAAACTAACAAACACCGACCAACACAAATAATTAAACGGCAACTAAAATAAAGGGGTGGGAGAAAGGGAGACAAAAGCAGCATCACCAACAAATTTGAGCAACTCCATTAATGCGAAGGAAGCAAATACAAGTAGCAAGTAGGCCTTTACCCACTTCCTTGCGCACAGAATCTGATAAAAGATACCACAAGATATAGATGACAAAAACATACATTGCTCTTGACAACTAGTTCTTATGATCACAGTGCTCATTGAGAGCGAGAGACAGAGACGGAAAATGCTCAGATGCACCACTTCCAAATTACTCATAAGGAACAGCAGCTTCTTTCTTCAAACCTATTTTCTTCATGCCAATAAAATTTCGAACAAATATCTTGTCTCAATTGTCTAGATGACCATCCTGGAAAAAACTGAAGATAAGTTACCCAGCCATGGTAATACATCAGATACATCAACCAGCGAAACAAGCGAGACCAGGGCCATGTTTGACAGAGTTGGGAGAGCGCTTCATGAAGTTGAACTCCAGTTTTTTCGGATGTCAAAAGTGTAGTTGATCTCGAGGTAACACTTGTTGTCATCATCAACAAACTAGAGATCAAAAACAAAAGCAGAAGGGAAATTGGTAAAAACAATAACACATGGAAATCATTGGTGAGAAGATAATTACAGTGAACTTTTCTATCTAGCCATCAAGTTGTTGAAAGATATAAACCCAAACAAATCATCAATGTTGGAGCTAATAACCAACTAATTTTTTTCTTTCCAAATACAGATCGAATTATATTGATTTTCAAAAGAATACAAGGAAGGATAACCGGCACCAAACAGGAGACAAACACTCAGGAAGACAGACAAATGGGATCCCAAGGAAAGAAAGAATACCAAAAGAACAAGACAAGAAAGAAAAGCAAGGAACCTCCATCAATCTGTTGTCAACCAGTGATTCAGAAAAAGCAGGTTTTAAATGTTGAAGGCCAATATCATGCCTCCTTTTGATGACTAGATATGTAAACAAACCAAGTTGACTACTTGTTGCACAATTCTTCAAGCTCCATTACCTATATACATTTAAATTCCCTTTTCCCAGACATGAAGTTTGAATTAGAAGAAATGCCTCACAATTATCTATCGATCATGATCTATGAAAATGCATGCAAGGCAACTTAGCAATCAAGATACAGGAAGGAGCTGCACAAGTTGACTATTGAAATTTGGAATTGCACGTGGTAAACTGACAAGCTGTCATCCACACAAGTGAATTATAGTCTCGGAAATTTCAGATTTTAAAGAAGTCTAAGATGCTCCATCACTTAAGAATTTAGCAACGATAATCTAAGACTCTCCATCATCTTTTTAACATAACTCATTTACCATTGCTGGTGCATTATATCGAGGGAAAAGTAGAAGTAACTGAGCTAACCTTACTTCTGGCTGAATATGATCCTCTAGCAAATATGCCAGACGGTGTCGTCTCTTCAGGCATTTCATGCATGTAGGGCTCCTGCTGTGGACTGAAAGTTCCGATCATCTCCTTTGAGCTGTCCACTGCAAAATTAGACAATGCAACGTGAGAAGAAAACAGAGCTTAATCTACAAACCATGAAAGTGCAAGGTTGAGAAAAGAGAGGCGTGGCACTACCTTTAACACCGGTTTTCCATACTGTGTTGCTGTATTTGAGACCCGACACGATGTTGTTGCTGACCTGGAAGGTGAACTTGAGCCTATAACGGCTGCCTTCTTTCAAAGTAAACCACAAGCCTTTGGGCTTTCCATTCTCAGGAATTGGCAGTAGTATATCAGGTCTACCAGGAGAAATTATTGCAAGGCTCACAATCTTGACATCTGGTTCCAGTGTTTCTACATTGCAAAGGAATGATGAAAAGAAAATGATCAGTGAAAATGGAATTCAGATCATCATTAGAAAAAAGGAGTTTTCAATCAATTACTCAATCCAGTCATCATTCAAGCTCCCAGATCAACCAGAAATATGCAGTTCCGAAGCCAGCATTCATTTCACTGAGGACATCAAGAGACTGTTAACAGGGCATTCATCTCAAACTTGATTTCATTTTCTGAAACAACACTTGGAAAAATATAACAATCTCAGTGATGGCATCAATAGCAAATTGGAACTCGAGGGAAATTTGTGCATTTACTTAAAATTACAAAAAACAGAAAGCCAAAACACTAGGCTCTGCACTCCAACAACCAAGCTCGCTTTGAAAGCTACTTTAAAAGAGATTTTCTCTTTCGTTCTTTTTGGTCAGCTCTCATGTGCATACTTTGTCTGCTTTCTCAATCAAAGACAGATCTCTCACATTGAGACTAAAAGATTCATAAGATAAACTTCCTTATAGACTGATCACCTTACCTCATACAGAAACCAGATTTTAGATCTTGCCCTTTCTTGAGGCAAAATTGATTTGAATTGAGTGAACAATGGAATATTTGCTGGTTCAGGACAGGAAACGATCAAACAGCTCAGACTAAAATTTACAAGGTTGCCAGCACTTGTCTACTGGTTAGTTGTTCATCCAGGGCTATGTCATTAATATACAGCATAGTGTACCGACCAATGAGTGTAGATTGGCATCCCATTGAGCTTTCAAAGAAGTGATGACAATCGCTTGAAACTTGGAATAACGCCACTAAAGCAAATTATGGAACTTCATTTAGTGATTAGCAGATCAAATATGATAAACTTGCCACATAGTTTTACTTGCTCCGAATAAGCAAGAAAACCAAGAGAAATCAAAAAATAACAACCATGCAAATATCGTAGAGTTAACAGACATCACTGAACAGCAACAAAAGATTTTATTTGGGAAATTAGAACATGTACCACTCAACCATTCCATCAGCTTGCCATCTTGATAAATCAATATAAAGCATGTTGTGAATGCAGCACAAAAATAACAAAGGAGAGAACTAGGGACAAGAATGACAAGCCTTCATGCAGAAAGTTAAATCTGCACAGAAATTTTCAAAAGAAACAAGCTGAGCGAAGATGATTTCTCAATTTGTAAAATTGTGCTATACACCTTATAAATAGTCCAATTTGTAGATGGAGGGCTCACAGAGTTTTATCTAACAAATAGATGCATTAACATTGTTCAATCCAATCCAAGTAGCTGCATTGAGGCCTCCAACAGACAATATGAAATGAATCTAGGATGCTGCACTCTTTCCTGAGACCTTAAGATGCGGAACTCACTTCACAAATGGAACCCCCAAAGGACAGTTGGCTCATATTCCTCATAATCTTGCTCGAAGAATTGTCTCAGCAAAAGCTCTTCATAAGGTGACCGTGCTGCAAATAAGTGCCAAACTTGTGTTGCGAACGCAAACATCAATACAGGATTGCATGGTATTATCTGAGTCCTGATCGACCAAATGAAGAATGCTCAATATCCAGGATGACGGATGAACCAATAGATTCCATTAGCTATAAGCTTGTGATGATCCTCATGATGAATTTTGATCAAATGGGCGAACGTCCCCCCATCAGTTTTAATCGCCAACTTTCTAATGATTCCCCCAACTACAATCATGGCAAAGCCCAGATTGCTGATCCACCAGCATTCTTCCAAAGCTGGAAAATTACTCCACCAGAGAAAACAACATTGCAATAAGATAATTCCGGCGAGAGGAGTAGGCTTTTTGATTGTGATTGGAATAGACATTTGGGTTTGGGAAGAGAGCCTTAGTGCCATTGGTGTGATGTTCCACAACATGTCCATTCCGAGGCGACGTGTTGTTTCAACAAGCTAAAATAGGTTTCCCTTTAACGGAATGCATCGATATGAACAACACTGACCTCAATTGAAAGTGAGTGAAGTCTGCTGACGAGACAACAGACTTGAAACTCGTGGACGGTGAATCTAGCAAAGAAGAGCCGATGGTGAATGGCGAACGGTGGACTGAAGCCCATGAGGAGTGGGTGAGGAGTGATGAGGATCAGGAGCGGCAAAGACTGGGAGTGGCGCAACCAAGGATCAGGCGAGAGCAACGGGGGAGAGGAAGGAAGAAAACATGAAAATAGAAAATCATTTGGGGATCTTCTTCAATTTTTTATCCAATCACAAATTTTGATTAAATTACCCTTGTTTAATTCGCCGAAAATGGCCCTCTGATGAGCCTAGGCTCTTATTTGAGACTAACTTGGCTACTTTAGACATTTTTTTGAAACATAATCCACTTTAAGCCATCTTTTGAGAAAATGACTTCATTTCGGACTCTTATTTAAAAATTTCCCTCAAAAATATGATTTGAATTTGAGCTCATAAAGTAAATAAGATTCAAATAAGCTTTCTAAAAGCTTTTTCTCATTTTGTACATAAATTTGATATGAAATTACTGATATGACAATTTAGTCATTGTCAACCATCTTACAAAGCAAGCCATAGATAAAATTGTTCAAAATGATGTCATTTTGAGTAATTTTATGAATTTTTTGGTTTTTCTTTTTTTAACTTTCTTTTCTCTCATTTTACTTTACTCTTCTTCTTTTTTCCTTCTTTTCTCTTTCTACTCTTTTGATTCTCAATAATTGACGAGGAGGATGTCATTAAGATGACGTGTTACAACGATGATCTTAGGCAGTTAAGGAAGATGCACTGGAAACGAGAAACAGATATACATGACATAGATTTTTTTTTCTTATAGAAGTTCCAGCATTTGGTAGGCTCAGTCCATTTTATAATTATTTAAAATTCCTTCCATAGATCTAGCTCCTTAGACAAGGAGGTGATTGTCTCTGTCAAGGGATCTCCAGGTTCGGTAGATATACCAGGAACGTTTTGCGAATTCGGACCTTTTTCTCCCTTTGTTTGTCAATAATCTTCCATGCCATGTGAAATTTTCCTTTTCATTTCTAGTTACCGTTTGTCGTACTCTTTTCTAAAAGAGGAAGGGAAATCTTCAAGCCATCACCATGCCCGCACCACCGTGGCTGTTGGCCAGGCTAAGCGGCCATGGACGACGACCATCGACAATAAAAAGTTCTACTTAACTTTTAGACGGTTTTGTGATGATTGTGAGAAATTGAAAAACAATCAAACAAACATAAATTAAATTTGGTCTCACTTATTTTAAAATCCACTACTCCACGTAATTCATTTTCTACTCGTGTTTTCTCATTTTCTTTCGTTTTTCCCCTTTTCTTTCCTTCTTTCATATATGAGGAAGTCCCCTATTTTGCAGAAGTCTACGGGAATTGTAAGATTAGGTATTTCATTAAAAAGAAAGCTAAAAGGATGCAAAGTAGCTATGACGCAGAGAAAGCGATGCTTGGATAGAATTCCAAAAGATGGTGTTTATTTTTGAATAAGGAAGTGTCCATTACAATATCTTTGGCGCCTAATTATAAGGAGGTCGCCATCTAGAAAATAACAAAATAATTGAAATCTAGTAACAAAATTGAAAATATATTGATAAACTAGGAAATCTAAAATCTAATAACAAATTAAGGAAACGATATTGATAAACCATAATATTTCAGATAAACCAGAATATCTGAAATGTAATAATAAAGGGAAACGCGTGAATCAAATATTGTAACCCTTTTTGCAATCTTGAAGATCACACAATCCTCTTTGATTTGTGTGACCGCCCGCTCTTATGACGCTCCATTGTTTCCAGAAAGACATTTGCATATTGTTCTACATCAGTCTCATCCACTTCAGAAGAACTCGACCCCGAGTTATGATTAGGATAAAGAGGAGTATCTGGAGGATGATACTCAAATAGGTCCGCTACATTGAATGTCGGGGAGATGTTGAGGTCATCAGGAAGATCAACAACATAGGCATTGTCATTGATTTTCTTCACGATTCGACAGGGACCAACTTTCTTGTGCTTCAGCTTGTTATATGTACCAACAGGAAAGCGTTCCTTGCGAAGGTAGACCATCACTTCATCACCCTCAGCAAATACCTTGAGGCGATGATGTTTATCTGCAGCAGCTTTGTAAACAATAGTGGAAGCTTCTAGCTGTTGCTTCACACCCTCTTGTATCTCTTGTAATTTTGTTGCTAAATTTTCAGCCGCAACACTATATCCCGGGACTTTGGGCAAAGGCACGAGATCCAAGTGTATGTTGTGGCGTTCGCCCGTAGATAACCTCAAATGGAGACTTGCCCGTGGAACGGTTGACAGTGTTGTTAAAAGCAAACTCAACAGGAGCAAGATACCGGTCCCATTGCTTTGGCATGTCACTACAAAGACACCGAATAATATCCGCCATAGTACGATTGACAACTTCAGTTTGCCCATCGGTTTGAGGATGAAAGGAACTGCTATACTGCAAATCCGTCCCAAATAAACGCCATGGGGTCCTCCAAAAATGACTAAGGAATTTGGTATCACGATTAAAGGTGATAGTTTTTGGAACACCATGCAAACGAACGACTTCTCGAAAAAATAAACTCTCTACATGAGAAGCATCAGAAGTCTTCTTGCAAGGGATAAAGTGTGCCATCTTTGTAAACCTATCCACTACCACAAAAACAGAATCCATACCTCGTTGGGTTCGGGGAAGCCCCAACACGAAATCCATTGAAATGTCTATCCAAGGTCCAGAAGGAATAGGTAGAGGGGTGTAAAGTCCAATGTTCTGAGAATGGCCTTTCGCAGTCTGACAAATATAGCACTTTTTCACAAATCGTCCAACGTCCCGTTTCAATTGAGGCCAATAATACTGCTCCTCAACTAAGGCAACAGTTTTATCTCGCCCACAATGTCCTCCAAGGGAACCACCATGTAGCTCTCGAATAAGTTGTTCCCACAAAGAGCTTCGAGGAATGCACAACCTGTTGCCAAAGAATAAAAATTTGTCCTGAACAATCATGTCGCCGTGAGAACCTGTCTCAGAACATTTTTCCCAAATTTCCTGAAAATCTTCATCATCAGCATAAAGAGCACAAAGGTAGTCAAAGCCCACAACGTCAGTGCGCATGGTGACGAGTGTAGCAGCACGACGGCTAAGTGCATCAGCGACTTTGTTCAAGTGGCCCTCCTTGTGTCGAAGCACGAAATTGAATTGCTCCAAAAAGGAGACCCAACGTCCATGCATTCGATTTAGATGTCTTTGGCTCTTAATATATTTGAGTGCCACGATGGTCGTGTTAAGGACAAACTCATGTTGATAAAGATAGGGCTGCCAATGCTTGATAGCTCGTACTACAGCAAAGTACTCCCGCTCATAAGTAGACCATCGCTTGCGAACATCATTAAGTTTCTCGCTAAAATAAGCAATAGGCTTACCTTCCTGGGAAAGAACAGCACCAATTCCTACACTAGAAGCATCACAGTCTAGTTCGAATACCTTTTCAAAATTCGGGAGCATTAGTATTGGTGCCGTGGAAAGTTTTTCCTTGATGAGAGCAAAGCTGGCTTCTGCTTCATCACCCCAACGAAATTTTCCTTTCTTCAAGCACTCGGTGATTGGAGCCATAATAGAACTGAAATTTCGAATAAAGCGTCGGTAGAATGTCGCAAGCCCATGGAAGCTACGCGCCTCCCCAACAGTCTGGGGAGTTGGCTAGTCGCGGATGGCAGCTACCTTTTCTGCATCAACTTGAAGGCCTTCTGCTCCAACAATATACCCCAAGAAGCGGAGTCGATCAGTCATGAAGCTACACTTCTTCAAATTAATGTACAATTGGTTTGTCTGCAAGGCCGATAAGACGTCCCTTAGATGCTCCATATGCTGTTGGTCATCTGGACTATATATGAGAATGTCATCGAAGTAGACCACCACAAATTTGCCAATAAAAGGTTTAAGAACTTGAGTCATCAAACGCATGAAGGTGCTTGGCGCGTTCGTGAGGCCAAACGGCATGATAAGCCATTCATACAAACCTTCACTTGTTTTAAAGGCCGTTTTCCATTCATCGCCAGGGCGGATGCGTACTTGGTGATATCCACTACGTAGATCAATCTTTGTAAAGACCTTTGATCCCATAAGCCGGTCGAGCATGTCATCCAAGCGAGGGATTGGGAATCGGTACTTGACAGTAATCCGATTAATTGCCCGGCTATCAATGCACATACGCATGCTTCCGTCTTTCTTCGAAGTGAGGAGTGCGGGAACTGCACAAGGGCTCATGCTTTCGCGCAAAAAGCCTTTTCGAAGAAGTTCTCCTACTTGGTCTTTCAAAATCTGGTTCTCCTTCGGATTCATCCGGTAGTGCGGCAAATTAGGGAGGCTCGCTCCTGGAAGAAAATCAATCTCATGTTGAATATCCCTCAAGGGTGGTAGTCCAACAGGTAGATCCTCCGGAATAACATCGTTGAATGCCCTCAATAAGGGCTGAAGAGCCTCCGGAATTGGAATAATGGCTTCTTGATTGCCTTTCTCCACAATCATATACATGCCCTCACGTTTACGGACGTTTAGCATAATCCCCGCACTTTGCTTCTTTGGGGCCTGGGGAGTGTTACTCATTGGCTTCAAAATAATCTTCGTCTTTTTCCACACAAAAGAATATGTGTTCTCACGAGCCCTGTGAGTGATATCAACATCGTATTGCCATGGTCGCCCTAGTAGGACATGGCATGCATCCATCTCCACTACATCACAAATTATAGTGTCCTTATAGGACTTTCCAATTGAAATAGGTAAATGACATAGCTGCGTCACTTTGAGTTCAGCCCCTTTACGAATCCACCCGATTGTATAAGGGGAGGGATGTACCTCCGTCTTTAGTTGTAGATGATCCACCAAAGCCTTGGACACTATGTTCTCACACTTCCACTATCAATGATGACATCGCAAACTTTGCCGTTGACAGTACAACGGGCACGAAAAAGACTATTCCGCTGCGTGTCTTCTCGTCGTGGAGCGAGCAATAGTCTCCTAACAACGCAATTGACATGCTCGCCCTCCTCATCCTCCACTTCTTCCTCATAAATCCAGTCATCTTCGTATATGTCATCGTCGTGCATGACAACATTGGCCATCTTCCGCCGTGGACAATCACTCGAACGATGTCCCAATTCGTTACACTTGTAGCATTTGATTGGTGGTGGCTTAGCGTACGGGTTTTGGGCATTTTGATTGGCGTTACGGTTGTTTGCGATGACTGGTTCCTTGCGCACCCCAGTACTACTTCCCGGAGTTTGGTTTATAATGTTGGTTTGCTAGTTGGAGGATTCTGAAACATCTAGTTGTCTCCCCTTTCCAAATAATCCTCGAGCGGAATAATTGTTAGCCTGATTAATGGGGCTAGTTCTCTCTAATTGCATCTCAACATTTCGGGCCATCTCTTGAGCATCCTCAACGGAGAACAAACGATGTAGTGAAACACGATCTTGAATATTAAGTCGTAAACCATTAATGTACCTGGCGGTCTGTTGTGCCTCCGACTCAGCGAGGTTGTTACGGGCGGAAAGTCGGAGAAACTCCTCCGTGTAAGCTTGGACCGATCGGCTTAGCTGCTTACAATTCTGAAATTGTTGAAATAATAATTGCTCATAATCGGTTGGAAGGAACCGAACCTTCAACATTTCCTTCATCCGATTCCATGTTCGGATGGGAGCTTTTCCTTGTCGACGTCGAGTCAGTTGCGCTTGCTCCCACCACGCTGAGGCACCACCCTTCAATTTGTATGCCACCAATTTTACTTGGCGATCCTCTTCAATCTCCATGGCATCGAAGAATTTCTCAACTTCCCAAAGCCAATCCAAAAAGTCTTCAATATTCAAATTGCCATTAAAGGTCGGAAGGTCAACCTTAAGTTGATATTGCTCGGGGTCCCGTCGATATCCTCGGTTCCGGTGACCTCCACGAATAGGCCGATCCAGGAATTCTTCTTCTCCTTCAGAGTCCTCGACATAGGCTTGTCACCTCATCCGGGATTTGCCCCACGTTCCATAAGCGCTTCCGGGTCGCGAGCTGCCCGATCATGTTCAGCCGGAAGAACACCAGGTATGGGGTTGGTAGACAAACGCTGGATGGCGACAAGTAATTCTTGAAACCTCCGTTCGGTTTGCTCCGCAAATTGGTTGAACTCATCCCATGTAATAGGCTCGTTTCTGCGGCCTTCAGCTACGGGGAGATTGACATTAACGTTATTAGCCATCGTCACAGGAGAAACCTGCTATGATACCAAATGACGCAGAGAAAGCGATGCTTGGATAGAATTCCAAAAGATGGTGTTTATTTTTTAATAAGGAAGTGTCCATTACAATATCTTTGGCGCCTAATTATAAGGAGGTCGCCATCTAGAAAATAACAAAATAATTGAAATCTAGTAACAAAATTGAAAAGATATTGATAAACTAGGAAATCTAAAATCTAATAACAAATTAAGGAAACGATATTGATAAACCATAATATTTCGGATAAACCGTGAATCAGAATATCGAAATCTAATAATAAAGGAAACGCGTGAATCAAATATTGTAACCCTTTTTGCAATCTTGAAGATCACACAATCCTCTTTGATTTGTGGGACCGCCCGCTCTTCTGACGCTCCATTGTTTCCAGAAAGACATTTGCATATTGTTTTACATCAAGCTATAATGGGTATACCAATTATAAATTACACCTCTAAGTGTTCGTAAAGAGTCATTCACACACTTTGTCTCTCACATAAACAAATGCCTTCCCTTTAAGTATAATCGGTATATCAATCTTGCTAAACTCTTTGGATCAACACTCAATTGACCGCAACGCATGAGTAAAAACCTCGAGAATGCTCAATATGCTTTCAATTTGTCTTATTTCAAGCACTCGATGACAAGCGACATTGTTCTCATAGTTTGTCCTTATAGGCATCCAAAAAGCAAATGTTACACTTGAATACACCGGCCATTATGTTCGTCTGTATTCAAGTGAAAAACACTCGTGGAAGAAGACCAAACCTTGGTAGAATTTGCCAACCAACTTTTGGTTTGGGCCACATCTTTTGTCGCACAATAAATCAGATGACTAATGTTAAGTTATCAAAAGCAATAACTATGAAAACCTTAAATTGAATATGAGCATTTGAGAAGACACTTATTGATTGTTGATGTCCCATTAGTTATCTGATGATTCTATAGTTAGGCAGCCACAATAGAATAACACCACTCCTAGGAAACAAACAAAAAAGATGAGACTGTGTCACAGTATGATGGAATTGTATCATGAATGAAAGTTACGATTGGATCGTTATTTTGCAATTAACCTTGTTGAAATGAGATTCCATCATGATAGCCAAAGTTAACTAATCAAGTTGAGTCATTGAGGTGGATGCGGATAAGTTTAAGATAAACATAAGTCTATTGACTGAACAATCAATTGGGATTAGTGATTGAGTTGTAGTAGTAAGAGAATCATTAGACCTTGACTCTGGCGATGACCATCTTATTCAGATTCATGGCACGGGAGTATAGATAAAAGGGCTCTTGCCCAAGGTTGTCTTCATCAACTTTCCACCGAATTTGAGAAGTGTTGCTACCTCCTTGATAATGTTTGAGAAAAGTCATCAACAATCGATTATGTTCCATAGTGTGCTTATGCCATGATTTTGACGTGAAATTAATTGATGGGTCTACGCATAAAGCACGGGTATCTTCAGCGCTACGAGATGAAACCCTAACTTATCTTCAAACCCTCAGGTACATCTCCAAACGAACCGATCTGATCTACGAGCTTCAGTCAGTCTACTCAAGTTGGAAAACCTCTCTCGTGGAAGAAGTGATATGCCCGTGGGAAGCCTCGGCACCTGTCACATAAGGCAAGCCTCTCTTGGCCTTCTTTCCAAACCTGAGGATAGTCCATTGTCCTGGAAGAATAAACAGGCTCGCGGATTGCCCGTAGATGTAATTATCTCCCACCTAACTGGATTTCCAACCACCCACTTGCACTGTGGGAGCTCATCTCTTTGATGCCCTTTTTACATGTAATTGGACCCATTCTTTATGAATGAAAAGCTTGTTTATGACAACAAAAGAAAAAAACAAGATGAATTGCGAAAAAGGTCTATTGAATTCGCATCAATTAATGTCACCTTCGGGGGTGCCATGTAAGTATGTATGAACGTGTTAATCCATGTTAGAAATTGTCAATTCTCTGTCACCAATGACCAAAACAAGTTAAGGGGTATGGATTATTCATTCAAACATAGGTAACACATATCTCAAGGGTAATTTAAATTATAGGTTAGTTTTACTTTTCGTTGGGTAACGTATTTGTTTTGGTTTAAGTCATTGTTTTGGAACCGCTCAGCGGTGACGAGGTTGAGATAATTGGCGGCCCATAAAGATCAAACAGGGGATCATTCTGAAGCCTAGAATGCCAGCAACTTCAGCACCGATGAGTTCGAGACAAAGCTAAAGCCTAGTAGTGGCGAAACAGAGCCCTTATATAGTCGCTTATCCCTCTTTCCAGTTTCATCAGTATCCGTGAAAAAGCGACCTGAACTTTCATACTTGCAGTTTTAGATGCCAACATGAGCATTTGCAATTTGTAACTTGATGTTCATAAGTTGAGAAGCAGAGATAAACATTAGCTCAAATTGTCTCAATTTAAATTGTTTCTTAATTTCAATTTTTTGCTCCACGAAGATTAAAGGAAAAGTGGATGTCATGATTCAAACACAAGGAAAATCAAACTGGACCAAAACTAAAAGTTTCCTTAAAAAAGAAAATATAAAACTCTAGAGATTAATTAATTGAGTACTGTCGAGGAAAAAGTCATTGCCCCAGCAGAGCAATCAGCGTAATTTGGGGCTTTTTGTCAGCGGACTTCACGTTTCTTTGTCGGCCACATAGCAGTGGGGTCGTTCTCATCGACTACAGCACTTTGCTTTTCGGTCTTCCAAGGAGCAGTACAATCATTTCAACTTTTAGAGAAGAAAGAGAGCCATTCTTCTCCTTTTCACACATGATGTTGGAAGTGAGAGAGCGACAGATCGACCAAACAAAGCAACTATGGCTAGCTTAGACGCAGGAAGTTGCCAGGAAGACAGAGTAGAAGGCGTTCCTCAGCCTTAGAGGACACTATTCCCATCCACCAAAAGCATTTGACTTTATGGTCTTCGTCGTGATATGTTGCGAATCTCAGCTTTGATTGGTTTCTTATTATTACTCCATTAATGAATGACAGAAAGAGGTCCAAGCGTCCAAGCACAACGTTACTGGTAGGATCTCCTGCAGTTGTTGCATTGGAAAATTTAATGAGTTCTTAGTTTCATCTCAACATCAGGAGCTAAATTCATACATTGTTCTAGACAATGCAAGACAATCCAACTTTCACTTGGACTAATCAATCCATACCGATGTGTGTAATAGCATTGTCCACACACGTATCAAGGTAGTCTCCATCACACGATGAAGAACATGGCCTTACAGATCGATTTTAGTGTGAGAAGAATTCTATAATTTTAACACATACTTTGTTGCATCCAAACCAATATAATAATCAAACGGCTGATCACTTAGCTAATCATTACTAAAGGATTTAAATTTGTATTCACATTGTTCTACAAGTTGTTAAAAAAGAAAAATCGAAGAACATAGATTTTCATAAAGTAATATGAACACATTTATTGTAGAAGGAAAACGGAAGTACGGAAGCGTCTAAAATGAAATATTTGAATACATCTGGAGAAGATAAAATCAGAAAAAGGAAGAAAAGGACAAAAATATTCATATTTCCTGGGGCCTTCTGCCCGAGACCTCCGCTGCCGCCATAGACCGAGAAATAATTCATGAAAGCTTGACCTAAAGAAGGATCTGAGAAATGACGAGGTTGAATTGAGACAATTCGTGGTCCATTAAGTGTGCCGACATCAACGAACAGAATTACCGTAAATTCCTTGAGGAGCCACACATCACATATTTGTTATACACTCTTTACATCTTAATTAGTAATATGCGCACCATTAGGACAACTTATGTTAACAGGTACATAAATCAAATATGATTTAACATGATTTGCGGATTTTTTTTTTTTTTTTTTTTTTTTGAATGTTATCGAGTAAAGGATACTTTTGTGATTTTTAAGAGAATCATTAAAAAAAGAAGAAGAAGGAAATTGACAATTTCTCTTGTTAATCATACGTAATGAGGCAATTTATTATTTATCAAATCATTTGTAAAATCATCAAATTTTCTCCAAAATGTAATTAAAAACACTCTTTCAACAAAGAGAGAATAGATAACAAACTAACCATAGATAAAATAGCAATGAAAATTGAAAAGTAATAATATATGAAATTAGGTAAACATATGAATTATTAAATTTTGACTGGAAAATGACATAAATAATTCATAAACTTTGGTCCAATATGTAATAACGTCCATAAATTTTTAATTTGTTCAATGTGATTTTTAAACTGTTGGCAATGTTTAATTTAGTCCATTACATATTAAAATGGTTAATGTTGGAAGGATTATTGGAAATCGAGTATTTCCCTAAGTTCGGTCAATTGACTCTATTATTAATTAATTGCTATTTATTAAAAGAAAGTTTAATTCAAAAGTTTAGGATTATTAATGAAGGTATATCGCATCAATATAAACAGCATATATGATCATTGTCAAGTAACATGAAATAATATTATAATATTTATTTCTAAGGAAAATGAAGTAGTCTAGAATGTGTGGGATCAATATAATATTTCAAGTGTGAATCACAAGAAATTAAACCGGGTTAATTAAAAGCCTAAATGGGTCGCATGTGTACGTTGTCGTTTTTTATGTCATTTAGCTTTGGAGATTGCAGCTATCAACGAGCAAGGTGGATATTTCAAATTCTAAAATTATATTGTCTCTACGTCAGTACCTTCGAATTTAAAAAGAAAAAAAAAATTCTTAAGTTAATTGTCAGCTTGTGAGGGAGGTCTTCTCTTTGACAAAGTCAAGTTAGACTCTCGCCGACAGCTCAGCTTTTAATATCTATTTTTTCGTAAATAACTTTTTCAGATTCAGTAATTTTTTTTCCTTTACTGAATGACATTATGTAAAGAAATGAATCTAGATGCTCAAGAAGGAAAATAAGATAAGAAAATGAATCCCTCCTGTGTCTATCTCTCGGATTTTTCACTTTTCGGTTTTTCCTCTGCCTTTACTCGCCAATTCACGAGAATACCCATTCAATCTTCGCTGAGTCCCCCTTCTATCCCGCAAGAATAAGGAGCCCCTCCATCTCTCTCTCTCTCTCTCTCTCTCTCCCCCCAAATCTAGGCCAAATCTATGTCTTTTCTATCTTTCTTTACTTCCAAAATCAACTCCTTCCTCTCTTAAACTCGCCAGTCCTCCATTCCTTTGAGTTGCCCATATCCCCCATCCCCTTTCCTTGAGATTTGCATATCTTTTCTAAGTTGATGCCTGATGCGGCATGCTACCTAAATGTAGATGAATGCGGTAAAGAATTGAGATTGCAAGACCCAGACTTTCATGCTTGCAATTTCAGATGCCAACATGAGCATTTGCAATTTGTAACTTGATGTTCATGAGTTGAGAAGCAGAGAGAAACAATAGCTCACAGTGTCTCAAATTAAATTCTTTTTTAATTTCGATTTTTCGCTTCTCAAAGATTAGAGGAAAAGTAGATGTCATGATTCAAACACAAGGAAAATCAAAGTGGACCAAGACATAAAAGTTTCCTTAAAAAAACAAATATAAAACTCCAGAGATTAATTAATCGAGTACTGTCGAGGAAAAAAGCAATGCCCGGGCGGGGCAATCAGCGTAAATTGGGGCTTTTCTCGGTCTATCGACAGCTGTCTCTCTCTCTCTCCCAACGCCATGCGTGAAAAGAAGAAGAATGGCTCTCTTTTTCTTTTCTGAAAGTTGAAACTATTGTACTACTCCTTGGGAGACCGAAAAGCGAAGTCCTGAAAGTCCTTGGTGCCTGGGCTTCGGCGCACGTCCTGCCATAATCACCTTCTTCGCACATCGGCCCTGCAATAAGGAACGGTGATGAGGGGAGGGTAGCGAGAGAATAGCGTTGGACTCCGTGGGTTCCTTACATGGGGCCCGCAACTGCAGGCGTTGTATATAAATATATGGTAAATGTTTGCGAGTGAATATAATAATCAGGGATTTGTGTGAAATGAAAGGTGCGGAAGCGCAGTCTGGCAAGAATCATTTTTGTGATCTCATTAACTGTAAGATTGGTGGACCTATACTCACCGCTCTTGGGCTCTCATCATTGACAGTGAAATCGCATCTAATATTCTTATAATTTTTCTAAATTTAAATGGTATTTCGGGTTTTGATGGGAAAGCAAATGGTTCACTTTTATTTTTCGGAAAAGCCAGAAAACAAACAGGTCTTACTGCTATTGTAATTGTCTAATTCCCCCAACAAGCCCCGTTATAGTGTTTTTTTACAACTTACTTACGACACTTGTAAAATTTCAGAGGAACTGCTAAATTACTAATTCACATAAAAGCTGAAATTTTTTTAAGTATGTAGTTATTCTTCTAATGGTTTAGTTGAAAATCAAAATAACAGTCACGCTGTTTTCTTGCTAGCGATATCATAAACTTACCAATAATTTTATAAATCTACCGACAGGAGAAAACTTAGACAGGACCTTACACCCGTGCCGAAAGCTGCGCAGTTTTGGCCTTTTGCTGAATTCTGTTCTGTCCGCCACTTACTTAGCCACATCTTCGGGTTTTTTCCTCATTAACAAAGAATTACGCCTCTTCTTCGGGTGCACCTCAGACACGCACCCACCGCCCACAGAGAGAGAGAGAGAGAGAGAGAGAGAGAGAGAGGGGGAGAAATCTGCTAACCTAAGCACACTGCCGACTGCCATGGCGAGCTCAGATGCGGGAACGTCGTCGGGAAGTGAATATCAAGTGTTCTTGAGTTTCAGAGGAATCGATACTCGCACGGGATTCACAGATTTCCTCTATCATGCTTTGGCCGATGCTGGAATCCACGTCTTCCGAGACGACGACGAGCTCCGCGTCGGTGAAAGGATCGATGGATCGCTTATGCAAGCCATCGACAACGCCAGGATCTACATACCCATCTTCTCTCGAACCTACGCTTCGAGCCAGTGGTGCCTCAGAGAGCTCTTGCAGATCGTGACGAACACCTTAAAGTCAGAAGGTAATAAAGAGATCCTACCAGTTTTCTACGACGTCGAACCTGATGATGTCAAACTGAAAACTCCGTTATATCGCGATGCCCTGCTCAATTTGGAGCGCGATAAGAAATTCAGGAATGAGGAAGTAAATGCGTGGAGAGAGGCTCTTACGGAGATTGATCCCATAAAGGGGTGGGAAGTGAAGAAGGAAACAAGGTAAGCCAGCTGTTTTCAAGATGCTTGGTTCCCAATTTTCCTTGACACTTACATCATGGATGCAGTAAAAAACAGTATGACTGAGGTGGGACTTCTGTTATGATGAACCTACCCTACAATTTCAAATGCTTAGATATTCATACATCTATTTTTGCACGGAAGTTATTCATAGATGTTGGGATGTTAATGTCAAGATGGACCCTTGGAAGATCACTTCTACATTGTTATGCTCCCATTATTTATCGGATTATAATGTAGTATATCCCATACTTGAATAACATCACTTCTAGTTTGGTAATCATGATTTTGCATTTTTCCCCGCACTAAAATGGTTTACCTTTGTGGCAGCCAGAGCAAAGTGATAAAATCGGTGGTTGAAACGGTCATTCAAAAGCTTACGATAAAACAGAAACCGGTGATTCAACGTTTCATTGGAATTGATGAGCGGATACCAGCAATAACCAACTTATTAGACATTAACTCCAGTGGTGTACGATTAATTAAAATCTATGGCATGGGGGGTATCGGTAAAACAACTCTTGCCAAGTACGTATTCGGCCAATTTTCTTCTCATTTTGGAAAAAGTCATTGTTTTGTCAACGATGTTCGAGCGAGGTGGTTAAGAACTGATGGCTTAGATGAGTTGCAAAAAGAATTATATGCCAAAATCGGCCATCCTGCAGGAACAGGGAACACAGATGAAAAGAATTATGGAGTAAAGAGGACTGGAGAAGCACTTTGCAATGAGAAAGTCCTCATTGTGCTTGATGATGTTGATAATAGGGAACAAGTGGAGAAATTAATTGGAAAGAGTACTTTGTGTTCAAGATCTAGAATATTGGTCACAACTAGAGATCGAGCAGTTTTGCCAACCAATACATCCAACTATGAAGTTTTAGATTATGAAATGGAGGTGATGAGTCATAATCATGCCCTTGAGCTTTTCAGTTGGCACGCATTCAATAAAAACTCTCCTTCACCTGATTACAATTATCTCTCAAGGGATATCATTTCTACAACTGGGGGGCTTCCGTTAGCTCTTGAAGTAATTGGTTCATTCCTTTACCAGAAAGGGCAAGGACAATGGATAAAGACATTGGACCAGTTAAAAAAAGCATCTCACGAGGATGTTTTTGCGAGGTTGAAGATCAGCTATGATGCCTTAACTTTCGATCAACAAGAAATTTTCCTTGATATTGCATGCCTTCTTATTGGCGAGGATAAGACGAATGCAATTCACATGTGGAGAGACTGTGAACTTTTCCCGGATTATGCAATTGATGTCCTTGTTCGCATGTCTTTGGTAAAGATTGTGGAAAACAATAAGTTTTGGATGCATGATCAACTTAGAGATCTTGGAAGAGCAATTGTTCTAGAAAATCCAATGGATCCTAGAGTGTGGAGTAGGATATGGACTTGCAGGGAGGTCCTCGATGCAATAGGAGCAAAGAAGGTAAAGTACTTATAAATAGAACTAATAGATAAAAGTTCCTCTACACTGAGGATATTCTATCTACTTATATATATATATCCTTTTCCTCTTTGAAATAGAATACTGTTATCACTCACTTCCTCTTCGCATTTGCAGATGGACAAAGTTCAGGGACTATCTCTTGATTCATATGCACAAAGTTCTGATGATAAAGTTGTTCTAAGAAAAGAGATTGGAACATTTAGGCATCTAAGGTTCCTTAAATTACTTGGAGGAACCTTTGCAGGCGACCTAGCAAATTTTCTTCCCAACTTAAGATGGATTTCTTGGTATTTTCCTCCGTCAAGCCATGAATGGGCGAACATGTACCTAAAGAATGTTGTCGTTCTTGAATTTGCAGGGATTGACTTGTTAGATGATTCGAGATTACGGGGCTTAATCGAGGTGTGTAAAATGCTCATTTCTATTTCCATTTTCTTTGAAAGTAATAGTTGGTTGTTTGTCCATTGAATGTTGCATTCATTTTGACAGAGGGCAGGAAAATTGAAAGTTCTCTCTCTTAAAAGTTGTCACAACATAAAAGAAACACCAGACTTCTTTGGATGCCTAAATTTAGAGAGGCTTACTTTTGAAGATTGTTCTAATTTGTGGAGAATTGATAGCTCTATTGGGAAATTAGAGTATTTGATTGACCTAAAGATTGATGGGTGCTTTTGTCTTCAAGAGTTGCCTGAAGAAATCGAGGACCTAGTAAATCTGATGTACTTCTTTGTACAACGGTGTAAAGTAAAGAAACTCCCAGATTCCATATGGAGGTTGAAATTACTACGGGAATTGCACTTTTCAAATCACTTTGTTGCATCAGAAATATGGGAGTTACCTAGTGCCATTGAAAGGCTTCAGAATCTGGAAGTGCTTCTAGTCAATAGTTTCAACTTAAAAGGTCAACTTCCTCCCGGGATCGGAAGTTTACCCTATCTAAGGATTTTGAATCTATCAAATACCTGTGTTAGTGAAGTTCCAGAGACCATTAGCATGCTCCGTCACTTGAAAAGATTGGAGTTGATGGCATGTAATGATATTCAAGAGTTGCCAATGCTCCCAACAAGTTTAACCCATTTACGAGTGTCATCTGCATCGTTGCGAGCAATCCCAAATCTCTCTAACTTGAGTAATTTGGTTGAGTTGGATCTAATTATAGTGGAGAAGGACGAGATAAACTAGTATGGGAGTTCGACTTGTGATTGGCAAGTACCCTAGTTGTGGTCGAGGTTGTGAATGTGGAAAAACCTAATAGCATCCAGCATAAGGAAACTGTTCGGTCACGTACTGTCTAATTAGAGCAAACTATTCCCATCTTAAAAAAGATGACCGAAATATGGACCGAAATATCAATTTTGCAGGCAGAGAAGAATGGCAGGGGGCCTGGGCACGAGACCAAAATTGTTTTGTGGGTCATGTGCTACAAGGAAAATTAGAGCACTAGAGGAAATCGCTATTTCCCCCCTAATTTTGCTTCCGTGTTCCAACGGGGAACTGAATTTTATTTGTTCTTCTGTCTGGATGAGTTATGATGGATTGGGAGGTTATTCAAACCCACTAAGTAAAGCTTGGGACTTCACAATGTCCTTGCTCTTGCTGAGTCGACTTCCCTTTTCTGCTAGTTCGACTTGATTTTTTGGATCGGACCTTGGGAACTTTTCGGCAACTATCCTTTCTCGGAAGAAGCTACGCCTTGATAATTTCAATTTGATTGTGTGCCTCTCTCTGAACCTGGGCAATTTGTCAGGTTTAGCTGTTTCTATATCTCCAATGCAAGATTTTTAAACTCAGGAGCTTCAAGTTCCACATCTAATGGAGTTGCTTGTCGAAAGGCGGGTACCCCTCCAGAGATTCAGGTTATCAAGCATTAGGAAGGCGAAAGATGTCCAAGTGAGATCTATCCAAAGCTAATTGAGGTCCAATTTTCTAGGGTGTTCAAATCACTGGATGCATTGTCTATTGAGTTGCGCGAGTCCTTTGGAAGGCTACTTTATGTGGGGGAAGCCGGGCATGATAACAATGATTCTTCTAAGGAACACTAGTTGTGAGTCGTGACGGGAGACTAAACCTTCCATTGATAAGCTTACATAAGTTGCAGATTCTCACTCTGCTTGGGAGCAGGGTACGTCGGAATCAGGGGAACACACTTCAACCTTCGGAAATGCCATTATACGCAAAGACTTGGCGGTTTCTCAAACTTGAGAATCTCAATTCTTTAAATATCCGTGACGGTGATGGGCTATAGGTAGCCAAGGGCCCTGATGAGCTAGAGTTTTTGAATAGTTTACAAGTTCATGGATACGGATCATCGGAAAGGTTAATTGATGTAACAAGAACCCAATTGCCTGGTACGTATCTCTGTTGCAGTAAAGACTTTTGGTGCTTCCTCGAGTCCTACAAGCACCATAAGGTGAGTCTGACTGAACATCTCTCTCTCTCTCTCTCTCTCTCTCTCTCTCTCTCTCTCTCTCATATTAACATTTGATTAACTGAAAAGAGAGAGATTTGGTATTTCAGTTTACTTATTGTTGTAGGAACAATAAAGATGTCATCGACAAGTAAAGATGCATTCAAATCGATGCCACTTGCTCTGACAACGATATCAGTTTTGGCATACCTGCAAGAATTATTTTCTCAATTGTGTTTCCTCATTATCCTTTTTTTCCTTTCCCCCTACCTTTTTTCCCTTTTTCTTTCCTTTTCGTCCATGAGAAAGTTTCAAAATAAATTGGTATCAAAATAAGCGGAAGAACTTCATTAATCCAGAAGAGATGTCATTGTTTAACAAGTGTCTTTATGTTCTGTACGTGTTTTCAAGTGGAGTCTATCCGAGCTTCGTTCATCTTCGTTCTTCATCTTTTGATAGGAATTTCATTTTTCTCAAGTGCTTCAAGTTCGCTCTAAGGATTCATTGTTTCTCGAGTACATAATCATAGTTTAAAGCCAAGTACGTTGGTTTGCCGTGCCCTAGCGGGTGCCCACAAATTCATTATCTCGGTCTATTGGTTCAGATAGCCTGGGTGGGAGGCTTGCTGATTTTGCTTAGTTTCTCCGACTCGTGTGTTTGTTCTTGATGATCTTAGTGTGAAACTAGTCTCATTTCGTCGGAACCGAAGCCCACCTTCCTAGGAATGGGCCCCCATTTTTTTTGGCCAATTGATTTAATAGCTATTGATGATCATATTGATATCTATGTTATTATTTAATAACCCCAAGTGTTATGAATAGTTTTTGATGCCATCTCTTTGTTTAAGGCGATTGATATATTCATTTTCATGCCATAAAGTGTCTCATTGACTGCGGTTATCTGCTGGTCCGGTGTTTGCCGCCGTGTAACTGGGGAATTTTGGCTTAAGTGGCTTTTCGATATCCTTGCTTGTGTGTTAGTCTAGTTATGTGTCATGATTAATCTATATTGTTTTTCCCTTGTATTAATGCATTTCGAGTGATCTTCTATTGTGATATGAAGGTGGTACGCTGCTGTCCAGGCCATGGACAGCCGGCGTCTCTACCTCTTTGACGTCATTAAATCCTTTGTGCAAGCTCCGAGCCGACTCTCACGGGTCCTCATGTCTCGTGGATGCATCGGGATGAGTTTTGAATGTTTTAATGTCATCATCAAGTCCAAATAATGTGTCGACGCCCGCTGCTCACGCTGGTAGGGGTGCTGGACACGGTTGATTTCTCGTGCTTTGGATTTCATCTCACCTCACGAGTTGGCCTCTATAGGCCCTTATGACCCATGGACTCGTCAGGATTGCCTCGGGCTATTTTAGAGCCATTTTTGCACTAATAGAGAAGTTAGCGCACGCTGTCCAGGTCGAGAAGTGGCTGGAAAGCGGGCCTTTGACTCTTGTCCCGGCTTTAAGAGGGGCTCCGAGTGATCCCAGTCCCCCCCTTTGCAAGTTAGCATCATTTCTGTGTCGTTTTGCATGCTCGTAACATCTCTTATTCAAGTTCTAGCCTTGTATCTAGTTTTTTGCTCATTTGTACCTATTTAGCTTAGTTTAGATGCTGAATTATGTTTATGACTAAAAAAAGGGAGAGGGATAAAAAAGATCTTAAAAAAATGCATTTAAACAAACATTGCATCGTTGGACTTCTTGTAATTTAGCTTAGTTTCGTTCTATTTAGTTTAATATTTGTCGCATCATCAACTAGTTTAGGAAATGTGCATTCCTTTGTCGTGGATGGACTTCACTTAAGCACACTCACGGCTTCTTTCTCTCTAGGTTACGGCAAATGTGCAAGAGGAAGAAGTGGAAAATGAAGCTCTCAAGTTTTCTCTATTTAACTCTACGCAAGTCACGGCCGAATGGAGGAGATGAAGTATAGTGTCCGAACCCCTACGAACTCTTCCTTTTGCCCCCTCTGTAGAGCAACGGTTGAACCTGCTGCTTTCTCTCTCTTTCCCTTGCAATTTTCACATTTTTTATTCCGGTTCTCCTCTGCAATTTGCAGCAGGTCTGACTAGCTCATTTACCTTTTGGATGATCTCTTCTAGCTGTTGAAATGCTTCAGCTTTTTCTTCTACATTTTTGTGCCGACCCTCTCGAAGCAGTCCGATGCATGTCGCCCGGCCCCCTGGCGGCGCCCCGGCGGGGGAGGTGGGGCGGGGAGTACCGGCCGCGGGAGGGAGGGGGAGAGGTAGGGAGATTTAGGGGTAATGTTGAGCACGGGTGAACGGTCCTGACATTCGAGATGCTCTCCCTCATTCAATGCAAGTACTCCCAAATCTTTATCTCATGTAATATTTGGAAAGTTCTTTTGAGCATTCTATTTTATCTTGAAATCACTACTAGCCTAGTTATCTGAATAGTGCCATTTCGATACTTGAACTTGATTATGTGTTAACTAGGTGTCTCGTATGATCTTTGCCAAATTATGGGTCCTAAAGTCCCTTTTCACCAAATATCCATACAAGATTGTTCATTTGTGCCTTTATTTTACCTGAGCTTTGTTTTTTTTTTTTCAAAGAATCGGTTTCCTTTCATTGCGATACTAAGTATAAGCTAACCTAAAACATTATAGATCATTTTGCAAAGCCTTTTTACTTTTTATTTGATTTTTTTTCTTTCCCTTTTTATTAAGAGAAAAAGTGCGGTTATTATATTAAGTGGATGACTTCGCTTCAAGAGGTTTTTCTAAACTATAGGACTGAGCTTTAGTGCCATTATCCTAATCATTTGAAAATTGAAATGACAGTAGTTAGATAAAATTTTATCTGATAGCAGAACCTAGCATCTATTCAAAGAATCGGTTTCCCTTTTATTGTAATCATAAGTCTAAGCTAACCTAAAACATTATTACTTCACCTGAAGAGATTTTTCTAAACTATGGAACTGAGCTTTTGTGCCTTTGTTTCTCTTGAGCTTTTTTTATTTTCAAAGAACCGGTTTCCCTTTTATTGCTGTCCTAAGTCTAAGCTAACCTAAAACATTACTACTTCACTCGAAGAGGATTTTCTAAACTATGGAACAAAGTTTTTGTGCCTTGATTTCACCTGAGCTTTTTTTCAAAAAACTGGTTTCCCTTTTATTTTGATACTAAGTATAAGCTAACCTAAAACATTATAAATCGTCTTGCAAAGCCTTTGTGCTTTTCCCCTTTTTTATGAGAAAAACGTTCGGTTATTATATTAAGTGGATACATACCTTCTATGGACTTCACTTCAAGAGGTTTTTCTAAACTATGGGACTGAGCTTTTGTGCCTTTATCCTAATAATTTGAAATGAAACTAGTTAGATAAAATTTTATCTGATGGTAGAACCTAGCATCTATTCAAAGAATCAGTTTCCCTTTTATTGTGATCATAAGTCTAAGCTAACCTAAAACATTACTACTCCACTCGAAGAGGTTTTTCTAAACTATGGAACATAGCTTTTGTGCCTTTATTTCACCTGAGCTTTTTCTCAAAGAACCGGTTTCCCTTTTATTGCGATCCTAAGTCTAAGCTAACCTAAAACATTAGTATTTCACTTGAAGAGGTTTTTCTAAACTATGGAACTGAGCTTTTGTGCTTTTATTTCACCTAAGCTTTTTTTCAAAGAACCGGTTTCCATTTTATTGCGATTCTAAGTCTAAGCTAACCTAAAACATTACTATTCACTTGAAGAGGTTTTTCTAAACTATGGAACTGAGCTTTTGTGCCTTTATCCTAATCATTTGAAATGACACTAGTTAGAAAAAACTTTGTCTGGTGGGCAGAACCTAGCGTCTATTCAAAGAACCGGTTTCCCTTTTATTGTGATCCTAAGTCTAAGCTAACCTAAAATATTACTACTTCATTTGAAGAGGTTTTTCTAAACTAAGGAACTGAGCTTTTGTGCCTTTATCCTAATCATCTAATTAGGCTGGTCATATTTCCCCTGTATTTGGACCGTTACTTTTGTGCGTTTATTTCACCTACGAAACCAACGTAGAAAATTATAAAATTTCACTCATTGGGATTAGGGTGTCTCCTAAAACTTTCTAGTTCACCATTGCTTTCAGATTTGGGCCACATTTTTATGTAATAACAGAAATAGCTCAACAGGTCAGACTGATTCTGAAATTTGCCCTGTACGTGAGTCGGTAATTTGGAAAATCATTTGACCTAGAAAATCAATCCAAAAATTTATGAAATTTATCTTGTTTGAAAGATTATGCTATAAAAAGTTTTTAGTTTATGACTTTTCTATAATTTTACGCTAAGGCCTTCTAATTTCCAAAGTACAAAGACATGTTCGTGAGGACTCTGACATCGGACTTTCCGATCAGTTTTCCAGGATTTAGGTCTACATTTCAAGGTGATTTAACCTAGCAAACGATGTCCAATTTTTTTCCCATGACCTATCAAATTGAACCTCAAGATGTCCTCTTCAATTCATTAGCTGATAATTTTCCATGATTCTTCCTTTAACTAGGTTAAATCACCAAATTAACAGGAATGACTAGTGGACTCCGAACCTGGATAGTTCCTGACATGCATTCAATCAATCAATGAGCGTTCCTAGCACGACAAACTAATCAATTGGCTTCGAAACACAGTTATCCAACATTATTCAGCATTCATCAGTATCGTCAAGAATTCATCACATATGGATCTGCATGGAATCGTCCTTTGTACATACCATTTACCAATTATAAATACATGTGAAGTTGCATCATCAGTTCACCACCAAATTAATCATCAAGTCGACACCAAATCAGACTTATAAGCTCACCACTGGTAGGAGAACAACTTTTTTTCCATAAATTTAGACTCAATCCAAGGCATGTTGTTCAAAAGGATTTTGATCCTAAAGCTCCTACAGGAGAGGTTGTCATCGTACATCATACAGCAACAAAGTTTACATTTCAGCGGCTTAAGGACTTAATACTATGATTATTTTGCTCAAAAATCATCGCTCATTCAACATAACATTTTCCTAGCCATCACTCATCTTCATATAACGAGCATATCACGAAATCTAATCAAATTTGGTGCGAATCCACCACGTGTTGACGTGAAAAACAATAAGCTTCTGTTTCAGCAACATCGATCTCAGCCAACAAATGATTTTTAACCAAATTTTCATCACATCAGCGAACACATGCTAAGACAGGAATTGAATTTTAACTTCTGGCGACTTCAAAGCACAACGATAAAATTATTTCATGCAAACTCAACACGAAACAGTCATGTCACTACTCGTGTCAACGTACATGATTGACGTAACTTGAAATCAGGTCACAACCGGCCGATGGGGAAGACAGATGAAGAGGTAATTTTGAGTTGGGGACCGACGGTCCTTGATTGGTGCGAGATCTCCCCTACCCTTCCCTCCAGTGATGTTGGGATTTTTTGTTTTAATTGATTAACCTATGCAACTTCTATCATGAAAAGAAATTGCCACTAGTATATTGGGATTGGTTGAGAGCCAAATAAGATACATGAATATATCTTACTTCCTACGCAATCAAAGATCTATAATTCGAGATTTGATTACATTAATTATTTAACTAGTGTCATTTCATTACCTTGACTTGATTATTTGTCAACTAAAGTGTCTACACTATCTTTTTACCAAATTATGAATTCTAAGGTTCTAGTTTATTAAGTGTCTATGCGATGTTTCTAGTGTTTATTATGATCCTAAAATGAAACCTAACCATTTAACTAGAATAAGCAAATCACAACATAAAAGCAACATAAAAGAATCACAACCAATTCATCAAATACAGTAATAAAAGAATGAGTAAAAGATAAGTGCAGTAAAGTAACTTGATACGAGTTGAATAAAGGATATAGTATTGCCTCTTTATTAAGCCTAGGATAACAACGCCATGAGAGAAACTGATTTTTCTAAGCCTAAAATAAACTTATAAAAGACCACGAAATTTCCTCAATAATGTGTGTACTAATTAAATAAAAACCAAGATGAATCTGATATTAAAATCTAACAAACTAGTCAAAACTTATTTTTCTAACTATTCCGATTTTTATTTTCCACTCTGGTCTTATGAGTTTTGGATCTTAAACTCGGGAGATCATTGGGCTCCCACCTTAATTCAAAAGGACTTTCAAAGCCCAATTTCAGATACAATCCTTCCAAGCCCATTTTTCGTTAAAATTATACCATACGCCAATGTAGGCCTTTTCTATCATGACTACACACAGCCACGCTAATCATACTGAGCCCTCCTTTTTCCTTTTAATTATAATGAGCCTATCGTCATTTTTGTCTCTCCTTCCTCTATTTTCTTTCTCTCATCATTTTTTTTTTTATTTTTGTTTTTCTATTTCCCTTTTCTTTTCTTTTATGTCTTTTTATCTTATTTTGTTTCTATTTGTTTATTTGTTCAATCTATCGTCTTCTCCAGCAAACTTACTGAACCTATGCAGGTTCTATATGCTAAATAAACACCACAATATCTTTATAATCATCTATGATCAATTATCCCAACATTGCAACGAAATTATCTCGTTTCCCTTCTCAAGTCTTAGAATTTTTTAATTTTTATTTTCATTTTTCTGAGTGCACGCCGTTGTAAGCGTCTTTGGAATGTAATATTTGAAGTAGCTGGGCACTCCTCAATTTCTGCCTCGGGAAAAAGGATTTGGCTAGCCAATTTCCAAGATTTATCCATATTTGTTAAGATTAATAAAAAATTGCACGAAAAATTGAGAGTTTCGCAATGTTATGCTTCTTATTCATGTCTGTCTCTTTTATTTTTGCATTGCTAAGTCAAGTTATAGTCTATCTCACTTCTTATCCTTTCTTAAACTAAGAAAATGTAACAAATCATTTATCCATTCTAGTAAAGCCAACCAACAATTAGTCTCCATAATCATCCATTCTCTCCGCTCGCAAATCACTATTCACTTTATTTCTTGAGGTAAGTCTAAATTGAATTGTTCTTCTTCTTTTTTTTTTTTTTTTAATCTTTTATGCATTTCTATTCCACTTTTCGATTTTATTTAGAGATTAGATACTATTTAGGCTAGTTGTTGTGCATCCTAACTGGTCCACCTTCCCAAGTGATCTTAAGGAAGCACTCCTCCACATCAACCTAGTGTAGAGGCATCAAATAGGTGGGTCAAGTTGAAAATGGTCCGACTTATATTGATGAGTTTGACCCCATTTTGATCCATTTCCATTCTATATAAATTAGATAACTCGCACCCAACCCATACTCGACCTAACCCGACCTGACCCAACTTGATCCATATTATTAAAACATATTTATAACTAATCCCACCTATGAAAACTCATACCTATTTATTTAAAGCTCATTTAAACCTACATTTACAATGCATTTAGTTTTCATTGACTTATTTTTTTCCTATATTTGCTGTACTTTTTCTAACTATATTTTTCTTGTTGAAATCTGAAAAAAATAAAGCTTAAATAGTCAAAGTAAATATAATTACTATTGTAGCCAATGAAGATGATTATTTTTCAAAATATATATTTCATGACTACCCTGATTATGGTCCCCACATATATACAGACGCAGTGGCAATCTCACCGATGGATCCTCTTTTAAAGCATATAGCTATAATTTCATGAAGCAATATATCAAGAACATAGTTCACAAGCTCAATTCTCACCCTCTCAAGCCATCTAATCCGCCATTTCCATTAGAAAGCCTACTGGCGAGCAGACCAAAAGAATTACAATAAATAATAGCTTTATACTCAAGCTATATTACATCCGACCAAATGTGTGTGTGTGTGTGTGTGTGTGTGTGTGTGACGCTATATTACAACCTAGTACGAAAGGAAAAAAACAACCATAATTGTTGAAGATACTGTTCTTGATGCTAATTGAAATTGACCGGTTCATTGATGGAAGATTAAAATATTGCATATCAGGGAATCTTCTTTTTATATTATGTATACTTTCTTTTCTCATCATCTAGACTTCTTGTATTATAAATAGGGTTGTAATTACACATTGTCATACATGAAAAGCAATATACAAATCCAATCTTCAGTGACTTTCCATTGTCTAAAACTTCCGACATGGTATCAGAGCCTCCCTCCTTAACTTAGGTATCATGTTGAGAAACCAAGTTTGAAGTCTGGTGTATCACAAGGCTCTTAAACGTCTTCCAACGATCAAAGAGTAGATGATATTCCGATGGAGCATCGACCAAATTCAACAATAGAAGAACAGGGACAAACAGGACCTAGCGAGGGGCCATTGGACCCTGTACAACCCATTCAATCTAACCCTAGAACTTATTTTCGAGGCCCATACATTTTGTGGGTTCCCATAGAAGTCCAACCCCTCCAAGGCCAGACGAACTAGAGAAGCCCAATCTAGAATCTTAGCCCCATGGGGGCTGGTAAGAACAGCGGGCCAGGAGGAGGGCCACCACTGGTCACCGGGCCCATTTCGAGATATGGACTGGGTTGGTCCTTTTCGGGCCACAATGGATTGGATCCGTCGGGTTTTGGAGGGAATCCCAACCTGACCTACAAACTCGATTTCTTTTCATTTGCAGGTGTCATCGGCGAATGGCCAGAACTTGACGATCCCTTATATACATCCGCCATCGCCGATCCCTAGCTCCACCTTGTCACGCAACAACTATCAGGACTGAAGAACTATTCTATATGGTCCCGCAATCTCTAGTGAGGGTTGATTACCAACAAGGAAGGATCTATTAACAGCATCGTCCCAATCCAGATCAATGACCGATAGGCACGACAATGGAGGAAGTGCAATTAACTCATGCTAGGGGTGATCTGGACCAGAGTGGGTAGGGTCTAAACCTAGACCTTATACCTAACCTTGTTATAACCGGTTTCCCTTTTTTAGACCTTGTACCCGACCTTGTTTGTATTAGACCTTATATCAACCCACCTTATTTTTCCAATCTGGTTCCAAGTCAACCATGTTTACTTGAACCTATTTTGTAATCGCATAATATCTTATACGGCTTCAAATTTTACATTAATATGTGAGAAAATAACGAATCATCTTAATTTGTATTGAAACATTAAGCACTTATAATTAATAAGTACATGAACTTTTTGACTAAACGAAAAATTAAGGATTCACAAGGCTAATTATCATAAATAAAATCACAAGCAAATAAAAAATCATAACATTGCATAAGCATTAGCAATAAACATGAGTCTAATATTAGTTTTATTCCCATAACTACAACACAAAACTGTTCATTTATTTAAGATGGTTAACAAATTTTTTCCACAAGCATAACTCCTCCAAAAAAGTAATTAGGCGAGCCAATCCACGTGGTACACAAGAATTTGGTGGCGACGGATGTCGTCCGTCCGTCAGAAGGTGCGAGAGGGAGCCGATGAGGGAGAGAAGTGAATGAGGAAGAGGAACAATGAAGGAGGAGTGTTGTGCATGTCTGAGAGAGTCGAGAGAAAAAACGCCGTGCGACTGTGGGAGTAAGAATAGAAATCAGGAAAAAAAATAGAGTTTTGAACCTCTACTTATAAAACCGATTTCCAAACCGGTTCCAAAACCGGTCCAAGATCCTGGGTGGGTAATCACTCGGAATCAGTTCTTAGACCAGTTCAAACCGGCTCCAAATTTTGGGAATCTGTTCCTGGACCAATTTCAATGAGAACTGGTTCCCGACCCTATTTTCCGGGTGGACCGGTTCAGCACTCAGGTATACTCGGTCCAGTTGCACACCCCTAGCTCATGCGGACCTAGATAGGGAATTGCCTCACGTCAGAGGTCACCACCGGACTTCCTCTGATTGAAAATGCAAAGGGAAGATGGGAAAGTTTGCGAGAAATGTACGGGTAGCTCGATAGGGTTAAAACTTTCTTGCTAACTCAAGCCTTATTGGAGCTCAAACAAGGTAATCTGTCAATTTTCGTTGTTTTCAATTAGTTGTCCGCTCTATGGTATGAACTCGAAATGGCAGAGGAAAAATTAGAGGGACTTGAAGCTACTTTGGCTCAACATTGAGCCATGAAAGAACAGGAAAAGGTAGCACGTCATTTGCTTACTCTAAATGAGTCGTACTTATTGTTTTGGAGCTAGATCTTGGCCATGAGACTCATCCCCTTGCTTAGCCAGATATACCAGCTCGCAATTCAAGAGGAATCTCAACGATTGGCCTCGTTGGAGTATGTCAAAGTTGGTGACCATGTTTGTTCTCGCGGCCAAGGCCTCATCGGACCAACGATAGCTCTTGTCGAGGCCATGGAGGCTCGAGAAAGCCAAGCACTGCACTAGGGTTTCTTAGGAAAGAAGATGATGAGCTGTCTTCATTTCAAGCAAATGGCTATGATTTGTTCGCTCGGTCGCACAACCTCAGACACACCTGACCTTAAGCATTTAATGAATGGGCAAGATTTCATCATCCGATTAGACAGCGCAATTTAATTAGCGAGATTAGATAGTCCATCTTTGATCCTCACAGTGCTTAGATTAGACGATGCACATCACGCCACGTCACCACCCTCTTGGAAAGAATCTAACGGCCGAATTTTGCCATGTCATTGAGCAAAGCTAAAGGAAAAGGTAAATTTTGCGGTTATTACAAACACCCTTATCACACTATAGAAAATTGTTGGAAATTGCATGGAAAGTTGGTAAATAAAACGGAACGAGATGTCTTTGTTGCAGCACATGCTAAGGTCAACTAGCCTATCAATAATGATCAGTTTCGGCAACTTATGAGGGCTCTAAATCAGATGGGAATACATGACAAAATGGCTAGGTATGCAGGTACTTCCTATTATTTGATGAGTTGTATTTCGAATAAAGCATGGATTATTGATTTAAGTGTTAGTGATCATATAGTCTGCGATGAACGTTTCTTTTCAAAATTAACAAGTCCACCTCATACTTCTATACTTCTTCCAAATGGAAGTGACAATTTTGTCGCCAAAATTAGGAACGTTCAGCTCAATTCATCCATCACACTAAAAAATGTTCTGTTTGTTCCCGATTTTCACTTTAACCTCATATTTGTGTCTAAGCTTTGTTAATACAATTCTTGTCAGGTCTTTTCTTTATTCTGAAGTCTATCTCTTTTAGACCCTTTCGATTGGGACAATGATGGGTTTGGGTAAAAGTCATGAGAGACTCTATTTTTAGGTTACATTTCCCAAGACTTTTGATATAACGTCTTTCCCTTTAAATAAAAGCATCTTATGTAATGCCAATAATAATAATGACGCTTTTTCTTTTTCTTTTTAAATCTCATAAGCATTTAGGCTATAGCACCTCTTTTCTTCATCCCAAATGTCCTATATGTCCATTAGCTAAACAGTCACATGTGCCTTTTCCAAAAAGCATATCACGTGCTAGCCAAGCTTTCTCTCTTCTCCGCATGGATATTTGGGGATCATATTACACTCCACATCATGGTGGATCTTGATTCTTTCTCACGATTTTGGATGATCATATACAAGAACTTGGGTTTTTCTCATGTAATTCAAGGCCCGAGTACTTTCTTATCTCAAGAATTTCTTTATCTTGATTAAAAATCAGTTTCACAAATCCGTACAACGGACTTGCACTAACAATGCCTGTGAATTCTTTAATCAAGAATGCTCTTTGTTATTAGTCTTGAATGGGAATCTTCATGAAAGTTCTTGTGCCTAAACTCCCCATCAAAACGAGATAGTTAAAAAAAAACACCGTCATCTCTTAGAAGTTGTTCAAGCCCTTAAATACGAAGCCTCAATTCCATAAATGTACTGAGGACACAATGTGGTCATGACAACCTACTTAATCAATCGGATGCCATCCCGTATTCTCAATGGAAGGACTCCTTTCGAATTATTATTTGGCCAATGTCCAAACATTCGTTGCTTCCGTGTTTTTGGGTGTTTATGCTATGTATCTACCATAAGCCCTTTAGACAAATTAGGATTCACACAATGAGAAGGATTTGACTACACGGAAACTTTCTCATTGGTGGTAAAAGAGGTCACTGTTGGGTCCCTCCTTTTTGTCGTTGCTCTTCGTGATTAGCCCCTCCGTCAAATGGACATCCACAATGCCTTTATCTATGGAGATATAGACGAGGAAACTTAGGGGCTACATGAGAACGTTTTTGTTCCTTGATTTTTCTGTTTTTTTGTTTTCCAGCATAGAAAAAGAATAGAAATCTATTTGGTAATGTCAATTAATTTATCTATTCCCTGGAATAGAAAAGTGGTCGGAAAATATATTTGGAATAGAAATAAGAAGTAAAAAAAAGTAACTTCTTGTTCCCGGAAATAATTTCTAGAAATAAGCCATTTTTTATTTTTCTTTTCTTCTTCTTCATTGCCGCCGCCACCGCCCTTGGATCCATCACTACCATGCCACCCACTACCCGCTACCCACGCCGGCAAGCAAGAAGAAAAAATTAAAAAAATACAAAAAATTTGTGGATTGTACCAAAGACATTCCTATTCTTTTCCTATTCCAAGAATAGCAATTTTGCTTAGTTATCAAATGCGTTATTTTACCCAAAAATAATTTCCTTATAGAAATAATTCTTTTCTATAAAGAAATTATTTTTTGGAATAGAAAATGTTACAATTCGCACCCCTAAATGGACGTTCCACCGGGATTACATAGATAGGGGGAGAATAGTGTCACGGGTTGGTAATTTCCTTGGCTACAAATTAACCAACACGGACCCTGGCGAACGGAATTCGCTAGGTCAGCTTTCCTTCTATAGTTGTTCCAATGAACAATATGTGAATAGCTTTTTAATACGAGATTGTACAACACCCCAGTTACGCTCGGGCGTCTAATCCATCGAGTGAGACAACAAATCTCTTTAGGTTTAACAACTGGTTTCAACCTGCTATAGCCTCATCAAGAGAGCGGCATTAGTTCCAGTTTGTACACGAGAAGCCAATCTTACCTTCAGAGATCCTAAGTAATATTATCCTTCTATCCTAGAACTTCTAGCACTAACTGTCCTAATGCCACTCTCACAGACTAGTTGTGTTCATACTCTTTGCGCCCTCGCTCTTTACTCGATAACTTCAAGCTTCACTCCTAAGGGTTCACGAGTACAGGAGAATCACGGACTGTGACAAACTCCCCCACTCAATTCCACAATGCCCTCGTTACGGGCTGTTCTGCCGCTTCCTTGCGCTTCTCTAACCATCAATGCCACTCCTTGGGACTTACATAGATGGCAACGCTTGCCCAACAGAACAAGTCACTCCACTCCATTGCTTGTTTCCCTCGATCAAAGCTGTTCACGAATCTCTAGTCACTTGTGCTCCCCGACAAGTGTAACACCCTTAGCCAACTGCACCCCTATGGCAGCACCTTTTTTCACCTACTAGGCTCCTCCTGATCTCATCAAGCCAACAGAGGGTCCCCTTGGTGAAAACGTAATCGCAGACCTCTTCTTAAGATTTGCCAATTGATCCAAGAACATTATCCCCATTTAGCGAGCAATTTGGTTCCTTTCTATGCCCCCATTGCCATCCCAGAATCTAGACAAGAGATGCACGTTGTTCGAGCCCCCTCTGGCCCCAGCAATCACTCTCCGCTCTCATAGGACCGGGAAGACCACAGGCTTTTCCTCGAATCACCCACCTACTGGAGGAATCCCCGATTTGATACCATCTGTCAAGGGTCAATAGTTTTCTTGGCCGCGGATTAACCCATGTGGCGCCTGGCGAATGGAATTCGCCAGGCCAGCATTCCTTCTATAATTGTTCTAATGAACAATAGGTGAATAACTTTTTTATACAAGATCGTACCATGGCTAGCTGCACTTGGGCGTCCAGTCCATCGAGTAAGACAACGAGATCTTTTTAAGCTCAACAACTGGTTTCGGCCTGTTATGACCTCATCAGGAGAGTGGCATCAACTCCTGACTAGTTTGTGCATGGGAGGCCAACCCTACCTTCATAACTCCTAAGTAATATTATCCTTATATTCTAGAACTTCTAATACTAACCATCATTATGCCACTCCCACGGACCAGTTGTGTTCATCATCTCTGCGCTCTCGCTTTTAACTTGATAACCCCAAGCTTCACTCCCGAGGGTTCATGAGTACGGGAGAATCACAGATCGTGACAAACTTCGCCACTCAATTCCGCAACGCCCTCGTTGCAAGCTATTCTGTCACTTCCTTGCGTTTCCCTAACCATCAATGTTGCTCCCTAAGACTTACATAGATGGCAACCCTTGCCCAACAGAACAATTCACTCCACTTCATTACTTGCTTCCCTCGATCAAAGCTGTTCGTGAATCTCCAGTCACTTGTGCTCTCCGACAAGTGTGGCACCCCTAGCCAATTGCACCCCTATGGCAGCACATTTTTTTCACCTACTAAGCTCCTCATGATCTCAGCAAGCTAATAGAGGGTCCCTTTAGTGGAAATGTGATCGTAGACCTCTTCTTAAGATTCGCCTATTGATCCAAGATCGTTATCCTCGTTTAGCGAACAATTTGATTCCTTCCCATGCCTCCATTGCCATCCTAGAAGCTAGACAAGAGCCGCACATTGTCTGAGCCCCCTCTAGCCCCAACGTTCACTCTCAACCCTCATAGGATTAAGAAGACCACAGGCTTTTCCCCGAATCACCCACCTACTGGAGGGATCCCCACTCTGATACCATTTGTCACGAGTCTGTAGTTTCCTTGGCCGCGAATTAACCCGTGCGGCACCTGGCGAGCGGAATTCGCCAGGCCAACCTTCCTTCTATAGTTGTTCCAATGAACAATAGGTGAATAGCTCTTTTATACGATATTGTACCATGCCTAGCTACGCTCGGGCGTCTAGTCCATTGAGTGAGACAGCAAATCTCTTTAGGCTCAACAACTGGTTTCAACCTACCATAACCTCATCAGGAAAGCGGCATAAGCTCTTAACCAGTTTGTGTATGGGAGGTCAACCTTGCCTTCAAAGCTCCTAAGTAATATTATCCTTATATCTTAGAACTCCTAGTTCTAACCATCCTAACGCTACTCTCACAGACCAGTTGTGTTCATCTTCTTTATGCCCTTGCTTCACTTGAGATTCACGGGTATGGGAGAATCACTGACCGTGACAATAGCATATGTCTTCTTCGCAAATCCTTATATGAGATCAAATAAGCCTCTCATCAATGATATGCCAAATTCACTAATGCACTTACAACCACAAAGTTCCAGTAATCCTAGCCTGATTATGCTTTATTCACATGGAGACAAGGTACATCATCAATTTACGTATTATATATATTGATGATATACTCGTTATGGAGAATGATACATCTGCCATTGAGAAATTCAAGAAGTACCTACACTTTGTATCTTCCACATTAAGGATTTGGGGTCACCCAAATACTTTCTCATGATAGGAATTGCACGATCGATAAAGGCATCTGTCTCAACCAATGCAACTTTGTACTAGAGATCTGTTGACACCTAAATTTTGGCGACCCGTTTAGTCATTTATTGCATCAAAAAAAATTGAGGGTTAATTTTATCCTTGAAAAAATAGTCAATTGCATAACATATAATTTTAGGTGCATTTATATTTTAATTTGCATTTACAATGGGTCGGTGACAAATTGGTTTGATTTGGTGGTTTTGAACTTTAAGGCTGACAAGTCGGACTAAGCCCACGAAGAGAGCAATTTAGCCTAAAAGCCCATATTTGAAAAAAAAATCCTATTGCAATTTTTGAAAAATCAATAGAGAATATGCATTTTTTGCAAAGGAAATCTAGAAGAGGTGTGGAAAATAAAAAGTGATATTGCTTTCGGAAAAAGGAATTTTCATGGATATAAATTTGGAAAGAAATTAAAAACCCTAATCTTCGGCCTATAAAATGGTTTTTCGCGTAGGGTTTCGGGGGCCACGCACAATAGAATACATGGCCATTGAGAGAGATACACATTGAGAAGAGAGAGTAGAAAAGGTTTTTCTGGAGGTCTTTCACGGCCCGAAGTCAGTGGAAGCACGGAGAAGAAGAAACCAAAAGAAAAAGAGGAAGTGAAGCTTTGAGACACCATTAGCGAGTGGAGATTTGTAGAGATTAAAATATGTGAATCGGAGACGTTATCTCTCGGCAATTCTCAGATCTCGGAAGTCACTTCTCCAAGAACAACATCCACAACACCGGTCCTTGCCCACTCCGCAGCTTTCCGGTGTCTCATCCGGCGCATCCTGCTTCTACCGCATTGATTCCAGCAACACCACAGCGAGTCTCGACGGCCTGCCGCACTTCCGCTAAGACGACGTGGCCGCTGCTTCTCTTGACCCGTTGCCGGCCCTGCTAAAACAACAACGCTGCTGCCGTGAGATCACACGTCGATCTGTTCTCCAGCTGTTGCCTCGTTGATGCCGTCCCTGCCTTGCTGATCTGCTTCGGACCGAGAAGGCCCTGCACTGTTCGATCTAATCACGAGCGACCGCCATGATCCCATGAATCGCTTCAGATTCATGCTTCCAATTTGAGTTTTCTTTTTATTTATTTTCTCTTGACTACCCACTAACCAGCAAGAAAACTTTCAGGGGAGGCTACACATATTGATACACGGCCAAGAGAATTGAGAGAAAAATCCCTTGCGCGCTATCCGAAGCTACTGCTGTCCATTATCTGCTGCCCAATACGTGCCTGATATCCTTAACGTCCAGCAGCTTTCGGTCGCAGCTTCCAGTGAGCGGCTCGAGATGGTTCCCGGCGTTTCAAGCCCTCTCGATTTCCTGATTCGTTCACAGATTTCCTGATTTTTTCACAGATTTTCCGGCGGGCCTAACCCAACGCAAGCTGTTACCCTTCATCACCGCCTCTGCTCGTAGCTACCTCCGGTGCCCGTGGTGCCGATCTTTTCCATGATCTGACGAGGTGCTGCTGTCTTGATCCAGTCCCGCGACTATGTTCCTGACGTAGGCCCGATGCCGAGTAGAGCTGCTCCCCGTCGTTGTGCGGATGAGCGACATTGTCCTTTGACCCGGCATCGAGACGGGTTGCTATTTCATCGATCTCTGTCCCGGCGTTCTTGCATGACCAAACCGGTTTTGTCACAGAGCTATCTTTCCCGACGTGGGTTATAATAAGTTATATTTTCTTTTCTTTTCTTTGAACGATTCGCTCGAGTTTTGTTGCAGCTATTCTACTTGATATCCACGGACCGTGAGGGTAGGCAAGTCAAAAATTTGACTGTGGAGCTATGAAAGTCAAAGTTGAATATTCAAAGAATATTGTCACCAGAGTGACCAGAATTCGATCAAAAGCCGAGGGATTTCTATAGGTACTGTGTGCATTCAGCAAGCCCGACGTCCACCAAGTCAAGCCGAAACGCCGGCGTCAACCGAGCACCACATCGTGAATTACCAGCTCGAGCATCCTAAGCTGAGATGCCTTGCCGGCTTGCTCTGAAGCATAGTTGGTCATCACAAATCGGCCGCCGTTCGAGGACCAAATTTGGAAGCAATATTTGGGATAGGTAAAAATTGTCTATTCTAATTTCCGAAAATTCCGTTTCCTTATTTGATATATTCGTTGATGTCCATGATGGAAATTTCCGATATGCTAAGATATGTGAAATCTCGAGTAGCCTTTTAAATTAGGAAATCTTCCTAATTTCGCAACGTGCATATGATTGACGGTCCGATTTCATGCTCGAAATACGACCCGTAATCGCACGGAAAAATCACCAATCCGATCTCACGCTCGAGATACGATTCGTGATTTTGTCTAAAATTGGCCAATCCGATCTCATGTGCGATATATGATTCGTCAATTTATTTCCAAAATTAAATGGACATGGATGATATTTTGCTAGATTTGTTGCCGTGTTGTTCTTGATGCCTTTATTTGTTTGCTCCCGTAAAAGAAAAAAACATTTGAGTTAGATTAGATGCATCTTAGGATATTACTTGTTTTGGGGTTATTTTGCATGTCTAGAATAAGAGATTTATTTATTTCGAATTTCAAAAATAAAAAAATCAAAAATCAAAAATCAAATCAGTCAATTTAGGTTGCTAGTTTTTTTAAAACTTGGATTGCATGTTTAATTATTTGGCAATTATTAATTTCGAAATTTTAAAAAAGGGAAAAAAAGGAAAAACACAAAAAAAGTCATTATGCGTATGTCATGTAGAATTAGGGCATTCTTTGCACGTCATTGCATGTTAAGATTGCATATTATAGGTGTAGATAATTTCTCCTAAATAGATTGCATGCTTATTAGGAAAATAAAAATCACGTGCACGTCATATAGAATTAGTTTCATATAATGCACGTCATTTAGTGATTTTTGCTAGGCCCATTTAATTAGAAATTACCCGTCATTAGATTTTGGTCATTAGATTAATTTAGATTGCATATTTAAGGGTTACATCTCTTTAATTTCGAATCTCATGGAAAATACAAAAAATTATCTTTTAGAATAAATCCATCTCATACTTAGGATAGGCTACACGCTTATTTATGTCATATTGCTTAGGTCATATAGCTAAGTCATGTTGCCATGTCATATCATTTTATGTTAAATAGTGGCATGCATTGTATAAAGCATGATTCACATTAATTAAATGAAAAAAAAAAAAGAAATTGCGTGTTAATTAGAAATCATATCTAGGATTGTTGATGTGAATTCTGATCTAACAACGCAGATGCTTTCGTTGCTATGAGGTAAGTCTTGCAATTTATTCATTGCTTTCTTGGATGTTAAATTGGTGGTTTGCGCACCCGCATGATCACCTCACATGTTAGGGAAATAGATTTAAAATCAATTTAAGCTGCTTGCCAAACATTTTTTCAAAATAAAAAAAGAAAGGTACCGAAAGGGCGTTAGAGAAATCTAGCGTAACCAAGTCCCCGAACTCATAAATCTCTGGTTCGTAGGAGTAAAGTAAATCTCCCATTACTTTACTTGGGTTTCTAATCGACCCACCAAAAATAGATTAGTGGCGACTCCTAATTGAAAATCAATTGCATGTTAAGAACTTGAATCCAAGTCGCGAATTGGTATGGGCTTGGGAGAGCCCGAGTTAAGTCTAAGCTTAACAATCCATTAGCCAAACCCTAGGTGGTTTAAACCCCGAAAAATTGGTCGCGACAAGATCATATCGGAAGCAAGATTGTTGGGATCTAAACAAGCTACTATTCCAATTGAACAAAATATCAGGATGACATTAGCTAAGTATGACAAAGGATTGTCACTCATGAACGAAGATCCTTTGCTTAAAGACCCATCTACTTATCAAAGACTCATAGGGAAACTCACTTATTTAACCATGATCAAACCCAGCGTACAAATTCTTAGCCATTTCATGCATGCCCCAAAATAGTCTCGCACGACTACATCATTAAAAATTGTAAAGTACTTGAAAGAATGTCCAAGATTGGGGATATTATTGTCTTAGGAAAGCAACATGGAGGTGACCACATGCTATGACACGGACTATGCTACTTGCCCCATGAGTAGAAAATTTGTTCCAGGTTTCTGTATAAAGTTAGGAGACTCATTACTTTCACAAAAGACAAATAAACCATCAATTGTTTCTTTATCATCCATCGAAGCAGAATATTGAGCAATGGCAAAGATTACTTGCGAGATAGTCTGGATAAGAGGCCTACTTAAAGACCTCAGTGTATAGATAAAAGAACCAACTATTTTATTCTGCAACAATGATGCTACACTCAAACTTGCAATGAACCCAATTTTTCACAAGAGGACGAAGCACATAAAAGTTGATTGTCATTTCATCATAGATAAGATTTAAAATAGGGTGATAAAAAAAAGAGGAATAAAAACAATAGAACAGCCCGTGGACACTTTTACAAAGGCTTTATGTCAAAGGCAACATTTGTTTCTACCAAGCTAGCTAGGCGTCAAAATTGGCGCTTTAGTGTCCAATTTTTTTTTTTTTTAAAAAAGTGGCACTTAAATATACTTTTTGAAAGTTTTGACACTTATGTGTCCACCTATATTAAGTTTTGATACTTGAGATGTTCTTCAGCCAAATTGAAAGTGGGTTTGTTACTTAACCCACTAAAACCCCTTTTTTGATTTTGTCTTTTTCTTTAAAACCCATGTTGACTCCTATTATTTTAAGTTTAAGCTCAACTGTTTATGACCCACCTTCATAAATATGAGTTAAGATATAAGTTTGTGAATAATTTTGATAGCTCTAGCCTGGTGTATTAAGAATTTTATTGCTAGAGTGCTCCAATTAAGGCTTAATTCCAATATTATAAGGAGATGAGCAAACTCCTTTTGCCACATAAGCTAGCACTCCATTGGTCATGGTTGTTTAACTTAGGGCCTGTTTGTTTATTTTTGTTTATGTTCTCTGGAACAAAAATTTATGTTCTTTTGTTCTGGAGAACCAAAAAAAAAAAAAAAAAAATAGAAACGCGTTTGGTAAACTTTTGTTCCGGGAACAAAAATCTTTTTTTTTTTTGTTCCTAGGAACAGAAACAAGAGTAGAAAAAAGTTGTTTCTTGTTCCAGGGAACAATTCGAGAAACACTTTTTTTCTTCTTCTTCTTTTTTCTTTCCTTCTTCTTCTTCCTTTTGGCTGGTCGCCGGCCTCGCCCGTGGGCGGCAACCGACCGTCAAGGGCTGCAACCTCGCCCAAGCATCGCTAGCCCCAGTGAGGCTCGGCCTTGCCGGGCCACCACCAGTCGGCGTTGCCCAACGATGGCCCGGGCGAGGTCGAGCTTCATTGGTGGTGGGCGAGCTCGGCCTTGTCGGACCTAGGCGAGCTCAAGCTGGCCCGACCAAGGTGAGGTCGAGCCTCACCGGTGGCCTTAGTAGCCAGGCAAGGTCACCGGCGAGGCTCGACCTCACCCAGTGACACGAGGTCGGCCTTGCCCGGGCTCGTGAGGTCGAGCCTCACGTCGGCCGGCAAGGCTCGGCCTCACCTTGGTCGGGCCAACTTGAGCTCGCCTAAATATAGCGAGGCCGAGCTCACCCAACCACCGGCAAAGCTCGATCTCGTCGGGCCGGCAATCGGCCAAAAAAAGGAAGAAAGAAGGGAAAAAAAAAAAAAGAAAAAAAAGGAAAAATATAATAAAATATTGAAAAATTAAAAGAAACAAAAAAATTGTACAAGTTTACCAAATGCATTTCTATTCCTGGAGTATAAATTTTTGCGATTACCAAGTGCGTTCTTATACTCATAAATTGTTCCCTAAAATAGAAACAAAAAGAAATTATTTATGTTCAAAAATTGTTCCCCAGAATAGAAACGTTACCAAATGTGCCCTTAGTAGCCAAACATAGCGTGTACAATACCAAGGTACATAATGGGGAAAAAAAAAACTCTCCTTACAAATTATAGATTAATCAGACTTCAATATAGAACTTTTCCCACGGTCATATTATTTCAAATATTATTTGCAAAAGTATTAGTACTTTCATGTAAATATAACTATATTCTGCATAAGAAAATTATTGCAACTAACATTTTCGTAAAGTAAACAATTGATAAATAACTAGTGACATATTAAAAGACAGTTCATCAATAATCACCTATGCCTTAATAAAATCATTATAATATTCACACTCACTCATGAAGCACATAGATACAGTTTTAATGAAATTGGTTGCGTAAGTTGATACATTTAAAAGCAATCCATCGTTAAGCAGTTAAATGTTAGTAACCTCGTGAGCTGCAATTGTAAAGTTTGCAGCATACTAATTGTTTTCATGCGTTAAATTCATCACGGTAAACTAGAAACCACAATAGAAAATTTAAAAAGAAGTTGATGATAATCTAATGATATTGGCAAATTCCTTCTAGCGATGGCATTTTAGGGCGCGTTTGATAACGTTTATGTTTAAAAATTATTTCCAAAAACAGAAATAGAAAAACTATTTCTGTTCCGGAGAACAATTTTTGAACAAAAGAACGCATTTGGTAATTGCACAAAATTTCTGTTTCTGGAATAAATAAAAAACAGAAACACGTTTAATAAACTTGTATAATTTTTTTTATTTCTTTTAATTTTTTAATATGTTTTTATTAAATATAGGCCGACCTCACCTAGCCACCAACGAGGCTCGGCCTCGCTCACCTAGTCCAAGCAAGGCCGAGTCTCGCGCGGCCATAGCGAGGCTCGGGCCAACGAGCCTTGCCGTGGCTTGGCCTCTCCGGGGACCGGTGATGCTCCGACGAGGTTGCCGGCCCTCATCCAGCCAGTCATCGGCGCCGGCCATGGCCAAGGCTGGTGACCGGCAAAAGGAATAAGAAAAATAAGAAAAAAATGAGAAGAAAAAAAGTGTTTCTTAGAAGTATTCTTAAGAACAAGAAACAAGTTTTTCTACTTTTTGTTTCTGTTTCAAATTTGTTTCTAGGAACAAAAAAATAGATTTTTTGTTCGGGAACAAAAGTGTAAGCAAAGAACGTGTTTTTGTTCTTTTTTTGTTTCCGACAAAAGAAAAAAAAATTATTCTGGGGAACAAAAACACAATTAAACAAACAGGGCCTTACTAACAAAACATGTAAAGTTACAAGAGGTTACTAACTAATTTGTCTAGATGTTGGCAAATTCATTATACGGTTGCTATCTTACATATTACTCTTATATTAGTCTAAAAAGTTGACAAGTTATGAACTTTTTGCAATGTTGGTGAATCTATTATAGCATTTGCAATATTTTAAATTTAATCAAATGCTATTGATTACGAGGAAATAAGGATTCGTTTGGTAACGCTTTATATTCCAAAAAGTAATTTATTTTCAGAAATAGTCCTTTTATATTTCAATTCCCTGGAATAATTTTTGAGTAAAGGAATGCATTTGGTAATTATACAAATTTCCTATTCTCAAAATGGAACAAGAACATGAATGCATTTGGTACGATTTACAAATTTTTTCATAACGTAGAATTTCTTTTAATTTTTAAAGATTTTTTTCATTTTTCATTTTTCATTTTTTATTTTTCCTCGTTGTTGTTGCTGCCGAAGGTAGGCCACCGTGGTCGGTGGTAGCTAGACAGCAAGGGGCAGCAGTGAGGGCGACAAGGACGAAGAAAAGTTTTAAAATATATATATATATATATATATATATATATATATATATATAGAAAAGTAAAAAAGAAAAAAAATAACTTATACATTAACAAATGGATTTTTATTTTTTTTATTTTGAAAAATAAAAAAATAAAAATTGAGAGAAATAGAAACGTTACCAAATGAACTTAATTGACCGGCGGAAAGAAAGTAAGTAAAAGGTCAAAATTGCCCGCCTTTCAAGATGAAGGTAGGTGTTCACTCATGACCCGTATTTTAAGCGCGGCCCCATGATCGCCTAACCCGACCTCTTTCTTTCTTGAGATTAAAGTTAATATTAGTTCAAAAAGTTGAAAAGTTATGAACTTTTTGCAATGTTGGTGAATCCATTATAGCGTTTGCAATATTCCAGATTTTCCCTTGAGTGGACACCTACGCTCATCTTGAAAGCTGGGCAGTTTTGGCCTTTTGCTGACTTCCTTTCCGTCGGCCACTTATTTCCTTGTGACCAGTAGCATTTGATTAAATCTGGAATATTGCAAACGCTATAATAGATTCACCGCAAACAGTTCATAACTAGTCAACTTTTTTTGAATTAGTATTAAATTTTATCTTAACAAAGAAAGAGTTCGGGTTAACAGATCATGAGGCCGAACTTAGAAAAGGGCCATGAGTGGACACCTACATTCATCTTGAAAGCTGGGCAATTTTTGCCTTTTGCTGACTTCCTTTCTATCGGCCACTTATTTCCTCAAAACCAATAGCATTTGATTAAATTTGGAATATTGCAAATGCTATAATAGATTCACCAACATTGCATAAAGTGGCCGGGTTAACAAAGAAACTTGTCAACATTGCATAAACTTGTCAACCTTTTTGAATTAGTATTAACTTTAATCTTAACAAAGAAAGAGGTCGGGTTAACAGATCACGGCCAGACTTTTAAAAAAAAGGGGTCATGAGTGGACACCTACACTAATCTCAAAGCTGGGCAATTTTGGCCTTTTGCTGACTTTCTTTCCACTGGTCACTAAGGTCCGTTTAATAACATTTCTATTCTAAAAATAATTTTTTTCAAAAAAAAAAATATATATATATATATATATTTTTTTTTTTTTTTTTTTTTTGTGACCCAGGAACCCACCGCACGGCCAGCCGGGAGTAAACCCCGGGGGAGGACGCAAGAAACCACCACCCATGCACCCCGGGCAAGACATCACGTTAGCGCTTGGCCCTCCTCGCTTCGCAGTGGGCTTCAAACCTGGGACCAGGGCGTGGAGTCCAATAGAAGAGCTCTACCATCCACGCCGTAACGATGGGTGGTTCTTTTCAAAAATAATTTTTCTCTACTTTATTCTCCGAAATAATTTCTTAGTAAAACAATACGTTTGATAACTATACAAAATTTCTATTCTAGGAATGGAAAAAGAATGAGAATGCATTTAGTATAATTCACAATTTTTTTTTTTTGTAATGTAGAATTTCTTTTAATGTTTTTCTTATTCTTCCTTATTGCCGCCAACCACCGTCGTCAATGCCGCCACCCGCTGCCACTGACCGTCGGTTGGTAGCGGCAGTGGTCAACTAGCTAGTGGGCGGTGGCGGGTGGTAGCGGTCGGTTGATAGTAGGCAACAGCAGGGGGGTAACGGCCGGTAAAGTAAAGAAGAAGAAAAGAAAAGAGAAAATAACTTATTTCTAGAAATTGTTTCCGGGAATAAGAAGTTATTTTTTTTACTTTTTATTTTTATTCCAAATCTATTCCTAGACCACTTTTCTATTCCAAGGAATAAAAAAATTAATTGACATTACCAAATAGATTTCCATTCTTTTTTGTTTGGGAACAAAAGAACATAGATAAGGAGAAATAAAAACTTTACCAAAGGGAGCCTTATTTATTCGTGACCAATAGCATTTGATTAGTTTTCCTGTTTATTTCCTCATGACCCCTTTTTTAAGTCATGCCTTATGATCATTTAATCCAACCTCTTTCTCTTTTAAGATTAAAGTCAATTTCACGAAAAACCATAAATCAATACACCTATAATAAATTTTTCTCAAATTAATTTTTGACCATTAAAAACTCTAAATTGGTATATCTATGACAAAATTATTATCTCTAAGTTTCCGTCAAATTTTACTATCAAAATGTTGAGTTTGATAATACGTGGTAGTTGATGGATTTTGAAATTTTACCTTACGTTTGTCACGGTTGTATGAGTTTGGCGATCTTCATGATAGTAATTCAATTTAACGAAAATTAGCAAAAGTAAATTTATTACAAATACATCAATTTGATATTTTTTATGGTCAAAAATTTAGTTTGAAGTAAATTTATTATAGGTTTGCTAGTTTGAGTTTTTGTGATAAAAAAATTAATATAAACTTTTTTATAGTATTAACCCTTAAAATTATTGACAACGTCTTCCGATCTAGGTATCGTGGGGTGAGAGAAATTTGATTCCTTGGCTTCCGCACATAAGGCTTGCAACTGAATGCTCGGTCGATATAAATGATACAAGATGGATAGATGGGAATGGTGAAGAGGGTAGAGAGAGAATCACTTTTGATTCCTTGGCTTCCGCCCGTGAGCCTGCAATAGTAGCCACATCTTTGGTTTTTTCTTTTTTTTCTTTTTTCTCAACAACCAAGAACAATTGATTTTATGGTCTTCGTTTTGAACAATGACGACTTTCTGGTACAACCACTTTCTCATAGAGCCATTAGCATTCAATTGGTTTTCCATTTTTCCTATAACTATTCTGTTATTTTGTTAACGGATTTATCGGAAGCCTAAAAGACTAGTGGAGAACTGTTTATGGCTAGAATCAAATGACATTTTTACTCTAAATAAATTTCCATCAAACGATATGTGTGATTCGCCACTTCTTTATTGGTAAATCAGAGGATCTTCTTGAGCTTAGAAGAATAGAATTTTTTTTAAAGAAAGTGCTACTCTGTACAAAGAAAGCATCATAGTAGGCATTTCGTGGCCACTTTCCATATTGAGAGAGAGAGAGAGAGGGAGAGAGAGTGTGTGTGTAACAAATAATGTGAATAGTCTCGGATCATCAAGAGAGGGGGAGAGAAAATTAGTAAAGAATACATATTTACTCACTTAATTGGCCTTTTCTAAAGCTCCGTTCGCTTCATGGAAAATAACTTCCGGGAAAAACATTATCCAAATTTTCCAATGATCTTTCTCGAAAAATGAATTGTTTGGGGAAAACATTTTCCATAATGGGAAAAAAGTCTTCTAAATTGGAGGAAAACATCTTCCACTTTTGAAAAATGAAAAACATTTTCATCATTTAATCTTTTTTATCTCACATCCTTATAAGCCCTCACTTCCTCCTACTCCTTTTTTTTTTTTTTAATAAAATAATTCAAATTATTTTTTATTTTCTTTATTTTCCCTCTTCCTCTTTATTTTTATGTTTTTTTTTTCCTTTTCTTTTTTTTTTTTTTTTTTTAAATTGAGTTTTTAATTCTTTTCCTTTTTCTTCTTCCTTGGCTGGTCACCGCCGCCGCCCAACAATAGGCCAACTCCAGCCTTGCCCAAGGCTAGATTCGGCGAGCTTAAGGCTCGAGCTTGCTTGCCATAGTGGAGCTCGGGCTTGCCTAGATTAGGCAAGCTACGAGCTTGTGGGCCTTAGCGAAGCTCAAGCTCACCAAATCCAAGCAAGTCACGAGCTCGTCGAACTTGGTGGAGCTCGCGCTCGCTTGGATCAACCAAGCCTCGATCTCGCCGGGTCTAATGGTTGTGTCTTCGTTGACCACCGAGTAGTTGGCCACGGTGAGGCACGCAGTAGAAGAGGAAGGATGAGGAAGAAGGAGGGAGGAAAAGAGAAAGGAAAAAGAAAAAGAAAGAAGAAAAGAAAACTTAAAAAAGAAAACTTCGATTTTTAATAATATAAATAATTAAAAATTAAATTTTAAAAAAATTATATAAAAATTAAAATTAAGTTTTTTTGGTCAATTAAAAATATTAAAAATTATATTTTTTGTAATTTTTCCCAAAAAAATCGATTAGATAACGAATAATGAAAAATGTTTTTCACTCAAATTTCAGGCTTCAGTTAAACATTAAAAAATATAGTCATTTTCTTGGAAAATGATTTTAGAAAACATTTTTTGAAATGTGATATTTTTAAACAAACGACAAAAGAAAATAATCTAATCTAGTAAAGAAATCCCTCCTATCGAATAATATTTTTGAGAATATTCTCTAATAATAAAATCTCTAATAATAAAATCTCTAATATCCATATATTTTATTCATCAAGTAAATTATTTGCGCAAAAGAGCAACGGAAATAGAAAAGTAATGATGTATGGAAAGTTCGGTTTCTTGGCTTCCACACAGAGAAAATATTGGGTACGTCTTATGCTCCAACGTGTCAAACAAGAAGGCGTTCGCAGCGCGACACGTGTCCTCGTGTCAGGCGCCATTTTGAAAAATTTTCGGACGGGAGACTGAGGGTTTTTCTTTCTTCGCGCCTCTCTCACCTCTGCAGATCGTCTCTCTCCCCGTTCTCCTCTCTCTCCTCTCTGTCTCTCTCCCCTCCGCCTCCGCTGGTTGCTTCCATCGCCCCCCATGCCGACGCCGACGCCGCCGACGCTCCTCCGCCTCCCTCTTGCGACGTCCGCTCCTCTCTCTCTCTCCCCCTCCGCGAAGTCGTGCCTCTCTTCCAGCGAAACGCGACGCCGACGGACCTCCACCTCCGCCTCCGCCGGTTGCCTCCGTCGCCCTCGACTCCGACGCCGACGCAGCCTCCGCCTCCTCCCCTGAACCCTACTCTGACGCCGACGCCCCTCCACCGGTTGCCTCCGTCGGCGTCGGAGTCCGTCGCCCCCGACTCCTCCGCCTCCGCCTACGCGCCCGACGCCAAAGCGTCGAACCACGACGGCGAAAATGGAGGAGAGAGAAACGACGAGCTCGACGGCGCCGGCGACGGCGACGGCGACGAAGCAGTAGACGGAGACGAAGAAGCAGAAGCGCGCACGCTCGGGGTTCTGGACATGGCTCGTCGCGTCGGTCGCGTTCCGGCTCGCCCTCGTCTACCTCCCCAGGAACCTCCGCCTGTCCACCCGCCCCGAGGTCGCCACCCCTCTCACCAGCATTCGCCGCCGTAACGCCGCCTCTCTTCGCTCCGTCGATCGATTCCCGATCCCCGATCCCCCGCCCCCTCCTCCCTTTAAATCTTTGAGGTTCATTTTCTGATACGATTTCTGGTTTTTCTTGTTTGTGCCGCCTGCAGTTGGCAAAGGCTGGTTGAAGCAGTAAGCGATGTCTCCCTATGCAGGTTCGGCTCCGTTCGATCTTTGTAGAAAGGAAGTTGCTTGTTTGCTTACTGGTGTGTCGCTGTTCCATGCTTTGATCCCTCCCATCTTCAATTTTCTTCCCCCCTCCCTCGAAATCTCGTTTTTTTAGCATTTTCACTTTGGAAAAATCTGGGTGAGGAAGTAGATTTTTTGGGAGATGATTGATTAGTTTGGCATGTTTTCTGGGTTTTGAAATTTTTTTGACTGAGGTGAGCCTGTTTGGGAGAAGATTATTATGCGTAATGGGGTCTGGTGGCATGATTACTTTGAACGGAGGAAGCACTTGAGTTATGGTTTTTTTTACTGCTTCAACCTTTTTTCCTTCGAGAAATTAGGATGATCTGGTCTATTCTGAATCTGGGTCGCCATTCACGGCAAGCCTGAATGGCGAAACGAACTCCTCTACCTATTTATGTGATAGGACTGAGGATCATATCTGAGGATCATATCTGATTATAGCTTTCTAAAAAAGTAAACTTTATACTTGCATGCTATCCAGTTTCTCTAAGGGATTAAAGCAACCTGGAGATTATTCGATCGAATGATCATTATGGTTTTTCTTAATTATAGAGAGAGGTACTCATATTGCTTTTTCTTGGAATCAGAATGGCTACTGCTTAAGGGCATCTTAACTTCTTTCAGATCCAGGTTATGGTGCTGTTGGTTTCATCATTGATTGTGAACATTCTTGTCGTCGCACTGTGCAGCTTATTCAATATAGCTATTTCTTCATTTGTCTAATTCAAGAAAGAGCTCCTCTGTATTCTAGATGATGTTTTAACATATACACCGTGTGGTCTAAGAAAATAAGAAGTTGTTCTGCTTATAATTGTTATCTTGGCAAGTTTCATTGTGCACCTTATTTAGTCCATAGTCCCATATTTATGTTTCGTGTGGAGACTGAAGTGAGGTGGAGATTTTGTGCATTCAACAATCTGTTTCTTGTTCCAACAGGAAAGGGGTCAGCCATTGCCAAAGTTTGGTGAATGGGATGTGAATGACCCAGCTTCAGCGGAGGGGTTTACTGTCATCTTTAACAAGGCAAGGTATGAAAAAAAGACGGGTGGCAAGCCCAAATCTCCGGCAAAGGCCCAACCCTCAAGTCAAACACTCTGTTGATCCGAGCAAACCTCCAACAGTAAGTTGTTTCTTAGAAGCCTGGGAACAAACTGTTTTATTTATGTAGGATGCATTAATTATTGCAGTCATTTGTTCTACGATAATCTATTAAGGTTCCAGTTATGTAGTAGTTAACCTATCTAATAATTAAATTTAAACTTTCTTATATGCTATGCTAGTCTTGATGAAAATGTAGAAATGGAAAATAGAACTCTCAAACTTGCAGATAGGGTAAAAGAAATTGATTTGACAGTGTCATAAAATCTAAGCAGGTTGGGCACTACTTGCTCGTTAGTATTTGAATCATTCAAAATGACCATCCGAAAGATGCTATTATCCTTTATAGTGTGAGCAGGAATTGAATTTGAGTTGGACACAATTGTCTGTGAACAAGTCAGCTGCTGTAGATTTTATTTATTTATTTATTTTGTTTTCATTCTCCCAACCTTTGCTGCTTCGCTCTCTTACCGTGAATTCTTTGTTGCACGCAGAAGAAATGGTTTTGCCGCATTCAGAGCCCAGCAGAATCTTGACTAGGTTCTCTGGCGAGGAGCTTCCAAAAGAGACGGGCGTTGTTAGGCTAAAGCAGCCCCAGAATGTTCACTTGAAGAAGATACAAACAGTTTAGAGCCATTGTTATTATTGCAGGAATAGCTCGTGGTGTAAATGTGGGGTTTGTGGAGATGAGTAAAATAATGACGCGTCATGCTTACTGTAATCTATCAACAGTATGCTTCTCTCTGTCTCTGCCTATGTCTCTCTCTCTCTCTCTTCCTCTGCTTAGTTCTATTGTTAATTTATTAATTGTCTGCTTTCTGTATTTGTGAATTGGATCTATCTGAGAAATGTCTACGCCTACTTTCAATCTGGTTTAATTTATCGTTATCCATCGTTGTTGAAGACATTATAGATACGAGCTTATGACCCTTTCCTCTGTCATCAATCACGCTAACGGATGTTTCTGGTTGGGGGAACAGCGTGAGTCATAGCCATTTGCGTTTGTCATTTCTCTTTTATAGGAATTAAGGTGTCAACTCCCTTAGACATGGGAAAGGTCATCTCCACGAATCTTCTGCGTAGGGATTGTTCAAATGGCAATTTCGAATATTGGTAATCCTGATCTCATAAGGAGAAAGGCACAATCTTGCCCTTCTTTGTTTTAGGAAAAGTTAAGTCTTATATCAACAATGGAAGTAACAAAAATGTCTCTGATGTCATGCGTTCCTCAAAGAACATGAGTTTGCAAAATTTCGTGCATGTGAAACGACATTGCGGTCATGAACCAGCTTTATCTATGGCCTCTTTTTCCATAGATCATTGATGTAGTCGATTAACTCCACACATTCATACATCATTGATGTAGTCCCATACAATTGCACAAATTGGTAGGATCAATCGACGTTCCGCTTTTTCCTCTTCCTTTTTCCCACGACTGATGTGAATGACATGGCTCTAATATCCCCCTACTAATGGTGCGGAAGCTACTTCTGTTACACAATCACCGCCAAAGACCTCAAGAATAAGACCAAGGTTCCAATCCCAATAAATGCAATTCCAAAACTGTGGAGCTATGGCTGTCCTACTTACCAAACAACAAAATAAAACAAAGCTCTCTTCCTCACATCTTTTCCTTCTCTTTGCTTCAATTTGATTTGAGCTTCACTCTAGTTAGGAAGAAGTTGTAATTGCCATGAACTTAACGATGGAACCTAGTAGAATGCCCAATTTTTCTTCATGGCCTGACGCATTCTGTTTTTTCATCTCAAGGTCATCTATCATATGACCTTTTCACAAAGTAAACAGTTTCCTTGTCTACACATGTCTCTATGGATATTTAAAGAAAGAACCGAAGACTGGCGTTGGTAACAAAAATCTCTAATTACTTTAGCGTCATCTGACAGTATCAATGTTAAACTCGAGAGAAACCAAGCTTCCTCTCAAAAAGGCGGCGGAGCAGGTAAACTTGGAGAACACTCGCCCCAATAAGTGCTGCTGACTCGAAGAAAGCCTTATGGACTGCCCCTCTGCTCATTGCGCCTCGTTCACTGCAATCACAAATCATCATAGAATGAGTATTCATTGAACCCAATATCTATGTATCGTCTGTTAGTGAACACAATATTTAATTAGCAAGGTCATCCCCATTCCATTTCGTGTAGTGATCAGACACACTTCAAAACATCTAGCAGATAACACAAGTAAACAAAACCCATGACCATTTGAAACCCAGTACACCAAGCACGCATCTTCTTTTTTGTTGCCTGCTTTGTTTTCTAAGTCCGCCTTTTCAGCTGCTGCCAAGTTAGGAAGGTTTTACTATTTTCAGGATCATAAACAATATAACCTATTAGTTACGTCAATCAGATGGATAAAAGGAGCTTGTCAAAGGCTCTAGAAATAGCTTTTAACTTGTCTTGTGAGACATCTACTTCTGAAGGTCTTTTAAGAACAGAGGTTGTGAGAACCTTTGAGATTTAGGAGATAACAGGAGTCAAAGCAAGCTATAGTGGTCCACTTAGCATTAAATAGGAAAGTTATTTCCATAAGAGATGAAACAGGGTTGGAATCCACCGCGATAATTAGCAAGAGGACTTGACATAAAATATCTTACCAATTGCTTGACGTTCAGTCTCAGCCTCCAGCCAATGCTGCTCAAACTGAATGTTGTAGAGAGCCTCCTCCAGCTTCCCTATCTGTTCCAACAAGGGGTTGAAATGCTCTGCAGATACATTCACAGCAGATAAAAAAGAGACGCAGTATATTCTGTAAAGTTCGTCAGTTCAAGAGACAAGAAAACAGAAAAAAGGCAGAGTCCTACCATCCTCTGCATGCTGATCATAGAATGTAAAATGGCCAACATGTACATCAAAGTCGATGGTTTCATGATAAGGAGACTTGTTAGTAAAGCAGAACCGATGAACACCCTCATGGTGAGCCACAAACTCAAATTTCTCACTGATCTTGTCGTGAAAATCTTGAATCTGTTCACCAGAAGGTCCTTTCATCTGACAATTTCAAAAGTTGCGAAGTACATACAGTTATCTAGGTCATTAACATAGGATTAAAGATCAATAAAGAGAACTATTGGCAGAATCGAGGGATGTAATAATCAATATATGATATCAATCTTAATCATGTCCCGACAAACATGAAAAAGGAAAACCAAATATGCATATGCGAGATCTAGTCGAGCCATCTAGGCTGCCAAAGGATAACAAAATTCAATGAAGAATTTCCTTTAGGAAGATAATCAACATCCTTTACAAAAATAAATACATGTGAGTACAGTAATTCCTTTAGGTTAACGAGATTTCGTGATACATGGAATCTGTGGAAGGGATCAAAGCATGGAACAGCGACACACCAGTAAGCAAACAAGCAACTTCCTTTCTACAAAGATCGAACGGAGCCGAACCTGCATAGGGAGACATCGCTTACTGCTTCAACCAGCCTTTGCCAACTGCAGGCGGCACAAACAAGAAAAACCAGAAATCGTATCAGAAAATGAACCTCAAAGATTTAAAGGGAGGAGGGGGCGGGGGATCGGGGATCGGGAATCGATCGACGGAGCGAAGAGAGGCGGCGTTACGGCGGCGAATGCTGGTGAGAGGGGTGGCGACCTCGGGGCGGGTGGACAGGCGGAGGTTCCTGGGGAGGTAGACGAGGGCGAGCCGGAACGCGACCGACGCGACGAGCCATGTCCAGAACCCCGAGCGTGCGCGCTTCTGCTTCTTCGTCTCCGTCTACTGCTTCGTCGCCGTCGCCGTCGCCGGCGCCGTCGAGCTCGTCGTTTCTCTCTCCTCCATTTTCGCCGTCGTGGTTCGACGCTTTGGCGTCGGGCGCGTAGGCGGAGGCGGAGGAGTCGGGGCGACGGACTCCGACGCCGACGGAGGCAACCGGTGGAGGGGCGTCGGCATCAGAGTCGGGTTCAGGGGAGGAGGCGGAGGCTGCGTCGGCGTCGGAGTCGAGGGCGACGGAGGCAACCGGCGGAGGCGGAGGTGGAGGGCCGTCGGCGTCGCGTTTCGCTGGAAGAGAGGCACGACTTCGCGGAGGGGGGAGAGAGAGAGGAGCGGACGTCGCAAGAGGGAGGCGGAGGAGCGTCGGCGGCGTCGGCGTCGGCATGGGGGCGATGGAAGCAACCAGCGGAGGCGGAGGGGAGAGAGACAGAGAGGAGAGAGAGGAGAACGGGGAGAGAGACGATCTGCAGAGGTGAGAGAGGCGCGAAGAAAGAAAAACCCTCAGTCTCCCGTCCGAAAATTTTTCAAAATGGCGCCTGACACGAGGACACGTGTCGCGCTGCGAACGCCTTCTTGTTTGACACGTTGGAGCATAAGACGTACCCAATATTTTCTCCTTCCACACATGCCATAGTCATTAGTCACCGGTCTTTTCGACCCATCGCACATGGGCCTGCAACTACTCATGGGTGGGGGAAGAGGGTAGAGAGAGAATCGCGGTTTGACTCCGGACGGTAAAACATACTTTTTTTTCTCTCGAAGCACTCTCTCTCGCTCACCTCTCTCTCTCTCTGTCTCTCTCTTTCTTTTTGGGCTTTTTCCTGTGCCTTTACTCGCCAATCCATGAGCATCTGGATTCACCCTCCCAGTCCCATCCTCTCTCTCCAAATCTCGGCCAAATCTCCATCTTTTTCTTTCGTTTTAACTTGAAGCTGGGTGGAAGGCGCTCTTCTTGAAGATTGACGCGGGTGAGTGGAACGCAAGGAAGAAGAAATTTCCGAGATCGATTAATATGCTAAAATTCTCAAATATAATTCTTCAGTTGGGACTAAGAAAAAGAAGCGACGTGCTACCAAAAGCCAATTCTCGGACCCACGATTTATTTTTCATCTTTTTCGTTTATAATCTCCTTAGTCTTTTATCAAATGTACATGTGAAATAGCCTATATTAATGAATATATTTATACGTTTGAACGAAAATTGACAAGAAACAAAGACGGAGGTGGAGAAATATGACCAAGTAACTGATTCAAGGTGGTAGGACTTCTATAGATTTCAATGATTCATGATATAATGGGATGACTTGATGCGGACAGTTGAGTGGCGCAGATTAAACTAGAGAAATACTATAGGTTAAGATATAAAAAAATAAAAATATCAGACCAAAAAAAGATATAAAAAAAATAAAAATTGATAAAGCATGGGGGAACACACATGAAAGATGACGATTTGGTGAGGGGTAAAAGGAAAAGATAAGAACTACAAGAGAAGCAATTATTTGTTTATCGAGCTGTCAAACCATGTCGTGGTGGGGGGTAAAGAGTCCTAACTCGTTGGGTACTCCATAAAGAATTGGGGCGACGCGGACGATGACGACGGGATCGACAAAAGAAGGTTGCCGTGGAGTCGTGGACAGTTGCTTCAGCCGTTAAATCCTCCATTGCCGGTTACGGTGACTGGCTACAAGAAGAAGGACAGGAAGAGAAAAAGAAAGAAAAGAAAAGAGAAATAAAAGAATATGGCTTAAGTTTGATTCTTAGGGCGTGTTTGTTTGTGTTTCGTTTAAAAATTGTTTCGGGCGAACAGTAGTAAAAAAGTGTTTCGCTCCAGGGGAACAATTTTGAACAAAAAACGTGTTTGGTAAACTTGTTCGAGAATAAAAAATAAACGAAACACATGTTTGGTAAATTTGGATAATTTTTTTATTTCTTTTAATTTTTCTATTTTTTTTTTCTTATTTTTCCTTTTTCTTTTTTCTTTTTTATTTTTTTTTTTCTTCTTTTGGCCGGGCCTTGGCGCGACCCCCAGCGAGGCCGAGCTCGCCCGCGGCGGGCGAGGCGTAGCCTCGCCGGGCCAACCGCCAGGCGAGGCCGAGGCTCGCCGGCCGCTAGGCGAGCTCGGGCCTCGCCGGATCTCGAGCGAGATCGAGCTCGCCAGGCGGCGCGAGGTCGGCCTCGCCTTGATCCGGCGAGGTCGAGCTCGCCCAATGGCGGCCGAGGTGCGGCCGAGGCTCACCGGCCGCTAGGCGAGCTCGGCCTCGCCGGATCTGGGCGAGATCGACCTCGCCCAGGCCGGCGCGAGGTCGGCCTCGCCATGGTGGGCGAGCTCGAGCTCGCCCAGATCCGGCGAGGTCGGCCTCGCCCAGCGGCCGGCGAGCCTCGGCCCGCCGAGCCGCCGCCAGGCCCGACCATGGCGAGGCCGACCCTCGCCCGGCTACGGCGAGCGTTGGCCTTGCCGAGGGCCAGTGAGCCTCGCCATGGCTGGGCGAGGCCGCCAGCCCTCGTCGGCGGTCGCCGGCCATGGCCGAGGCCGGCGACTGGCCAAACGAAAAAGAACAAGAAAATAAGAGAAAAAAAGTATTTCATTTGTGTTTTAAAAAACAAGAAACACAAATTTTATGTTTCTTGTTTTGTTTTCTTTTTGTTTGGGAATAAAAAAAGCAAAAAGGAACAGAAACGCACCAAACGCGTTTGTTCCTTTTTTTGCGAACAAAAAAAAAAAAAGTGTTTAAAAAAAAAAAAAAAAAAGAACACAAATAAACGCAGCCTTAACTTCTAAATTTTATTTTAAATCTATTTTCGAGATAAAACGTTATTGAAATTTTTTTATTCTTTTTTATTTTAAAAAATAAAAGAATAAAACTATTTGATACGATATCCAATGTGTCCCAATTAATCAAGTAGTGCTGCGCAAAAAGCCACTGTCTATGCAGGGCAATCAGCGTAATTTGGGGCTTTCTGTCAACCAACTCTACTTTTATTGTCGACCGACGATGTAGCAATGGGGCCGTGTCATTGACTGCCAGCACTTTCCTTTACCTTCTTCCAAGGAGTAATATTAATAATTTCAACTTTTAGAAAAGCAACAAAGCCGTTCTTCTCCTTTTCACACATGATGCTGGAAGCGAGAGAGCGACCGATCGACCAAGCAAAGCAACTGAGCTAGCTCAGACGCAAGAAGTTGCCAGGAAGATAGAGTCACAGGCGTTACTTAGCTTTAGAGGACACTGTTCTCGTCCACCAAATTCCATTTGACTTTATGGTCTTCGTCATGATATGTTACGAATCTCTGCTTTAATGATTTTCTCATATAGTCCCATGGCATTTGATTGGTTTCTTATTACTACTCTATTAATGAATGGCAGAGAGAGGCCCAAGCACAATAGGATCTCTAGCAGTTGTTACATTGGAAAATTTAATGAGTTCAGTTTCATTTCAGCATCAGGAGCTAAATATACATTTTTCTAGACAATGCAAGACAATCCAACTTTCCCTTGGACTAATCAATCCATACCAACGTGCGTAAGAGCATTTTCTACACGTATCAAAGTAGTCTCCTTCACACGATGAAGAACGTGGCCTTACAGATTGATTTAGAATTTTGTAATTTTAACACATACTCTGTCGCATTCAGACCATTATAATAACCAAACGGCTGATCACTTAACTAATCGTTACTCGATGACTTAAATTTGTATTCACATTGTTCTACAAACAAATTTGTTAAAAAATTCTGAGAACATATCTTTTCGTAAAGTAATATGAAAAGATTTATTGTAGAAAGAACACGGAAGTATGCAAGCATCTAGAATGAAATAATTGAATCCATCTTGAGGAGACAAACTCAGAAAAAAGAAGAAAAGGACAAAAAATTTCATATTTCTCGGGGCCTTCTGCCCGAGACCTCCGCTACCGCCGTAGACCGAGAAATGAGTTATGAAAGCTTGACATAAAGAAGGATCCGAGAAATGACGAGGTTGAATTGAGACAATTCGTGGTCCATGAAGTGTGCCAACATGAACGAAGAGAATTGTCGTCCTCAAGGAGCCACATCACCTATTTATTTTTATACACTCATCTCATCTTAATTAGTAGAATGCGTACGTGTTAAGACAACATATGTTCTTAACAGGCACATAAATCAAATATGATTAAACCTGATTTGTGGATTCTTTTTGTTTGATTGTTATTGAGTAAAGGATGCTTATGTGATTTTCGAGAGAATCATAAAATAAAAAGAAGGAAACCGGCAATTTCTCTTGTTGATCATTTATCAAATCGTTCGTGAAATCATCCAATCTTCTTTAAAATGAAATGAAAAACACTTTGGGAAAGAGATAAAATATAACAAACTAACCATAAATAAAATAGCAATGAAAATCGAAAAGTAATACGTAGAGAGAGAGAGAGAGAGAGAGAGAGAGAGAGAGAGAGAGAGAGAGAGAGTAACAATAAAATTATTTGTGTAAAAGACCAATCAAAATAGAAAATCAGGAAAATGTATGAACTATTAATGTTTGATTGGGAAATGAATTTTGATCTAATATACAATGTCGTTTTTGAATTTATAATGTGTTCAACATGGTCCTCAAGGTTTGTCCAATGTATAATGTTGTCTTGAATTGTTAATTTGTTCAATACGATTTCTGAACTATTTGCATATGTTCAATCTTGTCTTAAAGTTATATGAAATTTTTAATGCCATAATGACAATTGGAAATACTGTATTTCACTAAGCGTTTGATTGATTGACTCCATTGATGATTAATTATTATTTATTAGCAGAAAATTCAATCCAAAAATAAAGCTTATAAATTGATGGAGATTGCATGAATATAAAGAGTATATGCATTCTATTGTCAAGTGAAGTAGTCTGGAATTTGTGGGATTAATATAATATTTCAAGATCAAACCACAAAAAAATTAGACCAGGGTTAATTAAAAACCGAAATGGGTTGTGTCATTTTGCTTTGGATATCGCAGTTCTCCATGAGGGAGGTGAATTTGCTAAATTCGTTGTTCGAATTCTAAAATTAAATTGTCTCCACATGCGTACCTCCGAATTAAGAAAAAATATTCTAAAGTTGTTATGTCAGCTTGCGGGGGAGGTCTCTTCTTCGATAATGTCAAGTTGACTGTCGTGGACAGCTCATTTTTAAATCTTTACTTTTTCATAAATAATTTCTGCAGATTCAGAATTGCTAAGTTCCAAGAACGAAGGAGGGACCGGGAGACTCCAGTCCAGTCAAATTTGGTGACTGAGTAAGATCACATGTATAAGTTCGAAGTCATCCTAAAAGAAAATGTCACGGAGGCACATTGATGAGCCAACGTCAAAGTAATTATCATCATTATTTAAAAACTATTTTATAAATTATTTATTTTTTTAAATAAATAAATTCTAATTATGTGAAGATCCACCAAGAGAACCATTATAAATTCCTCAAAGATCGACATGACCTACTTATTATATATTTGTTTTATCTTGCTAGTATGTTGTCACGTACCTTACGAGTGACAAGACCCCATATATTTTGGAAAATGTACATAAATGAAATTTGATTGAACATGATTCGAGGATCCTTTGTTCGACTTTAAGGGATATTAAGTAAATTGGTATTTGTGCAATTATCGAGAGAATCATATAAGAAGAAGCAAATTGACAATTTCTCTTGTTAATCATACATAATACGACAATTCATTATTTATCGAATCTTTAGTGAAATCATTGGATTTTATTCAACATGAAATGAAAAACACTTGTTTGAGAAAGAGAAAACAATATGAAACAAACTATATATAATAAAAGAGGAAAAAACCACCAAAAACTTTTCCTCGAAGTGACAAATTTACTCCAATTTTTTTTTGTGATATGAAAATTCCGAAATTTGTTAACTGTGATACATTTACTCCAAATTTTTTTTTTCGTTACACAAAAAAATTTTCAACTTCTATCAGTGCGACACATTTATCATAAATTATAGGGCATTTTTGTCTTTTTACTTTTTAATTTTAATTTTAATTTTTTTCTTCTTCTTTTCTCTTCCCTTCGCCGATGTATGGTGAGGTCGCCCTCACCTGAGCTGGCTAGGGCTGCTCTCGCCAGCATTGGGCGAGGGCCTCCTCGCTAGATTTGGTGTGGGCACCCCTCGCCCAGCACCGGTGAGGGCACCCCTCCCTAGGCCCTTGCTCGACACAGGCGAGGGCAGCCCTTGTCGGTGTTGGGCGAGGGCGACCCTAGCTAGCTCAAGCAAGAGTCCTCACCTGACGCCGGCGAGGGCAACCCTCACCGAACGCCGGGTTCCCTCAGATAGTTTCACCATGGCCGGCAGAGGGAAGAGAGAAGAAGAAAAAAAAGAAAAAGGAAAAATAGAAAAAATAAAACGAAAATGTCATTAATGGGGTAAATGTATTACAATCTGTAAAGTTGAGGATTTTTCATATTACAAAAAAATTAAAATAAATTTATCATTTTGGGTAAAATTTAAATTTTTTGGTGATCTTTTCCCTAATAAAAAAATAGCAATGACAATTGAAAAGTACTATATTTGTGGAGAGCCGGGGTGGGGGGAGGGGGGAAGAGGCAAATGTATGAGCTCTGAATGTTTGGTTCCTTGGCTTCCGCGCATGTCATGCCATAATCATTAATGACCGTTCTTTTGGCCCATTTGCGCATGGGGCCGGCAACTGAGTGCAGGACAGTCGACATAAATAAGATAAGATGGATAGATAATACAGAAAGAATCACGTTTGATTCCTTGGCTTCCGCCCGTGGGGCCTGCAACTGCATGCGCGTTTGCCAACTTTTGTGCTGTCGGCCGCTTTTTCAGGGACATTTTTTGGTATTTTTCTCATCAACCAATAGCATTCGATTTTTATGGTCTTCATCGTACCAAATTACGACTTTCTGGTACAACCATTTTCTCATGGAGCCACTAGCATTTGATTGGGATCCTATGAGTACTCATCATTTCCTCGTCACGTGTTGACGCGGGCTTTTTCTCTGTTTAGAGAGAGGAAGTCACAAATAATGTAAATAGTCTAAGATCATCGAGAAAAAAAGAAAGAAAGAGGAAAAAAGAAAGAAAGAATAGCCAATAAAAACTACATATTTACTCAATTAGCTATTTTGAATTCTACAATTTATTAGAGAAGAATATTTATATCCAAATAATATACATAGCAATTAAAATAAAAATTTGATTTTCCTGAGTGATTTCATCGGTTGTGGGATACCTTTCTTACTTTTCCTTGATATATTTTCATTTTTACTCATCAAATTTAGGTGTAGGTTCATTCACATAATATCCTAAATGACAAGAAAAAAAAGGTGTTATTATTATCTGATCAAGTAACTTATTTACTTTTACTATATGGAAAGTTTGATTTCTTGGCTTCCCCACATGCCATGGTCACTGGTCTTCTCGACCCATTGCACATGGGGCCTGCAACTGCACATGGCAGAGCTGATGGAGGGAAGCCGGACTCCAACGAGAGTTGCCCTTGCTGGTGTCGGGCGAGGGTCCCCCCACTTGGGATGGCTAGGGCCGCCCTCACCAATGTCGGGTGAAGGCGGTCCTCAGCTAGGTCGGGCGAGGGCCTCCCTCGCGCTCTCACCAGGCCCTCGCCAGCCCAAGCGAGGGTGACCCTCGCCCAATGCCGGCGAGGGCAGTCCTTGACGAATGCCGACTTCCCTCTGCCAGTTTCGCCATGGCTGGCAGAGGGAAGAAGAAGAAAAATAGAAAAAAATAGAAAAATAAGACAAAAATGCATTTGATGGAGTAAATGTATCATAGTTTGACAAGTTTGGGATTTTTCATATCACAAACAAAAGTTTAGGGTATTTATCACTTTGGACAAAGTTTGGGATTTTTGGTGGTCTTTTCCCTTATTTGAAATAAGGTCACTTTGAGCATTTAGAGAAAACAAGCACACTTCAAGACCCTTATTGAAATTTTCTCCCTTTTGAATACTTTTAAATTTTTAGGGTACCGCCAGTGCTAAAAATCCACAGCCTATTGGGCTACTGGAACCGCAGTTTTTTAAGCTAAGGAGACTCGAAATGCCCTTCAAACATAGATATTGAAAAGAAAGGGTGAGGTCCCGGTTTAAACTTTCCAATTTTAACATCTCCGCAGTCAGTTCTATCGGAGACCCGGTCTAGGTAGAACCGGTGCTGAACCGGCCAGGGAACGTTTCGTTTCTTGTTTAATAAAAAAAGTTCTGCATGCCGTTGGGGGGAGTGGATCCCAGAAGGGCCATTTTGGATGAAGGTGCAGTTGCCACTCCACCAAACAACAAAACGTATAGCTATTTAAACTAATAAAGCCCGTCGATCAGAAAAAGAAAAAAAAGCTAATAAAGCCCAGCTCAAGCCGCCTCATGTGTTTTACCATCCGGAGTCAAAACGTGATTCTCTCTCTACCCGCTTCCCCACCCATGTGCAGTTGCAGGCCCCATGTGCAATGGGTCGAGAAGACCGGTGACCATGGCATGTGGGGAAGCCAAGAAATCAAACTTTCCATATAGTAAAAGTAAATAAGTTACTTGATCAGATAATAATAACACATTTTTTTCTTGTCATTTAGGATATTATGTGAATGAACCTACACCTGAATTTGATGAGTAAAAATGAAAATATATCGAGGAAAAGTAAGAAAGGTATCTCACAACCGATGAAATCACTCATGAAAATCAAAATTTTATTTTAATTGCTATGTATATTATTTGGACATAAATATTTTTCTCTAATAAAGTGTAGAATTCAAAATAGCTAATTGAGTAAATATGTAGTCTTTATTGGCTATTCTTTCTTTCTTTTTTCCTCTTTCTTTCTTTTTTTCTGATGATCTTCGACTATTTACATTATTTGTGACTTCCTCTCTCTAAACAGAGAGAAAGCCCGCGTCAACACGTGATGAGGAAATGATGGAGTACTCATAGGAACCCAATCAAATGCTAGTGGCTCCATGAGAAAATGGTTGTACCAGAAAGTCGTAATTTGGTACGATGAAGACCATAAAAATCGAATGCTATTGGTTGATGAGAAAAATACCAAAAAATGTGCCTGAAAAAGCGGCCGACAGCACAAAAGTTGGCAAACGCGCATGCAGTTGCAGGCCCCACGGGCGGAAGCCAAGGAATCAAACGTGATTCTTTCTGTATTATCTATCCATCTTATCTTATTTATGTCGACTGTCCTGCACTCAGTTGCCGGCCCCATGCGCAAATGGGCCAAAAGAACGGTCATTAATGATTATGGCATGACATGCGCGGAAGCCAAGGAACCAAACATTCAGAGCTCATACGGTTGCCTCTTCCCCTACATTATTACTTCCCTTTCAAACATGGTGAGGGCGGCCCTAGCCATTCCAGGCAGGGAACCCTCACCCAACGCCAGTGAGGGCAACTCTTGCGGGAGTCCGGCTTCCTTCCACTGACTTTGCCATGGTGGGCAGAGGGAAGAGAAAATGAAAGAAAAAAATTAAAAGAAAAAAGATCAAAATATTCTATAGTTTAGGGTAAATGTGTGTCACATGACAGAATTTCGTGATTTTTGTGTCACAAAAAAAGTTTGAAGTAAATGTGTCGCGGTTGGCTAAGAAAGTTTATGGTTTTCATGTCACAAAAGAAAGAAGTTTGGGCTAAATTTGTCACTTTGAAACGAAGTTTAGGGTTTTTTGTTTTTCCTTTCAAAAAAAAGGCTTGAGTAGTGACTAAATCATCTTAAATAAGGACATGAGTGGTCAAATAATCTCTTTGGCCGGTGGTGACTTTTTCGGCTATTGGAAAAAGGGTATTTTGATCAAAAAATAATAAATATATATTTTAAATTTTATGATTTATTTTATCCATTTTCTTTTTCTTTTCCTTCCTTTTTTTCCTCTTCCCTTCCCCAGGGATGGCCGTCGACGGTTGGCGGAGGTCACCCTTGCCGATGTCAGGTGAGGGCGTCCCTCACTAGATTCGATGAGGACAACCCTCGCTTGGGCTAGCAAGGGTGAGGGTCGTCCTCACTAGCGTTGGGCAAGGGTCAACCTTGCTTGGGCGGGCGAGGGCATCCCTTGCTAAACTCGGCAGAGGCGACCTTTGTTTAGGTTGGTGAGGGCGAGGGATGTCCTCGCCGCATCGAACAAGGGTCACCCTCGCTAGATCCAGTGAGGGATGCCTTCGCGGGACGTCGCCGAGGGTTGCCCTTGTCGACGCTGATGAGGGCAACCCTCACCCAACGCTTGAGTGCCATGGCCGGCGAAGGGAAGAGGAACAAAGAAAAAAAAAGAAAACAAAGAAAGAAAAAAAATTTAAAAGATAAAAGGTGAAAATGCCCTTTAGTTAGAGAGATCAAGCCTTTTTTTTTTTTTAAGATTGATATCTTATTTCACGCCCTTATTTAAAACAAAAACCACTTCAGGTTTTATACGAGATAATTTGATCATTTCGGGCGCCTTTATTTGAAATAACGTCAACTTCAAATTCTTATTCAAGAAAATAGAAACACTTCATATCTTTATTTGATTTTTTTTTTTTTTTAAAGATGGACATATTAAAGATTAAAGAAAAAGGGAGAGAAATTGCGAAATAAAATTCGGAGGTATGGAGTTGCCATGAGTGCAAACTGCAGGCTGCAGCCCCTCAATAGCTGGACAATCAACTCGCGCCGAAAGTTGGGCTCCGTTCTGGTTCTGTCGGCCACTTGTTTGGCCACATCTTTAGTTTTATTTTTCTCATCGACCAAGAGTTTTCTTTTTCATGGTCTTCCTCGTCAAAAATGACGACTATATGTTTCAATCCCCATTGTCTCATCGACCCATAGCATTTCATTGGTTTCCCTATCATTCCCTCATTACCTGTGCCCGCGGCTTCTTTCTCTGTTACAAACATGGGAAACTCTACATCTCAGAGAGAGAGAGAGACGGAGACGGAGACAGAAGCTAAGCAAACTACTGCTGTGGCAAGCTCAAATGCAGGGGCTTCATTGGAAAGCAACTATCAAGTGTTTCTGAGTTTCAAAGGCGACACTCGCAAGGGATTCACCAATGTCCTCTACCATGGCTTGACTGATGCTGGAATCAGTGTTTTTCTAGACGACAAAGAGATCCCTGCCGGTACGATGATCAGGAGCTCTCTAGAGCGAGCGATCAAGAACTCCAAGATCTACATACCTGTCTTCTCTCAGAATTATGCTTTCAGCCAATGGTGCCTCTTTGAGCTAAAGCGGATCATGGAAAACACCTTAAATTCGGAAGGTGATAAAGTGATTCTACCGATTTTCTTAGATGTGACGCCTGACGATGTTAAGCTGAAAACTCCACTATATTGTAATGCCATACAAAAACTGAAGCGCAAGAAGAGATTGAGCAATGAGCAAGTAAATGAGTGGAAGAACGCTCTCATGGAGGTTGGTGCGATCAAGGGGTGGGAGGTGGAGAAGCACGAAGGGTAAGCTAACTGTTTTCAAGATTGTTTGTTTCCCCGATTTTCCTTTCACACTTAATCATAGAGGTAAAAAAATTTCAGTAGGATTGAAGTGGGACTTTAATTATAAGAAAGATGAACCTACGGTAAGTTCATCAGAAAATGTGAAACTGCTTAACAAGGTCATCTTCTATAAAGGGGAAATAATGATATTTATAGCTAGCTAGCTTAATCAATATTTGATTGGGGGCACTGGGAGGAAAAAGAATGGGACGATGAAATGCCATGCACATTCCTATTTAATCATTTGATCTTTCAATAAGTCAAACATTTCTCCTCTTGTGTACACCACGTTCAACTTCTATAGTCATCGCTTGCGTATAATCACTGAATGTCAATTTCAAATGCATAAATACTTATCCATCTATTCTGCACGAATTTTATTAACATAATCCCATGATTGCTAATCTCATGTTGGAATCAAGTCAAATTTCGGGTCATGCCATGGTGCATGAGTTGCCAAGTTTATGTTATGGAGGGATGTTAATGTCCGATGTGGACTCTTAGAAGATCACTTCCTGTTTGATAATCTCCCATTAATTTTCCGATTACAGTATAGTTTATCTGGTGCTTGAATAAAATCAATTCCAGCTAATTATTCTGATTTCACATTTTTCCCTTACTAAAATGGTTTTCAATTATTGAAGCTATGGCGAACTGAGCAAGTTGGTAGGTGAGGAGGTTGTGAAAAAGCTGAAGACAAAATATAGATCAATGCCTCGACATTTCGTTAGAATTGATGATCTAGTTTCAAAAATGAGGAATATGTTGGAGATCAACTCTCCCGACGTGCGGTTCATTCGAATTCATGGCATGGGGGGTATCGGTAAAACAACTCTTGCCAAGGTTGTCTTCAATGAACTCTATCATCATTTTGGCAATTGTTGTTGTTTCCTTGACGATGTTAAAGTGGAGTTATCAAGCAATTATGGCTCAGTTGAGTTGCAAAAAAAGTTATTACTCCAAATTGGCGTTCAAGCAATAATCAGCACCATTATTGATGTTGATTCTGTAATGAGAACGATTGAACAAGCACTTTGCAACAAGAAAGTCCTTATCGTGCTCGATAATGTTGATGATGGCACACAAGTGGAGAAATTAATTGGACGGAGTACTTTGTATTCAGGATCTAGGATATTGATTACAAGTAGAAATAAAGATAATTGGCAAACAACATATCCAATTTCAAATTATGAAATGGAGGTGATGAGTAATGATAATGCACTTGAACTTTTCAGTAAATATGCATTTAACAATAATTCTCCTCCGCCTGACTTCGATCATCTTTCAAGGGAAGTTGTATTAGCAACTGGGAGACTTCCGTTGACTCTTGAAGTAATTGGTTCGTTGCTTCACCGCAATCATTCGCAGATACAATGGAGAGAGATACTGAGGAAATTAGAAAGAGCACTTCTCGGGGATATTTTTGATAAGTTGATGATTAGCTATGAAACCTTAGATTTGCAGCAACGACAGATTTTTCTTGATATTGCATGCTTTTTTGTTGGTGAGGATAAGATGAGTGCAATTTATGTTTGGCAAGATCGTGAGTTTTCCCCATATTTTGACATTAATTTCCTCATCAACAAGTCTTTGGTAAAGATTGTGGAAAACAATAAGTTTTGGATGCACGATCAACTTAGAAGTCTTGGAAGGAAAATTGTTCGTGAAGAAAATGAAAACTATCCTGAAGAGCGGAGTAGATTATGGATTTGCAAGGAGATCCTTGATGCACTGGGAACAAATAAGGTAAAACAATTCTAGAGAGAACTAATAGTTACTATACTAGAAAATTCTTTACGTTCCATGAGGATGCCCTTTTTTCCTTCATTCTTTTCTCATTTTAATTCCTTTCCAATAGAATATTGAATGCCACTCATTTTTTTGCTCTCCTTTGCAGACAAAGGAGAAAGTTGAAGCACTGGATCTTGATCTACGCAAAAGTGATCCTAAGGTTGTTATTAGAAGTGAAGAGATTGAAAGGTTCAAACGTCTAAAGTGCCTCAAATTAAAAGGGGGTCTTCACGGGTAATTTAGCTAATATTCTTACCGATTTAAGCTGGATTTCATGGAGTCATCCTCATCCAACTTCTAACCCAACCAATATGCACTTAAAGAAAGTGGTCGTTCTTCAATTTTCAGAGAATGACTTCATAGATGATTCGAAACTACAGAGCTTAATCATGGTGCGTAATATGCTTATTTCTATTCGATTTCTTTGAAAGTAATATTTAATTGTTCATCCATTGAATATTGCATTCATTTTGGCAGGTGGCAAGCAAATTGAAAGTTCTTTCTCTTAATGGTTGTGATAAAATAACCAGAACACCAGAGTTCTCGGAAGGCTTGAAATTAGAGAGCCTTAATGTCGACCGTTGTTCCAATTTGAGGAAAATTGACAGCTCTATTAAGAAGTTGGAGTGTCTAATTGACATGAAAATTGCTTATTGCCCTTGTCTTGAATTTTTGCCCGAAGAAATCGGGGTCCTTGAGAAACTAAAACATTTCACTGTACAGCGGTGTGATGGAGTGAAGAGACTCCCAGAATCCATATGGAAGTTGAAATCATTACGTGAGGTGCACTTTTCAACTAGCTGGGACTTTTATTCAGCAAATTCATGAAGTTACCTAGTATTATTGGAATGCTTCATAAGCTGGAAACTCTTCAATTCAATGCTTACTATTCAAAAGGTCTTTGGAATCCGAAGTTTGCCTTTCCGAAATATCTAAAATTTTTATCAAGTACTGATGTTAGTGAAGTTCGAAGACCATTGACTTGCTTCCTTCCCTGTGAAGATTGGAATTGATGGTATGTCATAAGATTTGAGAGTTGCTAGTACTCCCAACAAGTTTAACCCATCAACTTGTGGAATCTAAATTGTTGCGTGTTGTCACAGATCTCTCCAACTTGACTAATTTGGTTGAGTTGGATATAGATGATAGTGGAGGAAAAGGCGGTAAATGTTGTATTGGTGATTATGGTGGATTGGGAGATTATCCAAGCCAACTAAATTGAACTTGAGACTTCAGAATGTCAAGCTGCCCTTCCTCTCAGACCTTTCAGCAACTTCCCATGTCTCTGCAAAAGCTAAACCCTGATGATTTCCATTTAATTGAGTCACTCTATCTTTTTTTTTTTTTTTGACAAGAATTGAGTCACTCTATCTAAACATGAGAAATTTGTGGCATTCAGAGCTCTCTAGACGTCGTGCTCGCATATGAAGTTGATGGACTTCAACTTCCACGTCTAAGGGAGTTGCTTGGGCAAAACTGTGAACGCCTCCACCGATTCAGGCTATCGAGCGTGAGGAAGCTGAAAGATGTCTGGCTGAGCTTTTGCCCGTAGTTAGATGGGATTGAGTTTCTTTGGGTGTTCGAATTACTGGAGGCGTCGTCTATTATATGTTGCCGGTCCTTGAGAAGGCTAGTTTCTGTGGGGGAAGCAGGGCAGGATATTGATGAGTCTTCTAATGAGTTGATTACTTGTGATGTGAGACTAACCCTTCCATTGAGTGCTTTAAATAAGTTGCAAACTTTTGTGCTGTCATCTTGCGGGCAAATACACGAGATTCAAGTTTCCGTTGAAATTTGGGAAACACTTCGAGGTTTAAGATTGTCGCAGGCAACGAAGTCTTCATGGTTTACCAAATGTGAAGAACCTCAAAGTCTTTTTCCATCAATTTATCCAATTGCCTAAGGTTTGTCGGGGGCTTCAACGAGTTGGAGTTTTTGGATGATTTACAAGTTTTGGCCTGTGGATCGTTAGAAAAGTGGATTGATGTATCAAGCGCCAAACTTTTAAATGATTGCCACATATATATCTTCGGTCGCAAAGAAGACTTTGGGGGCTACCGCTAGCCTTAGAAGCACCAAAAGGTGAGTCTTACTGAACATTCTCTCTCGCGTAGTTAACATTTGATTTGGTGTTTCAGTTTACTTATCGTTATCCGACCAATAAATATGTTATTGGCAAATAACGATTTATTCCAATCGATCTCACTAGTTTTGACACCAATCTAAAATTTGGCACACTTGCAAGATTTATTTTCCCAATTGTGTTTTCTCATTTTCCATTTTTCCTTTTTAATTCCTTTTTCCCCTTTTTTATTCCTTTCCGTCCATGAGAAAGTTTCAAAATTATAGATAAGGAAGGGGACAAGGTCAAATGGTAACAAAATAAGCGGAAGAACTTCGTTTATCCAGAAGAAATGTCATATTTTAGTTTCTTATAATTTTAGAAAAGGGCCTTTTATGTTCCATACGTCTTTTCTAGTAAGGAATGAATTGTTCAGATAAGTTGAATCTTTACTTAGAGTAATATTAATTTCCTTTTTATACTTCGGAAATAAGATTTGTACTTTGCAAATTTCATAGGTAAGATAGGAAGCTAAGAGAATCATATATTCGTTTCACATGTCGTAGAGCATAACTCACGTGGACCAATTAACTCAGGAGAGCTATTTACGTAGGATGATTCTTTGTTATTAACTCCTACATTACGTATACTCAATCATGTATGATATACATGAAGACTTACTAATTGAATCAACAAGTAACAAAGAGCAGGCCTCAAGGTTCTGAACTTCAGAAATTGACTAGATAAGGTGAGTCTGAACCATTCTGTCCTTTTCTTTTCGGATTTCTTGATGCAAGCATCCACAAACACGAATTCAACCATTAGGCAGTTTTGCACTAATTGTGGTAAATCCAAAAAACCATCAAACAGATGTGAACTTAATTTAGTCTCATTTATTTTAAAACCCACTCGACACAAGTTTGTTTTATTTTCTGCTCGTGTAATCTCATTTTTTTTTTCAGTTCTTTCCTTTTTTGCATTGTAAAAGTTCCATATGTGCAGCAAGTTTACACGACAAGGTCAGTTTTTATAACAAATGACTGGAGAAACTTCAATGTCTGGAAGAACATATAGAATAGCTCAAAGTCTCTTAATAAAATTTTCTTTTCATTTTATGTGGAGTGAATTGTATAGTTTAGCGTAATTTTTACATAATAGACTCCACTTTATTGTGCATTTCTTACTGAATACCATTAACTATGGAGATGAGTTAGTTGATTTGCAATTTTCACAATGAAGATAGAACTTTAAAAGAAGTAGATACTCATCGTACCACTCAAAACAGCTTTGCCAGCGGAGTTGTTTCAGGAAGACAACTTAGGTAGTCCACCCATCTACTAATCCAGTGACCTCTGTCCTTGATGAAATTGGATGTTCCTTATTTTTTTGCATGGGTTGTGGTCAGCCAAGTAGGATGTGCGTTCCAATAGCACCTCAAATACTAATTTTGGATTGTACAGTTTGATTAAAGGCCACTTTACACAGGAACAGGAAAGCGACTTCAAAGAGGAACAGGAATCGAAGAAAAGGAGAAGGCTGGGGAGAGTGTCATTCCAATGCCTGAGCTTCAATAGTTTTCTCAACTGAGTCCTCCTGGTTTTTTTTCTTTTTGTTTGATTAGAAGTGACTTCAAATAGGAACCAAAGCAGAGGAGAAGGCTGGGGAGGGTGTCGTTCCAGTGCCTGACCTTCTCCACTTGGTCCTCCACGCGTAAAGATGGCAAGCTAGAACTGGAGAGGACGCTCGCCATCAAGTCAGAACGAAAGTTGGCTGAAAGCAGAGCTGGAGCGTATCAGAAGCACTCGAATAGCTTTCACCGTTGGCCGGGAATAAAGGCCACCTTGTCTGTAATGTATTTGTAACCTATTGTTTTGCCTACAAAGGCATTTGTTTCGTTAATTAGTATTTGCTTTTGAGCTCTGGCTTTGGGTCCCAACCAATATGCACTTGAAGGATGTGGCCCGTTCATCAATTTTCAGATGACTTCATAGATGATTTGAAACTCTGGAGCTTAACTAAAGGCGCGTCGTGTTTTTTATTATTCTATTTAACAGGTATGTGATTGTGCATCTTATGAATGGCTGTGTTCCTTAATTACAGATAGCAATGAAATTGAAAGTTTTTTTTTCTTCTTTGTTGTTCTCACGTAATCACAATGCCGTGGAGGCCATCGCTCCGGTGATGCTTTTGTTAGTGTTTCTTATTTCACCAGAAGCGCTATCATTTGTCTTATAGAAAATGAAGAAAGAAAAATAGAATAAAAAACTCATTTTCCCTTCATTTGATGATCTTTTTTTAAATTTTATTTCCTTTTTCTCCAATCCACTTATCTTGCTTACTGCGTATGCGCTCAATGGCATGGTGACCCATGTATGTGGAGACACCCGTCATTTAGTGAGCAACTCTTAGTGGAATAATTGAATACAATGCATCTTCCTGTCTAATCATTTGATCTTCCAATTAATACATCAGATAATTCTCCTCTTGCACACAAAATGTCCAACTTCTGGCCTTGAAAATAACCAATAAAATGCTAATTTGCAATGCATAAATATTTGTACATTTATTTAGCTGAAATACGACTAACATAATTCGAAGATTGCTAATCTCATGTTGAGATCAAGTAAATTTTTCGGTGTCATGACATAGTGCAACACGCGGCAACTTGCCATGTGCGTGAAAAGTATATTGAGAGTGACTTGCCATGTGCGTGAAAAGCATGTTGAGAGTGATGTGTTTTTTGATATTTTCGGTTAGTTTCATATATTTCATGGTTGCATAGAATAAGCTAGAACAATTAGATATGAAATCCTTCGGTGTAAGTTTCATCATTTTCTTCTGGCTCCGTTTATTTTAAGAAATATTAATGATTTAGAAAAGATTTTCCTAACATTGATCGCTTGAAATAATTGATTGATGGAAAATATTTTCATTATCGTCAATAATTTATATCTAAACATTTTTGTTGACTATGAAAATATTTTGTAATCATTCATTTTTGTAAGTTATATAAGCGATCATTTTTAGGAAAACATCTTATGAATCATTCATTTTCTATGTAACAAACGGAGTCTAAATATGGTTTTCTACATGCTTGGTGTTTTCTCTGGAACTTCACAAGATTAAGAATGCAAGGCTTGCACAACAAATCATATGACTAATGTCAAGTTAGCAAAAGTAATTACTAAGAAAACCTTAAATTCAATGAAAGTTGTCAAGAACTGATGGCCTAGTTGAATTGCAAAAACAGTAAAATTATGACGCACCGCAGAATAAGGAGCATCGACGAAATTGACTATGGGATGAAGAGGATCGAAGAAGCAATTTACGATGAGAAGGTCCTCATTGTACCAAAAGATGTTGATTAAAGCAAACAAATTAAGAATTTGGTCGGAAGAAGTGCCTTGTGTCCGTACTGCTTACTACTAGAAGTAAAGATATTTTGTGAATCATTGGACCATAGTGCGAAATTTTAAATCATGAATTTTTCTTTTTTTTTTTGGGGGGGGTTGATTTATTGTGATCATGCGCTTCATCTCTTTAATAGACATGCAATTAACGGAAACTCTCCTATCGATGCTTACTATGATCTTTCAAAGAATATTGCATCTACAAATGGAAGACTCCCCTTGGCTATTGAAGTAATCGGGTCGATGCTATACGATGAAGCACATGAACTATGGAAAGAAACATCCGTAAAGTCAAAGCAAAGCACCTCGGGATGATGTTTCCGGAAAGTTGAGGGTGCTGTGATGGATCAAGTTTTGCACAACCAACAATTTGTTTTTTTCAATGTTGCATGCTATTCTTTGTTGGCGAGGAAAAGACAGATCCGATTAGGGGTGAGCATGGTTCAGGTTAGGCTGGTCTACCCTCTAACCCTAGGACCAACCTACACAGTGTTGTTCCTCAATTTTTGGGACCGAGAACCAACCCTATTGAGCTTGAGACTGAAGACCAGACTGGCCCAATGGGTTTAGTGCGATTCCAGGGTCAACCCGAGACCAACTGATAATTTTTTATTTTATTTTTTGTACTCCTTAAAAAAGCGATTTAGGACCGGACTGACCCAATGGGTTCAATTCGATTTCAAGGTCAACCAATGACTGACCAATAATTTTTTATTTCATTTTTTGTACTGCTTGAAAGGGCAACCAATGATCGTATCGATCCAATGGGTTTGATGATGAGCAAGGTTAGCTAAAAAAAGCAAACAGTGAGGGTCAAGTGGAGTGAGCGTTGAATAGAATGAGCATCGAATGTCGAGCGAGGAGCAACAAGCCAAGCAAGCATTGAGTGGCAAGCGGCACGAGTGACCCAAAGCGAGCGAGGCGAGTGTCGAGTGGCGAGTGAAGAAGTTTTTTTTTTTCGATTTTAGCAAATTGAAGACTAAGATGACAAATAAGACAAAAGAAAATGAATACTAGAGGAGGATGCTATAAGGTACCTTTTTGGACGCCGTGAGAATTCCTTACAAAAACATTTTCCTCTTTCGTAAATTATGACTATTGACGTCGTAAAAAACATTAAAAACCTAAGTTATTAAAGAACAATATAAAATTACTCGAACTCCTCACTAAAGAGCTGTTTAATATTGTTGACGTCGTTTATTTTAAGTTTTTCTATATAAAAATTATAAATAATATATATATATATATAGTCAAGGTTTGACCGACCCGGAATACTCAGGACCGAAAACCGATCCGCTCAGTACTGGTCCAAGAATTCTAGGACCAAGGACCAACCTAGTCTCCTTGGGAACCGAACCAGGACCAGCAAGGTTGGGCCGGTGACCAGGGTTGACCCTAGACCGATGCTCCTAGATCCGATTGTGACTTGTTCGAAAATAGGGCCGTTGGTGTCCCCAATAGGATGTCGTCAAACGCATAAGTTCTCATCTACCAATTATAGAAAATTATTCACATAAATAATTAATTAATCAAGAACAATCACATCCATTATGATTGTAAAACACCGAAATCATTAAGCACAGCAAAATTAAAACATACATGTTTGAGCCATTGCTTCACTTGAAGAAAAATAGATCAACCTGATAATAAGAGATCTATTGGAATGCCAGATCTTCCTATATATGACCTATTTCAATATAGCAACTTTTAATGGAATTAAACAACTGATAGGTATAACCTACTATTTTATAAGCTAGATAGGGGACCAGTAAACCCTAATCCAATCATATATAACCCCATTATAGGCTTTAGTTAAACACAATTGTCTACACTTTACTGCTTAACTAGGCCTATTATTAATAGATGCCAATACACAATTTAATAAGATCACTTTAGAGTTTAACAAATATTGTAATATCCATTAACCCGATTATTTAAAATAATAAATCAATTAATCAATATAAGTACATATTATAGGAAATTTATAACATTCTCACACTTGGGCTACATTAATTAACTTATTTTTATTTTAAAAAAGATTTTATATTGAAAACGACATTATCGGGTTAATAACTGAAAATTTTGTTTTATATGGCCACAACTTTAAAAGATAATATTCTAATAACGGCATCTCGAAACCAATCCAATCATGTATAACCCCATTATAGAGTTATGGAGATCAATGTGTTAAGGAAATACCACAACACATGACCTTCCATAATCACATATAATAAGCGTCATATTTTCATGGATCATGGGCCTAGTAGAGTAGTAATAAATAATATCAACATGTTATCAAAATATACACTATTTCTTATTGGTCCTCAATGCAATTTCTCAAAAACATGAAATTGCATTAGCGCAATTTCTAAACAACATGAAATTGCACGATTATGTCACAATCCAACATGAGATCTCATAATTAGTGACATCCAATCATCTTTAAATTAAATTTGTTTAAAGATACTGTTTTATACTTCCATTTCTTAGTCAATAGGAGAAAAGACAATAGAATCAACAATAATGATAATTGAAAATAAATGCTTTAATAAATATCATGAAAGTATTATCAGTTTGCATATAGCTATAATATATGGAAATACAAATTATATAGCTCTCACTAACAAAATAAATCAAAAGAATCTAAAACATCTATATTTTTTACATGTTCTTTAAACAAAATGGGTTGTAAGCCTTTTGTTAGAGGATCAGCCAACATGGACTCAGTTATGATATTCTCGATTACAATGTCTGCCTTTTTAACCAAGTTATTAATAGTATAATATTTGATCTCCATTGCTGATTTTGCCATTCTTAGAATAAAATACAATTGCATTGTTGTCATAATAGATCACGATATGTCTAGCAATAGAGTCCACAACTTGCAATTCTGAGATCAAATTTCTGAGCCAAACAGCTTAAATTGACGCACCGTAACACGCTACAAACTCAACATACATTGTAGTGCTCATAATCAAGGTTTGCTTGGTGCTCTTCCAAGGAATAGTACCTCCAGCCATCATGAAAATATATCAAGAAGTTGATTTTTTGTCATCCGTAGGGGTGAGTGTGGTTCTCGGGTAGAACAGGGGAACCGGGAACCGAACCGGAGGTTCCGGTTCGGTTCCCGGTTCTAAAGGGACCGGTTTCGGTTCCCGGTTCCGGTTCTGGTTCCTATAAGAACCAGAATCGGAACTGGAACCGGAACCTGGGAACCGGAACCGGAACCAGAACTTGTCCGGTTAGGGCTAAAAAAAAAGCCCCAAATCAGAAGTTGTCTCACATCTAACACTCTCTTCGCTCGTTCTCCGCGACTTTCACATTTCACTCTCTCTTTGCTCGTTCTCCGCGCTCGATGCCACCGTCGCTCACCCTCGACGCCACCGCCGCTCGCCCTTGACGCCACCGCTGACCTTTGTTTGGCGAGCCACCGCTTCCTCTGTAGAGAGAGAGAGCGTCGTTACATGTGCTCGGCTCTTCCTTTGAGAAGAAGGCGAAGAAGAAGGTGTGTGCGGTCGTGTCCGTGTCCGTCGCTCTTAGGATTTTGTGGTTTCCCACCGCTCTCTCTTTTCCCTCCATCCCATTTCGCGTTTCCGATTTTGCTAAGATCCGTGCGTTTCCATGTCTCTCTCGTGTGTCCCGCCGGAGCTCGAGACAGGCATGTACGGGTTCATCCCCGTTCTCTCTAGCTTTCTCCTCGTACTGTCGCTTGTGTCCTTGTCTCCTTCGTGATCTTCTTTTTGGCTGGCCATTTTTTTTTCCCTTTGACTCGCTCGTCTTGTGCTGTCGTGGCCGGAGTACACCGTGTAGTTTCGATGGCGGATATATGCATACTTTGGGCTTCTTCCTGGCACCCTCCTTTTAGAGATATGGTTTAAAGTGGCTCGGGATTTCAATGGATGCTGACTGTTTTTCATATGATAGTTACACATAAGCTTCGATTAGAAAGTGGTGACTTGTGTTGGATTAGTTCTTTGGAAGTTTTTTTCTTCATGTTTTTTCTAATCATAATTTTCATTAGTTGATGAGCACCTTTTCTTCAATTAGAACAACATAGTGTTGTTGAATCCTCAAGTGAATTCCAGTTACGGAAAACTGAATCTCATTTAAATGTCTGTATAATGTAGTTCTGTCAAATTGGAAACTTTCTTTCGATAGTATTGATTTTGAAGTCAAACCATTGTGCTAATAACTTACAGTCTATGAACAAATGACTGAATAACTTGAGTGCCACGGGTATTAACTGGATAAGAAAAATATTATGCCCACTAAAACTTGTAATTTTCAGTGATATTCATCAAGAACAACAACTTCTGTGTCTGCCTTAATCCTCTCAATGTGAGCTGCAATCAGGTTAATCCTCAAACTTCATCACCACTCCAGTTGTTCCCACTCTGGAACTCCAACTCGGAAGCATTGACCCAAGTTCCACTCGGGCTGTCTTTGTGAGAAATAGACCTCCCACAGCTCACCGGTGAAATTGCTGATTGGGATCCAGAAGTAATTATTTCTTTTAAATCTTGCATGGAAGCTTTTGTTTAAACCATTTATGCACTGGTCGTAATTTTCCAATGAAAGTGGGGCTTCCTGTTTCTTTGATACAGGATATGTGTTCCAAGGATATGCAAACTTGTGACAGCTGTAGCCTCATTTTCCCTCGTAGAAGTATGAAAAAGATGGAAGGCCCAAGTAGTGAAGCTCAAATTTTGTGTAGACATTGTGCCAAGGTCCATAGTTGCATTCTTTTTTTTTTTTAATAGAACTTTCATGACAAGTCTACGAGATGAATTGGGGTACTAACCAATGTCACGTGCATCATTTCTATAGTTACTGAAATCCAAACAATACTATGAAATATGCAAGAAAATTTGGCATCATTCCGACGATGGAGATTGGGTAAGATATCTGACTGTTGCAATAGTTGACTTATTCTCATTGAAAATGATGAGTTGTTTGATGTTGTATCTTGCTTTGTGGAATTCTTTTCTAGATATGTTGCGACGGTTGCAATGTATGGGTGCATGCTGAGTGTGCCAATATCTCCAGCCGACTTTTAAAAGTGAGCATGCATTATTTGGTTTTGTTCCTAGATCTATTTTGCAAGCACATGGGAATTGTCTCTGACATAATTACACTTGAAGGAGCTACGGCACTCTGATTACTACTGCCCAGATTGGAGGCCAAGACCACTTGCAAAATGCCAAACTTACAGAAATTGGAGCCAAAAGAGAAGTATGCTCAGAGATACGTTACCTGTTTTGGTCAGTTATATAGTCTGCTTGCATGTGTGCTCGTGCGTACATGCGCATATGCCTTTATGGTTGGGTTAGGACTTGAACGAGATTGCTTGAATTTGCTTGAAAAGGTTGGTGGAAAACAAGCAAGCTCCTTTGCCCGACAAGGTTTTGTGGTTTGCAATGGCATGGAAGGGTCATATATTCCAAAACTTCATCCGTAAGCCTTGATCTAGATTGAATTTCGTATAATGCTACTTCATCTTTTCTATCCTATCAACGTTTTTCTTTTCGGCTTTTGTAGATTGAGCTTCTTTCTTTTAGTTACGACTAATTAACTTAGCTTATTGGCTTTTATGGTATAGTTAGTCTGTTGTCTATTTTGGAATTTAAGTGATCGAATGGTGTGTTGAAGACCTTTTATTATGGAAAACCTACATAACTTGGGAAAGCTTTTAATTTACACAGGGGTTGTTGATAAGCCGTCTTGATTTCGTTTGTCTTTGTAGAATTGTGTGCAAGTGTGGCTCATGTGGTTTAAAGATGCAGACACCTAGTGAATGGGAACGGCACACGGGTTGCGAGCCAAAAAGTGGAAGTACGGTGTCAAAATCAAGGATACGAGAGAACCACTGGAGAAATGGGTTGGTACACTTTTCTGTGACTTCACGACATCACTTGAGCTCTTTCCTAATCTGTCAACTTATACTAGACTTGCTAGTATGCTCGATTCTTTTGTTTATAAATAATCAATCATGAACTTTGTTTGAATATTTCCAGCGTCAAATGTACTAATAAAGTAAACACCATGGAGTAGCTTTTCCTTATACAACTCGTGGTGTGGTGTAGTGTCCATGATTTATACTTTGTGTGCAGATCTGGTCATTAACATATAACCTACTACAGGGGGGCATGGGTTTGTACATTATGAATTCGCATACCATGTTTCTAGAATCTATAGTCTTGGTCATCTAAAGAATGCTGTCTTTTAGCGTATTAATTAGTTATCTTTCAGCACACATCATTTGAGTTTCTATATCTCCTTGATTTAATGTTTTTCTCATGTGGAAGATTTCCTATAGAAGCATTTTTTTTACTAAAAAATGAAAAAAAAAAAAAAAGAGAACTGTTGGAACACGGAACCGACCCCGGAATCTGTGATAGGGTAGGTTTCAGGTTCTTGGTTTTGACGGGTAGGTTCCAGGTTCCAAAAAATGAGGAACCTGTACTCGAGGGTAGGTTCCAGGTTCCAAGCGGAACCTACAAGGAACCGGGAACCGCTCACCCCTAGTCATCCGAGCAACTAGCAAAATCAGCATCTGAATATCCAATCACATTTAGGTCTTCAACTTTGCTATACATGAACATGAAGTCTTTTATTCGTTGTAGATATCTTATTGCCTTTTTAGCCGCAACCCAATGTTCATGACTTGGATTCGACATATCTTTCAAGAGTATTCATAGGCAAAGTAATATCAGGTTTGGTACACACTTGTGCATACATAAGATTGCCAACTGCACCAGCATATGGAACATTCTTCATAACTTCTTTTCAATATCATTCTTAGGGCATTATTCTATGCTCAATTTTTCTATTTTCACAACAGGAACTTCACCTGACTTGCAGGTCACACAATATGTATAACTTTTCTGAGATAATCCCAAAACCTTCTTAGATCTGTCACGATAAATCTCAATACCTAGAACAAAAGAAGCTTCCCAAGATCTTTTATATCAAACTTTGTACATAGAAAACTATTTATGTCATTCAATAGATCAACATCTCTACTAATAAGTAAAATGTCATCTACATAAAGTACTAAGAAAATATATTTACTCTCATTTACTTTCATGTGGATGCATTGATCAAACTTGTTTTCTTCAAAGCCAAATGATCTCACAACCTTGTGAAATTTCAAGACCACTGACGTGATGTTTATTTGAGATTGTAGATGAACTTTTGAAGTTTGCACACCATATGCTCCTTTTTGGTTTCTTTAAATCATTCAGATTGCTACATATACACTTCTTCATCTAGATCTCCATTTAAAAAAGTTGTATTGACATCTATTTGGTAAAAATCTAAGTCAAAATGAGTCACCAATGTCATGATTATTCGAAAGGAGTCTTTAGTGGACACTAGAGATTAGACTTCAATATAATCAATGCATTCTCTCTATGTGTACCTTTTGCGACTAACCTTGCATTGAATCTCTCTATGTTATCTTTGTTGTCTTTCTTGATTTTGAATACCTATTTGCAGCGATCGGTTTATGCCCATCAGGTAAATCAACAAGTTATCATACTTGATTAGTTGACATGGAAATCATCTTGTTCTTCATTGCTCCTAATCATTCATCTGTCTGATCATTATTAATAGCTTCTTTGAAGGTTGCCGGATCAACTATATTTCCAATGTCAAAATCAGCTTCTCCAAGATAAACATGATAATCATTTAGAGGTGTCAGTCTTCTTTGTCACTATGATCTTCGCATAGGCATTTCTAGAGCCGCGTCATTCGTCTGGGGAATTTCATTTGTAATAGGAGGATCTACCATCATATTTCCAGTATATGCTTCTTGCTGAATTTCCATTATGTAAGGCTTTCGCATATAATCATCATTCAATATGGGTAATGGAATAGAGACCATTTGTTTGGTTCTTTCCTTTTGAAAGATTGAGAAGAACTCTTTTCAGCAACATCTAATTCCAGGAATTTGGTAGTTTGAGATTCAATGATTCTAGTGCCACGAGTAGGACAATACCCTTTGGAATGGTAAGGGTATCCAATAAAGAAACATCTAGTAGTCATGGGTTCGGTCTTTTTATGAGAAGGATCATAAATTTTCACCTCTGCAGGATAACCCTAAACTCGAAAATAATTCAAGCTTGGTTTCCTCCCTATCCACAATTCATAATGTGTTTTCGGCACCAATTTACTAGGTACATGATTTAATATATAAGTTACTGTTTTAATTGCATCACCCTATAAGTATTCAGACAAATTAGAACAGCCCATCATACTTCGTTTTATCTCCATGAGTGTGTTCAGCTACACCATTTTGTTCAGGACTCCCAAGCATTGTATACTGAGCAACAATACCATAGTCCTACAAATATTTAGTAAACGGTCCCATTTGTTATCCAGTCTCAGTATATCGCTCATAATACTCACTATTGTGATTAGATCTGATAATCTTGATAATTTTTCCCAATTGTTTCTAAACTTCAGTGCAAAATACTCTGAACATTTCAAGAGCATCAATCTTCTTTTGAATTAAATAAACATAATAATAACAGGAGAAATCATCAATGAATGTGACGAAGTACTTATTTTCACACAAGGTGGTTGAGTATGATCCACTAATATTCATATGAATTATCTATAATAGATTTTGACTGTGAGTAGTGCATTTCTTCTTTGTTTTAGTCAATTTTTCCCCTCATGCAATCAATATAAGTCTAAGTATCATCTGAGTCAAGAGAATGAAGAATATTAGCCTTGATGAGTCGCTTTACCCTTTCTTTGGAAATATGCCATAGTCGCTTATGCCATAGTAATGAAGATCTTTCTTTAATTAAGGATCTCTTAGCAATATTATCCTCGACATTGAAAGAATAATATGATCTATCGAGAGATAAGGATAACTGATATAATCCATCAGATTGAACACAATTCCCAATAATTTTGAAAATCATAACTCAAATCCACTCTTTTATTCACAAAATAAAGACAATATCCAGCTTTGTCAAGTGAAGAAAGAGATATTAAGTTTATCCTAAAACCAGGAACATAAAATACATTGTTCAAAATAAGCTGAAAACCAAAATCTAAATTCAAAACAATTTTCCTTATGCGCTCCACATCAACTCCAATATCGTTTCCAACTTTAAGCTTTGACTAATTTGAATTCCTTAGATTTGTGAGACCTGTAAGGTAATAGTCACATGAATAGTACCACTAGAATAAAGCCACCAAGAATCCAAATGAACATTAATTAGATTTGATTCAAAACAAACCAACAACTCACCTTAATGAGTTTCTTTTCTTGCTTTTAGCCAAGCTTAGAACTTATAGCAATTGGCTCTCTTGTGAACTTGCTTCTTGCAGTGAAACCACTTGAAATCCTTATCTCCATTTCTCTCATAATTCTCATTTTTCTTGAAGTCTTGGCTTTTCTTTGGACCATGACCATTTGACTCTTTAGGCTTCCATTTTCCTCTAGATGAACTTAACTTGGCATTGTCAATCAAGTGGGCGGTTCTCTTCCTTAGTCACACATTTGATAATCAAGGCATTGATGCTCCATGTCTCATTTTAAGCACTATAAGCAATCTTAATTTGGCTAAATTTAGCCAACAGAACATTTAAGGCGTGATGTACAATACAATTTTCAAAAAGGACAATTTCATGAGCCTTAAGTTTGGATTGAATGTGGACCATCTTCAATATAAATTCTCTAACACCCATAGCAGCATCATACTTCATGTTCATTAACTCATTTAGCAAGTTCCTAGTTTTAGCTTATCTGAGACTATATCTTTCTCCCATTACTTCAAAAAACTGTCTCACATTTGTATCTTTTGGCAAACCATTAATGAGATGCTCAGCAATAGATCTTTTCATAGTATGGCTTAGTCGGTTAGATTTTTCCCATATGGCATAATGGGCCTTTTGATTTGTAGTACTTTGATCATGGGGCTTAGAAGGTTCATCCACACATAGAGCCAAGTTCATATCCACAATGCCCAGAGCAAACTCTATATCTTGCTTCCATCTCTTGAAGTTTGATCCAGTCAACATTTCAACCATGGCATTGTTGTTATTTACAGCAAGGGTAATTATTTGTTACACATAATGTAATAAGATAAATTATGGGCAATAAGTATATTATAAACTTCCATTTGAACAGAGTATATAAGGCACAATTATTTTCCATAGAATGAATTTTATAAAATAACAATAAGGAGAATTACATATAATTGTTAATGATTCATCCATTTTGGGCAGACAAATCTTTTACATTATACATCTTTATTATCACAACATAGAGGAGAATTAAATATAATTTTTAAAAAATTTATGCCCTTTGGGTAGATAAATATTTTTCAATTATACATCCCCATCTATTAAATTGAGAATTAATCTTCATACAATTTTTCAAATTAATATACACAATAACCCCATTTGGGGCGAGTTATTGTATATATTAATTTTTATCAATTGGGAACTCCAAAAATCTATTCCAAAATTCATCAAATAATATGAAGCACTTTACAACATGTGCTTCCAAAGATCATATTGTATTTTATCAAACAATAATTTTTTTTGCCAAAATTTTTAATATTTTTTTTTAAATTTTATTTTTATCTATTAATTTAAGTTTCGGACCCTCCCACGGGGCCCAAGCCTTCGCCCAGCCCACAGACCCGCAGGAGCCCATGCCTTGTCCCGGTGGAAGAATTGGGCTCACGCCCATGAATAAAAATAAAAATAAAAATGGGCTTAGACCCATTTATACTTGGTTCTGGGCTCACGCCCAGAACCTTTCTTTTCTTTGGTTCATGGGCGTGTGAGCCCAGAACCTTTATCTTATACTTGGTTCTGGGCTCACGACTAGAACATTTTTTTTTTAATTTTTATGTGCGTGAGCCCAATTTTTGGCCCGGCCCGGCTGGAGGTCTTCTTCAACCTCCAGTCGGGTCACGAAACCTGCAACCCCGAACCTCAAAAAATACGTATAATAGTTGATTTTTGATGAAATTTTTTTCATGGATCTTACATCTAATATCAATATAATTGATTAGAATTAATTAAACGAAGAACAAACGAAGAAATTAACCATATTCAAGCTGAAATTTCGAATTTAATACCCATGGTCGCAATTTAGATTTCTCAATTTTAAGCCCAAAAAACTTACCATAATGCAACCAAAAGATGATAAAACTTATGTATAACAATACCCATATAACAATTTACAAAGAACATCAATCTATTGCATGTAAAAAAAAATCCTAGAACTTTTTCAATGTATAAACCCTAGAATTTTAAATTTTAAATTCTCACTCAATTCTCAACGAAATTATACAAATTATCTTGACATGTAGAACAAAAGCCTTGAGGTTTCAGAATCAATCGATCAAAAAATTCAAATGAAAAAATAACGCCAATATTTGGCTCAAAAAAGAAAATTTCGAATTTGTTCATTAAAAAAAAAATTGAATTCTACAATCATATATAACTTACTCGATACCACATGTTGAAAATTATTCATATAAAAATTAATTAACTAAGAAAAATCAGATCCATATATGACGTAAAACATCGAAATCATTAAGTACAATGGAATTAAAACATACATGTTTGAAAAATGGATTAACCTGATAATAAGAGATCTATTGGAATGCTAGATCTTTCTCTCTATGACCTACTTCAATATAGCAGCTTTTTATGAGATTAGGCAACTAATAGGTATAATTTACTCTTTTATAGGCTAGAGAGGGGACCTAGCAAACCCTAATCAATACCGAGTCCCCTCTCATTACGGGCTTCAGTTAAACATAATTACTTATACTTTACTGCTCAACTAGGCTCGTTATTAATAAATGCCAATACCCAATTCAATAAGATCACTTTAGAGTTTAACAAATATTGGAATATTCATTAACCAAATTATTTAAAATAGTAAATCAATTAATTACTGTAACCCAATATTATAGGAAACTTCCAACACCAATAGCATTTGATTTTAAGGTCTTCATCATCAACTTTGTGTTACCAGCCATTTTATGTCTACTTCGATGTGGCCGTTTTCTGCTTTGTAAACTAAATTGGAAATAAGAATCCATTTTGATCGCAAGAGCTGAAGAAAGCCAAAGGAACAAGCAAGATGAATTGACGATTTTCCCTAGCCATCACATAAACAAACAAAAGGAGAAAATTAAGGCGATGCGATCCTATTTTTTGACAGCTAAACAGTGTACTAAGCACCGGCCAAGGGAAGTATGTGATTGTCATCTTCTCAACGAGACGATCGTGTCGAGGTTCATCCAGTAGAAGCCAGCGCAGCCCAGCCGGCAAGGTCGTCGATTGTGAGTTTTTAAATAGCCTTGTTAATTAAAAGATAGTGACATAGCAATAGCATCACTCCAACTGCGACATCTTTGTTTGAGCAAATTACCATGTGGCAGAAAATTGGGTTTCAACGGAATGAGCTTCGTTGGAGACAAAATGTAGAACTGAACTTGTAAAAAGCTAAGCATTTTTGGTCTTCCGCTATAATTTCCGTTCCGTAGGCCATTTATTTAGGCATGTTTAGTTTTTCTCATTGATCAATAGCATTTGATTTTATGGTCTACGTCCTGAAAACTGACGACTTTCTGTCTCCACCAATTTATGTCTGTTGACATGTGGTTATATTCTGCATCAAAAACTAAATTAGAAATAAAAGTCCTTTTTTAACAGGAGATAATGACAAGCAAAAAGAACAAGCAAGATAATTGATTATTTTTCTTAGCCATGACATAGACAAACAAGAGAACATTAAGGATGTGTAATCCTATTTGATGACAGTTAAACAGTGTACTAAGATAAACTTCCTTATAGACTGATCACCTAGCTCATACAGGAACCAGATTTTAGATCTCGCCCTTTCTCGAGACAAAATTGATTTGAATTGAGTGAACAATGGAATATTTGCTGGTTCAGGACAGGAAACGATCAAACAGCTCAGAGTAAAATTTACATAGTTGCAGCACTTGTCTACTGGTTAGTTGTTCATCCGGGGCTATGTCATTAATATCCAGCATAGTGTACCGACCAATGAGTGTAGATTGGCATCCCATTGAGCTTTCAAAGAAGTGACGACAATCGCTTGAAACTTGGAATAACGCCACTAAAGCAAATTATGGAACTTCATTTAGTGATTAGCAGATCAAATATGATAAACTTGCCACATAGTTTTACTTGCTCCGAATAAGCAAGAAAACCTAGAGAAAACAAAAAATAACAATTACGCGAATATCTTAGATTTAACAGACATCACTGAACAGCAACAAAAGATTTTATTTGGAAAATTAGAACATTTACCACTCAACCATTCCATCAGCTTGCCATCTTGATAAATCAGTATAAAGCATGTTGTGAATGCAGCACAAACATAACAAAGGAGAGAACTAGGGACAAGAATGACAAGCCTTCATGCAGAAAGTTAAGTCTGCACAAAAATTTTCAAAACAAACATGCTGAGTGAAGATGATTTCTCAATTTGTAAAATTGTGTGGTACAACTTATAAATAGTCCAATCTGTAGATGAAGGGCTCACAGAGTTTCATCTCACAAATAGATGCATTAACATTGTTAAATCCAATCCAAGTAGCTGCATTGAGGCCTCCAACAGACAATATGAACTGAATCTAGGATGCTGCACTCTTTCTTGAGACCTTAAGATGCAGAACTCACTTCACAAATGGAACCCCCAAAAGACAGTTGGCTCATATTAATAATTTTGCTCGAAGAATTGTCTCAGCAAAAACTCTTCATAAGGTGACCGTGCTGCAAATAAGTGCCAAACTTGTGTTGCGAACGCAAACATCGATACAGGATTGCACGGTATTAACTGAGTCCCGATCAACCCAATGAAGAATGCTCAACATCCAGGATGACGGATGAACCAATAGATTCCATTAGCCATAAGCTTGCGATGATCCTCATGATGAATTTTGATCAAATGGGTGAACGCCCCCCATCAGTTCTAATCGCCAACTTCCTAATGATTCCCCCAACTACCATCATGGCAAAGAGCCCAGATTGTTGATCCACCGGCATTCTCCCAAAGCTGGAAAATTACTCCACCAAAGAAAATAACATTGCAACAAGAAAATTCCGGCAAGAGGAGCAGGCTTTTTGATTGTGATTGGAACAGACATTCGGGTTTGGGAAGAGAGCCTCAGTGCAATTGGTGTGATGCTCCGCGACATGCCCATACCTAGTCGACGTGTTGTTTCAACAAGCTAAAATAGCTTTCCCTTTAACAGATTGCACCAATATGAACAACATAGACCTTGATTGAAAGAGAGTGAAGCTTGCAGACGAGACAAGGGACTTGAAGCTCGTGGATGACTTAAAGATTGTGGATGATGAATCTAGCAAAGAAGAGCCGATGGTGAATGGCAAAAGGTGGACTAAAGCCCGCGACATGCCCATACCTAGGCGACGTGTTGTTTCAACAAGCTAAAATAGCTTTCCCTTTAACGGATTGCACCAATATGAACGACATAGACCTCGATTGAAAGTGAGTGAAGCTTGCAGACGAGACAAGGGACTTGAAGCTCGTGGATGGCTTAAAGATTATGGATGATGAATCTAGCAAAGAAGAGCCGATGGTGAACGGCAAAAGGCGGACTAAAGCCCATGAGGAGTGGGTGAGGAGTGATGAGGATCAGGCGAGTGGCGAAGACCGGGAGTGGCGCGACCATGGCGGGACCAAGGATCAGGCAAGAGCAATAGGGGAGAGGAAGGGAGAAAACGTGAAAAATAGAAAATCATTTGGGGATCTTCTTCAATTTTTTTATCTAATCGCAAATTTTGATTAAATTACCCTTGTTTAAATCACTGAAAATGGCCCTCCGATGAGCCTAGGCCCTTATTTGAGATTGATTTGGTTACTTTAGACCCTTTTTTGAAACATAATCCACTTTAGGCCATTTTTTGAGAAAAATGACCCCACTTTCGGACCTTTGCTTGGAAATTTCTCTCAAAAATATGATTCAAATTTGAGCTCATAAAGTAAATAAGATTCAAGTAAGCTTTCTAAAAGCTTTTTCCCTTCTTTTTTTTTTGGTGTGCCGAGAATCACCGTAGCCGGCGACGTAAATCTAAAGCGGTGCTAGCGCAGGACCCACCACCATGACACCGCACTTAAGACCACTAGCGACCACGCTGGGATTCGAACTCCTCCCCCTTCGTGAGGAGGAGGGAGCTTGAGCCAATGCAGCCACCACATGGGGTGGTTTTCTTACTTTCTTTTCTCTCGTTTTATTTTACTTTTTTTTTTTCCTTCTTTTTTCTTTCTACTCTTCTGATTGTCAATAATTGACGAGGAGGATGTCATTAAGATGACGTTTTACAACAATGATCTTAGGCAGTTAAGGAAGATGCATTGGAAACAAGAAACCGATATACACGACATAGTTTTTTTCCTTCTTATAGAAGTCCCAGCATTTGGTAGGCTCAGTCCATTATATAATTATTTAAAATTCCTTCCATAGATCTAGCTCCTTAGACAAGGATGCCATTGTCTCTGTCAAGGGACTTCCAGATTTGGTAGATATACCTGGAACATATTGCGAATTCAGACCTTTTTCTCCCTTTATTTGTCGATAATTTTCCATGCCATGTGAAATTTTCCTTTTCATTTCTGGTTACCATTTGTCGTCTTCTTTTCTGAAAGAGGAAGGGAAATCTTCAAGCCATCACCATGCCCGCACCACGGTGGCTGTTGGACAGGCTGAGCGGCCATGGACGACAACCATCGACAATAATAAATTCAACTTAACTTCTAGACAGTTTTGTAACGATTGTGGGAAATTGAAAAACAATCAAACAAACATAAATTAAATTTGGTCTCAGTTATTTTAAAATCCACTACTCCGCGTAAGTTTATTTCATTTTCTGCTTGCGTTTTCTCATTTTCTTTCGTTTTTCCCCTTTTCTTTCCTTCTTTCATATATGAGGATGTTCCATATTTTGCAGAAGTCTACGGGAATTTTAAGATTAGGTATTTCATTAGAAAGAAAGCTAAAAGGATGCAAAGTAGCTATAATGGGTATACCAATTATAAATTACACCTCTAAGTGTTCACAAAGAGTCATTCACACACTTTGTCTCTCACATAAACAATGCGTTCCCTTTGGATCAACACTCAATTGACCGCAACGCACAAGCGAAGACCTCAAGAATGCTCAATATGCTTTTAGTTTGTCTTATTTCAAGCACTCGATGACACATTGTTCTCATAGTTTTTCTTTTTTGGTAACTGAGGATCCGCCGGAGCCTGCCCTTGTCGGCTTACGCCAATTTGGGGTCTCACGGGCCTTTGTGGTGGAGGACCAACAGCGACTATACCTCGGGGGAAAGGTCCCGCTTTAATCGCTAACAACGCAGAGTTTCGAACTATTGACCTCTTTCGTTACGGGAGAGATCTCAACCAATTGCGCTACCCACTGGTGGTTAACATTGTTCTCATAGTTTGTCCTTATAGGCATACAGAAAGCAAATGTTACAGCTGAATACACAGGCCATTATGTTCGTCCTTGTTCAAGTAAAAAACCTCGTGGAAGAAGACCAAACCTTGGTAGAATTTGCCAACCAACTTTTGGTTTTGGCCACATCTTTTGTGGCACAACAAATCAAATGATTAATGTTAAGTTATCAAAAGCAATAACTATGAAAACCTTAAATTGAATATGAGCCTTTGAGAAGACACTTCTTAATTGTTGAGGTCCCATTAGTTATTTGATGATTCTGTAGTTAGGCAGCCACAATAGAATAACATCACTCCTAGGAAACAAACAAAAAAGATAAGACTGTGTCACGGTATGATGAAATTGTATCGTGAATGAAAGTTACGATTGGATCGTTATTTTGCAATTTACCCTGTTGAAATGAGATTCCATCATGATAGCCAAGGTGAACTAATCAAGTTGGGTCATTAAGGTGGTTGCAGATAAGTTTAAGATAAACATAAGTCTATTGACTGAACAATCAATTGGGATTAGTGATTGAGTTGTAGTAGTAAGAGAATCATTAGACGTTGACTCTGGCGGTGAACATCTCTTTCAAATTCATGGCATGGGAGTATCGATAAAAGGGCTCTTGCCCAATGTCGTCTTCATCAACTTTCTACCCAATTTGAGAAGTGTTGCTGCCTCTTTGATAATGTTTGAGAAAAGTAGTCAACAATCGATAATGTTCCATAGTGTGCTTATACCGTGATTTTGACGTGAAATTAATTGATGTGTTTGCGCATAAAGCACGGGTATCTTCAGCGCTACAAGATGAAACCCTAACTTATCTTCAAACCCTCAGGTACTTCTCCAAACGAACCGATCTGATCTACGAGCTTCAGTCAGTCTACTTAAGTTGGAAAACCCCTCTCGTGGAAGAAGTGATATGCCCGTGGGAAGCCTCGGCACCTGTCACATAAGGCACATAAGGCAAGCCTCTCTTGGCCTTCTTTCCAAACCTGAGGATAGTCCATTGTCCTAGAGGAATAAACAGGCTCGCGGATTGGGCCGCAAAGGCCCGTAGGTATCCCCCATAACTGGATTTCCAACCCCCCCACTTGCACTGTGGGAGCTCATCTGCTTTGATGCCCTTTTTACGTGTAATTGGACCCGTTCTTTATGAATGAAAAGCTTGTCTATGACAAAAAAAGAAAAAAACAAGATGAATTGCAACAAAGGTCCATTAAATTCGCATCAATTAATGTCACCTTCAGGTTTGCCATGTAATTATGTATGAACGTGTTAATTCGTGTTAGAAATTACTAGCTCTCTATTACCAATGACCAAAACAAGTTAAGGGGTATGGATTATACATTTAAACATAGGTAACACATATCTCAAGGGTAATTTAAATTACAGGTTAGTTTTACTTTTCGTTGGGTAACTTATTTGTTTTGGTTTTAATCCTTGTTTTGGAACCACTCAGCAGTGATAAGGTTGAGATAATTGGCGGCCCATTAAGATCAAACAGGGGATCACTGTGAAGCCCAGAGTGCCAGCAACTTCAGCACCGACGAGTTCGAGACAAAGCTAAAACCGAGTAGTGGCGACACAGAGTCCTCATAGTCGCTTATCCCTCTTTCCAGTTTTATCATTATCCGTGAAAAAGCGACCGTAACTTTCATAATTGCAGTTTTAGATGCCAACATGAGCATTTGCAATTTGTAACTTGATGTTCATAGGTTGAGAAGCAGATATAAACATTGGCTCAAATTGTCTCAATTTAAATTGTTTCTTAGTTTCAATTATTTGCTTCTCAAAGATTAAAGGAAAAGTGGATGTGATGATTCAAACACAAGGAAAATCAAACTAGACCAAAACATAAGAGTTTCCTTAAAAAAGAAAATATAAAACTCCTGAGATTAAGGTCCTATTTGTTTAATTGTGTTTTGTTCTGGAACAAATATTTATGTTCTTTTGTTCGGGGGACAAAAAAAAAGAATGGAAATTTGTTTGTTTACACTTTTGCTTCCTGGAACAAAAAATCTATTTTTTTTTGTTTTTGTTTTCGGGAACAAAAACAAGAAATATAAAAAATTTGTTTCTTATTCTCATGAACACTTTCGAGAAACACTTTTTTTTTCTTCTTCTTTTTTCTCTTTATGTTCTTCTTCTTCTTCTTCCTTTTCCGGTCTGCCTTGGCCATGGCTGGCACGGCAACCGACTAGACGAGGGCGGCGACCTCGCCGGAGCATCGCCGACCCTCGGAGAGGTCGAGCCATGGCTAGGCTCATCGGCTTGAGTCTCGCCATGGCCACACGAGGCTCGGCCTCCCCATCGATGCGAGGCCGAGCCTCGCCGGGCTAGGCGGCGACCTCACGCCGCCTAGGCGAGGTCGAGCCTCGTTGGTGGCTTGGCGAGGCTCGCCTAGGCGAGGCCAAGCCTCGTCAAGGCCAAGCTAGCCTCCGGTGAGCTCACTAGACATCGCTCAGCCGGTCGCCGGCCAAAGGGAAAAAGAAAAAGGAAAAAGAAAGAAGAAAAAAATAAAATAAAATAAAAATATTTAAAAAATTAAAAGAAGCAAAGAAATTATACAAATTTACCAAATGTGATACTATTTTTTTCTATTCCAGGAACATAAATTTTTGTAGTTACTAAACGCGTTCGTTCAAAAATTATTCTGCGGAACAAAAACAATTCTATTTCTGTTTTAGGAAACAATTTTGAACAGAAACGTTACCCAACGCACCCTTAATTGAGTACTATCGAGGAAAAAGTCATTGCCCGAGCAGAGCAATCAGGGTCATTTGGGGCTTTTTGTCAGCAAACTTCACGTTTCTTTGTTGGCCAAATAGCAATGGGGTCGTCCTCAGCAACTACAGCACTTTCCTTTTTAGTCTTCCAAGGAGTAGTACAATAATTTCAACATTTAGAAAAGAAAGAGAGTCATTCTTCTCATTTTCACCCATGATGTTGGAAGTGAGAGAGCGACTTAGGGCTATTTGTTTGGCTTTTATTTTTGTTCCCTGGAACACAATTTTTGTTCTTTTGTTCCAGGGAATAAAAAAAGAAAAGAAATGCGTTTGTTTACACTTTTGTTTCTAAGAACAAAAAATCTATCTTTTTGTTCCCGAGAATAGAAACAATAAGTAGAAAAAACTTGTTTCTTGTTCCCAGAAACACTTCCGAGAAACAATTTTTCTCTCATTTTTTTTTCTTCTCTTTATTTTCTTCTTCGGCCATGGCTGGCAATCTCGCCGAAGCATCGCTAGACCCCGGCAAGGCCGAGCTCGCCCAGCCACCGGCGAGGCTTGGCCTCACCAGGCCACCACCCTGGGCAAGGCCACCGGCCCTGTCGCCCGGTCGGCCATGGCCGAGGCCGAAGCAACCGGTCAAAATGAAGAAAAAAAGAAAAAGGAAAAATAAAATAAAAATACTAAAGAATTAAAAGAAATAAAAAAATTATACATGTTTACCAAATGTGTTTTGTTCTTTTTCTATTCCAAGAACATAAATTATACAAGTTTACCAAACGCGTTCTCCTGTTCAAAAATTGTTCCTCGGAATAAAAATAGTTTTTTTTTTTTTTCTGTTTTCTTGAATAATTTGTTAATAGAAATGTTACCAAACGCACCATGATCAACCAAGCAAAGCAACTATGGCCAAATTAGACGCAGGTAGTTGCCACGAAGACGGAGTAGAAGGCGTTCTTCAGCTTTTGAGGACACTATTCCCATCCACCAATAGCATTTGACTTTATGGTCTTCGTGGCGATATGATGCGAATCTCAGCTTAGATTGGTTTCTTATTACTTCACCATTAATGAATGACAGAGAGAGGTCCAACCGTCCAAGCACAACGTTACTGATAGGATCTCCTGCAGCTGTCACATTGGAAAATTGAATGAATTCTTAGTTTCATCTCAGCATTAGGAGCTAAATTCATACATCTTTCTAGACAAGGCAAGACAATTCAACTTTCACCTGGACTAATCAATCCATACCAATGTGTGTAATAGCATCGTCCACACGTATCAGGGTAGTCTCCATCACACAATGAAGAAGGTGGCCTTACGGATCGATTTAAGTGTGATAAGAATTCTAATTTTAACACATACTTTGTTGCATCCAAACCAATATAATAATCAAATGGCCGATCACTTAGCTAATCATTACTTGAGGAATTAATTTTGTATTCACATTGTTCTATAAGTTGTTAAAATAAAAATAAAATAAAAAATCGAAGATCATAGATTTTCATAAAGTAATATGAAAACAATTACTGTAGAAAGAAAACGGAAGTGCGGAAGCATCTAGAATGAAATAATTGAATACATCTGGAGAAGATAAAATCAGAAAAAGGAAGAAAAGGACAAAAATATCCATATTTCCCGGGGCCGTCTGCCCGAGACCTCCGCTACCGTCACAGACCGAGAAATAATTCATGAAAGCTTGATATGAAGAAGGATTCGAGAAATGACGAGGTTGAATTGAGACAATTCGTGGTCCATTAAGTGTGCCGAGATCAACGAACAGAATTATCGTAAATTCCTCAAGGAGCCACGCATCACATATTTATTATACACTCACTTCATCTTAATTAGTAGAATGCACAAGTGTTAAGACAACATATGTTAACGGGTACATAAATCAAATATGATTAAACATGATTTGTGGATTCTTTTTGTTTGAGTGTTATTGAGTAAAGGATACTTTTGTCATTTTCAAGAGAATCATTTAGAAGAAAAAGAAGAGGAAGAAGGAAACTGACAATTTCTCTTGTTAATCATACATAACAAGACAATTTATTATTTGTCAAATCATTTGTAAAATCATCAGATTTTCTTCAAAATGTAATTAAAAACAGTCTTTGGAGAAAGAGAGAACAAATAACAAACTAACCAAAGAGAGAACAAATAACAAGCTAACCATAGATAAAATAGCAATGAAATTTGAAAAGTAATAATATGAGGAATCAAGTAAACGTATGAATTATTAAAGTTCGACTAGGAAAATGACATAAATTATTTATGAATTTTGGTCCAATGTGTAATATCATCCATAAGTTTTTAATTTGTTCAAAGTGGTTTTTGAACAGTTGGTAGATGTTTAATTTAGTCCTTTATATATTAAAATGGTTAATGTTGGAAGGACTATTGGAAATAGTGTATTTCACAAAGTTCGGTCCATTGACTCTATTAATAATTAATTGCTATTTATTGAAAGAAAGTTTAATCCAAAAGTTTAGGCTTATCAATGAAAGTATATCATATCAATATAAAGAGTATATATGATCATTGTCAAGTGATGTAAAATAATATTTTAATATTTATTTCTAAGGAAAATGAAGTAGTCTGGAATTTGTGGGATTAATATACTATTTCGTGTAAATTAAAAGAAATTAGACCGGGGTTAATTAAAATCCTAAATGGGTCGCATGTGTATGTTGTCGTATTTCATGTCATTTAGCTTTGGAGACAGCAGCTCTCAACGAGGAAGGTGGATTGCTAAATTCATAGTTCAAATTCTAAAATTAAATTGTCTCTACGTTCGTACCTCCGGATTTAAAAAGAAAAAGAAAATTCTAAAGATGATTGTCAGCTTGTGGGGATCTTCTCTTTGATAATGTTAAGTTAGACTTTCGGCGACAGCTCAATTTTCAATATCTGTTTTTTCGTCATTAACTTTTCAGATTCAGTAATTTTTTTCCTTTAATTAATGACGTTATGTCAAGAAATAAATCTAGATGCTCAAGAACGAAAATAAGATAAGGAAATGAGTCCCTCCTGTCTCTTATCTCTCGGATATTTTACTTTTCGGTGTTTCCTCTGCCTTTGCTTGCCAATTCACGAGGATCCCCATTCAATCTTCGGTGAGTCCCTCTTTTATTCAGCAAGAAAGAGGAGCCCCTCCATCCTCTCTCTCCAAATCTAGGCCAAATCTCTCTCTTTTCTTTCTTTGCTTCGCCAAAATCAACTCCTTCCTCTCTTGATCTCGCCAGTCCTCCATTCCTTTGAGTTGACCATATCCCCCATCCCCTTTCCTTGTGTCTTTCGCTTAAAGTCACATATCTTTTCCAAGTTGATGCCCGATGCGGCATGCTACTTTTAAATAAGAACGTCCCTAATTTTTAAATGTAGATGAATCTGGTAAAGAAAGAGATTGCAAGACTGTGCGGCATTGATATTTTCATTTAGGGGTTAAATTGTGATGTCATTGATAGATTCAATCCCTCATGTTCATGAAATGCAAAGAGATCTTCTTTCTGATGAAAATTTAGGTGTCAACTACAGTTAAAAAATGGACTCCTAAGATTTGTTTTGCTATTTTACTGTAGTGGAAATTTCAATAATACGTTCAACATATTATAGTGGCACAAGTGAACAGAACTTAACCTTTGGAAGCTATGCAAAGACCTCCGAAATCAGATCAGGAACCTTGGTGTTATGAAATCGCACGTCGATTCCAGAAAAATAACGCTTGCAAACAATTCACTAAATATAATATAGTAATAAAAGAACAGAATTACATTAACATGCCAGAAAATTTGTTATCGAAGTTCACCCAAACCTGGGCTATGTCTCCGCACAGAGATACTCTACGAATCAACTAGATTTCAAAAAAGTTGGAATACAATGACGATCTTCTTTTAAGATCATGGCACAAAGAGATTGAAAACCCTCATCAAGAAAAAACTCACTTTTTTCTTTTCTCTTTTTCTTGCCTCTCTATTTCCTTTTCTAGCGTCTTAATGGCTAGGGTCTTGCAATCGCTAATATAAATATATCACTTTTAACCTAAAAGCAAATCTAATAGAAAAGACAAAAAAAGCCCCTAAAAACAAATATTTTGCTTCATTTATAACAATCTCCCACTTGAAGACAAATATACCCAAGCACCAAGCAGCTTTGTATCCATCTTCTTCAAAAATTAGTAGTTGAAAAACTTGTACCTCTGCGATACTTCTCATCAATCAACATGGAGTAATACCAATGGTAGTAGTACAGAAAATATGCTTCTCTCTATCTATTATCTTGGTCATCATGTCAGCTGGATTCTTCGAGCTTTAACTCATTATCTTTCAATGCCGACTTGATAAAGTGATAATGCTTCTTGATATGTCTAGTCCTTTAGTGATAAGCTACATTCTTTGCTAAGTGCACTGCACTTTGACTATCACTCCACAGTGTACTGACTGGCTGTTTTCGATGTAGCTCCTCCATATAATCTTGTAACCACATGATTTCCTTGGAGGCTTCTGTAATCGCTACATATTCTGCCTATGTCGTCGATAAAGCCACTACTTTTTGTAGTTGAGATACCCAACTCACTGTTGTACCTGCAATTGTAAAGACATATCCAGTGGTACTCTTACCACTATCTCGATCACCCGAATGATCTGCATCTACATAACCCTGCAACTCTATAAATGTACCACCATAACAAAGTGAGTAATTGGAAGTACCTGCTAGATATCTCAATATCCATTTTACTACATTTCAATACTCTCTGCCTGGGTTCTACATATATCGACTCACAACTCCCACTGCATATGCAATGTCTGGTCTCGTGTTCACCATGGCATACATCAAACTCCCTACTGCTGATGCATATGGAACTACCGCCATATTATCTTTCAAAGCTTGAGTGCTTGGACACATAACCTTGGAAAGTTTGAAGTGACTCGCTAGAGAAGTTGCAACCGGTTTTGTCTTGTCCATGTTAAATCTCTTTAACACCTTGTTCACATAGTCTTCCTGTGACAACCATAATTTCTTATTTTTCCTGTCCCTGATGATTTTCATGCTTAAAATATTCTTGGCCTCTCTCAGGTCTTTCATAACAAACTGTGATGATAACATCTTCTTCACTTTTACGATTCTCTTCATATTGGAACTAACCACTAACATGTCATCCACATATAAAGAGAGATACACAATGTCACAATCATCATACTTGCGAAAATAAACACAGTAATCAGACTCATAGTGTGCAAATCCTTTTTCTTGCATGAAACCATCAAATTTTAGGTACCATTGCCGTGGAGCTTGTTTCAAGCCATACAAGCTTTTCTTCAAGCAACATACCATGTGCTCCTTACCTTTGACTTCAAAACCCTTAGGTTGTACCATGTATAATTCTTCATCTAAGTCACCACGTAAAAACGCTGTTTTTACGTCTAACTACTCAAGATGAAGATCCTTTACTGCAACTATACTCAGCAGAACTCTAATTGATGTCATTTTCACTACAGGTAAAAATATCTTGGAATAGTCGATCCCTTCTTTTTGAGAAAAGCCCTTGACTACAAGTCTTGCCTTGTATCTAATACTACCATCTGCTTTATTCTTAACCTTGTACACCCATTTGTTTAATAAAACTTTTTTACCTATAGGCAACTTGGTCAACTCCCAAGTTTTGTTCTGAAGTAACGAGTCCATCTCGTCTTTCATAGCACACTCCCACTGCAAGTGAGACGTGTCTACCTTTGCCTCATCGTAAGTCTCCGGTTCTCCTGAATCTATATATAAGACATGGCTCAGAACAGTATTAATTGATAAATCAAAAATTACCTTTGGCTTTCTCACACGTGTAGACCTCCTCAAAACAGGTACTTCAGGGTTGTTCGTCTGCTCCGAATCATTGCATTTCTCTTGAACTACCTCTTCACTGATAATAGGCTTATCTTGAACCTCTCTTTCAAGTGCATTTTGATCTACTTGAAACATCTTCACGGGCATTGTGTCTAATTCAATATACTCTGGTTCCATTACCTTCTCATGCTTTGTCTGACGATCTTTGTACATCTTTTCTTCATGGAATACCACATTGCGACTGCGGATGATTTTGTTATTCTCATAATCCCAAAGCCTGTAGCCATATTCGTCGCCACCGTATCCGATAAAGACGCACTTCTGGGACTTAGTATCAAGCTTTTTCCTATCCTCCCTATCAATCAAAGCATTTGCAATACAACCAAACACCTTTAGATGTGAATAATTAATCTTTTTACCTAACCATCGCTCTTGGGGTATTTCTCCATCCAATGCACTAGATGGACTTCTGTTGATAAGATAAACAGCTGCATCAACTGTGGTAACCCATAAGTGTAGCGGGAGACCCGCGTGTAGCCTCATGCATCTCGCACGTTCTAGAGTAGTCCTGTTCATCCTTTCAGTTACACCGTTATCTTGAGGAGTTCTAAGAACAGTCTTTAACCCATGTGTGCCTTCTCGACTTAGATAATCTACAAATTCTTCACTTGTATATTTACCACCATTATCAGACTTCAGAACTTTAATCCGATAACCTATTTTTTTTTTCCTATCATGGTCTTCTACATTCTAAACATTCCGAATACTTCTGATTTTTCTCTAAGAGCATAGACCCAAGTCTTCCTTATTGCATCGTCAATGTAACAAAATATCTCTTACCACCATAAGAGAGTTCCTGAGCAGGTCCCATACATCAGTATGAACCAACTCTAGCTTCTGGCCTTTATTTTTTCGTCTATTCAATTGAAAACTAACAGCCTTTCTGTTTTCCAAAAATGCAACTCTCACAAAAATCTAACTCAACTTTTTGCAAACTTGGGAGTAATTTTCTCGAGTGTAACTACTTTACACATTTTTCACCAAGATGTCTCCAATGATAATGCTAAAGAGTAAATAAATTACCTGTAACCATTGTAATTGCAACTATATCACTGATATTGTCTCATTTAAGAAGGTAAAGTGTACCCATACGCTTTCCTTTTGCTACTACTCTTACCCCTGAGGTTATCTTCCACTCTCCGCATCCAAAGGTTATTACCAAACTTTCTTGGTCAAGTTTACTGGTTGAAATCAGATTTTTCTTTAATTCCAGAATATGCCTAGTTTCACACAAAACTAGACGTCCTCCACCTAAGATGTTCACAATCACGGTTCCTTTCCCAACAATGGGACACATGTGGTCGTTTCCCACAACCACTTGTCCAAAATCTCCATTGACATAATCATCAAATATGTCTCTTTGCAAGGTGCAATGAAAAGAAGCACAAGAATTAATAAACCATTTATCTATTGTCAAGTCAAACCCTGTAGACAAACACAAATTATCTAGTAAAGATTCATCGCTAACCACATTAGCTCCTTGATTCTCATCTTGCTGCTTCTTTTTGTAGGCTTCACATTGAAACCTCCGGTGTCCGGTTTTGTGACGAAACCAACAATCATCTTTTGCAACCTGTCTCCCACCCCTTTATTGTAACCTGCTACGCATGCTGAATTTTCCTCTACTTTTACTTCTTCCACGGTTCTCCACTGCGAATGCCGTTGAAGATGTAGATGCAGAAAAATTATCTCCACCTGAGACTTTCTTTCGCATCTCTTCATCCATAATACTACTCACAGCATTATCAAGAGTTAAATCATCCTTCATGGTGCTCGAAATTCCCTGCACTGCGGTATTGTAGCTTTCTGGAAGAGAACATAAAAATAATAAAGCTTGAAGTTTCATATCTAAATTTATGCCTGCAGATTTCAATTGACCAGTGACCTGCGTGAAACTATTAATATGCTCTACCACAAAATCTCTATTAGATAACTTCATATTAACCAGTTTCTTTAACAAAAATACCTGATTTGATGTTGACGGCTTCTCATAAATATTCGTTAGAATACCCATGGCTTCTTTTGCAGTTTTTGCTTTTGCGATGTGGTACCCTGTCTTTATCGTTAGCCCTAGATGAATCGCACATAATGCCTTTCGATCAATAATTTTCCATCAAGCTTCTGCTATCGGATCCACTTCCGTCATCTCGGGTTTCCAACCCTAAAGTGGTGCATAGAGATCTTTTTGATAAAGATAATCCTCTATTTGTAGTTTCCACCATCCGAAATCCTCCCCATTGAACTTAGCGTTTCTGATTTTATCTTCTGCCTTTATGTTTGCTTTCAATCGAACGTCATCGAAAAACCCTCGATGTTCTCAATTAGCTAACCTAGGCTCTAATACCAGTTGTTATGAAATCGCACGTCGATTCTAGAAAAATAACGCTTGCAAACAATTCACCAGACATAATATAGTAATAAAAGAACAGAATTAGATGAACACGCCAGAAAATTTGTTATCGAAGTTCACCCAAACCTGGGCTACGTCTCCACGCAGAGGCACTCTGCAAATCCACTAGACTTCGAAAAAAGTTGGAATACAACGACGATCTTCTCTCAAGATTAGGGCACAAAGAGATAGAGAACCCTCATCAAGAAAAAACTCACTTTTTTCTTCTCTCTTTCTTGCCTCTCTATTTCCTTTTCTAGCGTCTTAACGGCTAGGGTTTTGCCATCGCTAATATAAAGGTATTACTTTTAATCTAAAAGTAAATTTGATAGAAAAGACAAAAAAGCTCCTAAAAATAAATATTTGGCTTCATCTACAACACTTGGTTCAAGAAGCAAGTTAGCACGAGAAGGCGGGGGTAAGGATGGTTCAAGAAATGGAGGTCGGACAACAGGAAGAAGTATCGTACGAAGGAGAGGAAGAAGGTGTAAGATGATGGAATTGAAGGTATAAAGCAAAGAAAGTGTTGTACCGATGTCAACTATTTTTTCCCCTGTTGAAGAAGCGTATTTCGTGAAATGACATGGTTGAACCGAGACCATTCATGGTCCATCAAGTGTGCGAAGATCAACGAACAATTGTAAACCCCTTTAGGAGAGAGAGAGAGAGAGAGAGAGAGAGAGAGAGAGAGAGAGAGAGAGAGAGAGAGAGAGAGAGAGAGAGTAATATAAAAAATTATCTGTGCAGAAGAGAAATAAACACAAAGAAGTAATAGTATATGGAAAAATTAAGGAGCGACGAGAGAGAAAAGAGAGAGAGAGAGAGTAATACAAAAATTATAAAAATTATCTATGCAGAAGAGAAATGAAAACAAAGAAGTAATAATACATGGAAAAATAGACTTAAGCAAGTCCTTAAAAGGCTTCGTCCCAAACCGGGGTCCTCCGGATGAAAAATGGAGATATCCCCCCACGAGGCTCTCTGGCCACAACCCTCCCGAAAGGGAGGGTTCGGAACCCACCTGGATCCCCGCGACGCCTTCCCCCGCCACTTTGCGATTTTCTCTTCTTACTTATTACCGGGTTTAATAATATTCTATTCATATGTATACGATTCAACATGCCAACTATTAAACAACTTATTAGAAACACAAGACAGCCAATCAGAAATGTCACGAAATCCCCCGCTCTTGGGGGATGTCCTCGCGTCGGGGAACATGTACTAGGGTGTATGTGCGACTCGTTCAGAACACCATTGGTAGAAAAAAAAGGGAAAGAAATTTTCCAGTATCAATGATCAGTACTAGTGAATCGTACTTTTGACCCGTTGCATAGTGAAGAGGGTAGACAGAGAGAGAATTCAAATGGGGCCTGTAATGGCATGCGCATTTGAACAAGCCAGTAATGTCATATATAATATATATTGTATACATCTAGCCATGGCTTATGCACATGGGGCCAGCTACTGTCTGCAAGTTTGCCTACTACGTTCTGTCACCTATTTGGTTTTTTTTTTTTTCCTTTTTCCTCCCGATCAACCAATAGCATTTTTTTATGGTCTCTTTTCTTTTTTAAATATTACGGCTTTCTACTTCAGCCATTTCTCATCCACCCATAGCATTTAATTAGTTTTCCTATACCTACTCCATTATTTCCTCACACCGTGCCTCTTTCTTTGTAAAGAACATTGGCACAGAGAGAGAGAGAGAGAGAGATTTGTTAAGCTGAGCAAACTTACCATTAGGGCAAGCTCAGATGTTGGAAGGACGTTGGGAAGCGAGTACCAGGTGTTTCTAAACTTTAGAGGACCAGACACCTGCACTAAATTTACCGATTGCCTCTATTGTAGCTTGATTGATGCTGGAATTCACGTCTTTCAAGATGACGAAGAGCTTCATGTTGGTGAAAGGATTGATGAATCGCTTCAGCAAGCCATCGATAACTCCAAGATCTACATACTCATATTCTCACAGACCTATGCTTCGAGCCAATGGTGCCTCTGCGAGCTTGCGCAGATTGTGAAACACCTCCAGATCAGGAGGTAATAAAGAGATCCTACCTATTTTCCTTGATGTGGAGCCTGATGATGTTAAGTTGAACACTCCATTGTATAAAGATGCCATACTCAATTTGAAGCGTGAGAAGAAGTTGAGCAATGAAGAAGTAAATGAATGGAGAAAGGCTCTTATGGATGTTGATGCGATAAAGGGGTGGGAAGCGAAGTATATGGGGTAAGCTAATTGCTTTCAAGATGCTTGTTTCCCCAATTTTCATTAACACTCGAATCATAGACGTATAAATTTCAATATTATTGAGGTGGGACTTTCATTATAGCAATGCTAAACGAGGAACCCATGCTACGATTGTAAAAAAAAAAAAAAAACGTGAAATTGATTAACAAGGTCATCTCATGAGATGGACGAATAATGATACTAATAGCTACATAGCTATATTAATATTTGATTATGGGCAGTGGGAGAAAAAAAAAAGAATGGGATACTGAAATGTCATGCTCATTGCTATCTAATCATTTAATCTTGCAATACAGTAAACATTTCTCCTCTTGAATACACGGTGTTCGAAGATCTCCCAGGCGATCTGGGTTCCTCCCTACCGAGTGGTAGTTCTTCTGCGTACTGTAGCACCGCTCGTTCCTTGATCTTTCACCTTCATCAACTTCCCGATTCTGGATTTTTCTCATCTCAATGACCGTCTTACCTTGTTGCTACCTCTGGCGACTGTAGGGACCACCCTCATCTTTCTTCTATTTACCGATGACCCTCAAACCCACACACATCGACAAATAACCCTAATCTCCTCTCTAAAAGATGATCGGGTTATCCTTGCTTACAATAGCCTCTAAATTTACAACAACCCCAAAACCCTAATCAGAGACAATCCAAACAATTGACTTTCCCTCTGGACGAATTTGTTTTTTCCCCTACTTAAGTCTTGGCCTTATCTTGAGAATCCCCTGACACTTGTCTGCTAAGTCGAGTTATCTAACTTCTCTCTTTGTCAAGGGATGGCGGTCTGTGTCTTTGCGCCAGAGGAGCCCCAGCAGTCCCGCTAACCTGCAACTTGCGCGAAGGCCTTGCCGACTCCTTGTAAGGTTATAACTTCTGTCCTTACTTTCATTAATGAGGTAGCTCAGCTTTATTGCTATTGGGTTAGCAAGTAAAGAAGTAATTATGACTGATCAACAATCGAATGATAGTAGAGTAGAGGCTTTGTGCAAAAGTTTGGGAAGTCTATGGTTTAAAGATGATATAATTGATGTCAAGCAAGGAATTTCTGAAGAAAAATTAGCAGAATGCCGATCAACTCTATTCGGCAAACTTTACTCTCGACCAAATGTGAATTTCCAAGCTTTTCTCAGCGTAATGAAAAAAGCATGGAGGACGGAAAATGTATCATGTACCTCACTAGCACCAGGCTTCTTCTCTTTTCCATTTGAAACCGAAGCTGAAAAACAGAAAGTTTTAGACTTCGGGCCGTGGTCTTTTGCAAGCAACCTCCTCGTCCTTCAGCAATGCGATCCTGATATTCCAGAAATCTGCTATGATTTTGATCATTGTCCCTTCTGGGTTACCCTATATGGACTTCCATTTGGCCGAGTGACGAAGGAAATTGTCAACGACATAGCTTCTAAGCTTGGCGAAGTTATAGAGGTGAAGTTGGAAGCTAAAGAAAATAGTACATACAAAGTCGGCAAAGCTAGAGTGGATCTACACTTAGGTTCCCCTCTTAAAATAGGAGTAGTTATAAAGTTGGGAGACAAGAAATTGTGGATAGAATTTAAATATGAGCGGCTCCCACATTACTGCTACTCATGTGGGCGAATTATACACTACGCCACAGCATGTAAAGAGATTTCTTTTGAAACAACAAGGCTGGAGGAAGACATACCAGGAAATTTTGGGAATTGGCTACGTGCTGAAGTCAGGGATCTCAGCCCTTATGGTAAAATATTTTATGGGAAACAGGTTCACCTCCTTGAAAATCCCAAAATAGCACCGGAATCCCCACTCACTGCCGAAACCCACAAAGAACAATAGGCGATCAAATCACAAGCACAACCTACTCTACCCACACGAAGTCAGGAAATTTCGGAGGTGGAGAGGAAACAAAAGGCCGATCATCTACAACAATCTCTCGCCATATCAATAAGGGAAGGAAAAGCGCCACAGAAAAGAGACAGTACCTGCCTAGACATTGATTCCATGATGACCATTTATAATAAGCAGCAAAAGGAGAAAGAATATGAGACAGAACAACAGCAAGCACCTGGAAGAGTTCCAAACAAGGGAAAATCAAAAAGCACAAAATTCCCTTCTTCAAGAAAAGGGAAAAGATTTTGTCCGTATGGTGCACAGACCTCAAAGGTACCATTGATTGATAAATTACAGCTAGTGGACATTCCAATCATAGAAGAAGAGAAGTCAACTCACTAGGCTTTGGTGGCTAGCCCTAATAAGCCACCGGGTTCGCCGTGAAAATAATCGTTGGAATTGTCAGGGGTTGGGCTCTCCCCTGACAATTCGAGCGCTGAGAGCCCTAGTGGCTCAGGAATAGCCCAACTTAATCTTTTTAATGGAAACCAAAAATCAGGAGAAGCTGGTACTCCGGTTGTGTCGTCGAATAAAGTATCAATATAGTTTTTTGGTGAATCCAGATGGCATATCAGGGGGTTTAGCTATGTTCTGGGATGAATTGGTTAACTTAGAAGTGGAATTATTCTCTGATCATTTTATAAACGTGAAGTGCCGACCTCATGATAGCAAGCAACTCATGAAGATCACTTTCTTGCACGCTCCACCTACCTTTACTGACAGAGTACTCTTTTGGGAGGAAATACAACGACAAAGTGCTTTTAACCATCTACCTTGGCTATGCATTGGGGATTTTAATGAAGTTTTGTACCACTGGGAAAAGGTGGGTAAGAGGATGGTAGAGAATTTTCATCTTTCAGCCTTCAGAGATTTTCTACATGCCTATTCTCTAATAGATTTAGAAAGTAAAGGATGTGCGTTTACGTGGACTAATAAAAGGGATGATGAAGAAAATGTTAAGAAAAGGTTGGATAGAGCCTTATGTACCTTAGCGGAGAATAACTTACCCAACTGCGGAGGTCACAGCCCTTCCAGCAATAGGATCTGATCATAGTCCTCTCATGCTCTCACTGCTTCCTAAAACCAAGCGAAAGAGGTGAGATTTCAGATATGAAGCTTATTGGGCAGAAGATGAGGAGTGTAAGATGTTGGTGAAACATTCCCTGGGAAAATTCCCAAGGAAAAAAATATGATTGAAAAATTACATATAGTGGCTGCCACACTTGCTGCATGGAGTAAAAGAAGATTTCCCAATGCATATAAATGAATTGAGGCGTTGAAAAGTGAACTACAGACGTTGATGAACAGTCAAGACAATCATTATGACTAGCAATGTATTCAACACATAAATCAAGAAATCGACTCTCTATGGCGACAAGAGGAAATGTTCTGGGGCATGTGTTCTAGGATCAAGTGGCTGAAATGGAGGGACAAAAATACAAAATTCTTTCATGCAACGACTATTCAGAGACGAAACCGGAACCGGATATCAATGTTATTGAATCAGCAGGGGGAGTGGATTAGAGGCGAGGAAGCGCGCAGACATGACAATTAACTTTTTAGAAATCTCTACAAGTCCGAGGGCCAAATAAATTTTCAGCCCATTCTAGCATACATCCCAACCTTGGTGGATGAAACTATGAATCAAAATCTAATCGCACAAGTCACTTTGGAAGAAATAAAAGAAGCTACGAACCAGCTCAGACCCACTAAAGCACCTAGACCAGATGGGATGAATGGCTTGTTTTTTCAGCACCATTGAAGAGAAATTGGAGACGATGTTTGTAGAGAGGTATAATCCTTTTTTGCGACCGGATCTCTAAACCCCGCACTCAACCACACACAAATCATACTCATTCCCAAAACCCAAAACCCAAAAAGGCTTGAACAATATCGACCGATTAGTCTATGCAACTTCGCCTACAAAATCATATCCAAAATACTCACAAACAGACTTAAACCTCTCTTACCAGACCTAATAGAAGCAGAACAAAGCGCTTTTGTGGGAGGTCGGCAAATACAGGATAATATTTTGATTGTACAAGAAATCCTCCATCGACTTAGAACCCGTGATCGCCAACGTAAGTTCCAAGCAGTTCTTAAACTTGATATGCAGAAGGCTTATGACCGGATAGAGTAGGATTTCCTACAGAAATGTCTGAGAAAGATGGGATTTTGTGAAAAATGGATTAATTGGGTCATGAAGTGCGTTACTACAGTCATCTATAGCATAAAGTTTAATGGGACTTCCCTACCTTACTTTAAGCCAACTAGGGTAATCCGCCAAGGCGATCCACTCTCCCCTTATCTATTCATTATTGTGGCTAATGTTCTATCTCACATGATAAAGCAAGCCATCGAAGCAGGCACTCTTCGTGGGATTCGGTTGAACAGGCATTGTCCCACTCTCTCTCATTTGTTATTTGTAGATGATTCTATCTTCTTCCTCGATGGCACAATCTTAGAATGTCAAAACTTGGCATCAATTCTACACCCGCATCTTGCTATGCTTCAGGTCAAGCTATAAATCTCAACAAGTCAGGAATATTCTTCAGCAAAGGTTGTCCTGACCAACTACGGAGAAATATGGCGTGTGAGCTGCGAGTTCCTGAGATTAAGAAAACAGGGAAGTACCTAGGAATACCCTCGGACTGGGGAGCTTCTAAGAAAGAAATGTTTGTGTGAATTCTAGCTAGAATTAATATGAAGCTTGAGAGCTGGAAGGACAACTTGCTTTCAAGGGCGGGTAAGGAAATACTTCTTAAATCTGTAGTACAAGCTATTCCCCAGTATGCAATGTTCATTTTTAAAATCCCACTCTCTTTACTCAGAGCAATTGAAAAGAAAATAGCTAACTTCTGGTGGAAAAACAACAACAAGGAGTACGGTCTTCATTGGCGAAAATGGGAAATTCTTAAGCTTCAAAAAAAAGGAAGGGGGCTAGGCTTCAAAGACCTCTCCACTTTCAATATTGCAATGTTAGGAAAACAAGCCTGGTGGATTTATCAGCACCCTGATAATCTATGGAGCCATCTAATGAAAGGGTTGTACTTCCTGAATTGCACCTTTTGGCAAGCAAGAAAAGGCTCGCGCCCGTCATGGGGTTGGCAAAGCTTGTTGGTAGGGAGAGAAGCGATCACCTCACAAATTATATGGGCCGTCGGGAATGAACAAAACATATCAATCAGAACAGATAAATGGCTGAAGATGGGTGTAATTGGAGGCCCTGCATTACCTAATGAACCTTATAAAGTGGCGGAGCTGATCAACTTTGATCGTGCAGAATGGAGAGAAAACTTGTTGCAGTCTATGTTTGACAATCATATAATAGTTGAAATCCTAAACATCCCTATTGGCCTACCATCTACCGCAGATAAACTGGTTTGGATAGGGAATAAATCCGGCAACTATACGGTGAAGAGCGGATATTTGACGCAGTGTAAAAGCAAAAGACCACCAAGAGATCAAACGCCAACCACTTCATACCAACCAAAACCCGAAGTATGGAAGCATATTTGGAATGCAGAGATACAACCAAAAATAAAATTCTTTCTATAGAGTGCTTCTCAGAATGCATTGCCTACCTTAGAGAACCTATACAAAAGGAAAATAGTACCTGCTCCTCTTTGTCCCTTATGCGGCACTGAACCGGAAACGGTTGAACATACATTCCTTCTCTGCCCTTGGTTATCACAGCTATGGGCTGATCCCTCCCTGCAGGTTCAAGTGAATCGAGTGGGTTTATCCCGATTTGATGAATGGTTGTATAAGACTTATACCAGATCAAAGCACTTACAAAACTTCGAATTGATTGCGAATGCATTATGGTGCATATGGAAAGATCGCAATCACTTCATATTCAGAAAAAGTCCCCTCAACTTCCAGCATACCCTATTTAGAGCTATCAGCTTACAAGATAGCTTCGCCACATGGTCTTCCAACGCAAAGAAATAGATTAACGGGTCTGATTTACTGAACAAATGGCAACCCCCAACGCCTGGTGCTCTTAAAATCAACATCGATGCATCTTTTTAGCCTGCCATCATAGATAGCACACCTTTAGACTCAACCTAAGATTTCTCAATGATCCTCAACGAAAATACTTCAGATTTAGCCTCGGAGACAAACCAAATGAATGTAGACCTACAAGTTATGATTAACAACTCCCCAACCCCCTTACCCCCAATACCTGATATAGCCCAGAATGAAAATGTGGACGAACAGGACTTCGATTATAGATGGGACCACTTGAATCGGGATGAAAACAGAACACAAGCCTGCCCCATTCTCGACCCACAAGACTCGGTTCTCCCTCCCAAGAAGAGCAGCTCGGTTGCTGTAGATATGAGCGGGACAGATTTAGTTCTCGAAGTGGAACAAGATGTCCTCAATCTCCCCAACAGCCTAATTATTAGAAGAGAGCAAAATCGTCAAAAAGGTAAGGCTGACCCTTCAATCTCCAGCGATTTGATTTGCGCACATAGGGGTGGTTTAGATCTGGACAGAGACCTAATGGTTCGAGAGCTTCAAGCAACCTTCGATTCCTCTGTTGCGTCCCCAGACCTAGATACGGTCATTAACAATAAAGCCGATCACAGGGCACCACCAGATCTGCTAAGTGAAGAGGAAGAAGATGGACGAACACAACAAGAACGCCCAGATCTGACTAGTGAAGAAGATCGTGGACTCTCTGTCTCCAGACAGCGACACCCCCGACCTCGAGTTGCTGCAATACGCTAAAGAGGTAGCTTTCCTAATCAAAACCAGAACACATACCGGTCTGATATGCTCAAATCTCCAGTACGAAGGAGGAGTATTGGTGCTTGTGACCTTCAAAGTGCCTCAAATGATCCTTCACAAATCTCTCGATCACCCAACAGCCACGTCATTGGAGTAGATAACAGGGGAAAATCAACTCTACTACAAAGTCAAGCGGCTGGGGACCAACACCAACGAGCAACACCAGATCTGCACAGAGAGGAAGCCGTATGTTCTCTCAGCTTTGAACAGTGACCCGCCTGTCTGCAAGGAGCCATAGCGTGTATATGCAGGGATGCTCTGGGTATAATTGTTGATGGGTTTACTAAATCTGTAGAGGTGAGAACGGCTGAACAAGTGGAGGCATAAGCTTTGGTTGAAACCCTAGAGTTTATTTCCTCAAAGCTCGCCCCGAATAGAACTGAAAAAGAAATTGATATTCACTTCAATTGTAGTACACCGGTGTATGGGGTCCTCAATTCTGGTACCCTCAATTGGAAATTGCAGCCACTAGTGGACCGGGCAAAATGCAAGCTAAAAGAGAATTCGAGCCTCTTTTTATCCCACTGTAGCTGAAGCACTAACAAGTGGCCGACTAGCTAGCAATAGCACATCGACTGGGGTGCCTCCCTTCAAATTTGGTTTATCAACCCCCATCTGCCCTTTTGGATTTAGTATGGGGTGATGCTTCTGTTGTATTTGCTAAGACTGGTACCTAGTAATAATATTTTCTTTTCCTGTTCAAAAAAAAAAAAAAAAGAATACACGATGTTCAATTTCTATAGTCGTTGCTTGAACGTCAATCACAAAATGTCAATTTCAAATTCATAAATTTATCTATTTTGCATGAAGTTATTAACATAGTCCTAAGATTGCTAAAATCCCATCTTAAAATCAAATCAAATTTTGGGTTTTGACATGGTGCACGCGTTGCCAAGTGCAAAAGATTTGTGTTTTGGAGTAATGTTAATGTCCAGTATGGACTCTTAGAAGATCATTTCTAGATCTTTAAGGTCTCATTATCTGTCCGACTGCTGTTTTTTTTATTCGGTGTACGATCACTTCTAGCTAGGCAATTGCAATTTCGCATTTTTTTCCCAGCAAAAATGGCTTTTCATTGTGGCAGCCACGATAAGCTGATCAAATTGGTAGTTGAGGAAGTCGTGAAAAAGCTGAAGACAAAGCATAAACCGGTGACTGAAGAGTTAGTTAGAGATGATGATCAAGTAGTAGCTGTAAGTGAATTGTTAGACATCGAATCCGATGAGGTGCGACTGATTAAAATTTATGGTATGGGCGGTATCGGTAAAATGACTCTAGCAGAGATTGTCTTCAATGAACTCTCTTCTCATTTTGGAAAGTGTTGCTGTTTCCTTGAAAATGTACGAGAGAAATCATCAAGAACTAATGGTTTAGTTGAGTTGCAGAAAAAGTTATTATTGGAAATCAGCCATTATGCAGGATCAAGGGGCATTGATGAAAGTGATTATGGTAAGAAGAGGGCTGAAGACATACTTTGCAATAAGAAAGTCCCCATTGTACTTGATGATGTTGATAATAGATAACAAGTAGAGAAATTAGTTGGAGAGAGAAATTTGTATCCAGGATCTAGAATATTGATTACAACTAGAAATAAGGACATTAACACCCCAAAGTATCGAATTTTAGATTATGAAATGGAGGTGATGAATACCGATAGAGCGCTTGAGCTTTTCAGTAGGCATGCATTTGGGAGTGTCTCTCCTCCAAATGATTATAATGATCTTTCAAGGGAAATTGTATTAGCTACTGGGAGACTTCCTTTGACTCTTGAAGTAACTAGCTCGTTCCTTTGCCACCAAAAGACAATAGAACAATGGAAATAGACATTGGACTGGTTGAGAAAAGGACATTTCGAGAATGTTTATGAAAAGTTAAAGATCAGTTATGATGCCTTAAGTTTCGAGCAAAAACAAATTTTCCTTGATATCGCATGCTTTTTCATCGGTCAAGGTATGACATATGCAATTTACATGTGGGAAGATTGTGACTTTTTCCCACACTCTGGAGTTGAGCAACTCATTAGCTTGTCTTTGGTAAAGATTCTAGAGAACAATGAGTTTTGGATGCACAATCAACTCAGAGGTCTTGGTAGGACTATTGTTCGCATGGAAAATCCAATGAATCCCGAAGAGCGTAGTCGAATATGGACTAATAAGGAGGCCCTTGATGCAATACAGACAAAAGAGGTAAAGCAATTCTAGAGGAATTGATAGTTTCTAGCAATAATACCTCTGCACTGACTTAGGATGCTCTATCTTCTTGTTTTTTTCTTTTTTCCTTTATAATACTTTTCTTTATGAAATAGAATACGAATAACACTCATTTATCGTTCTTGTATGCAGATAAAAAAGAATGTTCAAGCACTATATCTTGATATACATGCACGAGATTCCCCTAATGTCGTTGTTCAAAGTGAAGAGATTGGTAGGTTTGAACATCTAAGATTCCTCAAGTTAAGTGGAGGAATCTTTGTTGGCAACTTTGAGAATCATCTTACTAAATTGAGATGGTTGTCTTGGAATTTTCCTCCGGGAAAAAAATGAATGGACTAATTTGTACCTAAGGAACATGGTCATTCTTAAACTTTCAAGCAGTCTTTACTTAGATGACTCGAGATTACAAAACTTAATCCAGGTATGTATTCTAGTCTATTTATTTGAAAGTAATATATGATTGTTCATATATTGAATGTTGCATTAATTTTGACAGATGGCAAGAAAATCGAAAGTTCTTTCTCTTCTAAATTGTGATAAAATAAACGGAACACTGGACTTCTCTAGATGCCCTAATTTAGAGAGGCTTGCTTTTAGCAGTTGTTCCAATTTGCGGAAAATTGATGGCTCTATTGGAAAGTTGAAGTGTCTGATTCACCTGAGGAATGGGCATTGCAAAAGTATTGAATATTTGCCCAAAGAAATTGGTGACCTAGTGAATTTGAAGCATTTTGCTATAGAGTATTGTGCAGTGCGTAATTTACCACATCCCATATGGAAGTTGAGATCATTATGTGAGGTGTATTTTATAAAACCCAAGGAGGCATCAGGGGCACCATGGGAGTTACCTAGAGATGTTGGAATACTTCAGAATCTGGAAGTGCTTGAAGTGAATGATCCTTATTTAAAAGGTCAAATTCCTTCGGGAATCGGAAGATTGTCCACTCTAAGAATCCTAAATCTATTGCATACTAATGTTAGTGAAGTTCCAAAGACCATGAGCATGCTTCCTTGCTCACAAAGATTGAAGTTGATGTGTGATAAGATTCAAGAGTTGTCAGTGCTCCCAATAAGTTTAACCCATCTAGAAGTGTCATCTACATCATTGCAGATGGTCCCCGATCTCTCAAACTTGACTAATTTGATTGAGTTGACACTAGATGGAGCAAGAGGAGAAGGCGAACTTTGTACTGGTGAATTGTGGTGGATTGGGAAGTTATTCAAACTAAAAAAACTAATCTTAAGACTTAACAATGTCCATGCTCCTACGGAGCTAGCTTCCCTACATCAACTAAACGAACTTTATATGTCTAGATTGGACTTGCAAACCTGTCCACAACTTCCCTTGTCTCTGGAAAAGCTGTACCTTAATACTTCCAATTCAACTCTGTCAAACTTGAGAAATTTGTCTTTTTTCTGCCTTTGCGAGTCACCAATGCAAGAAATTCAAATTGATGGGTTTCAACTTCCATATCTAAGGGAGTTGCTTGTGGGGCAGTGTGAAGCCCTTGAGAGCATCGGGCTATCAAGCATGAGAAAGCTAAAAGATGTCAAGGTGCGTGATTGTGGAAAGCTAGTTGAGATCCAATTTTCTTGGGCGTCCAAATCACTTGAGCATTTGTCTATTAATCATTGTAGGTCCTTGAAAAGGCTAGTTTGCATGGGGGAAGCAGGTAATGATAACAATGGGTCTGCTAATGAGATGATTAGTTGTGAAGGGAGACTAATCCTTTCAACGAAAGCCTTAAAGAAGTTGCGAAGTTTCCACCTGTTAGGTAACAATAGGATATTCGAGATTCACGTTGTTGGTAGCTCGGCATCGTGGGAAGTCTTCAGTGTTTACGGTCGTCCTTCGCTGCGAAGTCTTCGTGGTTTACCAAACTTAAAGAACCTTCGGTATTTATCATTCTTCGAGTGCAGTGGCCTACAGGTTGTCGAGTGCCTCGACCAGCTAGAGTGTTTGAAGTGGTTAAGGGTTTGGCATTGCGAATATTTGGAAAGGTTGATTGACCTGTCAACCACCAAATTGCCAGATGATTGCGACTTAGACATCGACCGTTGCGAAAAATTATGTGGGTTTGAGAAAGGATTTGCGGGCTCCCTTCAGTCTTACAAGCGTGATAAGGTGAGTCTAGACCATTCTCTCTCTCTTTTCTCTTTGGTCTTGACGCGGCCATGCCCAAACATGAATTCAACCTTTCAAGCAGATTTATAATAATTATGCGAAATCGAAAAACAAAATAAATTAAATCTGGTCTCATTTATTTTAAACCCATTCAACATAGGTTTGTTTTGTTCTGCGCTCGTGTTTCTTCTTCTTCTTTTTTTCCCCTGTTTTCCATTTTCCGTTTTCTCTCCTATTTTGTATATTAGAAATTTGTTTATTTGCACAAATCTATGAGACAACGTCAGTTTTTATCACAAATGATTGAAAAAATTTCAATGTCTGGAAAAAAAATGGAATAGCTCGGAGTTTTTTATTAAATGCTCTTTTCATTATACTATTCATTATGGACTATATAGTTTAGCGCAGGTTTTACATAATATACTCCACTTTATTGTCCATTTCTTACTTTATACTATTCATTATAGAAATGAGTTTGGCGATTTGCAATTTCTACAGGAAAGATAGAACATTAAAAGAATTGGATACTCAGTGCACAACTCAAAACAATTTAGCTAATAGAGGCATTACAAGAACATAGTTTATGTGGTCCACTTATCCACTAATCAAGTGACTTACGTCCCTGACAGAAATGAGTGTTTCTTGAATTTGCATGTGGTTAGGGTTGGCCAAGTAGGAGGTGCGTTCCAAAAGCACCTCAAATACTTATTTAAGATTTTACAGTTTGATTAAAAGCCACTTCAAACTGGAGCAGGAACGGAAACAGGAACAGGAAAGCTGCTTCAGCAGTTTGCTGCATTGCATCCTACCCTGTTTTTTACCCTCTGATTAAAAGCCACTCCAAACAGGAACTAAAGTAGAGGACTAGGCTGGGGAGAGTGTCTTTCCAATGCCAGAGCTTCAGCGGATTGTGATGTTGATTGCGGGTAGAGATGGGAAACTGGCCGATATTTGACAGCGGAACTGGAGAGGCCCCTCTCTCAAAGAAATCAGAGAACGAAGTTGGCCGAAAGACACTCGAAAATGCAACGGAGGGCGTACATGTCTATTTGAGTGATCAATGCCAGTGGCATCTAGTAAAGCGAACCTAGAAGATGTCACCTTTGGCTGGGAATAAAGGCCCTCTTGTCCGTACTGTATATGTGGCCTTTCTTTTTTGCCTGGAAGGCGTTCGTTTCTTTTAATTCGTATTTCCTTTTAAGCTCGGGCTTTGGCCTTCAACTAATGTGCACTTAATAGAATGTGATCTTTCTTCAATTTTCGGACGATAGCTTCATGGATGATTCGAAATTACAGAGCTTAATCAGGGGTGTCATACTTTTCTCTATTCTATTCAGCTAATATGTGATCATTCATCCGGTGAATGGTGGCATTCATTTTTTACAAATGGCAATGAAAGTGAAAGTTCTCTTTGTTTTACGTTGTTCTCACATAATCACAACTTACGACTTTTTTGGATGCTCAACTTTAGAGAGGCTTACTTTCCAACATTATGCCAATTTAAGGAAAATTGACAGCTTCTTGGGAATTAAAGTATCTGATCAACTTGACTATCAATGGTTGCTATCATCTTGAAGATTTGCCCAAAGAAATCGGGGGCCTCGTGAATCTTCAATGCTTGACCTTAGGGTGTGTTTTTTAGTAAAGAAACTACAAGATTTCATATGGAAGTTGAAATCGTTACGTAAGTTGGAGTTTTCATCTGAGTATTTCGAATCAAATTAATCTCCAAATAACCCATGGCAGGTGCCTAGTGCAATGGAAATGCTTGAAGTCATGACTGGAAATTTAAGGGTCAACTTCTCCAGAATGGAAAGTTTCCCCCTTTTTTAAGAATCCTATGCTTTTCGTGCCCTTGCATCAGTGAAGTTCCAGCGACAGACGGTATGCTTCCTTACCTGCAGACACTTGAGTTAAAAGAATGCGATAAGATTCAAGAACTGCCAACGCTTCATCTAAGTTTAAACAATCTACAAGTGTTATCTATGTCGTTGCAAGTAGTACGAGTTCTCTCGAATTTGACTGACTTGGTTCAGTTGAACCTATCTAATGGCTCTGGTTGGAGAGAAGGGAGCGATATTCGCCAGTTAGTATGGTGGAATGAGAAGTTATTCAGACTGAATAAGCTGAGCTTGAATCTTCTCGATGTCCCTACTCCTACTGAGTAGGTTCCTTTTCTCAGTTAAAGAAACTTCATTTGTCAAGGTTGGACCTGCGAAAACTTGCACCACTTCCTCCATCTCTGTTAAAATTGGGCCTTGATAACTTCTATTCAACTGTGTCACTCTCATCCAAATTAGAAAATTTGTGAAGTATAGAGCTCTCACAGTCGCAAGTGCAAAAAATTCAACTCTACAGCAATCAACTTCAGAATTTAATAGAGTTGGTCTTGAGAAGCTGTCAACCCCTTGAGATATTCATGCTATCAAAAATGAGGAAGCTCAAAGCTGGTCTGATTATGATATTGCTTAAAGCTAGTTGAGATCCAACTTGCAAGGCTGTGCGAATCATTGGAAGCATTTTCTATCAATCTGTTGTGAGTCATTGGGAAAGGTTAGCTAATACAGGTGAAGTAGAGTCTGCCAATGAGTGGATCATTTGTGGAGGCAGACTAATTTCTCTGTTACGAGTATTAACTAAGCTTAAAAAGTTTCTGCTTAGGGGTTGCCCGAAGATGCTCCAAATTCAACTACTAGGTACATCAGAATCAGGGAAGCGTCTGACACCTTGGATTATTGTTCTCTGGGAAGCGTTCATGGTTTATCAAACTTAAAAAAGCTCGAGTATTTATACATCCCTAACTGCGATGGGCTACAGGTTGTCAAGGACCTTGACAAATTAGAGCTTTTGAATCAATTAACCATTTGTCCATGCGGATCAGTAGAAAGGTAGATGTATCACTAACAGAATTGCCAAAGGATTGCAACGTAGATATCTTCGACCATGGGAAATTAGCTGAGGCTAAGAAACAATCCGATGGCTCCATCCAGTCTTGCAAGCACTATAAGGTGAGTTTGAACCTTCTCCTTTATTTCTTTTTCTTTTCTCGCTTTTTTTTTTTCTTGATGGATAGCAACAATTGCTTAATTGTACCCCTGTTTGCTTACTCCCATGTCTATATCTCTTACACATAGTAAACATTTGATGTATTAATATAATCTGATATTGCTTGTCTATGATACATGTAGTGTCTCCATCTAATAACTTATTCTAATATAATGAGCTGGAAAGAGAGATTTGGCATCTTATGGAATCTAAATGAAATGATTCAGAAGGGAAGGCCATCGAACAAAAGTGAACTCAACTTTTGAATACGGATGGATAAGTAGTTCGTGTTAAAATATTTAATATATTTTATTATTCTAAATATGATTCCAATATTATATTCCCAATAAATTCCCTATATTAATTCCAATTATTGCCCAAAATTATTACCCACGTGTATTAAGTGATATTTGTCCGTTATTACATTACCATAATGATCTTGATGGGAGATACCGGTAACGTAACCAACGGAATAAAATCGTCAGGTTGTCTGGTTCAAACCCTTACGATACAGAAAAAACACACCATCAAGTTTTGAAAGGGATTGACCAGTAGAACAGGACGTGCGTTTTTCAATATTGCAGATTGCTCGTGCTGTGTGAATCCATCAAAGATTTTGAGGTTTTCCACTTCTCGATTTCATTAATGGCTGGAGGTATGTTGGTATTTATGTTTCCGCTATTTGATCCCGAATTCTGTATGAATTTACTTGTGATGAGTAAATCGGGATCTCCAAGTTTGTTTATATTCAATCTAACAGTTCGAAACCCCAATCTAGTGTGAAGTGGGGGCATCTTGCGTGATCTCCTCGGCTGTTGGGTTTCGGGCTTTTACTGGTTTTGGGGAACTATGGCGACCCCGATTGCGGAATTATAGGCTCTTAAGGAGGGTCTGAGACTTGCTCTGCAATGTCATATTGTCACGATGAGCTTGATGCAAAAATCCTTCATTACAGGTTTCTTAATAAAACAACTTGTAATATGAGAAACCGAAACTGCTCTTTTTGGAATGAAGGACCATCCTCAGGAGCTTTACCCAATACCAGACGGAGCACAGATTTCGAGAGGTAAATCGCTGCGCTGATTTCATGGCAAAGAAGGGCTGCTTGCAATAGGATAATCTCAAGATCTTAGAGGAACCTCCATTAGACATTTTGAAGCCACTGGAGTTTGACTGTAGGTGCTGTTGTGTCCAAAGAGCCGTCAGAATTTGCATAATAGCTTATTAGTTTCTGCATTTTAGACCACTGGGTCCTCTACCGCTGGTGGAGATTGAATAAAAGAAGAAGAGAATGATAAAGATCATCTTGTTTTGCCTGAAACAGAGATGGGAATGACAGAGCAGAAAAGAAAATTGATGCTGAAATTTGCATTAAGGAACGAGAGAGGCCTTATTTCATATTTTATCTGCCCTTTTCTTCCATCAAATTTAGGAAAAGAATGTCTAGTTGTTACTATACCCAACTCTCTGGTTAGTCAGAATGAGGAAATATTGCATCAAGACATTCCTTCAAAATCCTCGACATCAAAGCTCAACCGATCATTAGAAAATGCGCCTGCAGCCGCATATCCAACGCCTTGTTGACGACACCATCCCTCACTAGTTGTGGAAAAAACAGCCCGATTGCCATCACGAATGACACCGTCATCAGACCCGTCAAAAACCTCAGCAACCGCCACTTCGTGCCACACTTCCTTTTCACCACCACCTGAGCTACCAAGCACGCCCTATGGAGCACTCTAAGATCCTTATTGCCCTAATTTTTTCAATCCTGCTTGCGAAGACTAAGCAAATGAATTATGAAAAGAAGGAAATACTAGGTGTGAGGAGAGAATTCAAAAACACAAGACTCGTGCGAGTTAGTAAAATTTTACTAAAAGGAAATTGGTCAGCGCTTCTTCAAGGCTCTTCACGAATCACTACCAAATTCTAACTTTGCCATATGTTTTGATGATAATTATGTAGATTTTATCATCTGCAACGTGACGTTTTTTTTAGCAAGAGTTAAGTCCAAAGTGGAAAATCGCCCGCATGACGTGGCTTCCCAACCCAAAAATGACGACGCAATGAAGAAGAATCGATCAAGGGGAATTATTGATATCTCTCTTTAAAAACGACGGCGCATCGAGGGATGAACACTTTCTGCGTTATAACATGTTGGAAATAAGGCTTGCAGCTAATGGAACGCACGAGCACTTCCCTCCCCTCACCTCTTTCTCTGCATATGTGGAGCCCTTCGCGTTCTGTTCCAGAATCTGGTTTATAGAATCCAGAACGATTCCTGAACCACGTGAGAGCAGAGTGCAATGCCTGTGAGTGGTGACTTGAGAAATCCTGATGACATCTTTTTTCGCTTAAAAGGAGGACTGAGATGAGTCTTTGCAATTTTTTCATACGGAGGGATGTGGGGTTAGGGTTAGGGTTTTCAATTGGACCTAACTTAATCCCATATATCTCGGGCAAGAAAAGGGTTATATGAGACTGTTCTACACACTTTTGATGGTATCATTGTTTGGGCAAGCTAATATAGATGTTTCATATCAAATTAACGACATGTTGGAATTTTAAGTAAAGGAAATCCTTGCCCTCATTCAAAATTATGACCTATACGTGATCGATTAAAAAGTTATGGCACTAAAATAAATGTCGCACAAAAACTATAACATTATTAATGGCCTCTTTCCCACCTCTATCTATTTTCTTGTATATAGTATACAATGACATAAATCAAACGCGTAGACATTAGTTGGTATATATTACTAGATGCTTTGACCGCATAATTTTAAATCATATAATTTCTTTTCTGAAACTTCCATTGATATTAATTTTTGGGAGTCGCGCTTTCATTGGCCTTATTTTATAGGTCTCCAAAAACGACTACCTGTTTCAACGCCCAATATGCTTCAATTTTTCTAGTTTCCAAGTTCCAAGCACTCGATGACAAGCGAAGTTCTACTTGCGGTTTGTCCTTAATAGGCCTCCAAAACGACTTTCTGTTTCAACCATTTATTTCCTCACCAATCCATAGCATTTTTGCTTGGTTTTCCTATGACTACTCCATTATTTCCTTGTAAGTGTTGACGCGGCGGCCTTTGACGACTTTTTCTGTTCATATGAAAATTCCTAATTAGTAATTACCCTTCCCCTGGTCAAACATTGATATTTTTATCACCGATTCGAGTTGATAACACAGCGTGTCATTTCAACACTTGGAAAAGAAAAGTTAAGAGGGGGTGTTTACCACTATTGCACGCCTCTGTTTGTAATATATATAGAGATCATTAGGAAATTAAAAATCAAAGTGATATGGAGAGTGAGTATATTGGTATCAACTCATGGTTCATTTGAACGGTTTCCAAATCATTGAAATGAAATCAAAGACTTGCCTGGTTGATTTTTGTTGTATTGGGACCTAGCACACATAGTGACTTGCACAATAGATACGGGATAAGACTAGACAAAAAAAAAACAGCAATAGAAATAAAGAAGTAATAATATATCAAAAAAAGGCACATGCATGAATTAAGAAAGTTTGTTTCCTTTGCTTCCGCACATGAGGCCTTTCAACTGCGTGCAAGTGAGGAAGGCCAGTCTGGCAAGAAACATTTTTAGCATCAGATCCTTTAATTCAACACTGACACACTTCTCAAATAATAATACGTGATTTTCATCTTTTTTGTAAATGTCGATAATCTCATTTATTGTAGAAAGCAGTTGTGTTTGTCTAATTCAACAAACAAGCCTTTTTCTTGAAGTAACTCTTAAATTAATTATTTTATTCATGTCTATTAAATTGTTTCTTTCAAATTTAGTGATTTCACTGTGTTTCGGCCAGTTTCCATGCATCTCAAGCAATTTACCTCCCCTGGCGATTTTAAGGGTGCAATCTTGTACATCCGCGCGATCGCAAGAGAATTTTTCCAAACGTCATAGTGTTCATTTTTTTTTTTTATTGTGGCGTGTTATTTTGAAATTATATTAGAGCTTTCGTGTAAACAAAATTATAATATATAGTGCAGATTTACTTCTGTTAATTTTTTTCCTAATGTACATAATGATAAACAACTGATTACATACTGAAAAATAGTTCATCAACAATAGTCTAAGCATTAGTTAATTAAATAAAATATTTGTAACTTATGGACCACACCAATACAGTTTCAAAGAAATGGATTACGTCAGTTGGTACATTTGAGACCCTTGTAAGAAGTTCATCGAATGCGGGCTTTAGCAAGTAACAATTTAGATGGTTAAAAACAGTTTCTCAATAACCAATTAAACATAAGTTAAAATCGTGATAATATTTTTCTTAAGTTACTAACTCCGTTTGTGGAGTTGGCAACATATTAATTATTTTGCACGTTGTTAACTTAGTAACTGATTCCGAACAAATAAAAACTTAGTAATTGATAATAAAAATACGTAGTGGTAAATTATCTATAATATTGGTAATTTACTAATGAAACTTGTAAAATGCCGTAGAAATTAGTAACTTACAAAATTAATGGAATTTTGATAAGCTTCTAGTAGGTAGATATATAATTAAAATTAAAAGAAGCTGGTATTTTACTAATTTATTGAGATGTTTGTTAATTTTTTGTAGCCTGGAACTTTACTAAAAAGACTTTTTCTTTGGTCCGATACTAAAAACACTTGAACATACTGAAAGGAATTGATAACTTATAACTCACCATGATAGTATTAGAAATTTACCAGTGTGAGAAATTTATGGACAGTGGGAAATTTCTCAGATTTTTTCTTGAAAGGACCCCCACACTCGTCTCGAGAGCTGGGCAACTTTGGCCTTTTCATTACTTCGTTTTGTCGGCCACATCTTTAGTTTTTTTTTTTTTTTTTGTTTTTCTCATCAACCAAACAGCATTTGATTTTATGGTCTCCCTTGTAGAAATTACGACTTTCTGGTTCCACCATTTTTCATTATGGCATTTCATTGGTTTTCTTATTCGATGATCGGTTATTTCCTCATCACGTGTCGACGCGATCTCTTTCTATGCTAATAACATTGAGTGAGAGAGAGAGTATGAAATTAATCATTTGAACAAAAGAGCAATGAATATAAAAAAGCAATAATATTAATATATGGGGCCTTAACCGCCGTTCTACTTCCGCATATGGCACGCCATAACCACCGTCCCCCACCACCCCGCGCCCCCCCCCAAAAAAAAAAAAAAAAAAAAAGAAAAAGAAGGGAAAATGAGGGAAATGACCACCGGGGTGAGAACGAAGGAGAAGAAACGGGGGCGGGAATGTTGGGGTGGCATGGGGTGGCAAATTGACAGCCTGTCAATGTCGGGTACTTTAGTTTTTACTTTGGGTGGGGTTGGGGCTGGGGCTGGGGCTGGGGCTGGGGCCGGGGGCCGAGAAAACAGGGGAAGAAACCGTGGGGAGAGAGAAATGAGGGGGGAAATGATTTTTGGGGGATGAGGGCTTGGGGGAAAAATAAGGGAGGGAAATAATTTTTGAGGGCTTTGGAGGGAAAAAATGAGGAAGGGAAATAATTTTTGGACAAAGACAACAAGGTTATTTTTGTTAAAAAATAAATAAATGAGCTAAAAAGTGGTTTCGAAAAATAAAAAAATATTGAATGTTGAAAAATGATAAAAGATCTTAAATTTATTTAAATAAGTTGATTATAATCTTTTGTTAAAATTAAAAACATGCTCTCAAACATGGGTATACATTAACTATGAATATGTCTTTCAAATTTCCCATGAATATATTTATTAATATTATTAATGTAAATTCATCGTAAGCTCTTTGTTTAATATTTATTTATTTATAAATTTGAATCAAATTAATTACAAATATATTTATTTAATATATAACATGTCATAGCGGATCGAATTTTTATTTTTCAAAATGACGTGTCGCGCATGTCGTGTCGTGTCGTGTCAAGGTCCATGTCGTACGTCTGCTACTTAGCTAACAAAGTATTTTATGGACATGTGATACGCGATATGATACAATACGCCGATACGTTATTTTTAAAAAAAAAAAAGAATTTCAATACGTTGGGATACATATATATTAAATATATATTTTTACATATACATAATAAATTATGTTTGATTCAAATTCATAAATAAATAAATAAATAATAAAAGAATTTAGAATGAATTTATAGTAAAAATATTAATTCATAATAAATTCAATTATATTCCATTTCAATAATTTTTTATTATTGAGAAAATAATAAAGCGAGGGGATGCGCAGGCTGCACCTTGCGCATCCAAGTCGGTTTCCCCTCTCTCTCTCTCTCTCTCTCTCTCTCTCTCTGTGCGGATAGGAGGGGCACGACGGACGATCGAGGGATTTTCACTCCAATAATGACTTTTCTCCCCCTCAATCGCAAATTTGACCCCCAACCCATGAGTGTGTGGAATGTATCCCCCCAATCTCTTTGCCCACCACCTTCTTCGTCCTCGATCCTCTCAGCCCCTTTTGCTTGCAGTGGATTCCCCTCATGTTCCTTGCTTCCTCGGAGGTCTAACATTCCAATGGGTCATTAAGGTTTCCCCCAAGACTTGGTTCCCTTCCTACAGCTCAAGTATTTTTGGCTTGCCTGCTGCCGGAATTGAAATCGGACATGATCCCGGAGCTACGGGTTACGTTTTTGGAGCCTGTCACTGTTCTCCCGCAACTCCTTCCTTAAGTTGTTCCTTTCATTTTCTTTTTCTAGTTTGGATTTACATGTTAGAGTGTCGGATACGACACGAAGACTACGTCTTTTAGAGTCAGTACCGTAAGCTTAGGAAACAAACAGTGAACCCATGCTTCTATGCTTGTATGCTTGTGCTTCGCTTGGTAAAATTTCCACATGCTTGTGCTGGAGATAAAAAAACTTTTTTGACTTTCCTTTGACCGTCATACGGTCAAACTGTCATGCTGGAGGGAACCTTTCAAATAACATGGATAGGAGTGATGAAGAGGGTAGATGGAAGTTCTGATAAAACCAGTTTTTTCATAGACCCATAGCATTTGATTGGTATTCCTACAACTATTCAACCAATTCCTCTTAACGTGTTAACGCAGCCTTTTTCTCTGTTAAGAACATCAGGCCACAGCGAGAGAAAGATCTGCTAAGTTGTGCAATCTATTGCCATGGCAAGCTCAGATGAAGCAACGTTATCAGAAAACAAGTTTCAAGTGTTCCTGAGCTTTAGAGGACCTGATACTCGCGAGGGATTCACCGATGTCCTCTTCCATAACTTGACCGATGCTGGAATCTGTGTCTTCCGAGATGACGAAGAGCTCCGCGTGGGTGAAAGGATTGATAAATCACTTCAGCAAGCGATTGACGTCTCCAAGATTTATATACCTGTCTTCTCTCGAAATTACGCTTCGAGCCAATGGTGTCTCCACGAGCTCACGCAGATTTGGGCAAATACCTCCAAATTGGAAGATAATAAAAAGATCCTACCCATTTTTTTTGATGTGGAACCTGATGATGTTAAGCTGAAAACTACAATGTATAATGATGCCATCCTGAGTTTGCAGCACAAGAAGCAGTTGAGCAATGAGCAAGTGAAACAGTGGAGAAAGGCTCTCGAGGAGGTTGGTGCAATAAAGGGTTGGGAAGTAAAGAAGTACAACGGGTAAGCTAACTGCTTTCAAGATACTTGTTTTCCTAATGATATTGACAACGGATCTTACCGGCAAAAATCCGGCATGATTGAGGCCTGGCTTTTATAACAGTAATACTAAATGATAACGGGCAAACAATTATAATAATAGCTAGGTTTGTAAAAAAGATATGAAACTGCTTCTCAAGGTCGTCTTATATGATGGGTGAATGTTGATATTAATTGCTAGGTAGCTAAATTGATATTTGATTGTGGGCAATGAGAGGAAAACGAACGGGTGAAATGCCATGCTTTTTTTTCATCTAATCGTTTAATCTTTCGATGTGTTAAACATTTCTTCTCTTGAACATATCATACCCAGTGCTTAAATTGCGTCACTACTAGCTAGGTAGTCATGAGTTTGCATTTTTCCCCCACTAAAATGTTTTTCCAATTATGGCAGCCACGGAAAACTAGTCAAATTAGTAGTGGAGGAGGTCGTGAAAAAGCTGAAGACAAAACATAAATGGGTGCCTGAATATTTAGTTGGAATTGATGATCGAGTGGTAGCAATAAGCAAATTGTTAGACATTGACTCTAGCAAAGTGCGGCTCATTCAAATTCATGGCATGGGGGGTATTGGTAAAACAACTCTTGCTAGGGTTGTCTTCAACCAATTTTCTTCTCATTTTGGAAAATGTTGTTGTTTTCTTGAAGATGTTCGAGCAAAGTCATCAAGTGACGGCTTAGTTGAGTTGCAAAATAAGTTATTGTCTGACATTAGCCATCCTGCGGGAACAAGGAGCATCGATGAAATTGATTATGGAATGAAGAGGATTGGAGAAGTACTTCGCAATAAGAAGGTCCTTTTGGTACTTGATGATGTTGATAAGAGCGAGCAAGTGGAGAAATTAGTTGGAAGGAGTACTTTGTATTTGGGATCTAGAATATTGATTACAACTAGAAATAAAGAAGTTATGCGAATGAATAAACCAAAGTATCAAATTTTAGAATATGAAATGGATGTGATGGAAACTCATCATGGACTTGAGCTTTTTTAGCAAGGCATGCATTTAAAAGAAACTCCTCAAAATGATTACGATCATCTTGCAAGGGAAATTGTATCTGCTACTGGGAGACTTCCGTTGGCTCTTGAAGTGATTGGTTCACACCTCTGCAACAAGAAAAGACAAGAACAATGGAAAAAGACATTGAAAGAGTTAAGAAAAGCACCACATGATGGTGTTTTTGAAAAGTTGAGATTGGCTATGATGCCTTAAGTTTCGAGCAAAAACAAATTTTCCTTGATATTGCATGCTTCTTCATTGGTGAGAATAAGAAAAATGCAATTTACATGTGGGAAGATTGTGAACTTCTTGGAGATGATGGGGTTGATGTCCTCAATAGCAAGTGTTTGATAAAAATAATAGAAAATAAGTTTTGGATGCACGATCAACTCAGAGATTTTGGAAGAGAAATGGTCCATAAAGAAAATCCAATGAATCCCGGAAAGCGTAGTAGGTTATGGATTCAGAAGGACATCCTTGATACAATAACCACAGAAAAGGTGAAGTGCCTTGGGAAGAAACTAATAGTATCTCTACTAAAAAAGTCCTCTGCGCTGCACTAGGATGCTCTTTTTTGTTTCCTCTTTTACCATTCTTTCCTCTAACATTCAATACTGAATGCCACTCATTTCGTACTCTCATTTACAGATGAAGAAGAACATTCAAACACTGGATATTGATCTGTGTAAAAGTGATCTTGAGGCTGTTAAAAGTGAAGATATCGGAAGATTTGAAAATTTAAGGTGCCTCAAATTAAATGGGGGAACCTTCATTGGTAAGTCAGCAAATTGTCTTACAAAATTAAGATGGATTTTTTGGAGTCATCCTCCTCCAATGTCTAAGTCAACCAACCTGCACTTCAAGAATGTGGTTGTTCTTCGAATTGCTTACCATGATTTCATGGATGATTCCAAGCTACAAAGCTTAACCGAGGTGTGTAATATACTTATTTCTATCCTCCTTTTTCTTTTAAGTGATATTTGACTGTTCATCTATTGAATATTGCATTCTTTTCGACAGATGGCAACACAATTGAAAGTTCTGTCAATTGAAAGTTGTCCTAGCATAACGAGAATACCAAAATTCTCTGAATGCCTGAAGTTAGAGAGGCTAGCTTTCAAAAACTGTTCCAGATTGAGGAATATTGATGGCTCTATTGGGAAGTTGAAGTGTCTGATTAAACTAAAGATTGCTGGAGACAATTGTGTTAAAGACTTTCCCAAAGAAATCGGGGACCTAGTGAATCTAGGGCACTTTTTTGTAGAGGGGTTTAATGCGAGGATACTCCCGGATTCCATATGGAAGTTGAAATTATTACGTAAGTTGCACTTTTCAATTGACATTAATGACTTTTATATAATAAGTTTGAGGGAGATACCTAGTGCTATTGGAATGCTTCAGAATTTGGAAGTGCTTAAAGTCAATACTAGGGAATTAGGAGGTCAACTTCCTTGTGAAATTGGAAATTTGCCCTTTCTAAGAATCCTAGATCTATCACATACTAGGGTTAGTGAAGTTCCAAAGAGTGTCGGCATGCTTCCTCGCCTGCAAATATTGGAGTTAAGGGAATGTAATGAGATTCGAGAGTTGCCGACACTCCCAACAAGTTTAACCCATCTACTAGTGTCATCCACATCATTGCGGGTGGTCCCGGATATCTCAAACTTGGCTAATTTAGTTGAGTTGAATCTAAATGGAGGAGGAGGACTTTGTACTAGTGAGTTACAGGGCTTTGGGAGATTATCCAAACTGACCAAATTGAGCTTAGCACTTGACAATATTCCTGCTTCTTCCAAGCTTGCTTCCCTTCATGTGCTAAAGGAACTTTATTTGTTTGGACTGGACCAGCAAACCCTTCCGCAACTTCCCTTGTCTTTGGAAAAGCTAGGCCTTAATTACATAAATTCAGCTGTGTCAATCTTTCCGAACCTAAGAGATTTGTTATTCTTAGAGATTTATAACTCTCTCATGCAAGAATTTCAACTCGATGGGCTTCAACTTCCACATCTAAGGAATTTGGTTGTGCAGCACTGTGAATCCCTGGATAGATTCAGGCTATCAAACATGAGGAAGTTGACACTTTTCTCGGTGAGGAATTGTCCAAAGCTAGTGGAGATCCAATTTTCTTGGCCCTTCGAATTACTGGAGCATTTGTCTATTGAAGGGTGCGAGTCCTTGGAAAGGCTAGATTATGTGGGGGAAGCAGGGCATGATAATATTGAGTCTGTTAAGGAGATGATTACTCGTGAAGGGAGACTAATCCTCCCATCGAAAGCCTTAAAAAAGTTGCAAATTTTTGAGCTGGCAGGTTGCTTTAAGATACTCGAGATTCACGTTGTCGGTACGTCGGAATCGTGGGAAGTCTTCCACGTTTGGAGTTGTCCTCTGCTGCAAAGTGTTCGTGGTTTACCTAACTTAAAGAACCTATCGTCTTTTTCAACCCTCGACTGCGTAGGCGTACAGGTTATCGAGGGCCTTGACGAGCTGGAGTATTTGCGCCAGTTAATCGTTAGCCATTGTGAATCTTTGGCAAGGTTGATTGACATATCAACCACCAAATTGCCAAATGATTGCCACATAGAGATCTCCAATTGCAAGAAATTATGTGGGGTTAAGAAAGGATTCGAGGGCTCAATCCAGTCTTTCAAGCATTATGAGGTGAGTCCAGACTATTCTCTCTCATTTGTCTTTGGTCTTGACGCAACCATCCATGAATCCAACCTTTTAAGCAGATTTCTATTAATTGTGGGAAATCGAAAAAAAAAAAAGAATTAGATCTGGTCTCCTTATTTTGAAACCCACCCTGTAAAGGTTTGTTTTATTCTGCTCTCGAGTTTTCTCCTCTTCTTTTTTTCTGTTTTCCGTTTTCCGTTTTCTTTCCTATTTTGTATATTAGAATTTTCTATATTTGCACAAGTGTACGGGACAAGGTTAGTTTTTATCACAAATGACTGGAAAAACTTCTATGTCTAGGGGAAAAAAATAGAATAGCTCAAAAGTTTCTTATTAAAATGCTCTTTTTGTTATATATAGAGTGGATTATTTAGTTTAGCACAAGTTTTACTTAATATATTCCACTTTATTGTCCATTTCTTACTTAATACCATTTGTTATGGAGATGAGTTTGGCGATTTATGATTTCTATGGGAAAGATAGAACATTGAAAGTATCATATACTCATTGCACAAGTCAAAACAATTTAGCTAACAGAGGCGTTACAAGAACATACTTTGCGTGGTCCACCTATTCACTAATCAAGTGACTTATGTCCCGGATTGAAATGAGCGTTCCTTGAATTTGCATGTGGTTAGGGTTGGCTAAGTAGGAGGTGTATTCCAAAAGCAACTCAAATACTTATTTAAGATTTTACAATTTGATTAAAAGCCACTTCAAACAGGAGCAGGAACGGAAACAGGAACAGGAAAGCCGCTTCAAACAGGAACAGGAAAGCCACTTCGAACAGGAATTCGAACCGAGGAGAAACCTGGGCAGAGTGTGGTTCCAATGCCTGAGCTTCAGCAATTTGCTGCATTGCGTCCTCCCTTGTTTTTTCCCCTCTGATTAAAAGCCACTTCAAACAGGAACTGAAGCAGAGGAGAAGGGTGGGGAGGGTGTCTTTCCAGTGCAGAGCTTCCGCAGATTGTGATGCTGATTGCGGGTAAAGATGGGAAGCTGGCCGATTATTTGACAGCGGAACTGGAGAGGCCCCTCTCTCAAAGAAGTCAGAGGACGCTCGCCATCAAGTCAGAACGAAGTTGGCCAAAAGCAGAGCTAGAGTGTACAGAAACACTCGAAAATGCAATGGAGGGCGTGCATGTCTATTTGAGTGATCAATGCCAGCGGCATCTAGCGAAGCAAACCTAGAAGATGTCACCTTTGGCCGGGAACGAAGGCCCTCTTGTCCGTACTGTATATGTGGCCAATCTTTTTTGCCCAGAAGGCATTCGTTTCTTTTAATTCGTATTTCCTTTTAAGCTCGGGCTTTGGCCTTCAACCAATATGCACTTAATAGAATGTGGTCTTTCTTCAATTTTCAGACGATAGCTTCATGGATGATTCGAAATTACAGAGCTTAATTAAGGTGTGGCATACTTTTCTCTATTCCATTTAACTAATATGTGATCATGAATCCGATGAATGGTGGCATTCATTTTTTACAAATGGTAATGAAAGTGAAAGTTCTCTTTGTTTTACGTTGTTCTCACATAATCACAACTTGCGACTCCTTTGGATGCTCAACTTTAGAGAGGCTTACTTTCCAACATTGTGCCAATTTGAGGAAAATTGACAGCTTGTTGGGAATTAAAGTATCTGATCAACTTGAATATCAATGGTTGCTATCATCTTGAAGATTTGCCCAAAGAAATTGGAGGTTTGAGTAATGAAACTACAAGATTCCATATGGAAGTTGAAATCGTTACATAAGTTGTAGTTTTCATCTGAGTATTTCGAATCAAATTAATCTGCAAACAACGCATGGCAGTTGCCTAGTGCAATGGAAATGCTCGAAGTCATGAACGGAAATTTAAGGGTCAACTTCCCCAGAATGGAAAATTTGCCCCTTTTTTAAGAGTCCTATGCTTGTCGTGCCCTTGCATCAGTGAAGTTCCAGCAACGGACGGTATGCTTCCTTACCTGCAGACACTTGAGTTAAAAGAATGCGATAAGATTCAAGAACTGCCAACACTTCCTCCAAATTTAAACAATCTACAAGTGTTATCTATATCGTTGCAAGTAGTAAGAGTTCTCTCGAATTTGACTAACTTGGTTCAGTTGGACCTATCTAATGGCTCTGGTTGGAGAGAATGAAGCAATATTCGCCAGTTAGTATGGTGGAATGAGAAGTTATTCAGACTGAATAAGCCGAGCTTAAATCTTCTCGATGTCCCTACAAGTAGCTCGGAACCCCGGTCTACTGTGAGATGGGGGCTTCTTGCGTGATCTCCTCGGCTGTTGGGTTTTGGGGAACCATGGCGACCCCAATTGCGGAATTGTGTGCGCTTAAGGAGGGTCTGAGACTTGCTCTGCAATGTCATATAGTCACAATGAACTTGATGCAAGAATCCTTCATGACAGGTTTCTTAATAAAACAACTTGTAAAATGAGAAACCAAAACTGCTCTTTTGGAATGAAGGACCATCCTCAGGAGCTTTACCCAATACCAAACGGAGCACAGATTTTGAGAGGCAAATCGCTGCGCTGATTTCATGGCAAAGAAGGGCTGCTTGCAATAGGATAATCTCAAGATCTTAGAGGAACCTCCATTAGACATTTTGAAGCTACCGGAGTTTGACTGTAGGTGCTGTTGTGTCCACGGAGCCGTTACAATTTGCGTAGTATCTTAGTTTCTGCATTTTACGATCACTGGTTCCTCAACCGCTGGTGGAGAATGAAGAAAAGAAGAAGAGAATGATAAAGATCATCTTGTTTTGCCTGAAACAGAGATGAGAATGACAGAGCAGAAAACAAAATTGATGCCGAAATTTGCATTAGGGAACGAGAGAGTAATGGACTTGTCAATATTTTTTGTTAGATTCACATATTTCATAGTTATATAGGATTAGCTAGAAAAATCAAATATGAAATCCTTCAAAGTCAATTCTATCGTTCACTTCCAAATTTTTGTTTTCTACACGCCTGGTATTTTTTTAAAGAACTTTACAGGATCGGGAGCGTAAGGCTCGCACGACAAATCAAATGACTACGTTGCAGATAGAAAGCAAAAGGTATTACATACTCATTTTCAAGTATCAGGGACAATTTTCTCCCTTTATATGTAAAGGAAATACTCTTTCACTACATTTGGTAGCCAAGAAAAAAGGCGGTTCCTATCCTATGTTTGGTTCATATGAAAGATAAGATAATGTTGGATATAACTTGGATAAAATTATCTCATCTAGTTGTCGAATAAATATGAATATGATTTCTTATATTCACGTTATAAAAGTTTTTTTTTTTTTTGATAAGGTATGTTATAGAAGTTATTTTTCATAAATAACAAAATTCTTAAATTAATAATCATAGATTGATTGTCGGAATGCTGTAATGAGCTCATGTGCTATTTAAGTTTTATATCGTACGATAATAACAGAATGATTGCTAGAGGTGGACTATATTGTACATTTATGATTTCTTTAGTAATAAATCATAAGAGATTTTTGCTATCTCTATTTATGTATAGCATATGAAAACATTTTATTATTGTTAATACCTAAATTTTGGTGATCCATTTAATTAGTCATTAATTGTATAGAAAATTAGAGATTAATTTTTAACCCCTAGCAAAATAACTTCTATTAAATTACACAGCATATAGACATCAGGAGCATTTGCATTACTAGTATTAAAAAAATTTAAAATTAATTGAAAAAAAATTCAAAAGAGAAAAGAAAATGGGAAAAGCGAGGTCGAGCCACCGGGCTGGGGGCAGGCCGGCCCGGCCTCTTTCTTTTTCCTTTCCTTTTTATTTCTCTTCGCCTGGGCCAGCCCACTTTTCCTTCTCTTTTCGCCTAAGACCGGCCCAGCGTTCTCTTCCTCTCCCTCTCTTTCCCTCATGTTCCCGGCAGAAAAAGAAAAGGAGCAAGGTACAGGGACAGGGAAGCAGAGCAGAGCAGGACGTCCCGGTGTGATCCGCGGATCGGGATCATGCTTGTGTTAGGTCTGAATAAGTTGGTTGCGTCGATTCCGAACATTGCTTGCCGTCGAATTTGGATGCGAGTTCGAGTCCCGTGTGGGTCAATACCTTCTTCTCAATCCATGCTAACTACGTGTTCGATGAAATGCATAAGCCAGATCCATGATTATCATCTCGCATTATCCATTGTTAGAAAAAGCGAACCTATCATATTTTAAACATCCTTTGTTCTGAACACTGGCCACTTGGCGCATTTGCTTCCTTCCACTCGTCATCGACTTGATTTTTACCATATCCGAGCATTTTACCAAACATCGGTTTTTTGCCATTGTGGGCCTTCTATGTGGCTCAATGAAAATGGATGGTGATTCTCGACGAGAAATATGGTCTTTAAATCACTGATACGAATGAGGATTTCAGGCAAAAACTCGAACTAGCTGCATCTCAACTTTCTCAATTCACATCCTGTGCGTATTTGTTCTGCCTGATTTTTGTTTGAAAAAAACAAATGTTTGATGGCTCGTAGCAGTGCTCGGAAGAGAAGGTTAATGGCATTGTATGTGGATGGTGGTGCGTGGTGGCCGGACATAGCTTGCGGTTGTGCCCGGGTTACTTTTAACTTGAAGCTTGACTTGTGTTCGTGTTTAAGTTCCTGGAGGTTCTCAGTCTGCTGGGGAAGGAGGCTGTGGGCGTTCCTGGGGGTGAGAGACAATGTTGACATGCTTAGAGTGGTACGTTATGGGCTTAGTATGGGCCGGGTTTATTTCAGTGAAGAGGCCCACGCCCCTAATTCCGGAATTAAAACTTTTTTAAAATAATTTTTGTAAAAAAATAAATAAATAATTCGAAAATATTAATAAATTAAAAAAATCAGAAAATGCTTGGAAATAGGTCTTCATTGAATTTTTAAGTTTTAGCATTAGATGTGACTTGGTTTCACTTGATTAGTATACATGTAGCTTAATCCTAGTGGAGTATCCTTTTGAAAGAAACTGAATATGACTTGGTTTTAACTCACGGGAGGATCATGTCTTGGGATCATGTATCGGATTTTCTTTTCCATGTTTGCTTTAAAGTCATTTCAATACTTGGGTGTTTACTTACCACACCGTCTTTCAATAAGTTGGTTGTTTATCGCTTTTCTAGAATAGGTTAGGATTTAGTTTAGGCTTTCATGATAACGAACCATACAAAAACATTTGCATGATCATTTAGTAACTTTGATGCCTTTGGGATTATAATTGACAATCAAGATCGTGTGACCACTTAAGTAGCGACCTTCCAAGTTAGAGGAATTGAAAGGGCCTTGATAGAAATTAGTGTAATCAAGTGCCCGACCCTAAAATCTTTGGTTGCGTAGGAATCGTAGCGATACTTTTGCTTCTCGATTGATTTCTAATTGACCCCAATAGTCTAGTAGTGACTCTTAGAAATACTTAAATTGTTAAGAACTTAAAAAATGAAATTTAATGTTGCAAGAGATATGAGTTTGGGAGACCCTGTGTCTAATCAAGAGCCATTAGCCTAAATTAGGCAATACCTCTAAACTTATATAGTTCTTTTTCCCTCCAAATGGAAAAGTTAGGTCATGACAACTATATTATTGCAATTCACCAATTAGTGGATGGAATATAGCAAAATTTTAAATTTCATATTTAGTCTTATCATGGCGAGATAAGTTCTGAATGATGCATGTTAAGACCGCCGCTGAGTGAATTCTCATCATAATCGAGATTTAGAGTGTAGACTCGTTGAGATTTTATCTTACCCCATCGTGGTTTAAATTTTTCAAGTCCTTAGATGGAAAATTCAGGGCCCGAGATTGAAGGGTCCGGAGCATAGGTGACTCAAGAGTCCTTTTTGGACCAGACTTATGTATATAGACCTATAGGTTTGACTTAATATGTATATAAAGTGTGTTTTGTGCAAAGGTGTTGGCATATGATTTTACTATTCCAGTGTTTGATGGTTGTCAGGATATCTATTTAAATTTGCTTCTGCATGTACATAAAACGAATGGGTTAATGACGCATCCTGGGAACATCGTATTTTTAGTCGACCACCAAGGGATGCGCGCATGCCCAAGGATTTGGTGTGTGACACGGGAATTGCTGGTTCCCAGAAAAAAGGAATTAGGAACTGGAACCGGTCCCTTTAGAACCAGGAACTGAACCGAACTCCGGTTCCCGGTTCTACCCGGGAACTACACTCATCCCTAGTAAATTCCTTAAGGAGTGACATGGGAGAGAGAGAGAGAGAGTAATATATAAATTATCTGTGCAGAAGAGAAATGAAAACAAAGAAGTAATAATACATCACAAAATTAAAAAAGTCTGATTCCTTGGCTTCGGTTCATCGCACGGCATAATCATCACCGCCAATGTATAAATTATCTATGCGGAAGAGAAATGAAAACAAAGAAGTAATAATACATTGCAAAATTAAAAAATTCTGATTCCTTGGCTTCGGTTCATCGCATGGCATAATAATCACCGTCCTTTCGACTCGTTGCAGAGTGAAGAGGGTAGAGAGAGAGAATTCAAATGGGGCCTGCAACTGCATGCGCGTTTGAACAAGCCGGCCATGTCATATATAATATATATTGTAAATATCTAGCCATAGCTTACGCACGGGGGCCAGCAACCGTTTTTCTTTTTTTTCAAATTTCTCATCGACCAATAACATTTGTTTTTATGGTCTTGTTTCTTCTTTTAGAAATTACGACTTTCTACTTCAACCATTTCTCATCCGCCCATAGCATTTGATTAGTTTTCCTATATCTACTCCATTATTTCCTCACACCGTGCCTCTTTCTTTGTTAAGAACATTGACAGAGAGAGAGATCGGCTTAAGCTGAGCAAACTTACTACTATGGCGAGCTCAGATGAAGGAAGGTTGTTGGGAAGCGAGTACCAAGTGTTCTTGAGCTTTAGAGGACCGGACACTCGCATTGGATTCACCGACTACCTCTATCATAGCTTGATCGATGCTGGAATCTGCGTCTTCCTAGACAATGAAGAGCTCCGTGTTGGTGAAAGGATTGATGGATCACTTCGGCGAGCAATCGATAACACCAAGATTTACATACTCATATTCTCTCAGAATTACGCTTCGAGCCAATGGTGTCTCCGTGAGCTCGTGCAAATCGTGTCAAACACCTTTAGCTTGGAAGGTAATAAAGAGATCCTACCTATTTTCCTCGATGTGGAGCCTAACGATATTAAGCTGAAAACTCCATTGTATAATGATTCCATACTCAATTTGGAGCGTGAGAAGAAGTTGAGCAAAGAGGAAGTAAATGAGTGGAAACAAGCTTTGAGGGATGTTCATATGATAAAGGGGTGGGAAGCGAAGAAGTATACAGGGTAAGCTAACTGCTTTCAAGATGCTTATTTCCCCAACTTTCATTAACACTCGAATCATAGAGTATAAATTTCGGCATTATTGAGGTGGGACTTTCATAATAGAAATACTAAACGAGGAACCTATGCTATAATTGTCAAAAAAAAAAAAAATAATGTGAAATTGATTAACAAGGTCATCTCATCAAATAGGCGAATTAGTATTTGATTATGGGCAGTGGCAGAAAAAAAGGAATGGGCTACTGAAATGTCATGCTCATTCTATCTAATCATTTAATCTTGCAATACAGAAAACATTTCTCCTCTTGAATACACGGTGTTTAATTTCTATAGTCGTTGCTTGAACATCAATCACAAAATGTCAATTTCGAATTCATAAATATACCTATTTTGCATGAAGTTATTAAAATAGTCCCAAGATTGTTAAAATCTCGTGTTTAAATCAAATCAAATTTCGGGTTTTGACATGGCGCACGCGTTGCCAAGTGCATAAGCTGTGTGTTTTGAAGTAATGTTAATGTCCAATATGGACTCTTAGAATATCATTTCGAGATCTTTAAGGTCCCATTATCTGTCCGAATGTTGTGTTTTTTATTCGGTGCTTGAATAAGATTACTTCTAGCTAGGTAAACGCAATTTCACATTTTCTCCCAGTAAAAATGGTTTTCCATTGTGGCAGCCATGGCGAGCTCATCAAATTGGTAGTTGAGGAGGTCGTGAAAAAGCTGAAGACAAAACATAGATCAGTGACTGAACATTTAGTTGGAGTTAAAGATCAAGTAGCAGCAATAAGTAAATTCTTAGACATCGACTCTAGCGGTGTGCGACTGATTAAAATTTATGGTATGGGCGGTATCGGTGAAACGACAATCGCCAAGATTGTCTTCAACCAACTCTCTTCTCATTTTGGAAAGTGTTGTTGTTTCCTTGAAGATGTCCGAGAGAAGTCATCAAGAACTAATGGCTTAGTTGAGTTGCAAAAAAAGTTACTTTCTGAAATCGGCCATCGTGCAGGAATAATGGTCATTGATGAAATTGCTTATGGAATGGAGAGGGCTGGAGACATGCTTTGCAATAAGAAAGTCCTCATTGTACTTGATGATGTTGATAATAGAGAACAAGTAGAGAAATTAGTTGGAGAGAGAAATTTAAGATCTAGATTATTGATTACAACTAGAAATAAGGATATTAACACCCCAAAGTATCAAATTTTAGATTATGAAATAGAGGTGATGAACATCAATAGAGCGCTTGAGCTTTTCAGTAGGCATGCATTTGGCAGTGTCTCTCCTCCAAATGATTATAATGATCTTTCAAGGGAAATTGTATTAGCTACCGGGAGACTTCCTTTGACTCTTGAAGTAACTGGCTCATTCCTTTTCCGCAAAAAGATGATAGAACAATGGAAAGAGGCATTGGACCGGTTGAGAAAAGGACATTTTGAGAATGTCTATGAAAAGTTAAAGATCAGTTATGATGGCTTAAGTTTCGAGCAAAAACAAATTTTCCTTGATATCGCATGCTTTTTCATCGGTCAGGATAAGACAGATGCAATTTACATCTGGGAAGATTGTGACTTTTTCCCACACTCTGGGTTGAGAAACTCATTAGCTTGTCTTTGGTAAAGATTTTGGAGAACAATGTGTTTTGGATGCACGATCAACTCAGAGATCTTGGTAGGACTATTGTTCGCATGGAAAATCCAATGAATCCTGGGGAGCGTAGTCGAATATGGAGTGATAAGGAGGCCCTTGATGCAATACAGACAAGAGAGGTAAAGAAATTTTAGAGGAACTGATAGTTTTTGACAATAATACCTCTGCACAGACTTATGATGCTCTATTTTCTTCTTTTTTTTTTTCCTTTATAATACTTTTCCTTTATGAAATTGAATACGAGTAACACTCATTTCCCGTTCTTGTATGCAGATAAAAAAGAATGTTCGAGCACTATATCTTGATATACTTGCACAAGATTCCCCTAATGTCGTTGTTCAAAGTGAAGAGATTGGTAAATTTGAACATCTAAGGTTCCTCAAGTTAAGTGGAGGAATCTTTGTTGGTAACTTTGAGAATCATCCTACTAAATTGAGATGGTTGTCTTGGAATTTTCCTCTGGGAAAAACTGAATGGACTAATTTTTACCTAAAGAACATGGTCGTTCTTGAACTTTCAAGCAATACTTAGATGACTCAAGATTACAAGACTTAATCCAGGTATGTATTCTAGTTTATTTATTTCAAAGTAATATATGATTGGTCATACATTGAAGTTGCATTAATTTTGACAGATGGCAAGAAAATTGAAAGTTCTTTCTCTTGAAAATTGTGCTAAAATAAACAGAACACTGGACTTTTCTGGATGCCCTGAGTTAGAGAGGCTTGTTTTCAGCAGTTGTTCCAATTTGCGGAAAATTGATGGCTCTATTGGAAAGTTGAAGTGTCTAATTGACCTAAGGATTGTGCATTGCAAAAGTATTGAATATTTGCCCAAAGAAATTGGTGACCTAGTGAATTTGAGGCATTTCACTATAAAGTATTGCGCAGTGCATAATTTACCACATTCCATATGGAAGTTGAGATCATTATGTGAGGTGTATTTTCTAAGACCTAAGGTGGCATCAAGTGCACCATGGGAGTTACCTAGAGATATTGGAATACTTTAGAATCTGGAAGTGCTTGAAGTGTATGATCCTTATTTAATAGGTCAAATTCCTTCGGGAATCAGAAGATTGTACACTCTAAGAATCCTAAATCTATCGGGTACTAATGTTAGTGAAGTTCCAAAGACCATTAGCATGCTTCCTTGCCTACAAAGATTGAAGTTGAGGCAATGTGATAAGATTCAAGAGTTGCCTGTGCTCCCAATAAGTTTAACTCATCTAGAAGTGTCATCTACATCATTGTGGGTAGTCCCCGATCTCTCGAACTCGACTAATTTGATTGAGTTGGAACTACATGGAGCAAGAGGAGAAGGCGAACTTTGTACCGGTGAATTGTGGTGGATTGGGAAGTTATCCAAACTGAAAAAACTGAGCTTAAGACTTAACAATGTCCATGCTCCTGCAGAGCTAGCTTCCCTACCTCAACTTAATGTACTTTATATGTCTAGATTGGACTTGCAAACCTGTCCGCAACTTCCCTTGTCTTTGGAAAATCTGTACCTTGATACTTCCAATTCAACTCCGTCAAACTTGAGAAATTTGTCTTTTTTCTACCTTTACGATTCACCAATTCAAGAAGTTCAAATTGATGGGTTTCAACTGCCATCTCTAAGTTTTGCAATTCTTAACCCGCAAAAATCAAAAGCCTTCTCTCGTTTTGTCGAGCTCTCTCTACCTCCGATGGCAGTTTCTTTTCAAACCCTCCTCCTAAATTCTCATCCTTACCCATCTATGGACTATCAATAGTAATTTCTTCAAGCTCTCCAACCCAGAAACTACACCACTAGCCATCGATCTTGTTAAACCCTCCACTTTTCCCAATTCTGCTGTTTCTTGCTTTCCTCCCTCCTGCGATGGCATGCATGGCTTGAAGATTTCTCATTGTTCCGGCATCGGTTTCATCTTTCTCGTGGGTCTGACTCGGAATCATGTCGCCTACGCACAATTTGCTACCGATTGTCACGGGTTAGCTCCTGCATGTCTTCCTTCTTGGCGATTGCCCTGCATGGAATTGAATTGTAGCTTCCTCTTAATATATTGCACTTCCAGTGGATACTTTGCTATTTTCTCCGCTTAACTCTATGAGGTTCGTCTCAAGATGGACTCCCAGAACTCAGCCACATCATCACGCCTAGCCGTTCTCTGTTCTAGTCTGAGTCGACTTACGACAGAACATATAATTGAAGATTGGGATGAAGACCCACCTGCTGATACGGTAGAGGAATGCCGACTCATCCTCGTTGCAAAAATTTTGACAGACCCATCTATTAACCTTCCAGCACTTCAAACCACGCTTAGGAGGGCATGGCGTATCGATACTGCAGAGATAAAACAGACGGAGTCATGCTTTTATATTGCTAAGTTAAAGACCCATGCAGATATGAACAAAATTCTCGAGGGTGGACACTGGCTTTTTAATGGCCACTTGGTTAATTTTAAACAATGGATCCCAAACACCCCCCTCCATTGCTATGATTTCTCAACCTGTGATTTTTGGATACAAGTAATCGGCTTACCTCTTGAATGGTACTCTGAACGCATGCTACGAAAAGCTGTCCAGCAACTTGGTGAGATTAAAGAGGTGAAGATGGATTCCAAGGATGGATATACCTCTAACACAGGTAGAGTTCGTGTTCAGCTCAATGTGAATGAACCTCTAATTACTGGAAAACTGATACGAATACAGGGCAAACCGTTTTGGCTGGACTTTCGATACGAACGGCTGTCTCATTTCTGTTTTTCATGTGGCAAGCTTGGCCATTACGCCATGTACTGTAAAGATGTTCCCTACACGGACGATAAACATGAAGGGATAGAAAAGATGGCTTATGGGCCATGGCTCCGAGCTGAAGTTAGACTACATAGCCCTTATTGGAAACTATTTTATGACTTACCAGATTCACCAGAGTCAACAGAGGAAATTATTCCTGAAACTCCTCCTACAAAAGGAGCTATGACTCAATTACTGCCTTCTCCTTCAATGATAATAGATGAAAATTCAAACAGGGAAGTAACAGATTACCGAGTTCGCCCGCCGCACCTTCGCATCACTTTAACTTCCGGTGGGAACACAAAGCACAGCTCTGGTAGTCGCCGATCGAAGCAAAAGGCTGTTCTACCCTCACCTATGGACAACAACATATCCAGAAAGCAACTTAATATTCGATTGAAACCTCCTCTTGGTTCAGCCAAAAACAGAAAAGATACAGCCCATATGAATCAAAGAGTGTTATCATTACAGAACCTTCTGACCTTAATTTGATGGATGCACCTGTTTTCCTAGCACAGGAAGATGAAGAACGGGCACTGGTGGCTGGCCCTAAACAGCCACCCGTTCACAAATGAAGATTATCTGTTGGAACTGTCAGGGTTTGGGCAATCCCCTGACAGTTCGAGCACTACGGACCTTGATGACCGTAGAAAAGCCCGATATTATACTACTTATGGAAACAAAAATTCTGCAAAGCAAAGCTGAAACAAGTGCAACAAATTCTATCCTTTTCATACTCCTATATAGTTGATCCAGTTGGTCTGGCGGGAGGATTAGCAGCTCTTTGGAATGATCCCATATCTTTAAAGATTATCACAGCCACACAATACTGGTTAGACATGTCTTGCGATCTAGGCTGGCAAAGAAGGAAAATTCGTCTTACCTTTCTTCACGCTCCTACTGATTTTCACCAACGCCAGGCGGTTTGGGATGACCTTCGACATATTCACTCCCACAATACCTTACCTTGGCTCTGTGCTGGTGATTTCAATGATGTCCTCTACCCTTGGGAGAAGTTTAGTAAGCGACCTGCCTTACAACAACGAATGCAGTCATTTCGAACCATGTTAGATGACTGTGCTTTCACTGAACTAGAAGGCAAAGGTTGTAAGTTTACCTGGCTAAATAATCGAGATGGTGAGGAGCTGGTCAAAGCCAAACTTGATAGGATGGTATGCTCGATGAGCTGGCGTTTAATGTTCCCTGCAGCTGAAGTGATTGCTCTGCCACCAGTTGGTTCTGATCATAGTCCCCTGGTTCTTAATACATCACCTCCCATCAGCAAAGTGAGCCGATCTTTTATCTTTGAAGCCTTCTGGAATGATGACCCAGAATGCAGCCAAATTATTTCAAAAGCATGGAATTTACCTGTTTCACAACATGCTAATTTTCCTCGGAATGTCAGGGATGTTACAGTAGCACTTCAAAGATGGAGTCGTCGCAAATTCTCTAATGGACATCAGCAACTACTGATCCTGCAAGACAGATTAAAACTTCTTATCAATCAGACGTCTCCAGTCGATAAGAAACGAGATATCACTTTTGAAAGAGGAAATACGACAAATTTGGCAAAGAGAGGAACAATATTGGGCCTTACGTTCTCGAATCAAATGGCTCAAATGGGGAGATAAGAATACTCGTTTCTTTCATGCATCCACTATTCAGCGTCGACAACGCAACCGAATAACTGTTTTACAAGATGAAAATCAGCAGTGGATACGAGACATACCAGCCCTTCAAAGCATATGACTCTCTCCTATTTTTCCACACTCTATACTTCAGAGGGTTCTCGTAACTACCTCCCGCTCCTCGATCGATGTAGTGCAGTAGTAACACCGGAGATGAACCACCAGCTGACCATTGCCCTTACCCCAGATGAAGTTCGTCAGGCCACCTTCCAAATGGCAGCCACCAAAGCTCCGGGACCGGATGGTTTAACGGGCCTGTTTTATCAACAGCATTGGGAAACAGTTAAAGACAGCCTGTTTAACTTAGTTCAGAATTTTATGCTATTTCAGGATATGCCTCTAACCCTCAATCAGACTATCCTCACCCTCATTCCGAAAACACCCCAACCTGAAACTCTAGACCAATACCGTCCCATCAGTTTATGCAACTTCGCATACAAAGTCATATCCAAAGTGCTTGCTAATCGACTCAAACCCTTATTGAATGATCTCATTTCTAAAGAACAATCAGCCTTTGTCCAAGGCCGCCAAATCCAAGACAATATTCTTGTTGTACAAGAAGTTCTCCATCATTTCCGCACACACCAAACTACCACTTCTTTCAATGCTATTCTGAAAATAGATATGAAAAAAGCCTATGACAGAATTGAATGGGATTTCTTAAGAGATTACCTTCTCAAGATAGGTTTTCATCCCAAATGGGTCGGTTGGATCATGCTTTGTGTTACTACTACAACCCTCGGTGTTAAATTTAATGGAGAAATCCTACCCTATTTCTCTCCAACTCGAGGCCTGCGGCAAGGTGACCCCATTTCACCCTATCTATTTATTCTAGTTGCAAATGTTTTATCCTTGCTCATCACTCAAGCTATCAGTTTAGGCCATCTCAAAGGCTTATGTCTCAACCGCTGGTGTCCTACGTTATCACATTTATTTTTTGCTGACGACGCCATCTTCTTTTTAGCCGGAACGACTTCAGAATGTCACAATCTAGCAGAACTTTTGAATATCTATTGTATGGCAACTGGTCAGCTGATCAATCGAAACAAATCTGGCCTACTCTTTTCCAATAACTGTCCTATTACCTTACAGCAGAGTATGGCTGAGGAGTTTCGAGTTCCAATTTTACAGAGGTCAGGAAAATATCTAGGCCTACCATCGGATTGGGGACGGTCACGAAAAGAAATGTTCTCATGGATCATTGCCCGAGTTAACGCTAAGCTAGAGGGATGGAAGGAAAAGTTCATTTCTAAGGGGGGTAAGGAAGTCCTAATTAAATCTGTTATCCAGGCTATTCCACAGTATGCGATGATGATATTTCAGTTGCCTAATTCCATTTGTTCATCTATTGAGAAGTGTATTGCACGTTTCTGGTGGAGAACTAATCTAAACAGGGGAGGGGTGCATTGGAAGAGTAAGGATGTATTGCAAACACAGAAAACTCAAGGGGGTATGGGATTTCGTGATTTGTTATCTCTGAATAAGGCACTCTTGGGGAAGCAGGCATGGCGTCTATTAACTAATCCTGATTCGCTATGGGGGACTCTGTTTAAAGTTTTGTATTTTCGATCTTCTAATTTTCTGTCGGCTGTCCGAGGAAGGAGGCCATCATGGGGGTGGCAAAGCATTCTAAAAGGACGGGATGCTATTCTACCAAATTTACGCTGGTCTGTTGGCAATGGAGCTTCTATAAGCATTCGGGGTGATCACTGGCTACCTATGGGAATCATCTACGGACCTACTGCTCGTGAGGAACCAATTAAAGTAGCAGACATTATTGATCAGCACACACAATCCTGGAAGATGTCTGTTATTCGTCAATTTTTTGAAGACCAGGTAGTTCAACAAATACAATCGTTACCTATCAGGCCATTATTTTCCCAAGATAAACTTATATGTTCAGCTACATCTACTGGTACATACACGGTTAAAAGCAACTATCATGCACTCAAACAATCAGCCCAGTCACATCAAGAGATACAGGGTTTAAGTTCTAACCGTATAAATCAGCAGCTCTGGCGCCAAATATGGCTGATGAAGATCACCCCCAGAGTCCGCATTTTCCTCTGGTCTGTCTGCCAGAATGCTCTTGCGACTCGTGCTAATCTCTTCTACCGTCGGATTGTTCAAGACCCATCCTGCCCAATATGTCGCCAGTCTGTTCCTGAAACAATAGAACACTTGCTCATCCAGTGTCCATGGACGAAACCCATCTGGTCACACTCACAGATCGATTTGGCTTCATCAACCAACTCGGTTTCTAGTATTACACAGTGGTTAATTGAGTGTGTTCTTTTACCTGATCATTTTCCCCGACTCGAGATGGTCGCGACCATATTTTGGCAGATCTGGAAGAAACGAAACAACTCTGTTTTTCGGAATCACAGTCCGAATCCCTCCATGGTCGTGGAATCAGCAATGGCCACAGTACTCGCATATCGGTCTTCCAGTGCTGCACCCCCTCGATCGAGTTCAACATCTGGTATTGCTACTGTACAACCCGATCAACTCGCGACCTCCGGAAAAAGGTGTTCGAAATGCAATATAGATGGCGTTATAAAGAAGGCTCCTCCAAAGGCTCTATGGCCGCATCTCGTAGAGATCATCGAGGCAATCTTACCGACATATTTTCGAAGGTTTCACAAAGCACACTCACCTTTCGAATCGGAACTCCAAGCGCTGAATTTGTCCCTCCAACATCTATACCATCGAGGACTCCATCAAACCTCCATCGATCTTCATACAGACTGTCTTCAACTTGTTGATATCGTGAACGGTCTCTGCCTGCCGCCATGGGAGCAGCGTCCAGTGGTTGAAGAAACCCTAATTTGGTTTTCCAAGTTTCCTTCCCTCTCTTTGCGACACTGCCGTCGCTCGGCTAACCTAGTAGCCGACTGGGCCGCCAAAGCCTAGTTAGCTTACCCGGCCCAAAGACTCTCTCTTTCTTTTCCTCTTCCGCTGGATCTGCTTGATCTTTTTTATTCGGAAGCTTTAGCTGCAGGATGTAATCTTCCGGTTTAATCAATATATATGTGTTTTCATGTCAAAAAAAAAACTGCCATCTCTAAGGGAGTTGCATGTGGGCCGGTGTGAAGCCCTTGAGAGCATCGGGCTATCATGCATGAGAAAGCTAAAAGTTGTCCAGGTGGGTTTTTGCGGAAAGCTAGTTGAGATTCAATTTTCTTGGGCGTCTGAATCGCTTGAACAATTGCTAATTAATTGTTGTAGGTCCTTCAAAAGGCTAGTTTGCATGGGGGAAGCAGGGCATGATAAAAATAAGACCGCTAATGAGATGATTAGTTGCGAAGGGAGACTAATCCTTTCAACGAAAGCCTTAAAGAAGTTGCAACGTTTCAACCTTTTAGGTAGCAATGGGATATTCGAGATTCAAGTTGTTGGTAGCTCGGCATCGTGGGAAGATTTCAGTGTTTTCAGGTGTCCTTCGATGCGAAGTGTTCGTGGTTTACCAAACTTAAAAGAACCTTGAATCTTTATTATTCTCCGGGTGCAGCGGCCTACAGGTTGTCGAGGGCCTCGACCAGCTAGAGCGTTTGGAGCGGTTAAAGGTTTGGAATTGCGAATATTTGGAAAGGTTGATTGACCTGTCAACCACCAAATTGCCAGATGATTGCGACATAAACATCCACCGTTGCGAAAAATTACGTGGGTTTGAGAAAGGATTTGTGGGCCCTCTCCAGTCTTACAAGCGTGATAAGGTGAGTCTAGACCGTTCTCTCTCTCTTTTCTCTTTGGTATTGACGCGGCCATGCCCAAACATGAATTCAGCCTTTCAAGCAGATTTATAATAATTATGCGAAATCGAAAAACAAAATAAATTAAATCTGGTCTCATTTATTCAACACAGGTTTGTTTTGTTCTGCGCTCGTGTTTTTTCTTCTTCTTCTTCTTCTTTTCCTGTTTTCCATTTTCCGTTTTCTCTCCTATTTTGTATATTAGAAATTTCTATATTTGCACAAATCTATGGGACAAGGTCAGTTTTTATCACAAATGATTGAAAAAATTTCAATGTCTAGAAAAAAAGAAAGAATAGCTCGGAGTTTCTTATTAAATGCTCTTATCATTATATATAGAGAGGACTATTTAGTTTAGCACAGGTTTTACTTAGTATACTCCACTTTATTGTCCATTTCTTACTTAATACTATTCATTGTGGAAATGAGTTTGCGATTTGCGATTTTAACCGGAAAGATAGAACATTAAAAGAATTGGATACTCAGTGCAGAACTCAAAACAATTTAGCTAACATAGACGTTACAAGAACATAGTTTATGTGGTCCACCTATCCACTAATCAAGTGACTTATGTCCCTGACTGAAATGAGTGTTTCTTGAATTTGCATGTGGTTAGGGTTGGCCAAGTAGGAGGTGTGTTCCAAAAGCACCTCAAATACTTATTTACGATTTTACAGTTTGATTAAAAGCCACTTCAAACAGGAGCAGGAGCGGAAACAGGAACAGGAAAGCCGCTTCAAACAGGAACAGGAAAGCCACTTTGAGCAGGAAGTCGAACCGAGGAGAAACCTGGGGAGAGGGTGGCTCCAATGCCTGAGATTCAGCAGTTTGCTGCATTGCGACCTCCCCTGTTTTTTCCCCTCTGATTAAAAGCCACTTCAAACAGCAGAGGAGAAGGCAGGGGAGAGTGTCTTTCCAATCCCAGAGCTTCAGCAGATTGTGATGTTGATTGCAGGTAAAGATGGGAAGCTGGCCGATTATTTGACAGCGGAACTGGAGAGCCCCCTCTCTCAAAGAAGTCAAGAGGACGCTCGGCAATCAAGTCAGAACGAAGTTGGCCGAAAGCAGAGCTACAGTGTACAGAAACACTTGAAAATGAAATGGAGGGCGTACTTGCCCGTTTGAGTGATCAATGCCAAAGGCGTCTAGCAAAGCAAACCTAGAAGATGTCACCTTCGGCCGGGAATAAAGGCCCTCTTGTCCGTACTGTATTTGTGGCCTTTCTTTTTTGCCTAGAAGGCATTCGTTTCTTTTAATCCGTCTTTTCCTTTTAAGCTCGGGCTTTGGCCTTCAGCCAATATGCACTTAATAGATGTGGTCTTTCTTCAATTTTCAGACGATAGCTTCAGAGATCATGCTTTTCTGTATTCTATTTAACTTATATGTGATCATTCATCTGATGAATAGTGGCGTTCATTTTTTACAAATGTTGGTGAAAGTGAAAGTTCTTTTTCTTTGACATTGTTCTCACATAATTCACAACCTGCGACTTCTTTGGAGAGGCTTACTTTCCAACGTTGTCCCAATCTGAGGAAAATTGACAGTTCTACTAGTAATTGAAGTATCTGATCAACTTGAATATCAATGGTTGCCATCATCTTGAAGATTCACCCAAAGAAATCGAAGGCCTCATGAATCTTCAGTGCCTGACTTTAGGGTGGTGCTGTTGAGTAAAGAAACTTCAAGATTCCATAGGGAAGTTGAAATCATTACGTAAGTTGTAGTTTTCGGCTGAGTATTTCGAATCAAATTTATCTGCAAACAATGCATGGCAGTTGCCTAGTGCAATGGAAATGCATGAAGTCATGACTCGAAATTTGAAAGGTCAACTTCTCTAGAATCGAAAGTTTGCCTCTTTTTAAGAATCCTATGCTTGTCGTGCCCTTGCATCAGTGAAGTTCCAGCGACAGACAGTATGCTTCCTTACCCGCAAAGACCTGAGTTAAAAGAATGCGATAAGATTTAAGGCCTGCCAATGCTTCCCACAAAGTCTAAACAATCTACAGGTGTTATCTATATCGTTGCAAGTAGTCCCAGTTCTCTTGAATTTGACTGACTTGGTTCAGCTGGACCTGTCTGATGGCTCTAGTTGGAGAGAACGAAGCAAAACTTGCTCGTTAGTAGGGTGGATTGGGAGGTTATTTTAGACTGAATAAGCTGATGTTGAATCTTCTCAATGTCCCTGCTCCTACCATGTCGGTTTCCTTCCCTCAGTTAAAGGAGCTTCATTTGTCAAGGTTGGACCTGCAAACACTCGCGCAACTTCCACTTTCTCTGTTAAATTTAAGCCTTGATGACTTCAATGCAACGGTGTCACTCCCATCCATATTAGAAAATTTTGTCAAGTACAGAGTTCTCACGATCCTAATAACAAGAAATTCAACTCAGCAGGCTTCAACTTCTAAATTTAACAGGGTTGGTTTTGAAAAGCTGTGAAGCCCTTGAGATATTGTTGCCCAAAGCTAGTTGAGACCCAACTTGCCAAGCTGTGTGAATCATTGGAGGCGTTCTGTATCATCTGGTGTGAATCCCTGGAAAGGTTAGCTATTACAGCTGAAGTAGAGTCTGCTGATGATTTGATTATTTGTGAAGGAAGGAGGTAGGTTTTCTGTCGCTTGTTTTAAATAAGCTTAAAAAGTTTCAAGATTAGGGGTTGCTCGAACATACCCAAAATTCAAGTACTAGGTACATTGGAACCGGTGAATGGTCTGTCTCAGATTATCATTCCGTGAAAAGTGTCCGTGGTTTATCAAACTTAAAGAAGCTTGAGTATTTATACATCCATGACTGTGATGGGCTACAAGTTGCCAAGAACCTTGACATGTTAAAGTTTTTGAATCAATTAACCATTCATCGCTGCGGATCAGTTGAAAGGTAGGTGTATCACAAACAGAATTGCCAAAGCATTGCAACCTAGATATCTTCAACTGCGGGAAATTAGCTGAGGCTAAGAAACAATTCGATGGCTCTGTCCAGCCTTGCGAGCATTATAAGGTGAGTTCAAACCTTCTCCTTTCTTACTTTGTTTTTTCTTCTCACCGTTTTTCTTGATGGATAGCAACGATTGCCTAATTCTATCCCTGTTTGCTTACTCCCAAGTCCATATCACTTCTGCATAGCAAACATTTGATGTGTTAATATAATCCGGTATTGCCTTTCTCCATAGTTTATATGAGCCTTATATACACATATAGTGTATCTCCATCTAATAACTTATTCTAATATAGTGAACTGGAAAGAAAGATTTGGTATCTTATGGAATCTAAATGAAATGATTCAGAAGGCCGTTGACAAAAGTGAACTCAAGCTCTGAACATGGACGGATCACTTGTTCAGGAACCCGGTCTAGTGTGAGGTGGGGGGCATCTTGCATGATCTCCTCGGCCATTGGGTTTCGGGCTTTTACAGGTCTTGGGGAACCATGGCGACCCTGACTGCGGAATTGTGGGCTCTTAGAGAGGGTCTGAGACTTGCTCTGCAATGTCATGTATTCACAATGAACTCGATGCAAGAAATCCTTCATGACAGGTTTCTCAATAAAACAACTTGTAATGAGAATCTGAAACCGCTCCTTTTTGGAATGCAGGACCATCCTCAGGAGCTTTACCCAACACCGGATGGAGCACATACCTAGAGAGGCAAACCAGTACACTGATTTCGTGGTGAAGAAGGGTTGCTTGAAATTGGATAATCTCAAGATCTTAGAGGAACCTCCATTAGACTTTTTGAAGCTACTGGAGTTTGACTGTAGGTGCTGTTGTGTCCAAAGAGCCCTTAGAATTTGCATAGTAGCTTAGTTTCTGCATTTTACGACCACTGGGTCCTCAACCGCTGGTGGAGAATGAAGAAAAGAAGAAGAGAATGATAAAGATCATCTTGTTTTGCCTGAAACAGAGATGGGAATGACACAGCAGAAAACAAAATTGATGCCGAAATTCGCATTAAGGAACGAGAGAGGCCTCATTTCAAATTTTATCTACCCTTTTCTTCCATCAAATTTAGGCACAGAATGTCTACTTGGTAACATACCCAACTCCCTGATTAATCAGAATCACGAAATGTCACATCAAGACATTCTACAAATTCCAAGATATCACAGCTCGACCGACATCCTTAAGAAACTCGCCTGCAGCTGCATACTCTTCCAACGCCTTCTTGATGACACCATCCCTCAGGAGCTGTGGAAAAAACAACCAAGATGCGGTCACCATCACGAATGTGACCGTCATCAGACCCCTCAAAACCCTCGGCAACCGCCACTTCGTGAAACACTTCCTCTTCACCACCACCTCGATCACCAAACATGCTCCGTGGAGCACGAAAAACCACATGACCTCCCAAGTAGGCTTCACGCGCCCCATGTAGAAAAACATCAGCTCGTGCATCAGCCCAGATACCAGGAAGGAGGCCATCACTGCTGGCAGCGCCGCCCACTTGCGCCCGATTGCCGCCGACGCGGCATAGTGGACTGGTTCATATATGGTCACTCGCAGGATGTTGGTGACCATGAGGTTCCACCGTTTGCCCCAGAAGTCTTGAAGTGAAGACGAGAGGTACGGCTCACGGAACTGCGGCTCCAGCTCCATCCCAAAGGCTGCTCGAGCTGTGGCTTGTATGGATGATAAGATCAGATCAAGGGCAAGGTATAGGTGGCAGCAGTAGATTAACAAGATCAGGTTTGGATGGAAATGGTCGCCGTAGTCGTATACACGTAATAGCATCACAAAAAGCAAAGCTTTTGTGGGATAGTTCAGCAGCAAGATGGTTTTGGGTCTAATGTTTTCAGGATTTTGAGGAAGTGGGTTTTCTTTATGATGGCCATTTTGAGGTGAGCGTGTGTGATCTTTGGTGTTCTGTGTCCTCTGTGGTGATTTCTTAAGGGGCGTCCGTTGGATCTTGATGGGTAAGCAAGCAATGGCCAAGAAGCGTGGAAGAGAGATTGGAGGATCTGAAGATAAAGGCCCTTTGCCAAAGGCAAAGAGGAGGAGCTTGGAGTTGCCAAGCCATGAAATGATGAAGCTAGTTTGGCCTATAAGATTCACAGCTGATAGATTGAGAGGAAGATAAAGAAAGAGAGCCACGACGGGATGAATCGGTAAGAGCCTTCTAGTGCCTTTTGGGATGATCCTGCCCACTATGTAGCAATAGCACAGAGACATCAAAGCTGTGATGCATACCTTGAAGAAGTTGTAAATCTCTGCTTCCATGCTCTCTCTCGCTCTCTCTCTCTCTCTCTCTCTCTCCCCCCTCCCTGTTCCTTAATTTTGCGCGAGTTTGATAGTCAGATATTGACAAGAAAAGGTCAGTCGTATCTTCAATAAGCAAAGACCTAGTAAGCGGCTTGCCTGCTTCTTTTATTTATTGTTTCTCATCTTAGCAATGCTTAAATGGACCTCTCTCTTTTTTTGTGCAGGAATAAAAAAAATGGTCGGTACTTTATTCATATTATTGCCGCGTGAGATGAGCTGGCAATTTTTTTATGTTGAGTCAACGACCTTAAAGCATGTTATTTGCGGCTGCTTTTGTAATTTAGCCAAAGGATGCACAGAAGAATGATCAGAAGAACAATCTTCTTTTCCTTGACAGTCTTCAGAAAAAAAATGGTGTTGCTATTACTGAACTCTCAGGCCAGACATGAAAGACTCAGCGTGTGTAAAGTTTGTAAGGTTTTCTATGCAATTTGAGATCAGGCATCTGCGCAACAAAAGAGTAATCCACTCTGATTCTGAACTGAGCGGTTGCAGAACTTGGGCTGTTGTTATAGACAGACGATATTCAAGAAGACTCAACCGACACGGCCCTCGAACATTGCAGTTGTATAAATATGAGGACAAGATTTGAGCTGTACCTCTAAAACATGCCGAGGCCTATGTATTAGCAGAACAAAGGAATGGAATTGTCATTACCGTAAAGGCAGGCATGGCCATTGGCCATTCCCTCTTTTATTTTCTTCTAGAAAGATTATTATTTTTCAGAGTGTACCTTCTCGTATTATTATTTTTCAGAGTGTACCTTCTCGTCGCTCTCCCATACTTCACCTCAAAAACATATTTGACATTTAACATTCATTTCTTGGATTCTCACATTCTCTCTCTGTCGCAAACACACACAGATATTAAGATACTCATTCCCGTCCATCCTGGATCGTTCATCATACAAGTCATACTGGTCTTCTCTCCTAATCCCAGAATGCAGCAAACAGGATAGAAACTACAAAGACCGACCAACACAAATAATTAAACGGCAACTAAAATAAAGGATAAAGGGGGCGAAAGAAAGGGAGACAAACACAAAAGCAGCATCACCAACAAATTTGAGCAACTCCATTAATGCGAAAGAAGCAAATACAAGTAGCGAGTAGGCCTTTACTTCACCACTTCCTTGCGCACAGAATCAGATAAAAGATCCACAAGATGTAGATGAGAAAAACATACATTGCTCTTGACAACTAGTTCTTATGATCACAGTGCTCATTAAGAGCGAGAGACAGAGACAGAAAATGCTCAGATGCACCACTTCCAAATTACTCATAAGGAACAGCAGCTTCAATCCTATTTTCTTCATGCCAATAACATTTTGAACAAATATTTTGTCTCAATCGTCTAGATGACCATCCAGGACGAAACTGAAGATAAGTTACACAGCTATGGTAATACATCAGATACATCAACCTGTGAAACAAGCAAGACCAGGGCCATGTTTGATAGAGTTGGAGAGCACTTCATGAAGTTGAACTCCAGTCTTTTCGGATGTCAAAAGTGTAGTTGATCTCGAGGTAAGACTTGTTGTCATCATCAACAAACTAGAGGTCAAAAACAAAAGCAGAAAGGAAATTGTTAAAAACAATACACACAGAAATCATTGGTGAGAAGATAATCACAGTGAACTTTTCCATCTAGCGATCAAGTTTTTGAAAGATATAACCTCGCACAAATCATCAATGTTGAAGCTAATAACCAACTAATTTTTCTTTCCTACAGATCGATCTTGGTGACAAATATGAATGCAAGGCTGTTGTCAACCAGTGATTCACAAAAAGCAGGTTTTAAATGTTGAAAGCCAATTTCATGCCTCCTTTCGATGACTGGATATCTAAACAAACCAAGTTGACTACTTGTTGCACAATTCTTCGAGCTCCATTACCTATATACATTTAAATTCCCTTTTCCTAGACATAACGTTTGAATTAGAAGAAAAATGACTCACGATTATCTATCAATCATGATCTATGAAAATGCATGCAAGGCAACTTAGCAATCAAGGTACAGGAAGGAGCTGCAGAAGTTGACTATTGAAATTTGGAATTGCACATAGTAAACTGACAAGCTGTCATATACACAAGTGAATTATAGTCTCGGAAATTTCAGCTTGTCTAAGAGTGTATACCAAGATGCCATCACTTAAGAGTTTAGCACCGACAATCTAAGACTTTTCATCATCTTTTTAACATAACTCATTTACCATTGCTGGTGCATTATATCAAGGGAAAAGGAGAAGTAACTGAGCTAACCTTACTTCTGGCCGAATACGATCCTCTAGCAAATATGCCAGACGGTGTCGTCTCTTCAGGCATTTCATGCGTGTAGGGCTCCTGCTGTGGACTGAAAGTTCCGATCATCTCCTTTGTGCTGTCCACTGCAAAATTAGACAATGCAAGGTGAGAAGAAAACAGAGCTTTATTTACAAACCATGAAATTGCAAGGTTGAGAAAAGAGGGGCGTGGTGCTACCTTTAACACCAGTTTTCCATACTGTGTTGCTGTATTTGAGACCCGACACAATGTTGTTGCTGACCTGGAAGGTGAACTTGAGCCTATAACGGCTGCCTTCTTTCAAAGTAAACCACAAGCCTTTGGGCTTTCCATTCTCAGGAACTGGCAGTAGTATATCAGGTCTACCAGGAGAAATTATTGCAAGGCTCACAATCTTGACATCTGGTTCCAGTATTGCAAAGGAATGATGAAAAGAAAATGATCAGTGAAAATGGAATTAGGATCATCACTAGAAAAAAGGAGTTTTCAATCAATTACTCAATCCAGTTCAAGCTCTGGATCAACCAGGAATATGCAGTTCCAAAGCCAGCATTCAATTTGCTAAGGACATCAAGAGAATGTTAACAGGGCATTCATCTCAAACTTGATTTCATTTTCTGAAACAACACTTGGAAAAAAATAACAATCTCAGTGATGGCATCGATAGCAAATTGGAACTCGAGGGAAATTTACGCGTTCACTTAAAATTACGAAAGACAGAAAGCCAAAACACAAGGCTCTGCACTGCAACAACCAAGTTCGCTTTGAAAGCTACTTTAAAAGAGATTTTCTTTTTCGTTCTTTTCATCAGCTCTCATGCACATACTTAGTCTGCTTTCTCAATCAAAGACAGATCTCTCACATTGAGACTAAAAGATTCATAAGATAAACTTCCTTATAGACTGATCACCTTACCTCATACAGGAACCAGATTTTAGATCTCGCCCTTTCTTATGAACTTGGCAAGCTTAATTTTAGAGGGATTTTAGCTAGTATATTTGCACCTTTTGAAGCATTCACACATACCTACAGAGATCCTAAAAAGGAGACACCTACAAAATTATCTAACCAAAATAACCTTAAGAAAGAAAAACAACTAAGCCTCATCCCACTAAGTTTGGTCAGCTGTATGAATCATTTTATGTTGTTGCACTTTTTTTCTATATAAAGTCTCCCATACGATCAGAGTACAAACATTTGTAAGTTGCAACCTGCAATTCCAATCATAAACAAGTTTGAAATAAAACCTTATTGTCTACTATGGCAAATGAAACTAGCTTACAGATCTGCTTACTTTCAACCACATTAACCAAAATTGCACCCATCCATGCGCTCCATTGATCAGCAATCTTGGACAAACAATGTTTTGGAACTTTTTTCCCTTTTATCTTTAAGAAAATTGCAAACTTCCTAAGCCAACTGTTCAGTTCTGCCAAACTCTTGTTGATTGTAGATGACCCTATCCTAGTTCATTTTCACATCCCTTGTGCCAGTCAAATCAGGAAATAATTTGTACACTTTTTTTTTCTTTGGGTGATGAAAAAATTACCTCCAACAGAATCAAAGTCCACGCTTCCAAGAAGCTGTTCCTTCCACCTCCTCAAGCTTTCATCATCCTGCATTCCATTCTCAAAAACATCAACATCAAAAACCCACAAAACTCACACCCCAGCAACTTTCAACACAGGCCTAAAAAGTGATCTTTCTTTTTTTCTCTTTCTGCAAACCTTATCCTTTTCAAACTGTTCCTTGAGAGTGACCTGAGGACCCAAGTCAATCTTCTTCACGTCCTCCTCCTCATCATCCTCGGTGGCGCATACGGAGCTCTCGCTCATGGTCCTGTGAATCTTCTCCCCATGCAATTCGACCACCTCTTCATTCGGAGGCGTCTTCACCTCTGTACTTTCCTTGGACCTGCTGCTCTTCTCATCAAATCCCATGTTCTTGGAACTTGAAGCCACTCCAACGGCCAAAGACATCAACAGCACATCCAAAACACAAGAACAAAAGCAACGTCCAAACGACGCGCGCAGGATAAAACCAACCCCGCTCACTTACCAAATCGAAAAACACAAGGAAAAGCGTTCGAAGTAATTGAGGGAAAAACACAGCGAGAACCCAGCAAGATCCTTGCTTTTGCGAACGAAAAGAAGAGAGAGAGAGAGAAAGACCAAGAAGAAGAACAAGAAGGACGCCCCGGACGAAATCAAAAGCAGAGAGAGGCGGAGGAAAACAAAAGGGAAAAGATGAAAAAGAGGGACTTGGGTCAAAGAATCCAAGAAAGGCAAATGCAGACCAGTTAAAGAGAACCCAAGAACGCAAACGCAGAGGAGAGAGAAAGGGAGCAGAGGAAAGGAAGAATGGAGGGACGAGAGGGAGAGAGAGAAAGAGGAGGGCTGCTGTTTAGGGATGTTCCAAGGCGGAAACGGTCATGTGGTGATGCGAAATTGTGTATGAATGAGCTCGCAGAGAGAGAGAAAAACAGAGAAAAAAAAAAACAGAGAGACAGGACAGAGAGAGACAGAGGAAGAGAGAGAGAGAGAGGGGGAGGAGATCGTGAGGGTCACTCAGTCAGGCCAAGAATGGAGGGGAGGCACGCGCACATCCCCGCACGAACCAAAGCCACCGGGGTTTCGCCTTGGATTTCGCTCATCATTTTGTTTTTCCTTCCCCTGCTTTGACCTCTTCCTGCCCCTGCCTCCTCTCCTTCTTCTTTACTTCTTGCTTTTTGGCATTTTCTCTTTTGGTTTTCCCACCTCCAGCTGATTTTTCTTTCCTCTTTTCCTTTTCTTTTCTACGTTCCCGTCATTGCTGAAATGACTTTTTCTTTACCTCTTTGCAGATCTCGCGATTTTGGTATGTACAGATTTGTTCAAAAGGCATTAACCACGTGATTTGATTGAATAGGCAGCTTATCTGTGTCATTAGGAAACTTGTAATTTAGAAAGATAATTATGAATAAATAAGTGTGCCGAGTATGCCAAAGTAATTTAATTTTTCAATTTTAGCAATTCTATTGTGACATAATAAGCATCTTTTAAGTAATATTCATTGTTGTTAACTTTTATACTAAAAAGGAATTATGTATCTATAATACACAAGGATTTGGTAATTATAACATACTGGTAAAAAATTTCCATGTTATTGACCAGTTTTCATGAGAAGTGTCTTCGTTTAACAAGTAATGATTCCAATCAAAGCCTAAAAGTTATTTTTCCCAAAGAAGCATACATATTAACCCAGTAATTTGCTATAATAAGTAGCTATATTTGTCATTAAGAACCTTAGACTCAGAAAAAATAAGTATGAAAATATAGTTTGTCACATTTCGCCTGCGTTTTAGTTCTTGTAGTTATGAGAAAGTTAATTTGACTTTTGAAGTATAGTAATTTCACAATTAAAAAATAAGCTTATTAATAATAATTTTTTTTTTTCATTTTTCTCCATGTACTTCATAATTTTCATTTAGAATAATTAGGGATAATACATCAAGCAACTATAATCAATAATTTTCACTATGGTTAATGACTTTTCATTGAGAAGTATGAACCTATCCATAATCAGTTATTTTTCATGCGATTCTTGACTTTTCTTGGGAAAAAATAACTTTCGTGCTATCATTATAATTAGTAAATTCCCCATGTGATTTAGTCAATTGTGATAGGAGAAGTTGACAAATAATTATTTTACGAAATATTTTCATTGTGATCAATCACTTTTCCATTTTCAAAAATAAATATATAAATACGAACGACTAATAATATTTCCATGTAATTTGCGATTTTCCATTAGGAAAATAACCTTTTCTTTCTATCAATAATTAATTTTCCAAGGTGTACTAGTGACTTGTGTTATTCGTTCACGAGACAAACAATTATCCTGTCATGTTCCTTGGGATTATCATGTCACATGCAACGACATTTTTGTCACATCGTGGTTTTTGGTGGTGCTCTATTCAATGCACAAGACAGCTCCTACGCATGTTTCTCAAGGAATCATCAGCACGTGAGTGCTTTGTAATTACCAAGATTCAATCAAATGGGCCACCATGAACAATTGGGAATGAAAGTCCTAGCAAGCTCAAAATAGCCATTTTGTCAAATAAAATATGAAGCTTTAATTTTCGGATTCATGTTAATTAGCACTTTGAATATAAGAAACAAGTTTTTAATGGGATGATTGAGGTTGATCAAAATAAAATCATAAGATAAGTGTATTAAAAATCTTAAAACTTATCAACAAAGTGTAATTAAATCCTAAAACTTTTTTAAAAATGTAATTAAGTCTTAAAACTTATCACGAAAATGTAATCGAATTCTAAAATTTTAAAAAAGTGCTATCAACAAAATAACTTGATTTAATCAATTTGACAAGTTTTAGGAAACAAAATGACTTAATTTGATTAATTTAATAAGTTTAAGGATTTAATTGTACTTTTTGAAAGTTTTAGAACCTAGTTAACACTTTTTGAAAATTTAGAACTTGATTGTACTTTTGTAATAAGTTTTGAAACCTCTAGTTTTCTTATCCCTAAAATTATCTTGGCATGCTAGTTGCAATTTTCCATTTCTTTGGTTCACGATTCAAGGGCATGATCCTAATTAGCTGACTATCTAGAGGGAAGCTAGCTCAATAACCCATTAACATGGCTCCCATTAAAACATAAGTTTTGCATGGCATGAATTGAAGTTGTAAGCATCGTTTCTAAAGTCGAATGTATGAAAAACGTTCTTACAATTGGGTCAATGTTACGAAGGTCAAATTACATTGGCACATTGATTGTTCATATCATCTGTCTAAGAATAAGAATCTTCTACCAATTTTGTGAGCCACATCCCCTTTAGTAACAACCATCATCAAGTGCCTTCATTCAATAATGAGTTCGGCCATCTAATCAACTAAAATCAAGAGAGGATGGATGCATCCACTCAATCTCCAACCTTTTAATTTACGGCGAAAATAAAAATCTTTATCTGGAGCCATCAAAATTTCGGTTATTGGTTAGCCTGTCAATTAAGCCATCAATAGCCCTTTGTAAAGTCTCATGGTAATTATGTAAACCGAAAGTTGTTAATTCCGATGGGAAGAGAGAAAGACGGAGCTATCAAAACGTTGGTGCTGGCAGTTGCTTGACATGTTGAGTTGCGATGCTATTATCACAGTAGGAGAGAGAGAGAAAAATCAAAATGGTGGTGTCCATTGCTACTGCTCATAAATTTTATGGCTTAATTGCATAATGAGAAGATTCCAAAGTTGAATGGTACTTATATATGTTTTTTGTATTTCTAATACACTCATTTCAAATTATAGCTTTGATATTGAAAGAAATTTATCTTTCCATTCTCCATTTGAAAGATTGGAGAACTCCATGGTAAGATCCTAGAATAGCAGATAATATTCCTCAACTGGATTTTAATACAAGGACAAGAGATGCCTGCTGTATACATAGAGGTGCTTTGCCCATGATTGTTGACCCAACTCAAAGCCTCCAAGGGACTTGGGAGGGTCCAATAATCAAAGGGAAGGTCATCATTAAACATCACTGATAATCCCTTAATGGAAGGAAAATGATTATAATGTTCTTTTTCACTGGGTAAAAAGAAAATGAGCTATCTCAACATCAACTCTCACACCAAAAGCGCCTTAATATATGAATGGTGCAGTGATTGTAGTAATTTTCTATCGATTATGACATAAATTATCTCTAAACTTTTATTTATTATTCATTGTCGACATCACTAGAGTTTCTTGAGTTCTTGAAATTTCCAATTACATTACAATGGGGTCCTTCTATTATGTGCATGGACAAAACTTTCTAATGAGTGTTTCTTTAAGATTTCAATTTGTCATTTGTCCCAACTTTTTGCCTATTAAGAAGCTTACTATAGCAATCTTTAAACTTTAATAAGGCTGTAGAAAAAGAGAGAACTGTGCATAAAGTAGTTAGGATTTCATTATTGTCCCTTATGCCCGGAAATTTGACCAACAGTTCCATCTTATACAATGGAAAAGTAAAATGAAAAAGAAAGAAAGAAAATTTGAGTTTCTCTCTTATTTTTGCCTCGTCTACTGAAACTAGATCTTCAGAACCAACACAAAAATTGCTGCCAAAGAAAGCAGAGCAAGCAAAATAAGGAACCCAGTCCTCTTTGATTCCCTCTCTATAGGTATGTAGGAACTCATCTTCTCTGACATGCTCATCAGAAATCCCAGCATCCTCTGCAAGAAAACAAAGGGAAAGAAGCAATCAGAAAAGCAAAAATGAGATTAAGATATTACATATGCATGTGCAAAGACATAACTTGTAGAACTCATACCAATCTGAAGATTTCCATGTGAGGAAACGATTCCATGATCATCTCCACATTCCTAAAAAAAGTTACCAAAAATAATAAACGTTATAAGAAAAGTATAAATTAAAAAAGAAAAATGTGACACTGAAATTAGTCATGACTTTCTTCCAGCTTCTCACCTTATTAGCACTTTTCCTTGGTATATCTGGCATATATGGAAGCTGAAACCTTTTCCTAAAGGCATAGTTTTCTTATTCCATTCTGCTTATATGTTCATGAAGCAAGATATGAGATCATAATTCATATTTGAAGGCAAAGAATCTCAACTGGAAAGACTCAATTGAGGGTACCTAGCTTCCACGAGACGCTGACGGTCATTCCATCATGCATTGTTGGTTTCACCACGAACTCAATGTTGTTCCCCAAGGCGTTGATAAGATAAGAGAAAAATGCCAGAACTTGCTGCAACAAAATATGAATAACGCGAACATCTCATACTGAGAACCCAATATAGAACAAGTGCCATTTCTAACACACAGATTTGTCATTTCAATGCAACGGAAACTAGAAATGGGCATTATTTCTTGTTATGAACTGAAGGAGATGATTAAATACAGCCATGAACTTTGAAGTATATGTTTGTGTGCATTTCAATACCAAGCGTTGAATTTACCTTTTTCCCCTGGAATGCCCAGAAAAAGGGGATGAAGTTGGAGACACAACGGCATTCGTCTCCAAGAATATCCGATAACTCTCTGAGATTTTTGTTCTGTATTGCCTCATAAAGCTTGAGGACAGCTTCAAGAGCCTGGTTATCATCCTCTCCTGACGACGGTGAATTGGTAGCGGTTAATGGCTTTAAGCGTGAGTCCTTATTCCTCCTCAAAATCCATGGTTTATGCAAAGATCCGGGTAGATGATAACTAGAATAAAGCTATTAGATGTTGTGGGAGGAACACTATGAATGTGAATGCCATGGAAATGACTTAGTTGAGGGATGCATGGATGGGGGAACTTGAAATAATTTCTCTGCAGCATAGCATGGCAGATAGAGGGAATAACAGTAAACCCATTTTCAATTGGAGAAAGATGATACGAATGCATAAATAGCTAAAAAAAGGTTAAGGAATCTGATAAATGATTGAATATGGAGCTGAGGTGATTCTATGAGAAAAGAATAAAGCAACTTCACCATGCATCAGTGACAAGCCAGGGATCTCCCCTTCTCTTTGCTAAAGCTGCAGACCATTCCTTTGCCTTCGAACATTCTATACTCATGAAATTTTTCCTTTAAATTGTATGAAAGTACAAGCTACAGATCTGCATCTCCTTTCAACTATAGGACCTTGAAAAATCATCAATTGAAATAGCGAATTTGGAACAGGTAGATTGATGATAAGCTTACCAACTGGCATGATGGTCCATGAACTTATTACAAAACCTTGCCCAGCATGGATCACGATGCTCAACGTGTCAATGAGGGTGAGAAAAGAAATTAAATGAGAGAATCAACCATCTAGCCGAAGCAAACGACTTACGCCAAATAATTCGGTTTTTGTGTGAAAACCAATTCTCAAATAATCAAGATCCCATTGAAAAAAGGCACTTAGGGCATTCAACAAAGTAAATATTTATCATAACTCGAAAACCATTATCTTGTAGCGACACACTAAAAGAAGAATAAGCTCTAAAAATTCAACATGCTCTAACATGCCTTAAATAATTATAATACATTATCGTCAAAGAGTCCCTTGTTATTCTAACAAGAACAAAAGGGAGAGAGACCCTTGTTATTATAAGATTAATATTACAAAGAATCTCAAACTATACTCACTATAAAATAAATGTCCCGAATTTTTTTTAACACTAAAAATCTTAGACTTCTCCATTGTTACACAAATACCCAAAAAAAAATTGTCATAAAATACCCTCAAACTTATACCAATGTGAAATATATACTCTCCATTTTAGTTCTATACTAGATATATTTGTCAAAGTACGGATTTTTTCGTGATACAACAAAATTGAAGATAATTATATCACAATGGACAAGTTTAGGGATTGTGGTGACATAAAAAAAAAGATTTAAGATATTTGTACACCGTACAATTTTGGGTTTTTTTTAGGTATTCCCCTCATTTAAAACAAGTGCTTTTTCCTGGCCCAAAACAGTCATCCTTTGGATCGATGAGGATAGGGCTTGGACCAAATAAATTTCCGAGCTTTGGCCAATCGTGGGCCGGCCCGACCCGAATCCGAGCCCAGATCTGTTTGCCTCTCTCCTTCTTCCTCCGTCCTTCGTTCGTTCTTTGCATAGCTCAGTGAGTCGCAACGCAAGCCGAGGAGAGAGAAAGTCTAGAGAGAGAGAAAGGGGAGCGATGGCGGAGGATCTGGTGCTGGACACGGCGATCAGGGATTGGGTGCTGATCCCGCTCTCGGTGGTGATGGTGCTCATCGGCGTGCTCCGCTACTTCGTCTCCAAGCTCATGCGCTCCGCCCAAATCCCCGACGCCAAGCTCGTCAAGGAAGGGTCCGTCCCCTCCCTCTCGTTTCCCATCAGTTTTTCGCTGAATTCGTAGCCTTTAGGACCTGAATTCAACTGGGCCGTTCTGATTTTCGGGTGGGTTTTCCCCCGCACGGTTGCGATCTCTTGTAGGCAGGTGATCGTTAGGGCTCGGAACCTGCGCGCCGCCGCTAATTTCATCCCGCCCAAGTCGTTCCGCGCCCGGAGGCTCTACTACAGCAACGAGGTTAGGCTTGTTTGGCTGAACTCTGTCTTGTGGGTGCCGTTTCTTGTGCCTAGATCGTGCCTGAGAATGTTCAATTCGAGCAAATTTAGCTCCTTCGAGATTGGCTTGTGCTCGGGTGTTGGGGGGTTATAAATTCTTTCTCTGCATTACGCATTTAATCCCCTTGCACTGAACGGGCTGGCTTCGTGTTTGATGGGTAAAAAAAAAATGATTTTGAAGATCCTAATTCGAAGTTGGTAAAGTGATTGGCTCATGGGTTTGTCTCTACGAATGCTGCGCCATCTAATTTGAGTAGATTTGTATGGTTGATGATGATATTTGATGTTGGTAACAGCGACGGCTAGATTTTTTCGTACATTCGAATCGCCCGTTATTGACATGAGGTTGAGCGATGTTTTTGGTTTGCTGCATTTAGCTAATTTGGCTTGTGGCTATTGCATTTGTTTCTTTGGTGGGGCAGGAGAATGGACTGCTATATGTGCCAAAGGGCCAGGCTCCGAATGCTCAAGCTCAAATGTTTTCCGATCCGAATATGGCTATGGATATGATGAAGAAGAACCTGTCCATGATCATACCCCAGGTATTGCAAGTTACTGCTCTGGATTTTGGGTTTGGTTCCTGTAACCAGATGAGTTGTCTAATGGGTGCACCTGTTTTATCCAGACTCTGACTTTTGCCTGGGTCAACTTTTTCTTCTCCGGTTTTGTAGCAGGTCCTTTCTTTTCCCTTAGCTTTGAATATAGCAATTACCTAGATGGGATCTACTATCTGTGCTAATTGTTGTTCATACTGTTCTATGCATTCTGTACAGACTGATATTACTATGCAATAAATGACTGAATCGTTCTTCTTTTCCCCAGCCAAAATTCCCTTTCCACTCACTCAAAGGTTTAGGGCAATGTTGCAAAATGGGATTGATTTAAGTACCGTAGATGTTAGCTACGTGAGCAGTCGCTCGTGGTATGTTTATTGTTTTTATCAATTTAAATAATTTGTCTCATTTGTCGTGTATTCGAATAATTCTGTTTCTTTCTATCAGGTACTTTCTCAACCTTTTTGGGCTAAGAGGTCTATTTAGTATCATTTTGGGAGAAGAAAATGGTTAGCATTAGTTTAATGACATTCTTCTTGGACAATGTTTTGGGTTCTAATAATAACACTCTCAAATATGCCGATGTGATGCTTTTGTTGCAGCTACTGATGACACACAGAGGATGATGCAGATGACTGGCTTTGGCTTCGACCCGACCAAAGTAATTACCCAAATGCGCTTTCTTGCTTCTTTGTTGAACATTATTTCTTGGATGTGTGCCACTGCTATTCTCTGCCTTTTTCCTTTCTAATTGTTGTCTACTTTGTCAGTGTCCTTGACAGTGAATGTGATCCCCTTATGCTTTACATCTTTTGTGGTGAAATTGTTTTCCCAGTCATAAAATTTATTTTCATTTCACATGGTTCTCTGACTTGGACAGCTTATCCATCAGCCTCTATGGTGGTTCGGCTAGATTTCTGTTTTCATCCATTCGACCTGAGAAGCTGCAAGTTTTGTGTTGACTGGCATCTGCTTTAACAATAGCTATTCATTGTTTGATGTGCTGATATAATTGTTGCTATCACTTTTCAATGGTATTACTTTGACTCCTTATTCATGGAGTATTTAGTGGGGTATTTGGCCACAACTCCCTCATTCATTTCCTCTGTGATAACTGATGCTTTATTTGGGACAGAGGGGAGGGGAAGGGAAGTAGAGGGTGGGTGTGGAAAATTGGATAACTTTAAAAAATTTTGTAACGGTTGGGAAGGAAATTCAAAATTTTCAATTATTGTCTTTCCCCCTTGGCTGCCAATCATAGCCTAACTCTCACATCTCATGATGTTGTCGTGTCTTTTCTGAATTTCTGTAAATTCGTTTTCCCTTTTACGCCTGGTCTTTTCTCTTTTGCGGCCGAGTCACATCCTTTTTTTTTTCTTTTGGGTGGAGAAGAATATTGGATTTGCATACTTGCTTTTTGGCAGATATAGATATTAGTAGTGTCCACTTCAAGATTTAAAGTGAAATTTCCAAAAGTTGTGCAAAACTTTAATGATGGTTATAGTGTAGCAAGTGTAATTTTACCTACTTGAAAATGAGACTTTTGCCCATCCATTAACATCTATGATTGACTTGCTTATATCTGGACCTTTTCGTTGCTTTGTTTCAGAGCCTGGGTGCTGAGAAAGATGGCCTTGACATAGTGCAGCATGACTGGACGATGCCCAAGTTCGAGCGTCGTGCTGAAGCTGTATTGAGGAAGCTTGTCCGCTGAGTGATGCCTGGATCTGCAATGATTTTGATTTTCTACTTCATTGGCCGTCATCCCATGTTTGATTTTAGTGAAAATGTTCTGGCCAGCTGCAAAGTCTGGAGGCTTCATTGACAATAGGAGACAGTGGCGACAATCTTTGTAGTCGTCTCTTCTAGGATTATGTGCTCTTCAATATAGGGAATATTTACACTCTGTGGTCCTAATCTTTTTTAAAACCCCTGTTCCGATCGATGTATGATTTAAGTTCTCATCGGTTCCTCTACGGATTAGAAAATAATTGTCATCTTTCTTTTGCAATTTCAGGTATAGAAACCAGAAATCTTATGCAGCGCCTATTAGTGATCTCTTTCAAAAGAAGTCATATTTTAAGTACCATATGACCTCTCTCTCTCTCTCTCTCTGTGCATCATCAAGTAAGGATCTGCTCGCTTTGGATTGAAACTCTAGGAGCATCTGTGGGCACTGATTGATAAAGCACGAAGAACAACAAAGCGGGCAAGGTCTTTTTGTGATAGTCGAATCTTCGGATGAGCAGCTTTGGTGTACAATTTGGTTATCGGAAGGCCCACAATTTCTATGACCAGCTCTCAACAGGCACTGGTACAGGGGAAGTTGGCCCAATCAGAGCGCAAAAGGGCAAAAAGATATTTGCACGGTGCGCGCTTTCCTCGCACTGGTTAGGTAAAGCAAAGTGGCCACAGACAAAGCAGGTTGTCTGGGCCAGCCTCGGCGTGGCCGGTTTAGAAGTTAGCAATTGATTGATTAGCTTTTACAGTTACTCAGGTTGTCCGTTCTTTGCACTCCCCTTTGGAGTTTGAAATCAATGGCTCGATAGCGCTTGTCGTGAAATGTCCAGGCCACGCAGCGTCGTTAGTCAAAAAGCCGAAAACCTCGGTACAAGGATCTCTTTAACCCACTCGGGGAACCAAACTCATTTTCACGCTTCTCGAGTCGCTCAAAGACAGCACAAAAGGGATCCATCGCTAGGGAAAACGTACTACGGTTAACATGCTCAGCTCGTCCGGTTCTAACTCCCGAGAAACCCGTCGATACGTCCCACCAAAGTCGATACAATTCGTTCTCTGCAGGTCCAATCGTTCTTTTGGGTGATGATTTCTCAATGTCTAGAGATGTTGCTTTCTTTCCTCAGTATTTGGGGGGCCATGTAGAGAAGTTCCCTTATTGGGGTTTAGTGTAATTTGATCGGCTAGTGAATGCAAAGCAAACTAGAAGATAGAAATTGGGCAAATTGGACAAGCATTTGGATTCAAAGGGAGTATCTAAAGCATGTTACCTAACTTTTAGATTCCTGGGACCCATTAGGGCCTATCTGTCAAATCAGCTTCCAAATTATTCAATCTTTTGTGGGTCCCTCCCAAAAGCTTAAAGCTTTCCTACCAGCCTAGCAGACCAAGTTTAACCATGTTCATTTCATGAATGCGTGTTAAAAAAAAACAGACATACATAACAAGCCATCTAGACCAGGTTGTCTGACATTGGGCACTGGACAAGGACATCAATGAATCAATTGAAAATCAAGGTTAATGGGCCAAATCATGGCCGTTGGGCCCCACTTGGTGGGGCATCCTCCACCGTCCAAAAAACCTCAGGATGCAACTTTCTTCTCCCACGCTTTACAGAGTGACATGTATGATTGTAGGTTTTGGGGGGTTTTTTGTTTTTCCTCCTTTTACTGGCCTAGATTCAAAAGGTTATGGCTCATGCTATAGAAGATGGGACCTTTTTTTCACCAAAAAAGTTGTATGACATGGACTTTAAACTACTAGCGTTGAAGATGGAAGAATACAATACAAATTTAGCAACTCCAGTTGGCAATACTGCATAAACCCACTCTATTTGCATTAGCAATTTTAATATGCTCCTTCTGTAGCTACCACCAACCTATGTATGTAGTGTATGCGCATATGGATCGGAATTTATTGCATTCTTTTCAACATTAGGAGTTATAATTTGATATGGTAACCTAACTCCTACCTTAAAAGAAAGGAGAAAAATAATTAAAACTGATTCCTTCATCCATTTTCTTAATAACTTGGTTCATCCTTTTTCATGGATGTAGATCAAACATAGCGAATCGATGCTAGCTCCACACACGACTTCCATCAGTCTCTTCGCAACGCATCAAGACTCGAAACTTTTCCTCGGTTCAGCCTGTGCTGATCTGAGCCAACTCCAAGTTCAGATCTACTTTTCATCTTAACCCCCATCATTCAAGGCGTCGGCAAGCCCGCATCAGATCACTCCCTGCGCACAGCACCACCACACATGCCAAGACATTCTCATAAGGTCTGCTGGGGAATCATGGAGATCCACGAAAGTAAGTAAGCAAAACACTAAAATTTCAAAGGACATCATGGTACTCCGATCTGTAGCCGACACCAAGCAAAAGCAAAGAACGCTAATCTTAACCATCATTCATTCCCACCTTGAATCTCTTCATACTGATATCGATGCATTCCAGATGGTATTACCGCTTGTAGTTTGATCTTTGCAGAGAGGAACAAAAATTGCTTTCAACGAGGCACTGTCCTTTTCACTGAGGTGGAAGCTACTCAGCTAGGCGACGGCATGATCAGACGGGGGCGCTAAGCTGACTGCGATCTTGCGTGGCAGATCAGACGGCTCAGAGGGTAGGGCCCGCGCCTCACGAGGAGTCCTACCTAGGAAAGCATCTGGTCGGTGGGGCCCTACTCGGCTTCATCCTAGGAATGGGCGGTTCCTTCGGTCCTTTTTTTCCTTAAGCAATTCGAGAGTGAATCGGTGTGGGGGAAAAGGACGGCTAATGAGGTGGGAGAATAGCAAAAAGCATATAACTTTTGGTTAAACCTAATTTTTTTTTTTTTTATAATTTCCATATATAAATATATAGATGCGTAGAACTTCTAATGACGGCAGATATCTATAATAGAGGTTTGAAAAATCTCAAACCCAGTACGACAAATTAAAATTTACCCAAAACTATTTTTCATCGTGACAATAAAACTAACTACATTTATGAACCCCCAAACTAATTTATTTGACACAAAAACCCAAAATGGTAAATTTGTAACAAATATAAAAATTGGATTAATACCACAAAAAAATCACAAAAATTGTAAACGGTGACAAACGGAGCGTAAAATGGAAATGTCATTTAATTTAATAATTTGATAATAAAAATTAACAAAAACCACAAGTGTGTACCCAGGTTTGGGGTTTTTGGTATTAACCCATATCTATAATAGAGGTTTGAAATCATAATCGAACACTAAAAAATTGGACTGATGGAAATCTGCCTGGTTTTAAATTTCAAAGTATGTAGAAAAAATTATAAATTATAAAAATTAAAGAACTTATTTCAACGAATAGATTCTAGGTTCTAGGTAGATGGAATTGGAACTTAAAACCTAAAACAAATTTTTGTATATTTCTTGGTATATATTTTCATGTAATCCTACGATATTCTATGGTGTTCGATAATGAATATATAATTTGAAACTACAATCTAAGCTTCTAGGTTATAACTGAGATACTTTGTTAATATATAAATCGAGGCCAATGGATTGTAGTAGAAAGTGATAGTCATTAAAAATGATTCATTACAATCATCCAATTAATAATACATGTGAAACCTTGATAGAACCGACCATGGAACCTATGACAAAATAGATTCCATGTTTAAAATGGAATCTGTATAGAACACAAAACTACTCACCCCTAATTTATAGGTGATTTGTTGATCTTATGAACAATTTCTTGAGAGATTGTACATATACCCATCTAACTCATATAGTATTGTATAATAATATTTGCCTTTTAAAATGAGAATGCTAGATTAAATAGCTATATCTCAATACTTTCGATCCAAGATTCGGACTTGTCATTGCCCCGTTCCCCTACCACTGATCTTTATGTGGGGTACTAGCAATTAGAGCCATCGAAATAAATGGTATTTAGATTTGTTATGCTAATTTGGAATACACAATCAATCATAAATTGAATCTATTGTGCCCGTATATCTTTTCTCCATTTTGAATATGATCTTTACAATTTTGAACAATTTGTGGATCTTATTTATTTAAGTAAGTCTTCCAATATCATCCTTTTAACTTATCTGAAAAGATCATGCTCCAAACTCATCTCAATTAGGGGTGAGCATGTTTTCAAGGTAGAATCGGAAACCTAAGAATAGGAACGACGGGAACTAGTTTGGATCCAGGTTTTAGGAAATGCAAAGTAGGTTTCAAGTTCCAAATATTAGGAAACCTATTCCAATTGGCAAGTTCCAAGTAGAACTTGGAATAAGCATTTTGTGTTTTTCTTATTTTATGTCTTCGTGTGATTGTACAACATTCCATAACATCTAATGATAAGTGAGTAATATGAAATCACTAATTTAAACTTCTTTTTCCGGCAATGCCCATGATTAAGACTCTTATTTTGTTACTATTTCACAATCTTCACATGTATTAATATGAGTTTGGATTAGTGAATTATAGCAAATAGCAGTCAATAGAGACGGTGATTCACTATGAGCATTCAATTAAGAGTGCATGTGCAACCTAGGTAGATATTTTAACTTGTGATAGGATAGATTCCAAGTTTTTTGGTAATATTTCAAATTCTAAAAATTAGGAAATCTGCTCCAACAGTTAGGTTTCAGGTTTCACTTAAAACCTAAAATTGTTCATCGCTAATTCCAACCATTTTTTAATTGCAAATCACAATCGATGATGCGTACTAGGTGTCGTGGGCCCTTCTTTGGTACTTCTCCAATGGTGATCACATTCGATTTACACAAATTTAACTCACATGCACCGTAAGATAAGATGGGAGTGACTCATTTGAATCGAGCTCACATCGATCAGGGTCCTCGTAGTACTATGCTTGCTTGTGATCTAAGATGACGATCACGGTGGCTCATGCACTGGTGGGTCCTCGACGAATGGGCACATCGACCGACCTCGTCGTTGCCTCTTGTTTGGCGCCCCGCCTTTTGTTTGGCGCCACCCCCATGCGTCAATCAAACGTATCAGCACCAGTTCAAGCAAAAGCGGTCCCCTTTCAAAAGACGATTTAATTAATTTTTGACCTCAACAGTCTTATCTCAGTGATGTCTCAATTCATTCTAATCTTAATCATGATTTATAAATCGATTACTGCCCTTGCGTAGGTATCATCGTGCCTAAGTAGAACACTTGATTTCAGTATTTCAATTGACAGCATAATTTTCGAGTTTAATTCTTGTTGCTTCCATACATGATTAGAGGCAACTCCGCATGCATTAGAAATAGGAAAGGCAAATTTTATTTTATTTAAAAAAAATATCAAAGTATTGAAAAACGCTGCAGCTTAGTTTAATTGTACCACTCCTTGATTCATTCACATGATTAAGCTCGCGTTCCTGTACGATCTGATTTTGAAAGTCACAATTTGAAGTGCTTTTTTATAAAAATATTTGCCCCAGAATCTACGGCTTTGCCTGGTTGCAAAACTCAATCAGGGATTTTTATTCGTTTTCTGACTAATAGTACAAATCATGTGTTTCAAGTAGTCTAGGGAATTTCAGGATTTTAATTTACATATTTTATAAGGGTGTTCCAAATTAATCAATATGATGAGTTGCAAATTTACATATTAGTTCCTAGCAGGTGGGGTTTCACTTTCACCTTGATAGGTCTAGGGAAAAAGATTAGCAGCAGATTGATTTTGCTAAGCTAATGGAAATCCTTGAACATGAGAGCATGATTGTTCAGTGTCCTACAAGACCAATGCACGGCAAACAGATAGAAACCCACTAAAGAAAAAAAGGATGTGTGATGCTGATATGAAATTTTGGCCACTACCATTTGTAATTTTTTCCCTTTTTTTTTTTTTTTTCTCTAAAGCTTATTATTATAAACTATTGTCAAAGCAATAATAATAAATAAATAAAACCTTATCAGAAGAAAAATAATACTTTAGGTGAAAAGGGAAGACATTTACAACTAGACATGCTGTGTCCATTGATTGATGTCAGTAACATGATGCATCGATACTTGTCCAAAAAAAAAAAAAAAAAAAGACATGATGCATCAATAGGGCGAGATTCTTCAGCCCAGCCAGCTCAAGCTTTCTCTCACCCCAATTTTATTTATATGAAATTAGTCTTTGAGGCACTATATATACCCCCTCAAGCTGATCATCTCCTCACTAAGCAGCACTAAACCAGCCCTCATTTGCCCCCCGTATATTCATTTCTCTGATTCCCATCAACTTTCCCCCCTGTTCATTCCCCTAGCTTTGCTTTTTCATTTCCAGATGGCCAGCGTTGAGGTATATACAACTATACGCCTATTTGCTTTTAGCTTCTTGAGTTTGGCTCATCTTCAAACAAGGGTTGATCTGCTCTTTTATTGATTCGTTGCCGATGATGGTCGATCGGATCCTTAATTCCATCAACTTTTTTTGCATTTTCAGCAACTTTTTTGGCCCTTGAGTGATTATTATTTAGTTTCCAGTATCATATTCTTTGCATTTGAGTAGCTTGATCGCGTCCATTTGTCCATAGAGTAAGTTGTAAAATAAAGATATATGGCCTTTGATGATCATTCCTGATATATATATATATATATTCTCTTAGCTGAGTGTTCAACCAGATCGATCAAAAAGTGTTTTGGGTGATCGGCCGTGTGAGGTGTATACTCAGCGCACACGATATTGACTTGAGCTTTAGATCTCATAAATCAGAACCGATCAAACCGCAGGGATGTTCATGCCATGAGATTTTCAATTGATATGTCATCAGTCTAGATAGAAAAATAAAATAAAGGTTTGCTTTATGTTTTGTGGGACACTAGAACTAAATATCATGCATAAAGAGTAGCACAAGATCAAAACATCCGAGTGTCCTTTAACTGAGATGATATTTGATCTGTTCTTCATTTTCTTTATCACAGTTTGTAATAAGTAGATCAAGGCCTTAGCAATCAATGAGTTTTCAGCTAAGTGTATGCAGCGTATACAATATCGACTTGATCTTTGGATCTCATGATAGGGATGCTCATGCCATGAAATTTTGATTAATTTGTCATCGGTCTACAGAGAAAAACAAAGGAAAATAAACTGGCTTGCTTCTTGGATCCTTTTTCTTACATGTTTTCTGGTACATTAAATTTACATATGATGCATAAAGAATAGAACGAGATCAAAACATCCTAGTGCACTTTGACTAAGATGATACTTGATCTGTTCTTCATTTTCTTTATCACTGTTTGTAATAAGTAGATCAAGAGACTGGGCAATCAAAACAACTGAAAACGTAGTACATCCAATAGTTAAATTGCAGTACATATTTGACAGTAAGAAAATGGAAGAGTTACATCATTTAATTATGGTCATCTACTCCAAAATAGTAAATGTTAGCTTTCAAAGCAAATATAATAAGGTTTAACAAGTGACTGAGAGCACTCTTTTTCATCTTCCATTATTTTTTATATTTGTAGAAGTTTAGATTTGGCAATCTGATTGATGATCATTTGATTGCAGGTTGCACAAGCTACAACATTGCCTGAGGACAAGGCACCCGAGGTGACAAAGACCGAGGAAGCGCCCGCAGAAGAAGTGGCCACCCCGGCCGTGACCGAGGAAACCGTAGTCGATGCGCCAGCTGCCAAGGAGTCGGTTCCCGCAGTAGAATCCGACAAGCCGGCAGAAGTCGAAACCAAGGAAGTCGTGGAGGAAACCAAGGCCGAAGAGCCAGCAGAGCCAGCCGTTGCCGAGGAGACCACCAGGGAACTGGATATCACCGAGGCCCCAGCCGCTCCTGCTGAGGTGGAAGCCCCCGCCGCTCCAGCCAAGGAGGAGGCACCGGCCGCTCCTGCCGAGGAGACGCCAGCAGCTCCTGCTGAAGTGGACGTGCCCGCTGCCCCTGCCAAGGAGGAAGCTCCCGTCGCCGCCGACACCACACCTGCCGCCCCTGCCGAGGAGGTTGCACCGGCTGCTCCTGCTGAGGAGACTCCAGCCAAGGTGGAAGCACCGGCGGCGGAGTAAGGAAGATCTGGCCATCGAGCTGCATTCGAGGAAGCTTGAGTAGATATCATCAAACTGGTATTCAGGAAGAGAGTGCGCAAGTAAACGCGGTGGTGGTGTGTTTACTCTTTTTTAGTTATGATGGGGTTCTTGGGTTGCTAGGTTTGCATGTCGAAGTTGGTCAGGTTTTGCTCATTATGTCCTTTTTTCTTCCTTGGTTTAGTTTCTTCCTATATTAAATATGGACTGGACCATGTTGTGGTACTGGTACTATGGTTTGATCGAGTCTAGAAGATGCCCGCTCGGAGCCGCGTCAAGGTCCGCCGCCGCCGCAAGAATGGCTGATGATTGTTTTATTTGAGGAGAGGCTGTGTTTGCTCTTTTGGGGGGCGATGGTCGGAGGATTGTGGCGGAGGGAGGCTGCGATGTTTGGCGCCGAGAGAGGGGTTTCATATGATTACTAGCAATGTGTGATGAGATATGAATAATGAAAATTTGCTATTTCTCTTCTTCTATTTTCTCCTAGTTCCATGATGTTATGCTCCCTAGAATATCTTATTGCGTCTGTTTTGGAAGCGATGTTGAGGTTTCAAGAAGCTGCCGCCGACCCAAGATGAAACTTCGTCTTAGATGATAAGGGGTAACCTCTAAAGTTTATTGTGAGCGGAAGATACTGTTATTCGAATATGAATTTTGTCAAACTTCATTCAAAAATAGGGTGAAGGGACATAACTTTTAGCTGGTCTAACCTAACCATTAACATAATCATTTCTTGTAGACTCATCTAGTTCTCTTCTTTCACATTGAGAATGGAACAATTAAGCGATCCCTTGTCTCGGTTACTTGGTTGATTAAGGCAGCTATAAGCTTTTAGCCGATCTAAATTAACCATGTAGATAATCGTTTCTTGTCCACTCTTCTAGTTCTCTTCTTCTACTTCGAAAATAAGAATGATCACCTTCTCGCTTGCTTGACTGATTAAGGCGGCATTTAAGCTTTTAGCCGATGTGAGGCCCCTTGATTTAGCTCTAGGAAAGGACCGGATTTTGCGCAAGCAATTGGCGCGACATCTAAATAGAGGGCATGTCCCTCATCCCCTTTGTTTAAGGAGGAAAAAAGGTGGACTGGATCTCCACGGAGAGAGAGAGAGAGATTCTTTTGATTACTACTAAAGTAGAATCCCACTCCCACTTTACTTCTCTGATCTATCTTGTTTTCTCTGTTCCGTGTCACGCTTGAATAAAAGTCGCGCGATTGATTGGCGCCCATTTTATCTTTCAATCGAAGCGTCATGTCTTGTGACTCCTTTATGCGTATCCTTTTGACGTTGAGCGGGAGCGCAGACGTCGTAATTTAGCAAAAGCCCCCTTCAGATGCGCCAAGGGATAAGCTTCGAAGACTTGATGACAAGGTTTACAAGTCGTTTCCGATGTAATTGATGAGAAGTTGGCTAAAGAGGGTCAATTAAAAATTGTCACTCTTTTCGAGATGAAAATTATGTGGAAATTTCACTCTTCCTGTCTCCCTGTCTCTCTCAACTCAAGTGGAACCTTTCTTTTGAAGCTAATTGGTTTGCCCTGGAGCGCCTTTCCTATATGAAAACGAATGTTCTGCTCGTCAAGTTGCTAAAGTTGTTGACGAAGACTTTAGCCTAATGAATTCGGTCGAATGCAATGAGATGTACAATTGCAGTTGCACGTTGCTTCTTTTTTCGTTCAGCCTGAGCAGATCTACATTTATAAGCAAGACAACCATTCTAGGCAATTCCTAACATTCGCCAACCGCTCCAGCATAGAAGCCGAATCCAAAAGCCGGAATAGCTCCCTCCCTAACCTTTGTTTGTAATGCCTTAGAACCGTGCAACATGAAAGAAAATGTGAACAACATCAAAATGTAGTCAAAGCTCAACAGGTAATGCACCAGCCAAAACCCGAGATTGCTCGTGCTTACAGATCTCTGCCTATTTTGAATGTTTATTTACCCTGAAGCTCTTTCTCCCTCACAAGAGATGACAAGGCAGACCTTCCTCGAAAGCAAGCTCTCGGAGCCTTGTTATCTAAACCCTCCATAGCCCTATGCATCCATGTGGTGCATGACTGCATACATTCAACGATGGCCTATACCTATTTGATCAATGATGAAAAATTTCTGAAGGGGGTTGTAACTTCCCCAGCCCCCTCCATCGAAGTATTGAATTCATTTCCACTAACACATCCAGACAAACCATACGAACCATAATAGAGTGTGTTTGCACGCATGCGCATGCGCAGGTGGATTTGTTTGGGGGGGGGGAGAGAGAGAGAGAGAGAGAGAGATGTATTGCAGTCAATCTTTCTGTATATCTACATGTCAAAGCAAAGTGACCATCTCTACCAGAAAAATGAAGTCCCGCACAGGGGATGAGCTTCCCTTCATCCTGCACCCAAACTTTATTTATACCCTGCATCTATAAATATATGTATGAACAGTTAAAAGAGGGGAACAACAAAGACCTCAACGACAGAAGACAGACGATACAAAATATCTACAACACCCCTTTTAAGCGTCCAATGATAGATCAGATGGTTATGATGCCCTATACGCTGTACAAGTTGAGAGATCTGAATCTTCTATGTGCAATTAAGGACTTTTTCCTACCCAAAATGATGATAAAATCGAATTGTCACCAAGTACCAAAGCTGCAGCCTACATGTTCTTGAGCGATGATGGAAAGGCGCTGTTGCATGATGGTCATGGTGGGATAAGGTGGAAAGCACAGACGATAAAAGCATGTATGGGATGATGGCAGGCGGCTCACATGCTCTGTGGACTTGTATATGTAAAGGCGAGACGCCAAACCCCGAAATCCCTCAACGGGCAGATACTTCACTGACGTCCAGAAGAAAAGGATATTCTTTTTCTGCTGTGGTGACATTTCGCTGACAATCTGCATTGGATTCACCAAGAATATGAATTTGAAGAGAAAAGTAATGCAGAATTTTCATTACAACATATAAAATTAGTGAAGATAATTTTATGCCAATTAGGGAATTAACTAGGTCTCTCCAGCCATATCTAGAGGATCGTTCACCAACAGTAATGAGGTATCTTCAGGACCTACATTTTGATCCTGTGATGCAAAATTGCATCATTTCACTACTCTTCTACAATAGTTCAGCACTAAATTACCATGACTAGCATGTTATTGGAGGAAACTTTCCACGAGTCCAACCCAAAGAAAACTGCAATCTAAAAACCATACGAGAGTACAAACACATTATGCATCCAACAATCCCAGTCTGTCCATGATGTATTGCCATGGAAACTAGCCTCCACCATGCATCTTGCGTGGTTGAGTCACAGAGCCTAGACATCAGGAATTTTCATCTTTCGTACTTTATATTAAAAATCCAATGCCTTTTAAAGCAAGGGCAATCTTTCCTCCCCGCAGAGTCCGGGCTAAGAATGCAGAGAACCATTTTTATGCTTGAGATAGTTAAGAGAGCATCTGTACAGATTATCTTTCAGGAGTACACACCTGCAAACCTAGCCATGTAAATAGAGCCCATGCTAACTTAAGAATGCTTCTTACTTATTTAGTACGTTTTGGTTGATAAAGACAGGTACCATGAAATTGCACCTTGCACTTGCGTGAGGAATTGGATGACTTACCATTCATAAGCAAGCATACTAAGGACATGAGCAAAGGACAACGTGTACTCCTGGTATGGAGAACTTGATCACACAGGTTAAAATGTTCCTCCAAAATTATGTTGGACAGAAGAAGAGAGGTTTGCATCCATGTGGAATGTCTAAGCAAATTTTAGTAGATTGATTCTGTGATACATTCTAAGTTCAAGGGTTTTTAAACAGAAGTCTAATTCAGCAAATTTTCCCAGAGCATGCTCAGACTGACCAACTATTGGTTCCAGCTGCAAATTTATTGACAATAAGAATAAATTGAAAGAAGCTAATAATTGACCACTTCCATAACTCTAGGCCAAGTTATCTCCAGTGGGAAGAAATGATGCACCCACAGATTAGACAAGCTAATTATGTCTAATAAACATATCTACTCAAGTCCCCAAGAAGATGAAGCATTCTGACTGTGTATGGCTGATTGCCCGCTTTGGCTAGCTAATTTTAGATAAGTAACCCTATGAAAATTAGAGGTATGCTAGGATTTTAGTAAATTTGCAATATCTACTTTAACTCAAATTCAAGGTTTCTTGTTTCTACATAGGGCCCGTTTGGTTCAACTTTGGGGAAATGGCTTTGCATTTCCCCAAGTATCTTTAGAGGAATGGGCATTTGATGAAGGCAAAAGTGTTTAGATACTCTCATTTTGGTGTATTTTGCAAAGTAGCTTTAAGGTGAAAAGAAAAAGGAAAAAAAAGAAAATGAAAAAGGAGGAGGAGATGCTGAAGCAAAGGGGAACAATCGGGAGGTAGCCGGAGCTGGTGGTTGTGGTGGGGGAGGCGGCGCACCGCCATTGCCTGGGTCATGCGGCCTTAGGTGACGCCGCCTGAGTTGCGCGACCCACACACCGTCATCACATGGTTCCTGGCCTCAAGTGACGCCGCCTGGGTCGCGCGACCCACACACTGCTGTCGCTTGGGTCGCGTGACCCAGGCGGCATCACCTAAGGCCACGCGACCCAGGCGACGGCGGTGCGTGGGGTTGATGCCCAAGGTCGCCGGACCTTAGGTGACCCTTCTCAATGACCAAATCTGACCGGCTAAGCTCCGCCAACTGAACTTCACCAGTGGAGCAACAAGTCCAAGGAGAAAGACGAACAGTAATTTTTTAGGAAAAAAGAGGAAAACACAATTATCAATGAGGCAATATTGGAAGAAAAAAAATTCATTAAACCCCTATTTAGCATTCCGAAAATGCTGAAAGCCCAAAACAAGTATCGAAAGTTCGATTCAATCTAAACTTCTCATTTTCAAATGATATCCACATTGGTCACAAATATTCATTTTGGACTTCAAAAGTTTCTTATAATTTAATCCATAACAATTTTCGCATTGAACCCACAAATGCCTATATTTTTTAGTCAAATCAAAATCAGTAGAATTTTCTCTTCGAGTGAAATCAATACCATTTCTGCTAGTTCTTATACAGGAGCTCCCCCTTTCATTACTTTTTCTACTTTCGCCATAAATGTAACTATAAATGTAACTGTCACTGGAATTGTCACTAATACTTAAAATGGAACTCTCAATACAAATTTGAGAAACAAAGGAAAACACAATTATCAATGAGGGCAATATTGGAAAGAAAAAAATTCATTAAACCCCTATTTAGCATTTCAAAGGCAAGCATTTGGCCAAGGAGACCTCCAAATGCTGAACCAAACACCTAAAATTTTTCCCAAGGGGCTTTGGGGGCTCAAAGCCCCTTGGGAATGCTGAACCAAACGGGTTAGAGTTGGATTTCAGCAGAATTCATGAATATGATTTAATGCAGTTTACTGAATTCAACCCATTCTTTGCTTCTGAATTCGTTCATAGAATAATGTTATTACTCATGATGCTTAAATGAACCCAACAGTGCTGCCTATAAGCTTTAGGCGTAATGTCCAAAGGAATTTACTCATGGCAATATCCTCCCTAATTAGGATCCAAGTCCAGCTTCATCATTGAGATCCAAAATTTTACATAACATGGAAAACAGAATATGAGGGGCCACAGGCCTACAGTGATGAAAAGATTATGAGAAAAAAGATAAAATAAAAGGACAAACCAGATAACATTCAAACAAACTACCATACGCAGAGAGAGATTATTGACTCAAAAGGTAACAAATTAAATAATAAAATCCACAAACACAGGAACATACCTTCCAAAACCAGACTATCTGAGGATCATTAGATTTGTAACCATTGTACTCTGTATGTGCCTTCCAATCTTCAACAGAAATATCATTCTCACTCCCGTGTAGCATTTGATCAATATCTTCAAGCTCTAAACTTTGAAAAAAGAACTTCTGCAACCTCAAGTCGCTAAGAATATCACCAAAACCTTGTGCAAAATGCGATACCTGTTGAGAGATTGAGGTAACAAACCGATGTTTTATAAGGAGATCAACATAATCATTCCTATTCTTGCTATTCACCACCATGCCCTTCCCACCATCACAGAGTTCCACAACTCTCCTCAATCCCAACTCCTCAACTTCTCTAACGAATGTTAGTCCTAAAGCATCAGAATCAATAAATTCAGCATCCATTTCCAGAATCTGCTTGCAGCTATTATACATGTAAGGATCCGCATCTCTTATGTCTTCCAGAGAAATAGAATATCCACCCAATTGCAAGAAAAATACCCGATCCAAAACAATCCCTACTTGTACTTTATGCATCAGAGCTAAGCCTATCATTCGACCAGAGAAGTTGAAATACTTGAGGTGCAGGGGTTCCACCGTAGAGGCTGCATACCAGTAAAACAACAGAACTCAGGTAATCATCATGACCAAATGTCAAATAGAGCACTTATATGTAGAGACACAGGACAAGAGGAAATAAATCATCTGAAATGTTCAAATTGCAAAACACTCAAGTGTTGATTGTCAATACTGATAAGACATTTAAAACAAAGGTAAGGGAACTGTAATAACAGAAGAGCAAGGTGACCACACAAGTAGATCTCAAAAGGTTTTTTTTTATTAATTTATTTAATAACTATCAACAGCCCAGCAATCCCCCAAGAAACTTTTTATGTACTCACAGCTCCATGCAGGCATGAATTATTAAAAAAAAAAAAAAAAAAATTAACCAAAGAGATGAAGAATAACAAACTACAAGAACCAAGGGTAAAAGAGAGATTTACATAAGAAAAAATGAGGTGAAAATACACTTTCACTCCTAAAAAGTCGTGTGCATTGCACATGTTAACTGAAATCATAATGGAGGATTAACGGCTGTCACAAAATGAAATTTAGGAGAGTAATATGTTGCAGTTGAAAGTTAAGGGGCAAACATGTACAACCCAAAGTTGAAGGGGTTTTGCATTTTCCTCTTACTTGTATGAGATTAAAATACTCTACATCTAGCATGCAATTTCATTAAGACTTCAAGGTCATTGAGCCGAATGAATTCCAAGTAAACAACCCTGAATTCTTAATAGGCAAAAATAATAGCAAAACTCAACTCTATCCCTTGGACCAATCTTGCATTTGTAAGGTCAACTTTCCAGCTGACACAACCCCCCAATTACTTCAGTCAATCTTTATCTTTGTACAGCAATAAAACCAACTACCAAGCCTTAACTGACAACATGCAGCCAAATAATCCATACAATGACATTTCACTCCGCTGTGTATCTACTTCTCTGAGACTATCTTTGTCACAAAGAATAATTGTGTGGTCTGCAAAGAGAAGGGGTTCAACATGCCAAATAACCAGGTTGCCTAAAAACTCATACTTCCAAAATCAAATAAAAAATTTTTAGTTAAACCATCGCCTTGTTCAGACCAAATTCATTTGATCCAGTTCCAACAGCTTGGTTTCAGGTCACAAAGTGTTAAATAAACAAAGATCAAAACTTGACTGATTGACCCATTTGTTTTGACTCTTTTTAACTATCTTTACCATTTGTCCTTCGGCAAGCTAGTCTCTAAAATTTTACTCATTATCTACTTGGCAGGATTGACTCCCACTTCCCATTCCTCAAAAGCCCCAATATGGTGATCTACCATCACTAGCCTTACTCTTCTTCCTACAAGAAAAAACTTTCAAACCCATCTATCATCATCTTCAAAATATTAGCCACCATAGCACATTCATAGTTAGTACTCATCCAATGACACAACCTCTCTCTCTCCCCGCACAAGAGCACTCTGGCAGTTGCAGTAGAAGCAAGAAAAACAAGAGACAGAAATATCAAACGAGCAATGGTAGGAAGGCAACGAAAATGGGTTAAACCTAGGTCTTGAACCTAACTGACTGGGTATTTGCGCAGTTCATCAACCTTTGGGCTGCTTGTTCAACTTTTCTATCTGAAACTCTTGGTTCTGATTCTGTTTTGTTGGAAACCAAACAGGAACGTCAAAGCTGCCAACCCACTCATATTCACTCTACATCCTAGGGCTTTAAGTGCTAATTATATGTCAAACTCCATTCAATATGCCGAAATGATAAGCACTCCATCATCCACTTTTTTTGGTTTCACAAAATCTAAGGACAACAACCACCATTTTAAACAAAATCACACACATTGCCATGCAATATTACCTGGATTTGGGTAGAACCTTCTGCGATCATTGGGACATGCTACAAAAAGAGGATTTTGTTGATTGAAAATAGCTTGGCAAACCAGAACAAACCACTCGCGCAAGACACCAGGACCAGTTGCTTCCTCATTTTTAAATTCCATAAATATACCCCCATGCAAAGATTCAGCTTCTGCATTAGCTATATACTCAAATGATTCTGACAATAACTGAGACCTGTCGATCAGCATCTCATGTTGTTCCTCAAAGTCTTCTTTCACTTCAGGGAACATCATCATCACTAAGTGCCTCCTAGACTCAAAATCCATGATATCTTTGTGCTCAAGAAGCCATTTGTGATCATCATTTCGCTTCGCATAACGGACAACAAGCATACACAATGCACGCTTCCTCGTGCTCAAAATCGTCCAAAATTGTTCCTCAGAACCCAAATAAAGTTTAGAAATGGCATTCAGTTCTTTCAAAATAGTAAGATATCTACCCCACGCTGGATGTGCAATATCAATTTCCCCACTTACCTTTGCAGATAAGCGCTGCTCCATTCCAGAAAGGCAATCGTCCATCTTCTTTAGCATGTCCACAAAGATATTATAAAGCGATTCGACCTCTTCCTTACACAACAGAACATCATGGTGTTCATTTTCCATAGGCAAAGAGATTGGATGCTCGAAACCCTTGTATCCAGACATTACAGTTCGCAAAGGGCGCAAGAACATCGTGAAATCATTGACATCGGTCCAACTCCCCACACTCGCTGCTGATATGAGGGACACTTCCATATCTTTGGACAACTTACCTGCCAGCTCTTTAACGAAAGGGAATATCTCTTTTATAGATATCGCTCTCTTTACACTTTCGGTATGTTCCGATACCCATTGAACCTTAATAACCTCCATCATTGACCCCAGACTACTCCGGCAAGACAAGTACAAGGGGTCATAAGAAGCTATTCTCCTGAGCAACTTACAAAACTCCAGCACTATTGGTGCACAGCGCGATCGCAAAGACTTTGGCAACTCAGTTATACATGAGTCTAGGAAATGCCTAATTGATTCCTCGGCATGCTCCTTGTTACCCCTAATTGGCGACATGTAGAGCATAACAAGCGCCGCAGGCGCAGAGGATGACATAAATATCTGAAGATGCCCAGTAGCTGGATCACCGTCATCCTTAGGAGTCATCGACAAGTATTCCGATATCCTAGTTCTAATAGTTTTAAGAGCATAGGGCACGGTTTCACCTTTACAAAGACGGCAAACAAGAGAAATCATGTCGTCGATGATTTGCCAAGCCTGAGGGTGCCCCGTGCTCCGCATTCGGCCGACCAAATGCAGCCCGGCATCGTTTTGGATAGCGCACTCAGCCAAAGATTTCTCGCACTGCAGCTGCTTCCCTCTGTAAATCAGCCTCTGCTCAATGACGGGAATTCCAGTGATCAGCTGAATCCGCTCGTGCACCGACTGCACGGTATCGCTGGAATTGGCCTGGAAGACCAAGGTCTTGCCCTCCGAGATCATCCGCACGAAGAACTGGAGCCGCGAGGCGAAGGCCAGGCGGGCGGACGGCAAGGGGGAGTGCGGCAGGGGCCAGGGCACCCGGCCGGAGCTCGAGCTGCTGGCGTGGGCGAACGCGGGGTGCGGGTGCTGGACCGAGTACAGCTCGTCCTTTCGCATCCGAATGCTGAGTAAATCGGCCGCGAACTCGTCGTCCTCGAAGGCCGTAGGGGCATAATCGTCCAACTTTCGCTTCGCGGCGGCGGAGGCGAGGCGGCGGCTGTCGTTCGCGGGGTTGGGATCGGCGAGCGAAGACATCAACGGCCCACGCGCCGCCGTGGACGTCGGTCGCCGCGGCGGGGGAAGGAGCTCAACGAGCCGGGGGCGGCGGGGATCGCCGGGGGCCGCTAAAACCCTAGAATTCCGCTGATCGGGCGACGCCGCGGGGCAGCGGCTAGACAACAGAAACCCAGGAAACGCACCGGGCGGCCGAGCGAGCGGGGGCGGGAGGAGAGAAGAAGGCAGCGATCGGCGACGGCGACGGTGACGGCGGGGCGGGGGCGGCGGAGGTAGAGAGAGAAGCGATTTGGTGAGTGGGAAAGAAGAGAGAGAAAGACGGAGAAAGCCGGCTCTGTGGAAGCAGCAGAGTCATCAATGGAGGTAGAGAGAGAGAGAGAGAGAGAGATTTTAGACTGTCTTCTTACGCTAAGAGGAAATCAAAGGCAAAAAGAAAGAAAAAATAATATTAATAAGTAGAGGAAGGAAGGAAGGAAGGAAGGGAGGCGGGGCAGGATTCTGGTGGAGGAGGCCGCACCAACTTTTCATGAGCCTCCTTTCCTTTTTTTTCTTTTTCTTTTTTTTTTTTTTCATTTTTTGGCCTTTTTTCGTAAATGTAATGAATATATTGCTCGATTTATCGTATGCGCCCAAAATTCACTTTTAATTTCCTGCTCGTTTATTGAAAAAATGGGTGATATCCTACCATGTGTGATAGTTGTGCTTATCCTAATTGACGATCTAGTTTTTTTTTTTTTTTCCGTAGATTTTTCGTTGCAATTGGGAGTCGGAGTATTTTAAGATTAAGGTTTTCGAATGCCTAATTGGGCAGAGTTATGTAGGGTTTGAAAGGCCAGTGGCAAGGCTTAGGATACATGGTTGGAGAGAAAATTGATTTAGCTTCTGAAATTGGAGTCAAAGTTTTCGGATTAAGGTTTTCACATACCTAATTGGGCGGAGTTAAGTGTGGTTCAAAAGTGGAGCGGCTATGCTTATGATGCACAATTGGAGAGACAATTGATTTGGCTTCCAAAATTGCATTTGATATCGTCAATCATGAAGATATGCTATGCTCAAAATTTAAATTAAGTAATTTCTTAATCTTATAAACTTGTGTCGCCATAAATGAGGTAATTATTATATTACGTCTTTTGAACGGCTTGAAAATGTTAAGGAGTTCAATAAGTATGAATTAGCACCACTAGATAAACTTCTTTTCAAATTGTAAGATTTATTTTTTAGTTTTTTCGTTATGATCAAAGGTGAATTTCAAATGAATTTTGCGATTGCCTAATTAGGCAAACTCTATGGCTAGCTAAAAGGTAAAGCGGCTTCACTTATAGTACACAATTGGGGAAGATAAACGAGTTGTATTCCATCTCCATGATCTTAACAATTTGTCGTTCTCAAAATTAAGGTAAGTAATTTATCGGCATATGCACTTGCACCGCCATAAACAAGGTTAATGATCATGGTACAATTTTTAGATTGCTTTTATCTAGATGAAACTTTTTTTAAAATGGTGGTGCTCCATTAATCTTTCTATATCCAACCATCATAATCTTGTCAAGAAATTTAATATAATTAAAAGGGTATCATATATAATGGGTAAATTTTTTTTTTCAATTTTGTTATTTTTAGGCGGTGAAAAGACTTGGGTTGTTTTTCGGATAATTACTTACGTGCGTGGAATTAGGACAAAAAAATTAGTGATATCTCAATAAAATTAAAAGTCAAAGGTTGTTTCTTTTTTCTTTTTAATTTTCTCAAAAATAAAAAGAAAAAGCCAAAGGTTGATGCGGCAAGAAGGTACAAAAGTTGGGGAATACGCACGGTCCCCGGGGTGAGGTCATCTACATGAAATCGTCGCTCTATAGAATATTTCTTGCGGTTTGAATGTCACAAAGCATATCCATTTCAGCCGGTCCATATGAACATATGGTCCCGTCTCCTTCTCATCATAAAAAAAAAAAGGTTTAAATAAAATAATCGACATGTGAATATCACACCAAATCAGAACTTGGAAGTTTGCCATTGTGGAGTGCTAATCTCATAATCGATTTTAATTTGGAATTTGGCACCAATCGATCTCCTCATCGATTAAATTAGATCATCATTATTATATGTTAGTGTGTTTAATTGTTTTATTTACGCGAAATTGCAATTTACAAGGCATTGGTAGGTTTGTTGTATTTACATTCGTAATTCGACTACATTGCCATCCCCAATTAGTTGACTTAGTTGGGAGAAATCCTCGTGAAATGACAGAATCGTAGTTGTTTTGCACTTTCTTATCCTTGTCTCTTTGTGATATGAAAGTTACACAGACTTTCAAGTTGACATGAGTTAAGATTTTTTTTTTATGGTAGACCTTAGAGTCTAGACCAAACCCGCCCATTTGCCTTTTGAGCATCTTGGGGTTGGGTGATCAAGCGCGTCATTCGGCTCATGATCATCTCAAATTTTGCTATTTTACTTTCAAAATGTTTCAATTTATTTTTTTGGTTGTAAATTTTGTATATTTTAGACAATGAATCCATGCCCAATTCCTAAATTCTGATGTTTATAAAAATGAATAAATGAAAAAAAAAATTATCGTCCATGGAAAATGTTTAGATATAACTTGTCGTCGATAATAAAAAAATTCCATTAACTCATGATTTCAAGCAACAAAATATTATTCATAGGAAATTTTTCTCCAAATTATTAATTTACTGCAAAACAAACGTATTAAGTTTTAAAATTACATAAAAGAATTAGAGATTCTTCATGATTTAGATCTACCACACGTGCGCATGCCCATACGCGCGTATATATATATAAGAGTCAGAACTCGAAAAATATTTAATTCTATGCTTGCCATGTAAAAGTTAATTTTGTTTACATTGTTATCGCATGGCATAAGTTTGCCACATTGTCTATATTTGACTAATTAACATTCGTTTATTGATTTGCCATTCTCAAATATCTACCAGTTATTAACAATTAATGCTTAAAATTAAGATGGATAAAAATAAAGTATCTTTAAAGATAGCCCGAAGCTTATTGGACCGACCAATAAATAGAGAAAATTTAAGAAAAAAAAATCTTGATATTAAGGGCTCAACATTTCTTTCTTTCGACTTACCTCATTGATTAAATATTTGAAAAAAAAATAAAATATCTTTAAATATATATTTATCCATTTGATATTATATAATATTTTTAAATATACCATTTATCCATTTGGTGTGAGATTAAGTCAAAAAACGAAATATGTTTTGTCATATAATTGATACTCATAATTTTATTAACTAAGTGAATAACGTATTAAAATTAAATTAGAATAATTTAAAGAACAAATCATTTTATACACTTGGATAAATTCCACTGATGTTCACTCAGTTTTAACATTACAATAAAGACTGAGAATTTTTGTAGAATTCAGGTTAATTATATGTAGTAAAGCCGGGAGCAGCGAGGACATTTACTCATGTACTCGCCGCATGGAAGATTACCTTGTCTCTATGCTTCCCACATAGAAAGCCACATGCCATAATTATGCCAGATGGCCTATAGCCTACCGATTAGCATTTGTTTATTGACTCATCATTCTCAAATTTCTTGCACCTATTAATTTAAAATTGAAATTTAAATAATGAATAAAATATCTTAAAAGGTACTCTTGAATATATTTAAGCAATAGCATAGTTAATATAAAAAAAAAAAAATCCTGAAATCAATTCACAAAGATTAATCTCCTTCAATTTCTTTTTCCGGTCAAAAACAAATATTTCATTCATATCTCAGTATCTTAAAATGATACATAAAAGGTTTAAAACAAAGTAAATCTCAAACAGCAAAGTAGAACAATAAAGCTAATAATACTCTCATCTCAAAAGAATAGATCTCTCTCCGCGTCAAATTAGAACGAACATCAGCGAATTTTCAAATTTTGCATTAATATAAGTGATGAGCACACACTGTAATCTCCTCTAATAGCTATAGCTTTAGCTACAATTTGAAGAGTGGGTGATGAATGCTGAAGTTCAACGTCTTCAATACCATCTATTCCATCACTACATGGAGATACCAAAACAAGTTGAATAGGCTCTCGAATCTATATCTAAATCGAGAGAGATTGAACGAACACAGAAATAACTCCCAAATTTAAATTTCGATTGGGAAAGAAGAGCTCTCAGATGTAGATTTAAATTGAGAAACGAGAGTTTCCAAAACTCGAAGAAGTGATATTTTTTTTTTTTTTTGATCGAAAGATTCCTCATTTCATTTCAAGTAGTAAAATTAGAGGAACAACCCAAATGGGCATCAAAACAAAGAACATCCAAAAGAGATTGAGGGGGACGAGAGACCAAATTCCAAGGTAGAGATTGTCGAAGTTGGGCTTTTGCAACCCAATTCGTGGTTTTATTTAACTCTTGGTCCATGGGTCAATTTTAATCTAGGATTAGAACTAAGTGCAGCCCGGCCCGTTTAGACTATGTGGTTGACTTCCCAAGGAGGAGGATCTATCCCCAAAATCGTCTGAACTGCTATGGAGCAGTCAGACTCAACAGCTACCCCACGTGACCCTTCTTCCTTCCTCCACTTCGCTGCCATTTCCAGACATTCACATGCAGTTAGGGTTTCAACATGCAAGGGGGATTGCGCTTTAACCGAGCGAGCAAAACCACCGAGCAACATGCCATTCTCGTCCCTGCACACCCCTACTACAGATCCGTTGTTAGTCCTTGGTGTGAAGGCTTCGTTGACGTTAATTTTCACCCATCCCGGGTCCGGCGATCTCCATCTTGCAAGTTCTACGTTACTTTTTCTGGTATTTTGCTGCTATGATGAAGCTTGATCTATTAATTTGTGTTGTGATGTGAGCAAATCAGCCATTACACCTTGCGGATCTGGCTTCCTTGCTTGGAAAACTGCTGCATTCCTCTGTTTCTAGATGAGCTAGAGAGCTTCAACTATTGGGGAGTGTGAGACAGGTGGCTTTTATACTCCATAAACCAGCAATCTATACTCCTTAATCCTGTGCTTTGTATTTGAATATGGAGAATGCAATTTGACCATATTTCATGGGTCCAAGGGTAGAGTAAGAACAAATGTTCTATTGATTTGGAGGACACTTTGCATAGGGGACACCACAACTCGGGTAAGACTCTTCTTTTAGCTAGATTCTCTTTAGTAGGGAGGGCATTTTGACATAAGTTCCACATAAACACTCTAAATTTGGGGAGGGTGCGTAGACTCCATATTTTGCTCCACAATTCTTTGGGTTTTTGACATGAAGATCAGGGTGATGTGTGGGCCGAGTGGCCTTCTAAACTTCTGAGTTGATTATACCCACTTTTTACTGAGTAATTGCTTGATTTGGTCACCATCCAAATGCATTTATCTACCCTTCTGTTAGATGGTAAGGGGATGGCCAAAATTTCGCTTACAATTTTGTCTTCGAACAAGTTTTGAAGGTGGTCTTCCTTCCATGTTGAATTGTTTGTATCTATGAGCTTGGCTACCATCAGGGGATTGTCTCGGTTGGCTGGGCTAGGGATTGTGCCTCGCTTTAACCTTCTGTCTTCACGTATTTTAATTGATGCTCCATTACCTATTGCCCATAGTGTTGAGCCTGAAATAGAATTTCTACCACTTAGTAGCCTGTCTTGGCATGATAGAAATCTGTAGAGGGGAAATAGAGTCCCTTGAATAGTTTACTCCATAAAGATGAGGGGTTTTCTATCAATCGCCAAGCCTATCTTCCTAGCATTGCTTTATTGAATGTGATTAGATCTATAAAACCCATTCCTCCTGGTCCTTCCTCATCTTCAGCACATTCCAACTTTTCCAATGAATTCCAACCTTAGATTCAGCGTTCTTCCACCAAAATGAAGCAATTTTTTTCTCTATAGCTTTACAGATGGAGACTAAAATCTTAAAGATGGACATCACGTATTGGGGTAATGCTTGGACAACTGCTTTCAATAGAACTTCTTTCCTAGCTTTGGGTATCAACTTTTCCTTCCATCCTTCTAGCTTCATATTCACTCTAACCAATATCCAAGCGAACAATTGTTTTTTAGATGTTTCCCAATCCGGCGGAATGCCTAGATATTTCCCCATTTTATCAATTTCCGGTGCTCTCAATTCCCATGTCATGTTTCTCCTTAAAGTTTGAGGACAACCTGAACTAAAAAATATCCCAAGCTTGTTCAAATTGATTGCTTGAAAGTAGCCATGTAGTATTGGTTAAGAACATCAGCCAAATTTTGGCATTCCTTCACCTTTCCATCCAAAAAAATATCGAGTCATCCGCAAATAAGAGATGAGATAGAGTTGGGCAATTGCTGTTTAGTTTTATGCCTTTCACTCTCCCTTCCCCAATTGCTTTTTTCATAAGAAGAGATAAAACATTTGCTACTAGTATGAAAAGATAAGGGGAAAGGGGATCACCTTGACGAAGTCCCCTTGATGGCTGAAAATAAGGTAACGATTCTCCGTTAAACTTGATACTAAAAGAGACTGAAGTCACACAATGCATAATCCATGAGATCCACTTCTGACAAAACCCCATCTTCAACATACAAGCCTTCAAAAATCCCATTCAATTCTATCATATGCCTTCTTCATATCAAGCTTTAACACAGCTTGAAATTTCTTCTTTCTTTTCCTTATTCTTAGCTGGTGAAGCACCTCCTGAATAATAAGAATGTTATCCTAGATTTGTCGCCCTTTAACAAATGCACTCTGTTCCTTTTGATCAATTTTGGAAGAAGGGGCTTTAAGCGATTTGCCAAAACCTTAGAGATGATTTTATAAGTAAAATTGCATAGGCTAATTGGTCCATATTGATCAAGCATTTCCGGGTTTGGGACCTTTAAAATGAGACAATTTGGGTTCTATTAAAGTTTGGGTTGAACTAATTTGTCTCCATAAAATCCCTACCAACCTCAATAGATCCTCTTGGATGTCTATCCAATGATGGCGGAAAAACTGACCATTTAAACCATCCTAGCCCTGGAGCCTTGATGACTCCTAATTGAAAGATGGCATCCTTTACCTCCTATAGTGTAACTTTTTCTTTCAATGCTTCATTCATCTCCTCCTAGACTAGTGTTGGGCATTGGTCTATCACTAGGTAGAAGTTATGGGGACCAATCGTGCTGTATAAATCATAAAAGAATTGAATTGTCGCCTCTTTTAATTTCTTAGTGTCTCTACACCACTCACCATTTGGTAGCTGGAGCATGGAGATTTTATTTCTTTGTCGACGTTGTATTGTGGTGGCATGAAAGTTTTTTGTGTTTCTATCACCCCACTTCAACCACATGATCCTCAAACACATTCCCCAATACATTTCTTCTCGTTTCCACAGTTGTTCAATTTCTCATTTGATGCTTTGGACTCTTCCCCTTTCGTGATCAACCTCTTGATTGTTTGTGATGGATACTAATTCAGCTTTGAGAATTTTGATTTGTCTATAGGCATTTAAGAATTTTTTTCTCCATTCCAGAAGGGTTCTTGTAACCATTTTGTTGTTTTTGTTCCCAACTCAGGTTTTATACACTGGATGCTACCAAAGCTGATTTAATGATGTCCTCATATTCTCTGTCTTCTGCCCAAAAAGCTTCATATTTGAATTCATTTCTTCGTCTCGCCCTTTCAGCTGATAACGACACCAATGGGGGCTTGTGATCAAATCCTACTGCAAGAAAAGTGAAAGCTTCAACCTTAGGATAAGAAACCCTCCATTCCATGTTGCATAATGCCCGGTCAAGTCGTTCTTTGATGTAATCCTCTCCTTCCCAATTGTTCGACCATGTAAATGCACAACATTTTCCCTCCAAATCCATCAATGAACAATCATTTAGAACTTCTCAAAATGCCAGCATCCAATAATGTTCCGACATTCTTTTTCCAACTTTCTCCCAATGGTAGAGAACTTCATTAAAGTCACATACACACATATGAGGAAGAGAGTTATAAGACCTGATATGTCTTAATTCATCCCATAACCTCATTCTCTTCTTAAAAGTATATGGGGCATGGATTAGTGTAAGTCTCATAATTGTTTTGTTTGCCTCCCATCTGCAAGTAGCATTAATAAAATCAGCAGCAAAAGAATCGATTATTAATGTTATGTCTTCATTCCACATTAGCACAAGCCCCTAGCAATACCTTCTGGATTCACAACAAAAAGAAATTGGTAATTTAACATTTTCTTTATCCTTTGCACCATTGGTTCTTGTTTTTTGTTTTCATCAAGAAGATTACATTAGGCCTTTCACAAGCCATTAGGGCTCTAAGTTCTTGAATTGTCAGGGGATTGTCCAACCCCGACAATTCCAACTTAAGATTTTCATTGGTATCCCGGTGACTTATTAGGGCTAGCCACCAAAGCCCATTAACCCTCACCTTTCACCACTTAGACGGGGGTTTCTAACAGCTGAGTTTCATCAATTAATAACTGCATATCCTTTTCTGGAGCATAAAAGTTTAATCTCTTTTGCTTTTTAGCACTTAGTTTAACCCTTTTTTCCTTCTTCTTTTTGGGTTGTTTCTGTAGATTTTCTTCCTATGTGGGATATAGGAGCTTTCCCCTTATCATGCCATGTTAGTAGCAAGAAAGGAGGATTAACCCTTACCTCATTGCCACCTGAACTCTCGCTGTCCATTTCCTTTCTCTTCTTAGCTCTTTTTGAATGACTAGGTTGGGGGTATGCTAGTTGGATGATCTCCATTTGGTTCGAGAGGTTTTGAGTTTCAGGTATGACTTCCTCTGCTGCCCCGTCTTCCCATTTATCTTCATAAAATAGCTTCCAAATAGGACTAAACTCCCTAGCTTCTGCTTTCAACCAGAATCCAAACCTTAGGTTCTCCATTTTGTCTTCATCAACTGGAATTTCAGTGCAATGGGTAATAAAATGACCTAGTTTGCCACATGCAAAGCAGAAATGGGGTAATCTCTCATATTTGTACTCTACAAAAAAAAAAAATTCCAGCACGTTTGATTACACTCCCCTGTTTCAAAGGGGCATACAAATCGAGCTCCACTTTCACTCTCTCCAAAGCAAATGCCGTGGAGCCTTTTGTTTATGTTATGATTTCTATAACATTTCCTAACTCCATGGCTATCTTTCTTATAGCTCTCTCATTACGCCATTCAATAGGTAAGCCATAGATATGCACTTAGAAAACTCCTCTCGTGAAATCATAGCAACAAGGAGGTGTGTTAGGTTCCCTTGATTTGAACAAGAGAATGTGGTTGGCAAAAGACCAAGAACCCCCATCCAACACTCATTTAATATCCGTAGCAAATTTGAAAGCAAACATAAAGTGGCCTTGTTCCAACAGAATGATACTCACATTATCTATTTTCCATGCCTTTTTCATTGTACTTTGAAAAGCTTGAAAATTAATAGAGGGGCTTGTCATTTTATTAAAAATATAAATAAATATAAATATATTCATTTAAAAATTAAAATAAATTTTACTTATCAATATCAATTTACAGTCCTTTTGTTGTTCAATGGCATCCATTTCTTCTAGATCAATAATGTCATTTTCTGACTACATATCTCCTAATTTCTCGCATATCAACTACAGTCGGGGATCAGCTTTTCTATTCTCCATTTCCGAACTTCAATTTTCAGTTAGGCAAATCAACAAACAGGTGGAAGATTCAGTTGCAAATAGCCACCAAAACTAGCCCAGAACAATGCTCGAGATTGAAGATCCTTATGCGTTGCTTCTATACCAAAAGACTCGGCAAAAAGATTAAGATATGAAGGACTACAGAGATTCGGAAACTACTTGGTACTCAGTGGCAAAATGAGAGAAGATAAGATGAAAGGAGACTATGGGGATTCCAAGCGGGTAGGGTAAGGTTGGTTGAAGATGTGGGAGCTTGTCAATGGAACAGTAGTTGTGTAGATACCTTCCATCACAGAGATAGTTGTTTAGTTCTAAAAGTGAAAAGGGGTTTCATTGAGGAAGATGATTTTAGGGTTTAAAGAGTGAGCGTGCAAAGAGGTATATGTAAGGAGTGGGAGTTGGGGATGGTGTGGAGATTAGCTAGGGTTTTTGGAGAAGAAGATGATAGGTATTAAAGAGGGGAAAGACATGGCTACACCAAAGGTAGAGAAGCTCTCCATGCGAGAGAGAAAATTTTCAAAACGGGAGGATAACCACTTCAAATGCTGTATAAATGAGACGCCTCAGAAGGTCACGCGTGGCACGTGTCCTTTTTCAATTTTCTCTTTTAAATAATTCAATTTTCTCTTTTAAATATTAATAGCATGCGGAAGTATAACAAAATTTTCACCACACCTCTTAAAAAAAAATCACACGAGTTTAATAAATGTACATATGCTTCTTCCTTATATTAACACCACTAGTTACCATTTTCACATATTATTCAAACAAATACATTACATTACATAAGTCTTAAGAAAAGGGTTGAGTCAAATAGCACCTCTAAAACCAAATAACCCAAAGGCAAGCATATACATTAACCAAACCGCCATTCAACTCAAGGGTTGATGGCCTTTGATCCCTCATCTTCATGTCCTGGGGGACTAACCTACAAATCAGAAAAATAAGGGGTGAGCTACAGCCTAGTGAATGAAATCTTTGAGTCTAAGGTGAGAGAGTATCTTACCATTTAACCTAATACCAACAAACAATGTGAATTCAAGGCAATGCAAGATAACAATGAATGACAAGTGCATTAATAAATGCATTATTTTTCTTATCTTAATATTGCATCAGATAATTTACCCAAATACAAGTGAATGGTATAACAAATTGGCTCATTAATAGGCATGTTTGAGCATATGCATTTATACATACACATAGACATGCATCATATTCATTACTTCTTCTCTTCCCAAGCACACTTGGGGCATCCTAACTCAAGGGGTACCTCAAATTCAAGACATCCCGAACACTCCTGGGGCCTGGGGCATCTTAACACACGAGGCATCATCACCATTAATTTAAACACATTATGTTTTTCCATATTTATTCATATGGTACAAATGCACATATTAATATTGTAGTCATAAAATCTTTCTTACATCAACAATGGATTCAACAATCAACGTTAGATACACAACATCCTTTTATGCAAATCATTACCTTGCCTTTTTAATGATGACCTACATGAGTAATAATGATGACATGTTTACCTCATTTCATTTTTCATCATGTCTTTTGATAACCACATGATAATAATATGCCTACCTCCTTTTCATTTCTCATGAAAACAAGGACAAATAAGTAATTATATGCATTTCAACACATATACCCTAATTCTTTTCTTATCATGTAATGATCGATGAAATAAAAGGCTTTAGTTAAGCAACCGGGTCAAAAATAGTAAAATGTCATAATCAACAAGTGGGTATAGTCCACAAGTGGATATACTTGGTAAGTGAATATAAGCAGTAGTCAAACTTGATGAGCAGATAAGCAGTACGTGGTTATATTCGACAAGTGAATATAAACAGTAAATGGTCATACTCGATGAATGAATATAAGCAATATGTGGTTATATTCAACAAATGGAAACGCATTAGTCTCTCACAACACAATAAATCTTTATTTCTTCCTTTCTCTTTAGGTGAAAATAATTACAGAGAGGAATATATGGCGTGGAGTTTACCTATGAGCCATTGCAATTTTAACATCAAGCTAACAATAGTTTATGGTTATGTCAGCTAAAGGAGTGGGAAATTTTAACAGGAGGACTATATTGAGTAGATTTTTAAAAGTATTGAGAATTAGATTGTACAAAAAGAAATGTTTAGATACTACTTTGAATTTTTACAAACCGATGTTTTATAAGAAGATCAACATAAAAGAGACTCCTCAACTTCTCTGACAAATGTTAGTCCTAAAGCATCAGAATCAATAAATTCAGACAAACCAGATAACATGCAAACAAACTACTCATCCAGTGACACAACCTTCGGATTAAAGGTTTCTCTCTCTTCTACAAGAAAAGACTTTCGCACTTTGAGAGCACGTACTCATCCTGGCAGTTGCAGAAGCAAGAAAAACAAGAGACAGAAATATCAAATGAGCAATAGTAGGAAGGCAAAGAAAATGGGTTAAACCTATGTATTGAACCTAACTGACTGGGTATTTGGGCAGTTCATCTATATTCCGTGCTGTTTGTTCAACATTTCTATCCAAAACTCTTGGTTCTGATTCTGTTTTGGTGGAAACAAACAGGAATGTTAAAGCTACCAACCCACTCATATTCACTCTACATACTAGAGCTATAAGTGCTAACTATATGTCAAACTCCATTCAATATACTGAAATGATAAGCACTCCATCATTTACTTTTTTTGGTTTCACAAAACCTAAGGACAACAACCAGCATTCTTAAACAAAATCACACACATGGCCATGCAATATTACCTGGATTTGGGTAGAACCTTCTGCGATCATTGGGACATGCTACAAAGAGAGGATTTTGTTGATTGAAAATAGCTTGGCAAACCAGAACAAACCACTTGCGCAAGACAAACCAGTTGCTTCCTCATTTTTAAATTCCATAAATATACCCCCATGCAAAGATTCAGCTTCTGCATTAGCTATATACTCGAATGATTCTGACAATAACTGAGACCTGTCGATCAGCATCTCATGTTGCTCCTCAAAATCCTCTTTCACTTCAGGGAACATCATCATCACTAAGTGCCTCCTAGACTCAAAATCCATAATATCTTTGTGTTCAAGAAGCCATTTGTGATCATCATTTCGCTTCGCATAACAGACGACAAGCATAGACAATGCACGCTTCCTCATGCTCAAAATCGTCCAAAATTGTTCCTCAGAACCCAAATAAAGTTTAGAAATGGCATTCAGTTCTTTCAAAATAGTAAGATATCGAGACCACGCTGGATGTGCAATATCAATTTCCCCACTTACCTTTGCAGATAAGCGCTGCTCCATTCTGGAAAGGCACTTATCCATCTTCTTTAGCATGTCCACAAAGATATGATAAAGCGATTCGACCTCTTCCTTACACAAGAGAACATCTTGGTGTTCGTTTTCCATAGGCAAAGAGATTGGATGCTCGAAACCCTTGTATCCAGACATTACAGTTCGCAAAGGGCGCAAGAATATCGTGAAATCATTGACATCGCTCCAACTCCCCACACTCACTGCTGATATGAGGTACACTTCCATATCTTTGGACAACTTACCTGCCAGCTCTTTAACGAAAGGGAATATTTCTTTTATAGATATCGCTCTCTTTACACTTTCGGTATGTTCCGATACCCATTGAACCTTAATAACCTCCATCATCGACCCCAGACTACTCCGGCAAGACAAGTACAAGGGGTCATGAGAAGCTATTCTCCTGAGCAACTTACAAAACTCCAGCACTATTGGTGCACAGCGCGATCGCAAAGACTTTGGCAACTCAGTTATACATGATTCTAGGAAATGCCTAATTGACTCCTCGGCATGCTCCTTGTTACCCCTAATTGGCGACATGTAGAGCATAACAAGCGCCGCAGGCGCAGAGGAAGACATAAATATCTGAAGATGCCCAGTAGCTGGATCGCCATCATCCTTAGGAGTCATCGACAAGTACTCCGATATCCTAGTTCTAATAGTTTTAAGAGCATAGGGCACGGTTTCACCTTTACAAAGGCGGCAAACAAGTGAAATCATGTCGTCGATGATTCGCCAAGCCTGCGAGTGCCCTGTGCTCTGCATTCGGCCGACTAAATGCAGGCCGGCATCATTTTGGATAGCACACTCGGTCAAAGATTTCTCGCACTGCAGTTGCTTCCCTTTGATAAATCAGCCTCTGCTCAATGACGGGAATTCCAGCGATCAGTTGAATCCGCTCGTGCACCGACTGCACGGTATCGCTGGAATTGGCCTGGAAGACCAAGCTCTTGCCATCGGACATCATCCTCACGAAGAACTGGAGCCGCGAGGCGAAGGCCATCCTGACGGTATCGCCGGAATTCGCGGCGGCCGTCGTTCGCGGGGGAGGAGCTCACGCGCCGGACGTCGGTCGCCGCGGCGGGGGAAGGAGCTCAAGGAGCCGGGGGGCTCTAAAACCCCGGAATTCCACTGATCGGGCGACGCCGCCGGGCAGCAGCGAGCGCGGCCGGGAGCAGAGAGAAAGACGGCGATCGGCGGCGGCGGTAGAGAGAGAAGAGATTTGGTGAGTGTCAAAGAGAGAGAAAGAAAGAGAGTCAGCACTGTGGAAGCAGCAGAGTCATCAGTGGAGGTAGAGAGAGAGAGAGATTTTAGACTGTCTTCTTACGCTAAGAAGAAATCAAAGACAAGAGGAAAAAAAAAGTAATAATAAAAAGGGGAAGGAGGAAGGGGGAAGGGTTCCGGTGGAGGAGGCCGCACGAACTTTTTCATGAGCCTCCTTTCCCCTTTTCTTCTTTTTTTCATTTTTGGCCTTTTTTCGTAACTGTAACAGACATATTCCTCGATTTATCGTATGCGCCCAAAATTCATTTTTCATTTCCTGCTCGTTTATTGAAAAATGGATGATATTTTACCACGTATGGTAGTTGTGCTTGTCCTAATTGAGGATCTAGTTTCTTTTTTAAAGTTATATTGGGTTTGAAGGGCTGGTGGTGATGCTTAGAATACATGGTTGGAGAGAAAATTGCTTCGGCTTCCAAGATTGGTGTCGGAGTTTTGGATTAAGGTTTTTGTATACCTAATTGGGCAGAGTTATGTGGGGTTTAGTAGTCGAGCAACTATGCTTATGATGCAAGTTTGGAGAGAAAATTGACTTAGCTTCCAAAAGTACATTCGATATCGCTAATCATGAAGATTTACCGTGCTCGAAATTTAAATTAAGTAATTTCCTGATCATATAAACTTGTGTCACCATAAATGAGGGTAATTATTCTATTATGATTTTTGAACCGTTTGAAATTATTACGGATTTCAATAAGTATGAATTGGTACCGCTAGGTAAACTTCTTTTCAAATTGTGGGATCCATTTTTTGGTTTTTTCGTTATGATCAAAGGTGAATTTCAAATGAATTTCGCACTTGCCTAATTAGGCGACCTTTATGTCCGGCTAAAAGGTAGAGCAGCTTCACTTATACTACATGAAAGGAGAAGATAAACAAGTTGCATTCCATCTCAATGATCTTAACGATTTGTCATTCTCAAAATTAAGGTAAGTAATTTCCCCACATATACACTTGCATTACCGAAAACGAGGTAATTATCATGTTACGGTTTTTAGATCGCATATGTTTATATGAAACTTTTTTTCTAAAATCGCGGTGTTCTATTAATCTTTTGATATCCAATCATCATAATCTTTTCAGAAAATTTCAATATAATTAAAAGGGTATCATGTAAAATGGATAATTTTTTTTTTCATTTTGTTAATTTCAAGAGGTGAAAAGACTTAGGTTGTTTTCGGATAATTGCTTACGTGCGTGGAACCAGGAAAAAAATTAGTGATATCTCAATTAGATTAAAAGTCAAAGGTTTTTTTGTTTTATTTTCTCAAAAAGAAAAAGCCAAAGGTTGACGCCGCGTCGGGGAACACGCACGGTCCCCGGGGTGAGGCCATCTACATGAAATCGTCGTAAAGCATATCCATTTCACCCGGTCCATATGAACATACGATCCCGTCTCCTTCCCATCATTAAAAAAGAAGAAGAAGAAGAAGAAGAAAATAGAATCGTAGTTGTTTTGCACTTTCTTATCCTTGTCTCTTCGTGATATAAAATAAAAGTTACACAGAATTTCAAGTTGACATGAGTTAAGACTTTTTTTTACGGTTGACCTTAGAGTCTATAGACCAAACCCGTCCATTTGCCTTTTGGGCATCTTGGGGTTGGGTGATCAGGCGCGTCATTCGGCTCATGATTATCTCAAATTTTGTTATTATATTTTCAAAATTATTTCAATTTAATTTTTTGGTTGCAAATTTTGTATATTTTAGACAATGAATCCATGCCCAATTCCTAAATTCTGATATTTATAAAAATGAAGAAATGAAAAAAAAATTATCATCCATGAAAAATGTTTAGATATAAATTGTTATTGATAATAAAAAGATTTTATCAACTCATGATTTCAAGCGATAAAAAAATTATTTACAGGAATTTTTTTCCAAATTATTTATTTTCCGCAAAACAAACGTATTAAATTTTAAGATTACATAAAAGAATTAGAGATTCTTCATGATTTAGGGCGTGCGTGTGCACACAAATATATATGTGCACGTTTAAAGTCAAAACTCGAAGAATATTTATTTCTATGCTTGCCATGTAAAAGTCAACTTTGTTTACATTGTTACCACGTGGCATAAGTTTGCCACATTGTCTATATTCGACTAATTAACATTTGTTTATTGATTTGCCATTCTCAAATATCTACTAGTTATTAACAATTAACGCTTAAAATTAAGATGGATAAATTAAAGTATCTTTAAAGATAGCCCAAAGCTTATTGGACCGACCAATAAATAGAGAAAATTTAAGAAAAAAAATCTTGATATTAAGGGCTCAACATTTATTTCTTTTGACTTACCTCATTGATTATAAATTTGAAAAAAAATATAAAAAGTATCTTTAAATATACCATTTATCCATTTGATGTGAGATTAAGTAAAAACATGAAATATATTGTCACATAATTGATACTCGTAATTTTATTAACTAAGTGAATAACGTATTAAAATTAAATTAGAATAATTTAAAGAACAAATCATTTTATACACTTGGATAAATTCCACTGATTTTCACTCAGTTTTAACATTACAATAAATACTGAGATTTAATAGAATTCAGGTTAATTATATATAGTAAAGCCGGGAGCAGTGAGAACATTTACTCATTTACTCGCCATATGGAAGATTGCCTTGTCTCTATGCTTCCCACATAGTAAGCCACATGCCATAATTATGCCACACGGCCTATATCCTACCCATTAGCATTTGTTTATTGACTCGTCATTCTCAAATTTCTTGCACCTATTAGTTTAAATTTTAAATTTAAATATTGAATAAAATATCTTAAAAGGTACTCTTGAATATATACAAGCAATAGCATAGTTAATATAAATAAAAAAAAATATCTTGAAATCAATTCACAAAGGTTAATCTCCTTTGATTTTTTTTATTTTTTTATTTTTGGTAAAGCAAATATTTCATTCGTATCTCAGTATCTCAAAATGATACATAAAAGGTTCAAAACAAAGTATCCTTGATCAAAAGCCCTATGCATCCATGTGGTGCATGACTGGCTGCATACATTCAACGATGGCCTATACCTATTTGATCAATGATAAAAAATTTCTGAAGAGGGTTGTAACTTCCCCTGTCCCCTCCATCGAAGTATTGAATTCATTTCCACTAACACGTCCAGACAAACCATAATAGAGCGTGTTTGCACGCGTGCGCAGGTACGTGGGTGGGTTGGGGAAGAGGGGGGGGAGAGAGAGAGAGAGAGATGTATTGCAGTAAATCTTTCTGTATATCTACATGTCAAAGCAAAGTGACCATCTCTACCAGAAAAATGAAGTCTCGCAAAGGTGGATGAGGGATGAGCTTCCCTTTCATCCTGCACCCAAACTTTATTTATACCCTGCATCTATAAATATATGTATGAACAGTCAAAAGAGGGGAACAACAAAGACCTCAACGACTGAAGACAGACCGACACAAAATATCTACAAAACCCCCTTTAAGCGTCCAATGATAGATCAGATGGTTATGATGCCCTTTAAGCGTCCAATGATGAAATCAAATTGTCAACAAGTACCGAAGCTGCAGCCTACATGTTCTTGAGCAATGATGGAAAGGCGCTGTTGCATGATGGTCATGCTGGGATAAGATGGAAAGCACAGACGATAAAAGCATGTATGGGATGATGGTAGGTGGCTCATGTCCTCCATAGACTTGTATATGTAAAGGCGAGACGCCAAACCCCGAAATCCCTCCACAGGCAGATACTTCACCGACGTCCAGAAGAAAAGGATATTATTTTTCTGCTGTGGTGACATTTTTCTGACAATCTGCATTGGATTTACCAAGAGTATGAATTTGAAGAGAAAAGTAATGCAGAATTTCCATTACAACATATAAAATTAGTGAAGATAATTTTATGCCAATTAGGGAATTAACTAGGTCTCTCCAGCCATATCTAGAGGATCACTCACCAACAGTAATGAGGTATCTTCAGGACCTACATTTTGATCCTGTGATGCAAAATTGCATCTCATCACTACTCTTCTACAATAGTTCAGCACTAAATCACCATGAGTAGAGTGTTATTGGATGAAACTTTCCACAAGTCCAACCCAAAGAAAACTGCAATCTGAAAACCATACCAGAGTACAAACACATTATGCATCCAACAATCCCAATCTGTCCATAATGTATTGCCATGGAAACTAGCCTCCACCATGCATCTTGCGTGGTTGAGTCACAGAGCCTAGACATCAGGAATTTTCATCTTTCTTACTTTTTATTAAAAATCCAATGCCTTTTAAAGCAAGGGCAATCTTTCCTCCCTGCAGAGTCCAGACTAAGAAATGCAGAGAACCATTTTTATGCTTGAGATAGTCAAGAGAGCATCTGTACAGATTATCTTTCAGGAGCACACACCTACAAACCTAGCCATGTAAATAGGGCCATGCTAACATAAGAATGCTTCTTACTTATTTAATAAGTTTTGGTTGATAAAGACAGGTACCATGAAATTGCACCTTGCACTCGCGCGAGGAATTGGACGACTTACCATTCATAAGCAAGCATACTAAGGACATGAACAAGTGATAGCTTTCTCATCTAGCAGGACAACATGTACTTCTGGTATGGAGAACTTAATCACACGGGTTAAAATGTTCCTCCAAGATTATGTTGGACAGAAGAAGAGAGGTTTGCATCCATGTAAAATGTCTAAGCAAATTTTAGTAGATTGATTCTGCGATACATTCTAAGTTCAATGGTTTTTAAACAGAAGTCTAATTCAGCAAATTTTCCCAGAGCATGCTCAGACTGACCAACTATTGGTTCCAGCTGCAAATTTAATGACAATAAGAATAAATTGAAAGAAGCTAATAATTGACCACTTCCATAACTCAAGGCCACGTTATCTCCAGTGGGAAGAAATGATGCACCCACAGATTAGACAAGCTAATTATTTCTAATAAACATATCTACTCAAGTCCCCAAGAAGATGAAGCATTCTGACTGTGCATGGCTGATTGCCCGCTTTGGCTAAGCTAATTTTAGATAAGTAACCTAATGAAAATTAGAGGTATGCTAAGATTTTAGTAAATTTGCGATATCTACTTTAACTCAAATTCAAGGTTTCTCATTTCTACTTAGAGTTGGATTTCAGCAGAATTCATGAATATGATTTAATGCAGTTTACCAAATTCAACCCATTCTTTGCTTCTGAATTCTGTCATAGAATAATGTTATCACTCATGATGCTTAAATGAACCCAACAGTGCTGCCTATAAGCTTTAGGTGTAATGTCCAAAGGAATTCACTCATGGCAATATCCTCCCTAATTAGGATCCAAGTCCAGCTTCATCTTTGAGATCCAAAATTTTACATAATACAGAAAACAGAATATGAGGCACCGCAGGCCTACAGCGATGAAAAGATTATGAGAAAAAAGATAATAAAAGGACAAACCAGATAACATTCAAACAAACTGCCATATGCAGAGAGAGATTATTGACTCAAAAGGTAACAAATTAAATAATAAAATCCACAAACACAGGCACATACCTTCCAAAACCAGACTATCTGAGGATCATTAAATTTGTAACCATTGTACTCTGTATGTGCCTTCCAATCTTTAACAGAAATATCATTCCCACTCCCGTGTAGCATTTCATCAATATCTTCAAGCTCTAAACTTTGAAAAAAGAACTTCTGCAACCCCAAGTCGCTAAGAATATCACCAAAACCTTGTGCAAAATGCGATACCTGTTGAGAGATTGAGGTAACAAACCGATCTTTTATGAGAAGACCAACATAATCATTCCTATTCTTGCTATTCACCACCATGCCCTTCCCACCATCACAGAGTTCCACAACTCTCCTCAATCCCAACTCCTCAACTTCTCTGACGAATGTTAGTCCTAAAGCATCAGAATCAATAAATTCAGCATCCATTTCCAGAATCCGCTTGCAGTTATTATACATGTAAGGATCTGCATCTCTTATGTCTTCCAGAGAAATAGAATATCCACCCAATTGCAAGAAAAATACCCGATCCAAAACAATCCCTACTTGTACTTTATGCATCAGAGCTAAGCCTATCATTCGACCAGAGAAGTTGAAATACTTGAGGTGCAGGGGTTCCACTGTAGAGGCTGCATACCAGTAAAACAACAGAACTCAGGTAATCATCATGACCAATGTCAAATAGAGGACTTACAATCAGAGACAGAGGACAAGATGAAATAAATCATCTTAAATGTTCAAATTGCAAAACACTCAAGTGTTGATTGTCAATACTGATAAGACATTTAAAACAAAGGTAACGGAACTGTAATAACAGAAGGGCAAGGTGACCACAGAAGTAGATCTCAAAAGTTTTGTTTCTTTTTTTGTTTTTTAAATAATAACTATCAACAGCCCAGCAATCCCCAGAGAAACCTTTTATGTACCCACAGCTCCATGTAGGCACCAATTATAAAAAAAAAAAAAAAAAAAAAAAAAAAAATTCCCCAAAGAGATGAAGAATAACAAACTACAAGAACCAAGGGTAAAAGAGAGATTCACATAAGAAAAAATGAAATGAAAATACACTTTCACTCCTAAAAAGTCGTGTGCATTGCACATGTTAACTGAAATCGTAATGGAGGATTAACGGCTGTCACAAAATGAAATTTAGGAGAGTAATATGTTGCCGTTGAAAGTTAAGGGGCAAACATGTACAACCCAAAGTTGAAGGGGTTTTGTATTTTCCTCTTACTTGTATGAAATTTAAATACTCTACATCTAGCATGCAATTTCATTAAGACTTCAAGGTCATTGAACCAAATGAATTTCAAGTAAACAACCCCAAATTCCTAATAGGCAAAAATAACAGCATGCAATTTCATTAAGACTTCAAGGTCTTGTGTTTGTAAGGTCAACTTTCCAGCTGACACAACCCCCCAATTACTCCGATCAATCTTTATCTTTGTACAGCAATAAAACCAACTATTAAGCCTTAACTGACAACATGCAGGCATATGATCCATACTATGACGTTTCACTCCACTGTGTATCTAGTTCTCTGAGACTATCTTTGTCACAAAGAATAATTGTGTGGTCTGCAAAGAGAAGGGGTTCAACATGCCAAATAACCAGGTTGCCTAAAAACCCATACTTCCAAAACCAAATTGAAAATTTTTAGTTAAACCATCGCCTTGTTCAGACCAAATTCATTTGATCCAGTCCAACAGATTGGTTTCAGGTCAAAAAGTGTTAAATAAACGAAGATCAAAACATGACTGATTGACCCATTTGGTTTGACTTTTTTTTAACTATCTTTACGATTTGTCCTTTAGCAAAGTAGTCTCTAAAATTTTACTCATTATCTACTTGGCAGGATTGACCCCCACTTCCCATTCCTCAAAAGTCCCAATATCATGATCTACCATCACCTTCAGATTAAAGGTTTAGCCTTTCTCTTCTTCCTACAAGAAAAGACTTTCAAACCCATCTATCATTATCTTTGAAATATTAGCCACCATAGCTCATTTATAGTTAGTACTCATCCGGTGACACAACCTCTCTCTCTCTCTTTGCACTAGAGCATGCTGGCAGTTGCAGAAGAAGCAAGAAAAAAAAAAGACAGAAATATCAAACGAGCAATGGTAGGAAGGCAAAGAAAATGGGTTAAACCTATGTATTGAACCTAACTGACTGGGCATTTGGGCAGTTCATCTATACTTCATGCTGTTTGTTCAACTTTTCTATCCAAAACTCTTAGTTCTGATTCTGTTTTGGTGGAAACCAAACAGGAATGTTAAAGCTACCAACCCACTCATATTCACTCTACATACTAGAGCTATAAGTGCTAATTATATGTCAAACTCCATTCGATATGCCGAAATGATAAGCAGTCCATCTTCCACTTTTTTTGGTTTCACAAAATCTAAGGACAACAACCAGCATTTTAAACAAAATCACACACATTGCTATGCAATATTACCTGGATTTGGGTAGAACCTTCTGCGATCATTGGGACATGCTACAAAAAGAGGATTTTGTTGATTGAAAATAGCTTGGCAAACCAGAACAAACCACTCGCGCAAGACACCAGGACCAGTTGCTTCCTCATTCTTAAATTCCATAAATATACCCCCATGCAAAGATTCAGCTTCTGCACTAGCTATATACTCCAATGATTCTGACAATAACTGAGACCTGTCGATCAGCATCTCATGTTGTTCCTCAAAGTCCTTTTTCACTTCAGGGAACATCATCATCACTAAGTGCCTCCTAGATTCAAAATCCATACACAATGCACGCTTCCTCTTGCTCAAAATTGTCCAAAATTCTTTCTCAGAACCCAAATAAAGTTTAGAAATGGCATTCAGTTCTTTCAAAATAGTAAGATATGGAGACCAATCAATTTCCCCACTTACGTTTGCAGATAAGCAATGCTCCATTCTGAAAAGGCACTCATCCATCTTCTTTAGCATGTCCACAAAGATATGATAAAGCAATTCGACCACCTCCTTACACAACAGAACATTGTGGTGTTCATTTTCCATAGGCAAAGAGATTGGATGCTTGAAACCCTTGTATCCAGACATTACAGTTCGCAAAGGGCGCAAAAACATCGTGAAATCATTGACATCGCTCACACTAGCTATAGTATGAGGGAACAATTCCAAAACTTCGGACAACTTATCTGCCAGCTCTTTAACGAAAGGGAATATCTCTTTTATAGATATCGCTCTCTTCACACTTTCGGTATGTTCCAATACCCATTGAACCTTAATAACCTCCATCATCGACCCCAGACTACTCCGGCAAGACATGTACAAGGGGTCATGAGAAGCTATTCTCCTGAGCAACTTACAAAACTCCAGCACTATTGGTGCACAGCGCGATCGCAAAGACTTTGGCAACTCAGTTATACATGATTCTAGGAAATGCCTAATTGACTCCTCGGCATGCTCCTTGTTACCCCTAATCGGCGACATGTACAGATTAACTAGCGCCTCAGGGGCAGAGCATGACATAAATATCTGAAGATGCCCAGTAGCTGAATCACCATCTTTCTTAGGAGTCGTCGACAAGTACTTTGATATCTGAGTTCTAATAGTTTTAAGAGCATCGTTCACGGTTTTACCTTCACAAAGGCGGCGAACAAGCGAAATCATGTCGTCGATGATTCGCCAAGCCTGCGGGTGCCCCGTGCTCTGCATTCGGCCGACCAAATCCAGGGTGGCATCATTTTGGATAGCACACTCGGCCAAAGATTTCTCGCACTGCAGCCGCTTCCCTCTGTAAATCAGCCACTGTTCAATGACGGGAATTCCAGTGATCAGCTGAATCCGCTCGTGCACCGACTGCACGGTATCGCTGGAATTCGCCTGGAAGACCAAGCTCTTGCCATCGGTCCTCACGAAGAACTGCAGCCGCGAGGCGAAGGCCATCCTGACGGTATCGCTGGAACGGCGGAGGCGAGGCGGCGGCTGTCGTTCGGGGGGGAGGAGCTCACGCGCCGCCGTGGAGATCGGGCGGCGGAGATCGCCGGGGGCCTCTAAAACCCTGGAATTCCACCGATCGGGCGACGCCGCCGGGCAGCAGCTAGACAACAAAAACCCAAGAAACGCACCGGACGGCCCAGCGATCGCGGCCGGGAGCAGAGAGAAAGACGGTGATCGGCGATCAGCGATCCGCGACTGCGGCGGCGGCGGCGGCGGCGATAGAGAGAGAAAGAAAGAGAGAGAGTCGGCTGTGTGCAAGCAGCAGAGTTCATCAATGGAAGCAGAGAGAGAGAGAGAGAGAGAGAGAGATTTTTTTTTACGCTAAGAAGAAATCAAAGACAAGAAGAAGAAAAATATTAATAAAAAGGATGGGGAGGGTTCCGGTGGAGGAGGCCGGGAGAGCCTCCTCCCCCTCCCCCTTTTTTCGTAGATGTAACAAATTGTAACAAATATATTCCTCGATTTATCGTATGCACCCAAAATTCACTTTTAATTTCCTGCTTGTTTATTGAAAAAATGGATGATAGTTTACCCAGTATGGTAGTTGTGCTTGTCCTAATTGAGGATCTAGTTTCTTTTTTGTCGATTTTTCGTTGAGATTAGGAGCTGAAGTTTTTTAAGATTAAGGTTTTTGAATGCCTAATCAAGCAAAGTTATACAGTGTTTGAAGGGCTGGTGGTGATGCTTAGGATACATGGTTGGAGAGAAAATTGATTCGGCTTCCAAGATTGGAGTCATAGTTTTGGATTAAGGTTTCTGCATACCTAATCGAGCGGAGTTATGTGGGGTTCAATGGTCAAGCGGCTATGCTTATGATGCACGATTGGAGAGAAAATTGACTTAGCTTCCGAAATTACATTCGATATCGCTAATAATGAAGATCTGCCATGCTATTAATTTAAATTAAGTAATTTCCTGATCATATAAACCTTTGTCGCCATAAATAAGGGTAATTATTATGTTACATTTTTTGAACCGCTTGAAAATATTAAGAATTTCAATAAGTATGAATTGGTACCATCAGGTAAACTTCTTTTCAAATTGTTGGATCCATTTTTTGGTTTTTGAGTTATGATCAAAGGTGAATTTCAAATGAATTTTGCACTTGCCTAATTAGGCCACCTTTATGTCCAGCTAAAAGGTCAAGCAGCTTCACTTATAGTGCACGAATGGAGAAGATAAACAAGTTGCATTCCAAGATAAACAAGTTGCATTCCATCTGGATGATCTTAACAATTTGTTGTTCTCAAAATTAAGGTAAGTAATTTTCCTACATATACACTCGCGTCACCATAAACAAGGGTAATATCATGTTATGATATTTAGATCGCATATGTTTATATGAAACTTTTTTTTAAAATCATGGTGTTCTATTAATCTCCAATTCATAATCTTTTAGAAAATTTTAATATAATTAAAAGGGTATCATATATAATGGATAATTTTTTTTTTTCATTTTGTTAATTTTAAGAGGTGAAAAGACTTAGGTTGTTTTCGGATAATTACTTACGCGCGTGGAACCAGGAAAAAAAAAAAATAGTGATATCTCAATTAGATTAAAAGTCAAGGTTGTTTTTGTTTTATTTTCTCAAAAAAAAAAGAAAAAGCCAAAGGTTGATGCAGCAAAAGGTACAAAAGTCGGGGAAAACGTACGGTCCCCGGGGTGAGGTCACTTTTTTACGGTAAATCGTCGATCTATAGAATATCGGTTTGAAGACCAAAGCCCGCCCATTTCCTTTTGGTCCATCTTGAACATGGGTGATCAGGTCTCATTCCCATCATTGATTATCTCAAATTTTGTCATCATATTTTCAAAATTATTTCAAATTAATTTTTTGGTTGCAAATTTTGTATATTTTAGACAATGAATCCATGCCCAGTTCCTAAATTCTGACATTTATAAAAATGAATAAATGAAAAAAAAAAAATTATCATCCATGAAAAATATTTAGATATAAATTGTTATTGATAATAAAAAGATTTCATCAACTCATGATTTCAAGCGATAAAAAAAATCATTTATAGGAAATTTTTTTCCAAATTATTTATTTTCCGCGAAACAAACATATTAAATTTTAAGATTTTATAAAGGAATTAGAGATCTTCATGATTTAGGGCATGCGTGTGCACACACAAATATATATGTGCAAGTTTAAAGTTAGAACTCGAAGAATATTTATTTCTATGCTCGCCATGTAAAATTTAACTTTGTTTACATTGTTACCGCGTGGCATAAGTTTGCCACATTGTCTATATTCGACTAATTAACATTTGTTTATTGATTTGCCATTCTCAAATATCTACCAATTATTAACAATTAACGCTTAAAATTAAAAATAAATAGAGAAAATTTAAGAAAAATCTTTAAAGATAGCCCGAAGCTTATTGGACGACCAATAAATATAGAAAATTTAAGAAAAAAAATCTTGATATTAAGGGCTCAACATTTATTTCTTTCGACTTACCTCATTGATTATAAATTTGAAAAAAATATAAAAATATCTTTAAATATACCATTTATCCATTTGATGTGAGATTAAGTCAAAACACGAAATATATTTTGTTACATAATTGATACTCGTAATTTTATTAACTAAGTGAATAACGTATTAAAATTAAATTAGAATAATTTAAAGAACAAATCATTTTATACACTTTGATAAATTCCACTGATTTTCACTCAGTTTTAACATTACAATAAATACTGAGAATTTTAATAGAATTCAGGTTAATTATATATAGTAAAGCGGCGGGCAGTGAGAACATTTACTCATGTACTCGCCGCATGGAAGTTTACCTTGTCTCTATGCTTCCCACATAGTAAGCCACATGCCATAATTATGCCACATGGCCTATATCCTACCCATTAGCATTTGTTTATTCTCAAATTTCTTGCACCTATTAATTTAAAATTTAAATTTAAATATTGAATAAAATATCTTAAAAGGTACTCTTGAATATATACAAGCAATAGCATAGTTATTATAAATAAAAAAATATCTTGAAATCAATTCACAAAGATTAATCTCCTTCGATTTTTTTTTTTTTTTTTTTTTTTGGTCAAAAGCAAATATTTCATTCGTATCTCAGTATCTCAAAATGATACATAAAAGGTTCAAAACAAAGTATCTTTGATCAAAAGCCCTATGCATCCATGTGGTGCATGACTGGCTGCATACATTCAACGATGGCCTATACCTATTTGATCAATGATGAAAAATTTCTGAAGAGGGTTGTAACTTCCCCTGTCCCCTCCATCGAAGTATTGAATTCATTGCCACTAACACATCCAGATAAACCATAATAGAGCGTGTTTGCACGCGTGCGCAGGTGCGTGGGTAGTGGGAGAGAGAGAGAGAGAGAGAGAGAGAGATGTATTGCAGTCAATCTTTCTGTATATCTACATGCCAAAGCAAAGTGACCATCTCTACCAGAAAAATGAAGTTCCGCAAAGGGGATGAGCTTCCCTTTCATCCTGCACCCAAACTTTATTTATACCCTGCATCTATAAATATATGTATGAACAGTTAAAAGAGGGGAACAACAAAGACCCCAACGACAGAAGACTGACGAGACAAAATATCCACAACACCCCCTTTAAGCGTCCAATGATAGATCAGATGGTTATGATGCCCTTTAAGCGTCCAATGATGAAATCGAATTGTCAATAAGTACCGAAGCTGCAGCCTACATGTTCTTGAGCGATGATGGAAAGGCGCTGTTCCATGATGGTCATGCTGGGATAAGGTGGAAAGCACAGACGATAAAAGCATGTATGGGATGATGGCAGGTGGCTGATGTCCTCCATAGACTTGAATATGTAAAGGCGAGACGCCAAACCCCGAAATCCCTCCACTGGCAGATACTTCACCGACGTCCAGAAGAAAAGGATATTCTTTTTCTGCTGTGGTGACATTTTGCTGACAATCTGCATTGGATTTAGCAAGAGTATGAAATTGAAGAGAAAAGTAATGCAGAATTTTCATTACAATTTATAAAATTAGTGAAGATAATTTTATGCCAATTAGGGAATTAACTAGGTCTCTCCAGCCATATCTAGAGGATTGTTCACCAACAGTAATGAGGTATCTTCAGGACCTACATTTTGATCCTGTGATGCAAAATTGCATCTCATCACTACTCTTCTACAATAGTTCAGCACTCAATTACCATGACTAGAGTGTTGTTGGAGGAAAATTTCCACAAGTCAAACCCAAAGAAAACTGCAATCTAAAAACCATACGAGAGTACAAACACATTATGCATCCAACAATCCCAGTCTGTCCATAATGTATTGCCATGGCAACTAGCCTCCACCATGCATCTTGCGTGGTTGAGTCACAGAGCCTAGACATCAGGAATTTCAATCTTTCGTACTTTATATTAAAAATCCGATGCCTTTTTTAAAGCAAGGGCAATCTTTCCTCCCCACAGAGTCCAGACTAAGAAACGCAGAGAACCATTTTTATGCTTGAGATAGTCAAGAAAGCATCTGTACAGATTATCTTTCAGGAGCACACACCTGCAAACCTAGCCATGTAAATAGAGCCCATGCTAACATAAGAATGCTTCTTACTTATTTAGTAAGTTTTGGTTGATAAAGACAGGTACCATGAAGTTGCACCTTGCACTTGTGCAAGGAATTGGATGACTTACCATTCATAAGCAAGCATACTAAGGACATGAGCAAGTGATAACCTTCTCACCTAGCAGGACAACATGTACTTCTGGTATGGAGAACTTGATCACACGGGTTAAAATGTTCTTCCGAGATTATGTTGGACAGAAGAAGAGAGGTTTGCATCCATGTGGAATGTCTAAGCAAATTTTAGTAGATTGATTCTGTGATACATTCTAAGTTCAAGGGTTTTTAAACAAGAAGTCTAATTCAGCAAATTTTCCCAGAGAATGCTCAGACTGACCAACTATTGGTTCCAGCTGCAAATTTAATGACTATAAGAATAAATTGAAAGAAGCTAATAATTGACCACTTCCATAACTCAAGGCCATGTTATCTCCAGTGGGAAGAAATGATGCACCCACAGATTTGACAAGCTAATTATGTCTAATAAACATATCTACTCAAGTCCCCAAGAAGATGAAGCATTCTGATTGTGCATGGCTGATTGCCCGCTTTGGCTAGCTAATTTTAGATAAGTAACCTTATGAAAATTAGAGGTATGCTAGGATTTTAGTAAATTTGCTATATCTACTTTAACTCAAATTCAAGGTTTCTTGTTTCTACTTAGAGTTGGATTTCAGCAGAAGTCATGAATATGATTTAATGCGATTTACTGAATTCAACCCATTCTTTGCTTCTGAATTCTGTCATAGACTAATGTTATGACTCACGATGCTTAAATGAACCCAACAGTGCTGCCTATAACCCATAGGCGTAATGTCCAAAGGAATTTACTCATGGCAATATACTCCCTAATTAGGATCCAAGTCCAGCTTCATCTTTGAGATCCAAAATTTTACATGATACAGAAAACAGAATATGAGCCGCTACAGGCCTACAAGATTATGAGAAAAGATAATAAAAGGACAAACCAGATAACATTCAAACAAACTACCATATGCAGAGAGAGATTATTGACTCAAAAGGTAACAAATTAAATAATAAAATCCACAAACACGGGCACATACCTTCCAAAACCAGTCTACCTGAGAATCATTAGATTTGTAACCATTGTACTCTGTATGCGCCTTCCAATCTTCAAGAGAAATATCATTCTCACTCCCATGTAGCATTTGATCAATATCTTCAAGCTCTAAACTTTGAAAAAAGAACTTCTGCAACCTCAAGTCGCTAAGCATATCACCAAAACCTTGTGCAAAATGCGATACCTGTTGAGAGATTGAGGTAACAAACTTATGTTTTATAAGAAGATAAACATAATCATTCCTATTCTTGCTATTCACCACCATGCCCTTCCCACCATCACAGAGTTCCACAACTCGCCTCAATCCCAACTCCTCAACTTCTCTGACGAATGTTAGTCCTAAAGCATCAGAATCAATATATTCAGCATCCATTTCCAGAATCCACTTGCAGTTATTATACATGTCAGGATCTGCATCTCTTATGTCTTCCAGAGAAATAGAATATCCACCCAATTGCAAGAAAAATACCCTATCCAAAACAATCCCTACTTGTACTTTATGCATCAGAGCTAAGCCTATCATTCGACCAGAGAAGTTGAAATACTTGAGGTGCAGGGGTTCCACCGTAGAGGCTGCATACCAGTAAAACAACAGAACTCAGGTAATCATCATGACCAATGTCAAATAGAGGACTTATATGTAGAGACAGAGGACAAGACGACATAAATCAATTTAAATGTTCAAATTCCAAAACACTCTAGTGTTGATTGTCAATACTGATAAGACATTTAAAACAAAGGTAACAGAACTGAACTAACAGAAGGGCAAGGTGACCACACAGGTAGATCTCAAAAGTTTTTTTTTTTTAAATAGCCCAGCAATCCCCCAAGAAACTTTTTATGTACCCACAGCTCCATGTAGGCATGAAGAATAACAAACTACAAGAACAAGGGTAAAAGAGAGATTTACGTAAGAAAAAATGAAATGAAAATACACTTTCACTCCTAAAAGTCATGTGCATTGCACATGTTAACTGAAATCATAATGGAGGATTAACGGCTGTCACAAAATGAAATATAGGAGAGTAATATGTTGCGGTTGAAAGTTAAGGGGCAAACATGTACAACCTAAAGTTGAAGGGGCTTTGCATTTTCCTCTTACTTGTATGAGAATTAAATACTCTAAATCTAGCATGCAATTTCATTAAGACTTCAAGGTCATTGAACCGAATGAATTCCAAGTAAACAACCCTGAATTCCTAATAGGCAAAAATAATAGCAAAACTCAACTCTATCTCCTGGACCAATCTTGCGTTTGTAAGGTCAACTTTCCAGCTGACACAACCCCCCAATTACTTCAATCAATCTTTATCTTTGTACAGCAATAAAACCAACTATTAAGCCTTAATTGACAACATGCAGCCATATGATCCATACTATGACATTTTACTCCACTGTGTATCTAGTTCTCCGAGACTATCTTTGTCACAAAGAATAATTGTGTGGTCTGCAAAGAGAAGGGGTTCAACATGCCAAATAACCAGGTTGCCTAAAAACCCATACTTCCAAAACCAAATCAAAATTTTTTAGTTAAACCATGGACTTATTCAGACCAAATTCATTTGATCCAGTCCAACAGATTGGTTTCAGGTCAAAAAGTGTTAAATAAACGAAGGTCAAAACTTGACTGATTGATCCATTTGGTTTTACTTTTTTTAACTATCTTTACCATTTGTCCTTTAGCAAAATAGTCTCTAAAATTTTACTCATTATCTACTTGGCAGGATTGACCCCCACTTCCCATTCCTCAAAAGTCCCAATATCGTGATCTACCATCACCTTCAGATTAAAGGTTTAGCCTTTCTCTTCTTCCTACAAGAAAAGACTTTCAAACCCATCTATCATCATCTTTGAAATATTAGCCACCATAGCTCATTTATAGTTAGTACTCATCCAGTGACACAACCTCTCTCTCTCTCTCTTCACACGAGAGCACGCTGGCAGTTGCAGAAGAAATAAGAAAAACAAGAGACAGAAATATCAAACGAGCAATAGTAGGAAGGCAAAGAAAATGGGTTAAACCTATGTATTGAACCTAACTGACTGGGTATTTGGGCAGTTCATCTATACTTTGTGCTGTTTGTTCAACTTTTCTATCCAAAACTCTTGGTTCTGATTCTGTTTTGGTGGAAACCAAACAGGAATGTTAAAGCTACCAACCCACTCATATTCACTCTACATACTAGAGCTATAAGTGCTAATTATATGTCAAACTCCATTCAATATACTGAAATGATAAGCACTCCATCATCCACTTTTTTTTGTTTCACAAAACCTAAGGACAACAACCAGCATTCTTAAACAAAATCACACACATCGCCATGCAATATTACCTGGATTTGGGTAGAACCTTCTGCGATCATTGGGACATGCTACAAAAAGAGGATTTTGTTGATTGAAAATAGCTTGGCAAACCAGAACAAACCACTCGCGCAAGACACCAGGACCAGTTGCTTCCTCATTTTTAAATTCCATAAGTATACCCCCATGCAAAGATTTAGCTTTTGCATTAGCTATGTAGTCAAATGATTCTGACAATAGCTGAGACCTGTCAATCAGCATCTCATGTTGTTCCTGAAAGTCCCTTTTCACTTCAGGGAACATCATCATCACTAAGTGCCTCCTAGACTCAAAATCCATAATATCTTTGTGCTCAAGAAGCCATTTGTGATCAGCACTTCGCTTTGCATAACGGACAACAAGCATACACAATGCACGCTTCCTCATGCTCAAAATTGTCCAAAATTCTTCCTCAGAACCCAAATAAAGTTTAGAAATGCCATTCAGTTCTTTCAAAATAGTAAGATATTGAGGCCACGCTGGACATGCAATATCAATTTCCCCACTTACGTTTGCAGATAACCACTGCTCCATTCTGAAAAGACACTCACCCATCTTCTTTAGCATGTCCTCAAAGACTTGATAAAGCAATTCAACCTCCTCCTTACACAACAGAACATGGCGATGTTCATTTTCCATAGGCAAAGAGATTGGATGCTTGAAACCCTTGTATCCAGACATTACAGTTCGCAAAGGGTGCAAGAACATCTTGAAGTCATGGACATCACTCCAAGTCCCCAAACTTGCTATAGTATGAAGGGACAATTCCAAATCTTTGGACAACTTATCTGCCAGCTCTTTAACAAAAGGGTATATCTCTTTTATAGATATAGCTCTCTTTACACTTTCGGTATGTTTCGATACACACTGAACCTTAATAATTTTCATCATCGACCCAAAACTACTCCGGCAAGACAAGTACAATGGGTCATCAGAAGCTATTCTCCTGAGCAGCTTACAAAACTCCAGCACTATTGGTGCACAGCGCGATCGCAAAGACTTTGGCAACTCAGTCATACATGATTCTAGGAAATGCCTAATTGACTCCTCGGCATGCTCCTTGTTATCCCTAATTGGCGACATGTAGAGCATAACAAGCGCCGCAGGCACAGAAAATGACATAAATAGCTGAAGATGCCCAGTAGCTGGATCAGCATCATCCTTAGGAGTCATCGACAAGTACTCCGATATCTTAGTTCTAATAGTTTTAAGAGCATAGGGCACTGTTTCACCTTCACAAAGGCGGCGAACAAGCGAAATCATGTCGTCGATGATTCGCCAAGCCTTTGAGTGCCCCGTGCTCCGCATTCGGCCAACCAAATGCAGGCAGGCATCATTTTGGATAGCAGACTCGGCCAAAGATTTATCGCACTGCAGTTGCTTCCCTCTATAAATCAGCCTCTGTTCAACGACGGGAATTTTAGTGATCAGGTGAATCCGCTCGTGCACCGACCGCACGGTATCGCTGGAATTCGCCTGGAAGACCAAGGTCTTGCCATCGGTCCTCACGAAGAACTGGAGCCGCGAGGCGAAGGCCATCCTGACGGTATCGTCGGAATTCGCGGCGGCGGTGGCCGTCGTTCGCGGGGGAGGAGCTCAAGGAGGCGGGGCGCGGGCGGCGGAGATCGCCGGGGGCCTCTAAAACCCTGGAATTCCACTGATCGGGCGACGCCGCCGGGCAGCAGCTAGACAACAAAAACCCCAAGAAACGCACCGGACGGCCCAGCGAGCGCGGCCGGGAGCAGAGAGAAAGACGGCGATCGGCGACGGCGACGGCGACGGCGGCGATAAAGAGAGAAGCGATTTGGTGTGTGTGAAAGAGAGAGAAAGAAAGAGAGAGAATGAGAGAGAGTCGGCTCTATTCTCATGCTATGCAAGCAGCAGAATTATCAATGGAGGCGGGGAGAGAGAGAGGGAGAGAGAGAGAGAGATAAGAGTTTTTAGACTATCTTATTACGCTAAAAAGAGGGAGGGAGGAAGGAAGGAAGGAAGGAAGGTGGGGGAGGAGGCCGCACTTCATGAGCCTCCTTTCCCTTTTTTTTTCCTTTTTTCGTAAAGAGAGAGTTTTTTTTTTACTATCATCATAATTTTTTCAGGAAATTTCAATATAATTAAAAAGGTATCATATATAATGGATATATATATATTTTTTTTCATTTTGTTAATTTTGAGAGGCGAAAAGATTTTGACCATGCCGTAGTGGTGGGTTTCCACCTGATAAGCACGCGATCCTTAACGAAGAGGTGAAGGGTTCAAACCCATGGGAGGCGTTAGGTGTATTAAGTGTGACTGAGGGTGGTGGGGCCCTCCCGCTTAAGTGTCATTACAGGAATTTATGGCGTGGTTTTGGCCAATGGGTTCTCCAATACCAAAAAAAAAAAAAAAAAAAAGACTTTGGTTGTTTTCGGATAATTACTTACGTGCGTGAAATGAGGAAAAAAGATTAGTGATATCTCAATTAGATTAAAAGTCAAAGGTTGTTTTTGTTTTATTTTCTCAAAAAAAGAAAAAAAGGCAAAGGTTGATGCGGCAAAAAGGTGCAAAAGTGAGGTCATCTACATGAAATCGTCGCTCTATAGAATATTTCTTGCGGTTTGAATATCGTAAAGCATAACCCCCCAAGAAAACTTTCTCTCTCGTAGAGCTGCTCTCTCTCGCCGGTAGAGATCTCTTCTCCCGACTCCACAAGAGTTTTCAACACTAAACCCTAGACACCCAGTCTCTTTGGAAACCTCCTGCCCTCCGACCCATACGAATGTAGTGATTTCTTGCCAATGCCATGGATACCCATCACCCAAACTCTAACTCCTGTCAGAACACGCACCATCCTCTTTCCGCTAGAACTTGATCGCGCAGCAGGTATCGTCTACGGACTATGAACCCCAACCCAAAGCTCCCTTCAATCATCCCCTTCCCAAAGCCACAACACCTCAACGAAACTATCCCAATGAATATCCTCAACCCCAGCAGTAGATGACGAATGCCATTATCCCTCTTAGCAAGAGCTTGTGATTTGTTGCCGGAATGGAACATGAGGAGGAGAATCAACGCCATCTTGCTGCCCTGTGCAAAAGTTTAGGTCATTTATGATTAGAAAGTGATGTGGTTGAAGTGCAACAGGAAATCCCCCCCAACAAATGAATAGAATGTAGTCATACTCTCTTTGGTAAGCTAAATTCGAAACCCAATGTGAACTTTCAAGCATTTTGCAACACTATGAAAAAAGCGTGGAAAACAGAGGCTATCGTGTGTTCCCATAAAGAACTAGGGCTTTTCTCTTTTGTATTTGAATCAGAGGAGGAAAATGAGAGAGTTCTGAAATCAAAGCCATGGTCCTTTGCTAGCAACCTGTTAGTGTTCAAGCAATGTGAGCCAGACATTTCAGAACACTGCTATAATTTTTCTAAATATGATTTTTGGGTTCGTATTATTGGTTTACCCTGAGGATGGATCATAGAATAAGTCTTTTATAATGTTGCAAGTAAAGTGGGAGTAGTTAAAGAAATACAACCAGAGTTAAGAGGAATCGGCCCTATAAAACCGGTAAAGTCAAAGTGAGCTGGAGTTTTCAGCTTCTCTCAAAACACGGGCGTTAGTCAAGATTGAGAATAAGAATCTATGAGTGGAATTTAAATATAAACGTCTCCCTCATTTCTGCTACTCATGTGGTCGAATCGATCACTATGCATTATATTGTGAGGAGATACCATATGAAACAACAAATTAGGCAGCTAATAAGGTTGGGAAGTATGGTCCATGGCTCAAAGCGGAAGAAAGAGATAATAGTCCACATTGGGAAGCATTTTATGGCAAGGTTGATCCAAATTCTGAAGAAGATGAGTCAGTCCCTGAAACTCCCTTAATGACAGTCAATATGGAAATTGTTGCTAGGACAGAAGCTGAGACAAACACTAACCCTTCTCGGAACAAAAAACGAGTAGACGGCCCTTCTTCAAAGGAGGGAAGAGATGGAGGAGAGAAAATTACACTAGCCAAAGGGGGGAGTGGAAAACAGATAATGTATCTAAAAGGCCTTAACGAAGCAAGATAAAAAATTATAGGCATTGATGGTAAAAAAATGCTAAAGTATCAACAAGCAAAAAAACATAAAAGAGCAGAAGTTATTAGCTCTTCTCCTTGATGAAATGGAGTTATTAGAGACCCCCATACAGCTGGTAAAAGAGAGGAAGGATTGAGCTTTAGTGGCTAGCCCTAATAAGCCACTAAATATGCCATGAAGATCCTAAGCTGGAACTGTCAAGGGCTGGGCAACCTCCTGACAGTCCAGGAGATAAGATCCTTAATGGCTCAAGAATTGCCCAACATGGTCTTTTTAATGGAGACTGAAAACAAGGAGACGATGGTGGATAAAATCAGAAGATGACTAAAATTCTAGCACATCTTTATAGAGCAACCAATCGGTATTGCTGGTGGCTTGGTGCTTCTGTAGAATGAGGATGTGGATATTAAAATAAACTCGAGTTCGAAAGAGCACATGGATGTGGAATGCAATGATCCTTCTAGTGGCCACTGTGACACCCTGATTTTTCAAATCTGATTTCAATTGAATAAATCGGGCCTTTCGTCGACGCGTCTATAGTGCTATTCTCTGAGCCGATCACTCAAGAGATAACTAGACTATCTGGGAAAATTATTAAGGGATTTTAACGTAAAAGGCTTGAGAATTCGACCATGAATCGACTGCTCGACCGTGCTAATTTGCAAGGGTCATTACGGCACACTTAAAAATCGATCAGATATCAGAGATAGGTCGATTCGATTAAGATGAGTGATCAAAATGTGGGTGATTTCACATGATTGCAAAATTCTTATCGATCGGCACTAAATTGATTTTCTATCGTTTTGGGTACCCTGTGTCTGTATTTGAAACTTTGATATTTTCACGATAATCGAGAGTCGCCAATGTGTCGAAGATGTACGTTGTGACTCGAGATAAATCGATCACGGGTCAATTGCACAAAAAATTCCTAAAAGCTACCCGATAGACTAGGTCACTCTAAAAGCACGTCGGATTGAAAATAAGCGTGAATTTTAACCCGATTTCAAAATTGAAAGTTACGTGGTGTCACGAGCTATTTATTTGAGGAACGTCGACTCATTCTCCGAAGAATTTTCAGAGATTCCGGGATTTTTACGGAAAATCGAATCGGACGTTGCGGAAAATTAATGGAAATTCGGATGGACTCATTTGAAGGATATTTGCACAAGTGAGCTAATTGTCGAGGGCACTTATAGAAATTCATGGGCTTTTCTCCGAGGAAATTGGACATCAAATATGGGGAATTTGTCGAAGATATCGAAGTCCAAAATTGAAAATTCGGAACCTAGGATAAGGGGTGCATTATTTGCATCAAAATGGATTTATTTTGACTTATATTTGTTGGAAAGTATTATTGGATAAAGGGGATAAATATGAGGAGACAAGGGGACCAAGCATTTAAGACATTGGCTAAGATTTTAGATTTTTGGTCTCCCTCTCTCTTCAAGCCTTCTCGGACAAACTTCACCGCCTCTGTCTCTCTCTCTCTCCGTTCGTGCGACGCTTCTGCTCCTACCTCAATTTCATTTTCATGTTTTCCCTGCATCTTCATCTTCATTCATTCTTCGCGAACGAAGTCCCACCCAAAATCACTCAGCCTCATCAACGTCCCTGCTCTAGTTCTTCGTGCCTCCCTTAGTCAACCATACTTCTCCACTTTCCATTTTGTTGACCCATCCTCACGCCAGCCCAGTTCCACCGAGCAATTCCTGCTTCGTCCGAGTTCTTCGACGCCAGCTCTCGTTCAACTCGGCGATTACCTCAGTAAGTGTTGACTGCTAAGCCCACTGAATCTGCTTGCTTTCATCTCCTGCGAAGACCTTCGGTTTTGTTGATTGAAGCAGCGTCCTCCGAAGAAGCCAGCTGCCTTCTTCTTCTTTCGGTTTTGATGAGCTGTCCAGCAGTTCGAAGTTCCCTGCCCATTTCGTTGCCACCAAAGATCAGCGAAGCTCCTCAAGCTCACTTCGTCTCACCGAACCGAAGCGGCCACGTCTCGAGCAAATTTCGTGAGCCCATCTTCGTGTAAGCCGCAGCCCATCTTTACAGCGTCTTCGTCTTGTCCTCGTGAAGCCAGCGACAAAACCCTGCCGCTCCATGGTCGTTTGTCTTCTACCACTGATTCAGCATCTCCATCTCGCCAACTGAAGCTGCCAGCGAAGCCCAGCTTCATTTCTTCAGCCCGTATTAGCCCATCGTGTCTTCAAGTCCAAGCCCATGTGAATTCTGCCGCAAGCCAGCTGCTCTTCAGCCCATTCGCTCCAGCAAGTTGGTTTGGCCCAACATTCACGCAAGTCAGGCCCAAAAGAAATCAGCCCAGCAGAATTCTAGTCCAATTAATTGGGTCTTCAGCCCAAATTCATCAAGGTCCAATTCCAGCAAGTCAATTGAAGCCCAAGTCCATTGAAGTTCAGCCGCGAATCAAGTGAAGCCCAGCCTGAGTTGGAAACAAATCTCAGATTTGGTGAGATTTGTTGGGTCAAGTTTAGGCGGCGCCCAGCCAAGTTTGTTGACGCCGCCGAAAATTTCGATTTCGGCCGAGTCGAGGTTGTCGTCGCGGTGAAGCCAGGTTTCCGCATGATTAACTTAGGTGAGTTTATACTCTAAACTCTACTTAGTAGGCTAATAACGTTTAGGGGTGTTAGATTTATTTTATTTGGAATTAGGTGGTTAGTTAGATTAAATTAGAAATTGAATTATATAATTGAGCATATTAGGTGGTTAGCATGGTTTAGTTAAGGCCTAAAATTATTTATCTAGAAGGGTTCGGGAATTTCTCCGAGTCCGTATTGGTTATTAATTTAATGATTTTGGCCTAGGTTATTATTTGTAGAATTTAAATTGATTTATCTAATTAATTTCAGTAATTATTTAATTATTAATTATTTTTTTTTCGGAAATTAGGCCGAGATAGCCGGTGACCGGAATTTCGTGCTGATTGCAATGGTGTGGTTAATTTTTGCAATTGAGTGTTAAATTATGCAAATTGAGTGCTAATTTGATTTTTGGTATTTAATTCCAAAAATTGTGAATTTCCAATATTTATTCGAAAATCCCAGGGTGTCGGGTTTTGACACATCGAAAATGTTTTTTAGTACTATATGAAATAGTAGGATTTTCAAAAAGGATGAATATCAATTTTTCTGGATCAAGTTGACCAGTGTACCCACACACGAGTAATTTCATGTGAATTTCTAATACAAAGAAAAGGTCGGGCTCACCATTTTAATTGAAGCATTTGAGTGCAATGCACGGTGTCTGGCCATATTTGAGTGATCGTGTGATGGTCATGAGAAATCGTCCGGCTGTTGAGTTGGACGTTATCCCACATGTGGGATACCCCCGGACAAGGAAGCCGGTCATGATTGATTCGGACCCTATGCTCCTTCGGGAAAGCCGTCGATAAAGAGATGTGCCGTGCTCAATGGGGTGAGACGAAGCCTAGCAATGCCGAAGACCGCCGGCGAGAGTAGGCCGTGCTAAATGCCGAGATCAAAACTAGGAACGCATGATTAATTGAGTGTGGCGTTTCGAGTTATTGGAGCTTATTTGTTGCTCATGCTCTCGTGTTGTCTGTGAGATAAATTGTACCGACTTCTTTGGGTGGATCCGAGACGAGGTAAGTCTCCTTGATTGTGTGATTGTGTGATTAGGACACTTCTTGGCGTATTTCCCTCCTAATTGGGGTTTAGAGCTTAGACTCGCTGAGATGATATCTCACCCCGTTATGGGACAACATTTTCAGGGTCGTCGAGTGGAGGACCTGGAGCTGAGAGGAGGTGATCGGAAGCGTAGGTCAGTTAGGACCGCTTCTTTTTGGAAGGCCAGTCTTTTGTAGTCTTTTGGCCATAGACCTGTGTACGTGACTCAGTGTATATATAAAAGCATGTTTGTTTGTGAATCTATTATCCTGCTTTTCTATCCCGAGATGATTACTATCAGGGGATTTCTTTTCGCTTTCGCATGTGCAATAAAATGGAAAGGGTCGGCGACTCGTTCTGGGAAGTCGTAAATTATTATCGACCGAGATAGGGATGGGCACGCGCTCGGGGTTCGGGGCGTGACAGCCACACTATGAGAGTTACTTTCATACATGTTTTCACAAATTTCAAGGAGACTTTTATTATGGCAAAAGGTTCGAGATATGCACTCCAATAATTAAATTCCATGGCTTTGCATGGGGGACTTTAATGAAATTCTATATAGTTGGGAAAAGGTTGGAAAGAGGGAAGCTGATCAACATCGAATAGCAACTTTTAAGGATATGCTTAATGATTGCTCCTTAGTGGATATTGATACTAAAGGCTGTGCTTTTACTTGGGCCAACAACAGAAACAGTGAAAATTTAGTGAAGAAGAGGCTGGACAGAGCCTTATGTACAATGGAGTGGAGAATTACTTTCCCAAATGCTGAAGTGGTGGCCCTTCCAGCAGTTGGTTTAGACCATAGCCCACTTTTACTGTCTCTACATCCTATCTAGGAGAGAAGAAGGAAGGAATTCAAGTTTGAAGCATATTGAATGGAGGAAGAAGAGTGTGGGGGAGATTATTAAAAGCTGTTGGGGAGGTGACCAGCACTGTTATACAACCTTTTCTAAAAAAATACAGCATGTAACAAGGAATTGACAACTTGGAGCAAAAACAAGTTCTCTAATGCCTCTCTCCAAATTAGAAGTCTCAAAAAGAAACTCACTGACATCACAAATGGGGATTTTGAATTTTCCAGCAAAGTGGAAAGCCAAGAAATTAAAGAAAATATTGAGTGGCTTTGGCGATGAGAGGAGATGTATTGGGGTATAAGGTCTCGTATAAATTGGCTACGTTGGGGAGACAGGAACTCAAAATATTTCCACGCCACTACGGTTCAACGAAAACAACGGAACATAATTTATGTGTTGCGCCTCAACGAAGACACTTGGTGTAGGGACCAAAAGATATTGAAACAACACATAAATGATTTCTATTGTTCTCTATATGAATCATCAGGTCCAAGAGATTTTTAACCTATTTTGGACATGTGCCCAACTCTAATAAACACAGAAATGAACGAAAACCTCTTGGTCCCTATTTCCATGGAAGAGGTAAAAGAAGCGGTTTTCTAGCTAGGTTCTCTAAAAGCCCTCAACTCGGATGGTCTTAATGGACAATTTTATCAGCATTACTGGGAAGATATCAAGCTGGATGTGCTGAATATGGTCAGAAACTTCTTTAAATTAGGTGAGTTTGACCTCCTACTCAACAAGACTCACATAACTCTCATTCCAAAAGTTAAAACCCCAAAAAGTATTTGTCAATTTAGGCCAATCAGTCTATGCAACTTCAGTTATAAAATTATCTCCAAAGTGTTAGCAAATAGACTGAAACCATGGTTTGATGAGATAATAGCCTATGAACAAAGCGCCTTTGTTAAAGGACAACAAATACAAGATAATATCTTTATAGTTCAAGAGGTGTTGCATCAGCTGAGGATCAGAGAAAGAAAAAAGAAATTCCAGGCAATACTTAAACTGGATATGAAAAGGGCTTATGATAGGGTTGAGTGGGACTTCTTAAAAATGAGTATGTTGAAAATGGGGTTTAGCGCAAGATGGGTTGAGCTGGTGATGACATGTGTTTCCACAGTGTCATTTAGTGTCAAAGTTAATGGCGATCAAACACGGTATTTTACACCCATGCAAGGACTAAGACAAGGAGACCCATTGTCCCCGTACTTCTTCATATTGATGGCTAATGTATTCTCTTGGATGATGCACAAAGCGATAGAAGATGGGAGCATCAAAGGAATAAAACTGAACAGGTATTGCCTCACATTGTCTCATCTATTATTTGCTGATGATGCTATAAATTTTATGGATGTGACAGTTAGAGAATGCCAAAATTTGGCAAATCTTTTGAATCGGTATTGTTATGCAACTGGTCAAGCTATCAATCTAAACAAATCAGGAGTGTTTTTTTTAGCAAGGGCTGCCCTTTGACCTTAAAGATGAATATGGCATATAAGTTACTAGTGCCTATTATTGACAAAACAGGGAAATACCTAGGAATTCCATTTGATTGGGGACAAATAAGAAAGGAGATGTTTTCATGGATTCTTTGCTAGGGTGAACACAAAGCTTGAAGGCTGGAAAGAAAAGCTATTATTTAAAGCTAGAAAAGAAATATTGATAAAAGTTGTGGTACAGGCTCTTCCTCAGTACGCTATGTCCATTTTCAAAATTCCAATCTCAGTTTGTAAAGCCATCGAACAAAGGATTGTAGCTTTCTAGTGGAAACAAAATGATTCCAAAAGAGGCATGCACTAGAAGAAATGGGAAGTCTTGAAATGCAGAAAAGATGAAGGGGGTCTCGGCTTTAAAAACCTAATTAATTTCAACAAGGCAATATTAGGCAAACAAGCCTGGAGACTTTCACAATCACCGTCAGCTCTATGGAGCCAAATCCTAAAAGGAGTGTACCATCCAAATAGGGACTTATGGAAGGCAAAAACAGGACAATGACTATCTTGGGGTTGGCACAGCATCCTTATAGGTCGAGACACTATAGAACCGGAGGTGAGGTGGATAGTGGGAGATGGGCAAAGTATTAACATATGGCGAGACAGATGGCTTCCAAGGGGAGTGATAGGAGGACCGGCGAACAAGAATAATCTTGAGATGGTTGCTGAACTAATGAACAATGAAATGAGATTATGGGATGAGCCTAAAATTCAAGCTCTCTTTGATGAACAAGTCGCTCAGGAAATACTTTCTACTTCAATCAGTGCACAACCACAGCAAGATAGGCTAACCTGGATGGGGAATAGCTTAGGATCCTACACAATCAAAAGTGGCTACAATAGGGTATGTTCAGTGACCAATTATCTTGACCCAAACATAGCAACAACTTCCCATCAGCCGCCTAGATCCCTATGGACTAGGTTATGGGATACTCCAACCCCCCCCCCCCCCCCAAAGTAAAGTTCTTCCTATGGAGCATATGCCAAAATGCAATCCCAATAAAGGAAAACCTCTATAAAAGGCGAATATTACCTTATCCCCTATGTCCCTTCTGTCTTCGGCATCCCGAAATAGCAGAACACTTATTCTTTCTATGCAAAAGGACTCGGCAAATATGGCTTGACCTGCGCCTCAACCTATACTACAAAACGATATCATTAACTCGCATAGACAAGTGGTTTGCAGAGTTCTTCGAAGCAAAAACTAATTTACCTTCAGCAGATATGGTGGCAAGCACGGTCGGCTAATCTGGAAACTTTGAAACGACTACATCTTCAGATCCCGACCTCCCAAAACCGAATCAATAGTAGATCTCGCCCAAGCACAGGTCCAGGCCTTCTCCAGATGGATCCCAAGCAAAGAACAAAAGAAATCTAGCAGGTCAGACCCGCCCAAGATCTCGCCCAAGCACAGGTCCAGGCTTTAAGCTTAACGTGGACTGCTCTTGGACGAAGGGAGAAGAGAAAAACTCTGTCGCTGGGATTGTTCGAGACTCGAGCGACTTGTTGATCGATGGATTTGCCGTCGAGATGCATGCCGCATCTCCTCTGCACGCTGAAGCCCTAGTGCTTCTGCATAGATTGCGCTTTCTGAACCGAAGAACAGGAAGTCATGTGGAAGTTGTTTAGTTCTAAGGAAGTGAATGGGAAGTACAGAGCGACAACTTGGCACTTGTGGAGGCAATTTTGGGTCGGGCTACAGATCCATGGGCTGTGGGTAATTTATTTCCTAAAATCAGAGAAATTTTACAACACCTATCCTTCGTCAAGCTCTCCTACTGCCCAAGAGAAGCAAACCGCACCGCCAATTGGGTCGCCAAATTGCATCGCCTCAAATCCCTAGCCACAAATTGGTTATATGCACCACCACAACCTCTTTTGAATATTTTATATTCTGAAGCCAATCTATCGTCTACTTGTAATCCTTGCTTTAGATGAATGAATGACCTATTTCAGACAAAAAAAAAAAAAAAAGAATATCATAAAGCATATCCATTTCACCCGATCCATATGAACATGCGATCCCGTCTCCTTCCCATTATTTAAAAAAAAAAAAAAAAAACACTAGATTTAGATAAAATAATTGGCATGTGAATATCACGCCAAATCAGAACTTGGAAGTTTGCCATTGTGGAGTGCTAATCTCATAATTGATTTCAATTTGGAGTTTGGTAACAATCGATCTCCTCGCTGATTAAATTAGATCGTCTTTATTATCTGTTAGTGTGTTCCGCCGTTTTATTTAGGTGGCTTCGGTTGTGTGGCCGCTTTATGAGCTGCATTTTTCTAACGTAGACTGTCATACCGACATTTATTAGGCTAAAATAATGATGTGAATTGTGTCTTTCCCAAATCAGCACAACTAATCCCTGAATTTTTAAAATTTTCCTCAACATATGTATGATCACGCCCTTCTAGTTTGATAATTGGCTACGCAAGTTATATAGTCTACTTCCTAATTTACAGAATCAAAATTCTGGCAGCTTGAATACTTCTCAGGATTTTAATTGTGAACTTTTCTTGAAAAAGCAAGGCCATCCCACTTCAATCCGTCGCTAGCCACCCGATATTTTTTCATGAACATTCGTGCAATCATCAAAAAATATATAGGATCGCAAAACTTTTGGCCGAACATATTTATAAAATATGGCAATAAAATTAAAATCATAGCCATATGGAAGACAAATAATTCGGTTGCCAAATTTGCATTTTGCAGTCTGCAAAGAGCCATGGTGTCAAATTGCGAATCCAGGATGCATCCTATGATTTTTCCATCTTAGGGACAAAATAAGCCTCTATAAAAACCAGCAAATCTGCTTGTAAGCAACCATCAATTCCACAAACGCACCATCATCATCAAGTGAAAAAACAACAACAATGAGACCTCAAATCCTCCTCCTAACGATCTTCCTCACCGTCCTCCCTCTCTTGGCCGTCGCCGCTGTCAGCCGGAAGTTGGCAGCCGGACCCTGGGAGTCGATCAAGGACGTGCACGATCCACACGTCCAAGCGGTCGCCAAGTTTGCAGTGACCACGTTCAACAGCAAGAATCACACCGACCTGGTTTTCAAGGACATCAGAAGAGGGGCGACTCAGGCTGATCGCGGCACCAAGTACTTCCTGCATCTCCTAGTGGCCCAGCCGGTGTCGCCGTGTTACGCAGCCCTTGTATTGGAGACGCCGGGGCAGAAGTCCTTGGAGCTTCTGTCCTTCGAGCGCGATACCTGCTAAGTTTGATCCAAATGAATCGATGTAAAGGCTATAGCTTTCTCTTTTCTGATAATTGTATGACGAATAAAAGTTGTGATTCGATGTGATATCATGAAATCTTTATGTTGTTTCCCGGTTCAAAAAGTTTTATCTCAATTTCGATTATCTCAATATGTTCAAATCATCGTACAACTTTGCAACCCGATATTGATTTACATTTTGAAAGATTTATTGCACAATAGACTAAACTATGAAGCTAGTATGCAGAAGACGGTTAGTTCAAGCAATCGCAGCATTTGTGTTCTCATTTTTTGTCCTTTTCAATTTCTCGGCTTCTTAATTATGGAAAAGCACTCATCGGTATTAACCGATCATTTCTCAGCAAATGACGCCAATTATAGTGCCTTTTCACTAATTATATACCCAAAATTTTAGTTGATGTTCTTAATTTCTCCAAATTTGTTGCTTCAACCGAACTTAGTCTTGTTTTGTGTTTTTTGGCTCAAATTAGGGTTCTTCTTTTTCAGTGTCACGTCTGATGTCCTTGGCAAAATAGCATTATTCAATTAATTAATTACGTATTCAAGAAATATGTTCTTTAAGGTTCCTTTTTTTCCCTTGGAAAATAAAAATGAATTATTTGGAAAATATTTTCTTAAGAACAATCGTTTCTATCAATTGAAATAATTAATCAATAAAAACTGTTTCCATTAACAATAATAATTCATGTCTAAATATTTTCGTGAACTTTGTTTATATTTTAAGTTATTTAGGAAAATATATTCAAAATCACTCATTTTCTGTGAAATAAACGGAATGTGATTTTGGTGGAGGAGGCCGCACTTTCATGAATGTAACAAATATATTCCTCGATTTATCGTATGCACCCAAAATTCACTTTTAATTTCCTGCTTGTTTATTGAAAAAATGGGTAATATTTTACCACGTATGGTAGTTGTGCTTGTCCTAATTGAGGATCTAGTTTCTTTTTTGTCGGTTTTTCGTTGTGATGGGGAGCTGGAATTTTCTAAGATTAAGATTTATGGATGCCTAATCGGATGGAGTTATGTAGGGTTTGAAAGGCTGGTGTAGACACTTAGGCTGTGTTTGGTCGACCAGATCAAAACCAGGATAGGATATGTTTTATCATATCCCATGTTTGATAGCTGTATAGGATAGGATAAGGTCGGATATAGAAGGAATATAAACTAGATAAAAAAAATCCGAGGGGGGGTGGGATAAGGTCAGATAGGATTTCTTTTATCCGAAACATAAATTTTTCTTTCTATGTCGTTCACCCACAAACAACTCTCTATTTCCAAAGTATCAACATTGAAGCCTTCTCCTCAATAGCTCTCCGATTCTCATCGAAATTTTACGAAAGCGACGAATTTTCAAAGGTAAATAATCATTCTCTCTCTCTCTCTCTCTCTCTCTCTCTCAAACGTCGATTTCTAAAGTAGTTGTGGATTGTTTTCCTGTTTCATCTCTATTTCAGCTTACGTAGGTCAGAATTGTAGTTCTTGGTTTTTTTGCTGGTTGATTGGAGATCGTCTTCTTGGTAGTTTTGAATCTCTAGATTTATAAAGGCCTTTCTATTTTTGTGCAAAATATTTGATATCTTCAACGCCGAATTGTTCGTTCTTGGTTTTGTTCTTCAATACCCAGATTACCAAGGCTACTACATCTCTCTCTCTCTCTCCTCTCTCTCTCTCTCTCTGAGATAATTAAATAATTATGGAGAATCGACAATGTTCCTATGGTGGCTGACTCAAAAGATTCGCAATTGTTCCTGTCTTGCCGTGGTTTTTCTCTCCCTTCTCCAACCCCCTCCCTCCCCCAACGCCTTTCCCACGATGACCGCGCACAATAGAGTTTTAGGTGCTTCTAAAGCAAGATGTGCCCATTTTACTCAATCAAATGACCAATTGGCAAGTGTTACGAGCTTCCCATATTAGCTTTAGGAAACCGAATAAGTTAGATAAGAGGCTTGCCAAATGTTGATTCATTGTTGATGACGATGAAAATGTCGTGTGTTGTAGAAGAACCTAAAAGCTTTTTCCAAAGAAATGTAGACACCAACCATGTAAAGATATGCAAAAAATCTCATTGCACTAGGATATTTTTCGTGTGTGTGCTCTCAATTTTCACCTCATAAATTTTAGGGAAGTGATGTCTAATGCAAAATTTGCAAATAACAATATGCACATGTCGCAGGTTAATAGATTCTTAGCTGTGAAATAGCTTGTGTAGCGCTTGGTAAACTGAGAACATCACACTTGTCTTCATTCTAGAGATTGTTTTCATGATACCATTAACTTAATCGGGGAAATCTAGTCAGGAAAGGAGAAAATACCCAAATCAGAAGAAGCTTAGAATATTTCTTAATAGATCAAAAACCTAGTCTAGCATATTTCAATGCTCGAAGTCTCTATCTAGTATACCATGAAACAATTGCTGTGGGAGTGATTTGGGAGTGGTGAGAATGCACGAATTATATACTCAAATGTCCGCTGGGTATGCTTGAATGTTTGGCTTTGAAAAACAACTGAAGCAAATCCACGAGATCAAGGATTTTCTCCTTACTGCAAGGAGGAAGGAGAACCTCCTTGAAATTTATTGATTTGAAAAAAGATATTATTTTATATATTTTTCTATTATCTAACCTATTAATTTGTACTTGTCTAATGTTATTTATTTTCTTTTATTAGAAATGGATCACAATGATAGAGAGGAAATTTTCACCGTTCTTATATTAGAGGAGATGAGCCTCCAAATGTTGCTTTTGTGTATGATGTATATGCTAGTAGTGTCCATTGCTGCTGAAAGGCACTACCGCAAGCATATATTGAAGGATCGGACATTTATTAGAATCCAAGCTCGTTTAGATCACCTTGACCGCCTCATTAAGAGCAATGACTTGAATTGTGTGGAACAACCTAGGATGGATAGACGTACATTTACTTTACTATGCGAGTTGGCACGTACAATCGGTGGGTTAAAAGAAGATGGACTTGTAACTATAGAAGAACAAATGGCCATGTTTCTACATATACCTGCCCATCACGTGAAAAATGGAGTCATCAAGTTCAGATTTATAAGGTCTGGGGAGACAATAAGTAGGTATTTTAACTTATTTTTAAATGCGGTGATAAGAATGCATAGTGTGCTTCTTGTCTCACCTGAACCAATTCCAAAGGAATGTGTCGACGAGAGATGGAAGTGGTTTAAGGTATGTTTGTTATGCTATTTCATGGACTAATTTAATACTTTAAAGAGAATGTTATTTTATTAATTTTATGTTTCTAGGGTTGCTTAGCAGCATTATATGGCACATATATAAGGATACGTGTTCCAGAGGTTGATAAACCGAGGTACCGAAATAGAAAGGGTGAGATTGCGTCCAATGTATTAGGAGTTTGCTCACATGACATGAGATTCGTTTATGTTTTACCTAGATGGGAAGGCTCAATAGCGGATTCTAGAGTGCTTCGAGATGCTATAGTTAAACCCAATAGTTTAAAGATCCCCGTTGGTAAGATAAGCCATTATTAATATATTGCATTCTATGTATTGTAGGTTTTAAAGGTTCTAAGACAATTAATAATATCATCATTTGTTATTAGGTAATTATTATCTTGTAGATGTTGGATACACAAATGGGGAGGGCTTTCTTGCTCCTTGAGTGGACAGAAGGTCGTACACCAAATTCACCCGAGGAGTACTTCAACTTGAAGCATTCTCAAGCTAGAAATGTCATCAAAAGATGCTTCGATCTACTTAAGTTACGGTGGACTATTCTTAGGAGTCCATCTTTTTATCCAATTAGAACGCAAGGTCGAATAATCATAGCTTGTTGCCTTCTGCACAACTTGATAAGAAGAGAAATGGCTATTGATCCAATCGAGGCACAATTAGATGAAGTTGCTACCACTATTGAAGATGTGGAAACAATTGATGTTGTCGAGCCATCGGATCATTGGGCAACATGGAGGAAACATTTGGCAGTACAAATGTTTAATGAGTGGAATGCAAGTTGAGGACATGGAGGAGTTGTATGATTTTATATTATTTTAAAAAATCATTTGTTTTCCATTGTTGCAAGACTTGCATTATAAGATGTTTTTTTTTTTTTCCATTTCTATTAGACATGTGTAATATGGTGCTGATTTGTCATTATTGAGACATACATTTCCTATATAATGCTTGAATTATGACTTTATCATTTTAAAATTGAAGTACTAGGCTGTCTCTATCATTAAATTTTATCCACCACGTTATCTTCCATCATTAAATTTTCTACCATGTTTCTTTGCCTCTATCTTTTATTTTCATAAATAGTTTCTTTGCCTCTTTGGCAAAAAACCTAGCCATGACCTTAAAAGAAGCCTTAAGTCAAGATAGTTCGCATCTACTGCTTTATATGGACGTGAACATGAGTTTACTTTGGTCAAAATGCAGCTGACCGATACTCAACAAATGTAATATATACTTTATAAATGCGAATTGTTCAAAGATCGTTCGTTAACGTGATTAACTGTCATTGCATCCTCGTGACAGTTGGAAAAAAAAAAAAAGCAAATGAACTTTAGAGTTTATGCTTTGTTCTAATTGGGCATTTGTTTGATTTGGTATTGGACCAGTAACAAAATGGAAACAAATGAAAAACTTGTAAGAGAGAAAAAGAATTCATGTTTCAAAGTGAATATAAATTGGGTAAAGTTAATTATTTTTTGGGTAAAGAATATATTGAAATTGAGGTTACTCTAAAAGTGTTTGATGTTGAGGGGGTATCCAAAAGATTATTTCAAAGGAACGGAAAATATTATTACGGTATGTAATCATGAAATTTGATGAGAATTTGTTAGTTTGAAAAAAGATATATTGTTTTGGATGATTTTGTGAATATTAAACCTGCAAATTTGTACTTGCCTAATGTTATTGTTTTTAAAATATCCGAATTTAAATCCGTAGTTCACCAAACAATAGATTTGATAAAATATGAGGATATCTGACTTTAAATCTGTAGTTCACCAAACAATTGATGGGATATGAAGAAATCCATGGATTTCTTATCCTATCCAATCCAATCATATCCCATTTAGAAATCCAGACGACCAAACACAGCCTTAGGATACACGGTTGGAGAGAAAATTGATTCGGCTTCCAAGATTGGAGTCGGAGTTTTCGGATTAAGGTTTCCGTATTATCTAATTGGGCGGAGTTATGTGGGGTTCAATAGTCAAGCGGCTATGCTTATGACACACGAATGGAGAGAAAATTGACTCAGCTCCCAAAATTACGTTCAATATCGCTAATCATGAAGATCTGCCTTGCTCAAAATTTAAATTAAGTAATTACCTGATCATATAAACTTGTGTCACCATAAATGAGGGTAATTATTATGTTACGTTTTTTGAACCACTTGAAAATATTAAGAATTTCAATAAGTATGAGTCGGTACATAAATGAGGGTAATTATTATGTTACATTTTTGAACCGCTTGAAAATATTAAGAATTTCAATAAGTAGGAATGGGTATTGCTAGGTAAACTTCTTTTCAAATTATGGGATCCATTTTTTGGTTTTTTCTTTATGATTAAAGGTGAATTTCAAATGAATTTCACACTTGCCTAATTAGGCGACCTTTATGTCCGGCTAAAAGGTAAAGCAACTTCACTTATAGTACACAAATGGAGAAGATAAACAAGTTGAGTTCCATCTCGATCATCTTAACAATTTGTCGTTCTCAAAATTAAGGTAAGTAATTTTCCCCACATATATACTCGCATCACCATAAATGAGGATAATTTTCATGTTATGGTTTTCAAATTGCATATGTTTATATGAAACTTTTTTTGAAATCATGGTTCTCTATTAATCTTTCAATTCCAATCATCATAATATTTTCAGGAAATTTCAAATAATTAAAAGAGTATCATATATAATGGATATTTTTTTTTTTTTCATTTTGTTATGGTCCCGTCTCCTTCCCATCATTAAAACAAAAAAACACTAGATTTGGATAAAATAATTGACATGTGAATATCACCCCAAATCATAACTTGGAAGTTTGCCATTGTGGAGTGCTAATCTCATAATCGATTTTAATTTGGAGTTATGTAACAATCGATCTCCTTGTCGATTAAATTAGATCATCTCTATTATCTGTTAGTGTGTTCAGTTGTTTTATTTTGGCAACTTTGCTTGTGTGGCCGCTTTACGTGTTGCATTTTTCTAATGTAGACTGTCATACCGACATTTATTAGGCTCAAATAATGATGTGAATTGTCGTCTTTCCCAAATCAGCACAACTAATCCCTGAATTTTTAAAATTTTGCTCAACGTTTGGTAACGTTTGTTCCGGGAATAAAAAATGAATAAACACGTTTGGTAAATTTTATTATATATTTTTTCCTTTCTTTTTTTGATCACGCCCTTCTAGTTTGATAATTGGCTACGCGAGTTATATAGTCTACTTCCTAATTTACAGACAGTCAAAATTCTGGCAATTTGAATACTTCTCAGGCCCATAGTCTACTTCCTAATTTTAATTGAATGCTTCTTAGGATTTTGAACTTTTCTTGAAAATGTACCGTACCAAAAAAAAAATTACTTTTCTTGAAAAAGCAAGGCCATACCACTTGAATCCGTCGCTAGCCACCCAATATTTTTTCATGAACATTCGTGCAATCATCATAAAATATAGAGGATCGCAAACATTTGGCCAAAGATATTTATAAAATATGGCAATAAAATTAAAACCATAGCCATATGGAAAAATAATAATTTGGTTGCCAAATTTGCATTTTCAGTCTGCAAAGAGCCATGGTGTCAAATTGCGAATCCAGGATGCATCATATGATTTTTCCATCTTAGGGACAAAATTAGCCTTTATAAAAACCTGCAAATCTGCTTGTAAGCAACCATCAATTCTACAAACGCACCATCATCATCAAGTGAAAAAACAACGACAATGAGACCTCAAATTCTCCTCCTAACGATCTTCCTCACCGTCCTCCCTCTCTTGGCCTCCGCCGCTGTCAGCCGGAAGTTGGTGGCCGGACTCTGGGAACCGATCAAGGACGTGCACGATCCGCACGTCCAAGCGGTCGGCAAGTTTGCGGTGACCACGTTCAACAGCAAGAATCACACCGACCTGGTTTTCAAGGACATCAGAGAAGGGGCGACTCAGGCCGATCGCGGCACCAAGTACTACCTGCGTCTCCTAGTGACCAGGCCGGAGTCGCCGTGTTACGTGGCCCTTGTATTGGAGACGCCGAGGCAGAAGTCTTTGGAGCTTTTGTCCTTCGAGGGTGATACCTGCTAAAGGCTATTTAGCTCTCTCTTTTCTTAATAATTGAATGAGGAATAAAAGTTGTGATTTGATGTGATATCATGGAATCTTTATGTTGTTTCCCGGTTCAAAAAGTCTTATCTCAATTTCGATTATCTCAAATAGTTCAAATCATCATACAACTTCGCAACCAAATATTGATTTACATTTTGAAGGATCTATTGCACAATAGACTAAACTATGATGCTAGTATGCAGAAGACGATCAGTTCAAGCAATCGCAGTATTGGTGTTCTCATTTTTTTTGCCTTTTTTCAATTTCTTGACTTCTTAATTATGGAAAAGCACTCATCGGTATTAACTGATCATTTCCCAGCAAATGATGCAAATTATAGGGCCTTTTCATTAATTATATACTTAAAATTTTCGTTGACGTTCTTAATTTCTCCAAATTTGTTGCTTCAACGGAACTTAGTTAGTCTTGTTTTGTGTTTTTTGGCTCAAATTAGGGTTCTTCTTTTTCAGTGTCACGTTTGATGTCCTTGGCAAAATGGCATTATTCAATTAATTAATTACGTATTTGAGAAATATGGTCTTTAAGGCTCCTTTTTTATTTTGTATTTTTTTTTTACATTTTTCTTTTTTTCCTTCCTTTTCTTTTAGCCTATTACCAGCCTTTGCCATGGCTGGCCCTCGTTTGGCCGATCGTTGACCTTGGCCAAATCGCTAGCCACGCTGGCCATTGCCAAGGCCTAAAAAAAGGAAGAAGAAGAAAAATAAAAGAAGAAAATGAAAAAAAAATGTGGTTTTGATTCTGATGTGATTCTAGGAATAAAAAAGCAATATTTTTCTTTATTTCTTGATTTTGTTCTAAATCTATTTTTGAGAACAATTTTATTTCTAGAAATAAAAAAGTTACTAAATGGATTTTTGTTCTTTTTTTTTTTTTTTTTTTTTGCTTTGGGGAATAAAAGAAAATAATCAAACATTATTTGGCCGATTACCAAACAAGGCCAATGCCGACCTCCCTTTCATTTCTCATGAAAACAATGATAAATAAGTAAATATATGCATTTCAACATATAATACCCTCATTCTCTTATCATCATGTAATCATTGATGAAACAAAAGGCTTTACTTAAGCAAGTGAGTCAAAAACAATAAAATGTCATAATTGACAATTGGTTATACTTGGCAAGTGGATATATTTGGTAAGTGAATATGAGCAGTAAATAGTCACACTCAACAGATAGGTTTAATAAATGATCATACTAAGCAAGTGGATATGAGTAGTATATGGTTATACTCAACAAATAAATATGAGCAATAAATGGTCATATTCAACAATTGAATATGAACAGTATATGATTATACTAAGCAAATGAGTATGAGAAGTAAATGTTCATACTCAGCGAGTGAATATAAATAATATGTGGTTAAGCAATAAGTGGTCATACTCAGCAAGCGGATATGAGCAGTATGTCGTCATACTCATCAATGAATATGAATAGTAAATGGTCATACTCAATGAGTGGATATAAGCAGTATGTGGTTGTACTCTAAACAAATGAATAAGAGTAGTAAGTAGTCATGCTCAACAAATGGATATAAACAGTATATAGTTATGCTTAGTAAGTGGATATGAGAAGTAGGTGGATATACTCAGCAAATGGATATAAGTAATAGGCTATAGCTAGTAATTAGCAAAGTGAATATGAGCAAAGATCGGTGAGTATGAGGTTAAAATGATTGGCGTTTTGTGAGTAAGATTAGTCTAATGGATTCAATTGGAAAAACTAGAAAAAGTTCAAGACTCAATTGGCAAAACTAAAAAATTTAGGATTGAATTGCAAAGATTAGCTATGGTGATAGGTATCGAAAAAGTGATTTTGGTTTAAGCGATGGGTTTTAAGGTCCGTCCACCCAAGTTTGGCCCAAAAAGCCCGGCCCACGGGAATAGGGCCCGTGGATGGAGGGACGTATAAAAGGGAGAGAGAGAGAGAGAGAGAGAGAGAGAGAGAGAGAGAGAGAGAGAAACACATTTTGGACAATCAAAACGTACGTACGTCTTCCCCTCTCCCGCGCACTCTCTCTCAAAAAGAAAAAGAAGAAACAGTAAGGCAAAAGGCACGTTTCTTCTTCCCTTCAAGGCGTCATCAGATCGAACAGGGCCAAATTTTCTTCCTCTTATCGGCGTCAGTGTCTAATCTGTGGTTAACAAGGTACGCTCGAAGCCGTGGTGTGCTTTAGGATCGGTGATACGTGAATTTCCCGGGCTTGTCTTCTGCGTTGCTTTTAGGGGTTCGATTTAGTGTCGAATCCGGTTTTAGGGGATCTGTTATTCCCAACATTGGTATCAGAGCCCTAGTTCACGTTTTCCCGATCTGTTTGATGTTTTTTGATTGATTTTTCGCGAAAGTAATTTGGCCGTACGGATCGGGGCGAGAAATCCCAACACCCGAGTGTTGTTCGTCCTTTTTTCTGAGTTTTTGTAAGTCGAAATCAATTTCTGAAGGGACTGGGTGAAAGAGATCGTCGAGATGAGTCCGGCAACATGTCATGCGCCGTCGGGCGACGCCACACGCACCCACACGTGCGACTAGAAGGCGCTGCGCGTGGGCGCGACACGCCTGGAAGCGTTGGCTCGCCCAGCGCGTGCGGCACACACACCGGTCGGCGAACCGACACGCGCCGGTCGACGGACTGACGCGTGCTGACGTCAGCATGACGTCACCCAACGGTCGGTAACCGCTGGGATGACGTCATCGATGACGTCAGCACCGACAACGGTTGGTCGGCGACCCGACCCGACCCAACTCGCGGACGCCTGGCACGCCCGCGCACATGCCGGCTAACGTCTGCGTGACGTCAGCCCGCGCATGCCCACGGCAAGTGCGGTCGGTTCGTCCGACCGGCCCGTCCGGCTCGTCCGGTCCGACCGGCCCGACGACCGTTGACCGTTAACCCTTGACCCAAAAAAAGAAAAAAGGAAAAGAATGTGTTTCTTTTTCAATTAAGTCTATGTGGATTATATGTGATCCCTTATTTGTTTTGCATTTGTTGCAGGAATAATGCCTCCCCTAAGGTTGCGCACACCTATTCGCGCAATTACTGATGAACAAAAGGAAAGGCTGTCTAAGTTGATAGCTGAGCTGACTGATCATCGATAGGAGAGTGGTGACTTAATTGATCATGTCCTTGAAGTCAGCGGGAAAATTCAAAAGGTCATATGGAATGGTCGTCCTATGCCACAGTCAGAGATGGTGCGATTTTTCATAAACACTCTTCCACCTGAATAACAAGATATTTTGAATCGCATATGGGATGTCAACGCTTCATATAAGAAAATTGTGATGGATTTTGTAAGTGAATATTACTGTATTGTTACAAGGGAAAAGATCAAAAAATTGAACAAAAGATTATCTTTCCCAGTTCGTGTGCTGACTTGGTGTTAGTTGTATTGGCTGAACTTAATTAAATGTGCTTTGTGGACATCTTAATGTAATGTTTACTACCTGATTGTTGTTGATGTAGCAACTGATATGTTATTAGTAATAGTTGAAAGCATTATTGTTTTATTATATGTCAATTATTTGTTGCTTTCTGTTATTGCTGATTGCTGTGGGTAATTAGTTGTGGGTAATTTTAGAAGTTTTTGTAGCTTCATAAAATTCATTTTGCATATGACAATCATATTAATGATAGTTTTAAGTTAGGATTTCTGGAGGATGATTGGAAACATAGTGACATTTTGATTCTAAAACCTTACTTGAAATTATTCATTAATATGATGAGTCTATGTAAATAGGGATGCATAAATGATAGGCATTAATAATTCGTGCATATTTGTCTGATGTATTTAGATCAATGGCTTCAGCCACAAAGAGCATAGTTGCTGAGCTGAACAAAGGTGAAAAGCTCAATGGTGACAACTATGAGATATGGCACATGAAAATCCAATATGTGCTGGAAAAGCAAGAAGCACTAGAAGCTCTTGACCATATTATGGAAGATCTTGAGGATGTCGTGCGCCACCTTGAGCTAGTAGAGGACCGCCTAACGGCATTTGAGTCCAAAATAGACATTTGCAATGCTGGTTCTAGCTCAGAAAGGGCTTTGAGCTCTAAGCGCAAGCGTATTGATTCTTTCAATATGTGGGATTGCAAAGGATCAAGTCCTTGTTGCAAGAAATCAAGAGTTAACCAACACAAGAGAGGAAAACGTTCTCAAGTGAAGAAAATGTCAAGGGTGAGGTGTTACAATTGTGATAAAAAGGGTCACTATGCTCGCAATTGTTGTGAGCCGAAAAAGGTAAACACCTCTTGTATATTTGAGAACTTTGCTTATGTGTCAAGTTCTGTATTCTTGACTAAGTCTAATCTTTTGTGGACTGTAGATTCAGGAGCAACAGACCATGTAGCGAAGGATAGAGGATCCTTCGTGGAATTTCGACGAGTACCAACTGGAACTAAGTGGGTCTATGTGGGAAACAACTCCAGAGCTGAAGTAAAAGGAATTGGCATATGCCAACTAAACATGCGTGGTGGACGCACTTTATTCTTACATGATGTATTGTATGCTTCGGAGATTCGTCGGAATTTAGTGTCTGTTTTAGTGTTTGTTAAATTAGGTTTTAATATGAACTTCCATAATAGAGGTGTGAATTTGTATTTGGATACAAACTACTATGGTTGTGGTTATTTTCTGGATGGTTTCATTGTATTAGATATTGACTATGTTAATACAAATGTTTGTTATTCCCTTCTCACGTCTCCTAATACATATGATAAAGATGTAAATGTGTGACATGCTAGACTTGGTCATATTGTCCAACAACGTATGAATAGACTAGCCAAAGAGGGCTTGTTGGGTAACATTGAAAAAGTCGATTTGCCCACATGTAAGCATTGCCTAGAAGGGAAAACGACAAGGAAATCATTTGGGAAAGGTAAAAGAGCTTAATTTCCCCTGCATTTAATCCATTTTGATGTCTATGGTCTAATGAATGTGAGAGGAAGGCATGTGGCTGTTTATTTCATCACCTTTATTTATGATTATACTCGATTCGGATATGTCTATTTGATTTCTCATAAGTTTGAAGCAATAAGTTGTTTCAAAAGGTTTATGAACTTGGTAGAAAATCAATTAGACAAGAAAATAAAAACATTGAGATCCGATCGAGGTCGAGAATATTTATCTTATGAGTTCAGAAAATTATGTGATGAAAAAAGAATAGAAAGGCAATTGTCTATTCCGTATACTCCTCAACAAAATGGTGTTGCGGAGAGAAGAAACAAAAACCCTACTGGAAATGGTTAGGTCCATGATGGCTCATGCTAACTTACCTATCACTTTTTGGAGTAATGCGTTGTTAACTGTTGTATATATACTTAACCGGGTGCCTTCCAAATCAGTTACTTCCACTCCATATGAGTTATGGATAGGTAGAAAACTGGACTTAAGTTTTCTTAAGCCATGGGGTTGTGCTGCCTATACACATGAGTCCTCTTACAAGTTCGGGAAATTGGGTCCCAGAGGAAAGAAGAGTATTTTCATAAGATACTCGGAACACTCGAAAGAGTATGTGTTCATTGGTGAGCAGGAAAGTGGGAGTATAACTGAATTTGAATCACGGGATGTCACATTCTTAGAGGATGAATTTCCTAAGAAGGGTGAAATAAGGGAAGATTATTCCTTATTTGAAACCTTGGATCAAGATAATGATATTAGTAGAGTTCATCCAAGTGGGAGCATAATGGAGAATGATGTACAAAGTGTACAATCTCCCATACGGCAAACAAGTCGCCAAAGTATTCCCCGTCGACGTTTTGACATTGAAAGGGAAATTTTTATGGTTGTTCCACAAGATAAGGATGAGCCAAGAAATATTAATAAGGCTCTGAATTGCTCTAGTAAGGAAAAATGGATTCATGCAATGGAAGATGAAATAGAGTCAATGAAATCAAACCAAGTCTAAGAACTGGTTGATCTTCCAAAAGGACGTAGAGCTATTGGGAACAAATGGGTTCTCAAAATAAAGCGAAAGGCTGATGGCTCGATAGAAAGGCATAAGGCTCGCCTTGTGGCAAAGAGGTGTAATCAATAGGAATGAATTGATTATGAAGATACATTTTCTCATGTAGTGAGATTTACCTCAATTCGCATTATTCTGGCAATAGTGGCTAATCTGAATCTTGAGTTACATCAAATAGATGTAAAGAATGCTTTCTTCAATGGAGAATTAGAGGAAGAAATATATATATAGAACAACCTGCTGGTTTCATAGTGAAATGCCAAGAAGAAAAGGTATATGGCCTTAAACAGTCATCAAGACAATGGTATATACATTTTCATAATGACATAATGGCATATGATTTTACAATGATTGAAGAGGATCATTGTGTATATATCAAAAGATCCAATGATCAATTTGTGATCATATCATTATATGTTAATGATATACTGATTGCCGGAAGCAATATGGAGTTGGTTAATACTGTCAAGAGTTGGTTGTCTTCCAACTTTGAGATGAAGGATATGGGTGAGGCTGCATACATTCTTGGAGGTAAGATTTCAAGAAATCGTTCGAAGAGATCGTTATCTCTTTCGCAAGAAACCTATATAAATAAGGTTCTTGAACGATTTCGTATGCAAGATTGTAAACCATAGATACTCTTATTGCAAAGGGTGAAGGATTGAGCCATAGACTATGTCCAATGACTCCACAAGAGAATGAACAAATGAAACATGTTCCTTATGCTAGTGCTGTTGGGAGCTTGATGTACGCTATGATGTGTACAAAACCCGACATATGTTTTACAGTTGGAATGGTGAGTAGATACCAATCCAATCCAATTTACAAGTTGAATTACCAAGGAAAGGATCTACGACTTGAAGGCTATTCAGATGCTGATTGGGGAGGAGATTTAGATGAAAGAAAATCTACCTCTGGATTTGCTTTCTTACTGAACAATGACGCCATATCATGGAGTAGTAAGAAGCAAATGTGTATAGCCTTGTCCACAATGGAAGCTGAGTTCATGGCATTATCAATAGCGGTACAAGAAGGAGTTTGGCTTAAGAGATTTTTGGATCATTTAGGTGTTAATGAGAAAGCTGCAAATCCATTGTTGGTTAACTATGATAGCCAAGCAGCTATAGCATACATCAAAGATCTAAAATATCATGGCAAAACCAAACATATAGATACCAAGTATAACTTTGTGAAAGATATGGTTGCACGAAAGGATGTGAACTTACAGTACATATCTACACACATAATGGTAGCAGATCCTATGACAAAACCAATACCTAGAGATATGTTTTGCGGTCATGTAAAATCTCTAGGATAGCATAGAGTCTGATGTACTGGATTGTAATTTCCCTAAGTTGTTCACATTTATGAACTAGTGTTGTTTCATTATTAATGCCTATGAATTTTTGTATGATCTTTATGCATCTTAATGCCCAGTGCATTATTTTAAGTTGAGAAGTATGTCGGACAAATATAAGATTAGCCCACTCACACGAGTAATCGCCTCTGTTTACTGTGTGATAAATAGAGATGAGACTGTTTTTAAGCTTATTATCTATGTGATAATCGAGAGCTCAAGCTTAAAAAACATATGTCGCCTTAACTGAGTGTTAAGATGAGGACATAATACTAAGGATGTCCGAAAGTAAAATAAGGACATAATACTAAGGATGTCCGAAAGTAAAATAACCCACATATTTTACTTTATCTGTCTATGATGCCAGATGTAAATTCCGATGAATTTTGTGAATGAGTAGATACGTGAAATCAAGTTAGACATTGGGTATATCTGAACTATCATATGTACGGTATTGAAAAATGTAAACATACGTTATATGGGAAAGGAGTTAATACCATAATACGTATTTCATACTACATATGCATGAGCCGACCAACAAGAGTGGCAAAAAGTTTGATCTCAATTTTTATAACGTGTGAGACTCTTGAGGAAAAGAATTCCTCAATTTTTAGTCCCCTCATAACTCTTACTTATTCTCAAGATTTCTATTTAGTGTTTGCTATCTTAGGGTGTTGCCAATGGTCATGAGTTGATTCGATCTAATGGAGCATTTCTAGAAAAGCAAGCTGAACTAAAATTGAGAGTTTGAAGGAAAGAGGAAGATCGAATTTGGAGAATCACATTGTAGTTTTGTATTCACTGGTCGATCAATTATGACTGTCTTTGGGATAATCATAGTTGTGAATACGATATATATATATATATATATCTTAATGTGATCGATCGATCGAGGGTACTGCATACTGAATCTACTCAAAGTGTGACGCCCATTATGAGCTGCTATATATTCCTAACAGATGTATAGCAATGAGCTCTCAAAGTATGCTGGTCGAATGGATTATTCACCGGTATGAATGTTGAAGAGAGGTAAAGAGAATCATGTTTGGCCCACCATGTGCGAGTGGGAGATGAAGGTTTTATTAGCGATGTGCTTAAAGCCCGTCCGCCCAAGTTGGGCCCAAAAAGCCCGGCCCACGGGAATAGGGCCCGTGGATGGAGAGATGTATAAAAGGGAGGCGAGAGAGAGAGAAGACACCTTTTGGACAGAACGTACATACGTCTTTCCCTCTCCCGCGCACTCTCCCTCAAAAAGAAAAAGAAGAAATAGTAAGTCAAAAGGCACATTTCTTCTTCCTTTCAAGGCGTCATCAGATTGAACATGGCCAAATTTTCTTCCTCTTATCGGCGTTGGTGTCGTGGTGTGCTTTAATCGGTGATCTGGGCTTGTCTTCCGCTTTTAACAAGGTCGAACGCGTTATTCCCAACAAATCCGTGGTGTGTAAAATTAGCTGAATTTATGATCGGTGATACAAATTAAAATGTTTGAATTTCCCGAGGCTTGTCTTCCCATTGCTTTTAGGGGTTCGATTTACGGCAACAAAATAAAATTATAGTCGAATCTAGTTTTTATTTTCCCTATGCAAAAAGGATCTGATTATTCCCAACAAAGTATAAGGCAAATCTGCTAACAAAAAAATTCTATATATATATGGCACATATGCATTTATCACAAAATTCTATCTCCATGCATCACAGGGCCTCGGTACTAGTCCTGCGTACTTTATAAATAATGACATGAGAGGTTCTAAATTTTCATTTGATATTTAATATAGATCCTAAATTTTATTTTATTTTTTCTTAATTTAATCTGTGAACTTTCCATATATTTGCTCAATATAGTCATTGTGTGGCCGCTTTACATGCTGTATTTTCTAATGTAGACCGTCATGCCGGCATTTATTAGGCTTAAATAATTATATGAATTGGCGTCTTTCCAAATCAGCATAACTAATCCCTGAATTTTAAAATTTGGCTCAACATATATATGATCATGCCCTTCTAGTTTGATAATTAGCTACGCAAGTTATATAATTGTCTACTTCCTAATTTACAGACAATCAAAATTCTGGCAGTTCGAATACTTCTTAGGATTTTAATTGTGAACATTTATTGAAAAAGCAAGGCCATACCACTTGAATCCGTCGCTAGCCACCCGATATTTTTTCATGAACATTCGTGCAATCATCATAAAATACATAGGATCGCAAACTTTTGGCCAAACATATTTACAAAATATGGCAATAAAATAAAAAATTTAGCCATATGGAAAAAAAATAAATCGGCTGCCAAATTTGCATTTTCAGTCTTCAAAGAGCCATGGTGTCAAATTGCGAATCCAGGATGTATCCTATGATTTTTCCATCTTGGGTACAAAATAAGCCTTTATAAAAACTAGCAAATCTGCTTGTAAGAACCCATCAATTCCACAAACGCACCATCATCATCAAGTGAAAAATCAACGACAATGAGACCTCAAATCCTCCTCCTAACGATCTTCCTCACCGTCCTCCCTCTCTTGGCCGTCGCCGCTGTCAGCCGGAAGTTGGCGGCCGGACCCTGGGAGCCGATCAAGGACGTGCGCGATCCGCACGTCCAAGCGGTCGCCAAGTTTGCAGTGACCACGTTCAACAGCAAGAGTCACACCGACCTGGTTTTCAAGGACATCAGAAGAGGGGAGACTCAGGCCGATCGCGGCACCAAGTACTTCCTGCATCTCCTAATGGCCGGGCCGGTGTCGCCGTGTTACGTGGCCCTTGTATTGGAGACGCCGGGGCAGAAGTCCTTGGAGCTTTTGTCCTTCGAGCGTGATACTTGCTAAGGTTGATCCAAATGAATCGATGGAAAGGCTATTTAGCGCTCTCTTTTCTGATAATTGTATGAGGAATAAAAGTTGTGATTCGATGTGATATCATGGAATCTTTACGTTGTTTCCCGGTTCAAAAAGTTTTATCTCAATTTCGATTATCTCAAAATGTTCAAATCATCATACAACTTCTCAACCAGATATTGATTTACATTTTGAAGGATCTATTGAATAATAGACTAAAATATGATGCTAGTATGCAGAAGACGATCAGTTCAAGCAATCGCAGCATTTGTGTTCTCATTTTTTGTCCTTTTCAATTTCTCAACTTCTTAATTATGGAAAAGCACTCATCGGTATTAAAGCGATCATTTCTCGGCAAATGACGCGAATTATAGTGCCTTTTCACTAATTATGTACCTAAAATTTTCGTTGATGTTCTTAATTTCTCCAAATTTGTTGCTTGAACCGAACTTAGTCTTGTTTTGTGTTTTTTGGCTCAAATTAGGGTTCTTGTTTTTCAGTGTTACGTCTGATGTCCTTGGCAAAGTGGCACTATTCAATTAATTAATTACATATTCAAGAAATATGTTGTTTAAGGCTCCTTTTAGTCTCTTGAAAATAAACATGAATTATTTGGAAAATATTTTTTAAGAACAATCGTTTCTATCAATTGAAATAATTAATCAATAAAAAGTATTCAATAATAATTATGCCCAAATATTTTTGTGAAGTTTTTCGTTCGTTTATATTTTAAGAGATTTAGGAAAATTTATTCAAAATCACTCATTATCTGCGAAATAAATAGAATCTGATTTTATGCTTAATCTTTTGTTTCCAAACTTTTGTGTCCACGAAATTGTAAATTTTGCCAATCTGTGCGGTTATTGGTTCTGGCATCTTGCTCTCAAGGGATGTAGAAGTCAAGTATCACTACAAATCTCGCACTGGGAGCGTAACTATATACACAATCGATTCTCCGTTTGTTCTCTGAAATTTAGAATTTGTTTGTATCCTCTTTGATATTCGCCTTAGAAAGATTAGGTTTTGGACGGTTCTCACGAAAACCAATCCAATTCCCAATTCCCAAATCCGATTTTGCCAAAGGAAGCGGACCAGAAAATGGTTTCCCTCAAATAGAATTTAGGGCGTGAACTCCACTCTTTAGTCTTCATTCTGTCTCCTTTAATTGCACTAAGATACAAGATTCAATTTTTTTTAAAAAAAAAAAATCTACTTGGAATTTACTGTGATTCAATCTCCAATCGAGTATCAATTTTTTTTTAATGACCATTCTACCTCTTCCTTAATTGTTGATTTTTGGTTTACTGTTGGCCGAATCTAGTAATTTTATGATGGTAGAGGATTCATATTCGTCTTATTGCGAGTTCGCCTGATGTGACTCTCGTAAGCAGAACAAGAAAATAAAATAAAAAGAGCAGATTCCAATCCAACTTAGGAATCAGACCAGTCCGGTCCCCAACCGATCAACCCGACCTCACCCTGCTTTCTCCAACATGTTTCAACTTTTATACTCGCATTCCTCTTTCTCGAGCCGCTCTGCCCTGTGCCCCCAGATCTCCTTCCCTGTCGTCAATGCCTTGCCAAACTAGGGCCATCGCCCATCTCCGATTCAGTGATTCGCTGAAGCAGAGGTTCCTGGCTCTTCTCTGAAGAGAAGAGATCGGCGGCCGCATCATCGTCGTCCTCATTGGCGTCGTCTTCGAAAGGCAGAGGAAGAAGCTGGCAAGGAAGAGCAGGCGCCTGTGCTGTTGATGGCCCTGTCTTACGGCTCTGTTTATGCTTAAAGAGTCACTAAGTAGAAAAATCAAGAATGTCAAATTGGCAAAAATGTTTTTATTTTTCTTTTTTGTTTGGAAGGGGGGGGGGGCAGCTGTTTTGACCAAAATCGAGAGGAGGGAGTAGAGAAGGAGAGAGAGAGGCCGACAAGCGTAAGAAGTTAGAGGAGATCTGATGGTCCTTTTTGTTTCTCTGTCTTGTGCTAACGTAATATAAAAGTTGTCCGATTTTCGATTATTCCCCATCTACTGCCGTTGGATTCTTGCCATCTTTGGTCAATTTGCGACTTTGGTTATGACCCAAATGCAAGCTGAGTGCTCAGCATTTGTTTTGAGGCCGTAGTTTAGTTATTGACCCGATAAGAATGGGATTGCAATGGGAAATGCAATCATATATAATCGACATGTCATGTATTAATAAAGGAGCTGTTAACACCAAATGACGTCCAAGTGTTTTGATCGACGGAAGCTTGGATATTGAAACGCGGAGTATAAGTGTCAATTAGCAGAGTGAACAAACTTGGACGTGTAATCATTCGTAGTAAGTGTTGTTGTGCATAGGGCTGGTTTTTTTGTTCTTCACAAACGTTAGATATAACCGTCAATGGAGAGTTATAAATATCTTTAGTGTAATGGACCGTCCAATCAATCTAGGAATACATATTGTTCATCTTTGTTTTTGACTTATTTTACATTTCCAGTACTATTTATATTGCTGGCAATGATTGATCGCAGTAATCGCACCTTTAAATTTCTTAACATTGGTATTTATCGTCTAAACATTAACAAATGACTCTTGAAACTTTTATCATAGGATTGAAAGGGAATCGGCGCTCGTTCTTTCAACAAGGAAAATTTCACCAAGAACAACTTGCGAGAAAAAGATTAATCTCATTTATTCCAGAGTCGTACTTATTTAAAAAATTGGTTATCACAAGTATCTAACATGCATAGTCTTGCCGTAAAGCATATAATAAGCTATGGTAATTGATAAGTTAGAGAATAAAAACTCCATGTTTTTGTTAGTGGATTCGAGTTTTATATTTGTTGTTCTCTACTGCACGATAAAATCCACATGATATTTCTAAATGGCTAGGGAGTCATATTTGAAATTATCTGTTGGTTATCACAATTTAAGTCTTACTTCTTGTACTAAGAATGAGGCGGGCTTTGCCAACTAACTAGGGGTGAGCATCGGTCCAAGGTTAACCCTGGATCGGCCCAACCCTACCGGTCCTAATTTGGTTCCCAAGAAGATTGGGTTGGTCTTTGGTCCTGAAATCCCTAAATCAAGACTGTGCATATTGGTCCTTAGTTCTAGGAGTTTAGGATCGATCTAATCCAAACTAACCCTAACTGTATGTATTAAATATAATATATACTATAATATATTATGTATAACTTTTTATATATTTAAGGAGAACCCTAAATCAAACAGTGTTAACAATATTAAACGGCTTCTCATGGAGTCTAAAATAGCGTAAACAACTTTAAACGGCTCCTCATGGCATCCTCCTGTGGTCCTCATTCTCTTATGCATTCTTTGTCTTCTTAGTCTTCAATTTGCCAAAATTGAAAAAAACAATTTCCCCGCTCGCAGCTCGACACTCACCCTACTCAACTTCCTTGCTTGCCACTCAACTTATTATCTTGTCTCATATCTCTATGAGTGGTCTTAATCATTTTTATTATTTCTTGCTTTTAGTAAGTGTGAAATTTCTATTATTGTCTTATCTTAAATTTGTTAAATATATATTGGTATTTATAGTTTGGTTGCACAATGTTGCATTGTCGATGAATATGTAATTTGAAATGGTAGGTTTGCCTTTTTAGGAAGTACAAAAAAATGAAATAAAAAAATTATCGGTTGGTCTCGGGTTGACGAATGAGTTCGATCTGGTCCTCCATCTAAGCTCAATAGGGTTGATTCTCAGTCTCAAAAATTGAAGAACCAACATTGTGTAAGTTAGTCCTAGGGTTAGGGGATGGACCAGCCCAACCCGAAGCATGCTCACCCTTACAACCAACAATAATTAGTTTAAAATAAGACTCTCACACAAACAAAATAACAAAATAAAATGAAGTCATCATGAAAATAGAATTATATTCCCAAAAACAATGTTCAGTGAATGGCTGTGCATCCAATTTCAAATCAATACACCTTGTGTCCGCGAACGACCCATAATTACGGAATAATTAATGGGGACAAATCCACTACCAACAATATATCGTTCATTTTCACTACCAATGTGCAACTCACAACAACATGCATTTCATGACAACGTGTAAGTTTCAATCAACGTGTGACTTCATTATATCAGCATCGACATGCAAATCTAAGCATTGCAATCTTAATTTACGTTTGATGTTATGAAGCTTTATCATGACAACTAATAATTGAACGTAAACATACAAATTCAAGTTACATGATTGCATGCAACTTCAATGCCAAGGCACTTCTATGCATTCATATGATAACTAAATTTAAAGATTGCACTCCTCCTTTGGTTTAGACATTCCCTATTTTTGTGTTTTGACTATATTATCTTTTGTGTGACCTACCAAATCTGTTACAACTCTACCAAAATAGTTTTTTCTTTTTTTGTTTGGTCGATTCGTTTTATTTTGCTTCTTATTTTTCTTTCCTTATGGATCCCACTATCCTTCTTCTTCTATACAATTCCTAGCTCTTTTAGCATGGTTCCCATCTTTGTTTTTTTCTCTTGAAGTGCATTCTTTCTTTCTACTCCTTTTGATTTCTCAAGTTGTAGGGCATTGAGAAGGTGATTATTTATAACACCAACCCCAATGTCCTCCACACTTTTGCTAGCACCGGCATTGCGTCCTTGTTGACCTCCCCAATAAGCCCTTTTTGGTGTCGCACGTGACCTCTTCTTGCACTATGGAAGGTAATATTAAGAAGTACCGCCACTCTCTCTCTCCTCTTTTCTAGATGTTTCTCTCCTCTTCTTGCACATGTGAGAGTGTAGAGGAAGAATATGTGTCTCCACCATGTATAGGCATAAAAGTATAGAGCGATAGGTGAGGGTGTGCTTTCAAATAATATGAAATGCAATTTAAATTAGTACTTTAATTTGATTGCAGTTTTCAATGTTATGTCTGAATGTTGAAATAAAAATTGTGCTTTCACAATTAATTTCTTGGAACATATTGCTATAATGCTGCATTTGTCTTTTCATTTGTGTAGTTGTTGCTTTTAGCCATAGACTGCAATTATGCGTAGAGTTAAACTTCAAACCATTTTTGAACAACCATTTCGTAATTTCATATTTGGTGGGATTTCATGGGATTGTGAAGTTAAAAAATCAATATAACTTCTTTTTTTCTTGCAATCATTCAATCTAGATATTGTGCAATGTCAAACTCCATTGAAGCCGATGTTCAAGCATCAAGGAGAGAGAGGGATAGAGCAAGGAGAGTTAAAACAGAGAGTAGACAAGGAAATAAAAAGGATCTGAGTGAAAACAAGCTCGCCCTCATCTGTGGGGTGGAGGAAGTCCCCATGTTTCACGGCAGTAACTTGAATGTCTAAACTTTTTTTCAATGTTTAATGTGTCCCTGAATTTCTAAAAATCCACTCATAGTCCTTCCATCTGTCCTATCAGCATTTGTTTGGCCAAAATAATAATGAGAATTATCACATTATTTTTCTAAAGTTAGCAAAAAAAAAAAGTCCCTATTTTTTTTCTTTCTTTTCTTGTTGGAATAGTGAGATAGATACATGTGACATGGAGGATACATGTAAGCGACGTGGATGCTAGCATTGCAAATTCAACAGCAATTATTTGTCACATCAACTTAAGGTGTTAGAAATTTAACAAAAGGGATATATTGAGTGGATTTTTGAAAGTGCAAGTACTAGTTTGAATATTCAAGATAAAATATAGGATTACAAACAACATAGAGGGAAAATGGTCCAAAATTTATAAATCTATTATACGGTCATCAATTCAATTTAAAGTCTTTCAATTGTGCCAATTTATTTCTAAACTTTTGACTATTTGTCGTTATAATCCTTTCAACTAATTATCCCACTAATATGTTTATGAATGAATTGACACACTTAAAAGGTTTTGGATTAAGTTGGTAAATCATCAAAATTTTAGGTATAAATTGGCACAATAGAAATGTTTAAAACTAAACTAACCCGATAAGTTTATGAATTTTTAAACAATTATGCCATATAACATATGGCAACAAAATAAATAACAGTCATGAAAAAGCAACTATCGTTTTACCAAATTTGCATTATCAACTCTGTGGGAAGCCATTGTGTATATCGAGTGATCTCCGATTTTTCAGATTAGGACCCAAAAAAGGCCTGTAAGACCATCAAATCTGCTAACAAAGCCACCATCAATTACATTGTGAAAAAAAGAAGAAAGAATAGAAACAACGGCAATAAGACCTTAAATCCTCCTCCCAACCCTCTTCCTCGCCGTCCTCCCTCTCTCGGCCATCGGCCGAGGTTTCCCCGACGGAGCATGGGAGCCGATCAAGGACGTGCACAGTGAACGCGTCAAAGGGCTCAGCCAGTTCACAGTCATCGAGTTCAACAAGAAGAACCACGTCGACCTTATTTTCAAAAACGTTGTAAGAGGGGGGCCGATTGCATGAACAAAGTATCGCCTGCATCTCGTCACGGACCACCCGGCATCGCCGTGTTACAAGGCCACGGTTCTGGTGTCCTGGTGGTGGCTGCACTCTTGGGAGCTTTTGTCCTTTGAAGGCGACGCTTGCTAAGTTTAACACAAATAAATCGATGTGAAAATATCTCTCTCTCTCTCTCTCTCTCTCTCTCTCATTGAATGAGAAATAAAAGACGCGATTTGATGTGAAGTCATAGAATGCTGCGGTTGGTTGAGACTCCAATGTTCCCCAGTGTGAAAAGTTTCGTTTCAATTTCGCTTGGATTAGTCGTCATAGTTGGTCAAGAATCTGAAAAGAAATAAATGTTGTGATTCGGTGTGATATCATAAAATCGCTAGAGTTGGTCGAGGCTTGAATTTTCCCCGATGCAAAAAGTTTCATTTCAATTTCACTAGTAGTCATTTATCTAAAAAAAGTATACGTCACCTTATGATTTTACAAGGTGATATCAATCTATATTTTGACATAATTTATTGTAAAAATAATGGCGTGGATTGTAGCGTTATTTTCCTAACTCAATATATCTTTATTTCTTATTTATTTTTTTCCTTTCTCTTTAGGTGAAAATGATTAGAGAGAAATAGGACGTGGAGTCTACCTATAAGCCATGGCAAATTTAACACCAAGTCAACAGTAGTTTATGGATACGTCAGCTAAAGGTGTTAGAAATTTTACGTGGAGGTCTATATTGAGTGAATTTTTAAAAGTTTCAACAACTTGATTGCAAAAAAAAATAAGAAATAAAAAGTTTAGAGACTCGTTCGAATTTTGAAACAAGAAAGTTAAAGGACAACACGTCATATTGTTTCACCCAAATTGGATTCGGGCAATGAAATATCTTTCATTGAAAATCGTATTTCGATTTTTATTTATTATTTATGTGACGACTCCATACAAGAAATATTACAGATAATTAAAAAAAAATCGATAATTTCACTTCAAACAGAACAAAACATATTGTGTCAGAAACGACAAAGCTCAGACAAAACCAAACATACACAAATTACATCATGATTTAATCAATGACAAAATATGAGAACACGAAGATACAATCCTGAGATTTAATTGACGATGAGGCATCTAGGATATACGGTGAGAATACACAACAAAATTTAATTGACAACTTGAATCTGGCAACTACAATTATAAAACATGCCTAAGTTTCATCGACAATGTGAGTCTACAATTTCATCCATTTTTTTATACCATGTTAATACACCACTCTACATCTTACAAGACGAAATCGACTTTTAATGGAACTTTTCTGGTATATCCATCTATGTTGTATCGCCACAAAAATGAATATTGAACATAAAATATATATATATATATATATATCTTTTGACTAAAGGAAGGCAATTTTTGTACTACTACAATGTAGATATAGATTGATGTAACACATTTTTATTAGTTAACATAACATTACCACCTGGTTTTGAAAATCAAAATGCATTAATTTTAAAACGACAACAAAATTATATTTTAAGAATAATTCACCATATCAACGAAAAAGATTGAAAATTATACTTTATACGACAGTACTCTTGTCAAACTTAATAGTTCTCTATCGTCCTTGTCGATGACTTACATATCATCAACTCGTATCCTGTATTGATTACATCGCATTAGTGATCAATTTTTATTAACTGAGTAAATTTTAGCTAATTAAATTTATGTCAGTTCTAAATGAGTCTATAACTATTACAAGTAATTGTGTAGACAACATTTAATAAAAAAAAATTGAAGTTTCTAAAAATTTTGCCCTGTCCAAGATGTGAAAGTTGCAAGTCCATCGTTATGAGAACAATGTATATACGAAGAAAATATTTTTTTGTTTTTTGGTGAAAAGGTAAGTATATACGAAGAAAATATTGATATTGCAAAAGTACAAGAATGAATAACTATAATGTTTATCATCTAATCTTGTGTGCAATACAAAGAAAAAATTAATTGATATTGCCAAATACGAGGATGAAATGCCCCTCAAATTTATCACCTAACTTGAGGTATCATGAAATTATATATGAAAATCTATGCATTTCACAATCTTGATTCAAATGTGGTGTATTTTTGTAGTAATAACATGAATGGTCTTTAAATTTTTTTCGATATTCATTATGATTCCTGAATTTTTTATATTTAATTTAATCCCTAAACTTTTAAAAAAATCGCTCATAGTCATTCCATCTAACATGTCAACATCTTTTGGACCAAAATAATAATGAGAACTATCACGTTATTTCCCTAAGTCAGCAAAAAAAAAAGAATCCTCTATTCTTTTTTTTTTCCTTCCTTTTTATGTTGATATATATATGACAACATATCAGTCACATGGATGCTGGCATTGCAAATTTAATCGTAAATTTTTTGTCACAACAATTTAAGGTGTTAGAATTTTTAACGAAAGGGATACCATTGATTGGTTTTTTTTTTTTTTTTACTTTGTAAGCACATTCAAGATAAAATATAGGGTTGCAAACTTTGGCAACAAAAATATATGTCAGTCCTCAAAAGCAATTGTCAATCGAGGAATCTTATGATTTTTCCATATTAGGACAAAAAAGGACCTATAAAGCCAGCAAATCTGCTGACAATCCACCATATGACATTGTGAAAAAGAAAGAAAAAAACGCATAGAAACAACAGCAATGAGACCTCAAATACTCCTCGTCGCCCTCTTCCTCGCCATCCTCCCTGTCTTGGCCATCCCCGCCGTCGGCCGATGTTTCCCGGACGGACGTGAGAGCAGATCAAGGACGTGCAAGATGTGCGCATCCGAAGGGCCGCCCAACTCGCGGTACTTGAGTTCAACAAGAAGAATGGCACCTGCCTGATTTTCAAAGACGTCAAAAGAGGGAAGATTCAGTACCCCGATTTAAACAACGTCTAGTAACGCCTGCATCTCGTCACGGACCAGCCGTCGTCGCCGTGTTACAAGTCCAGGGTTCAGGTGTGCTTCTGGCTCCACGTCCCCCTGAAGCTTTTGTCCCTTGAAGGCAAGGCTTGCTAAGTTTGATACAAAGAAATCGATGTGAAGAAGCTATTTTAGCTCTCTCTCTCTCTCTCATTGAACGAGAAATAAAAGTCACAATTCGATGTGAAGTCATAAAATCACCATGGTTTGTTGAAACTCGATGAGAATTTTCATTTTGATTCCGCTGGGACTAGTCATTACGGTTGGTTGAGAATCGAACAAGAAATAAGAGAATCGAACAAGAAATGGCACTTGTCACTCACAGGCCCACCTTTTAGAAAACTGAACCCTTCTCTCTCTCTCCTTCGTTTCTCTCTCTTCTTCCCCATTTCTATCTTCTTCTTCTTTCCATTTTTCTTTTCTTTTCTTTTCCTTCGACCAGCCACAGATGATGGCCAACAAGCGTCTTTCATCAGATTTGTCAAGGGCTCAACCCTCATTGCTAGGACAAGGGTCGCCCTCGTCAAATCTAGCGAGATTTGGGAGGCAACAACATTGGTGAGAGGTGTCATGGCCCTCGTCGGCCTCAAACAAGGGTTGTCAAATTTGGCGAGGGCTTGATTCTCAATGCCAAGGTGAGGGTCATCCTTGCTAGATCTAGCGAGAGCTCGAGAGGCAACAATATCAAAGCCACAAGGTTCCTCGAGAATGCAGGGGCCGAGCGAGTGCTCAGGGTCGCGAACGATGAGGGGGCTTGGGCTTGTTCTTACACCGAGGGCGGAGGCGGCAATGGCGTGATTCGTTGGACATCAGAGAAAGGCAAAACAAAGCTAATCGAGAAAGAGATGAAAAGAACACACAGCATCGTTCGATGTGATTTTGTCGGACAACAAAGGCAACGGAAGAGGCAGATGCAGAGGTGACGGAGAAGAAAGAGAAGGTTCTAGCTTGAAAGGGGTTTCGGTGACACGTGTCATTCAGTGAATAGAGTAGTATTTTTATACCCTGTCACCCAAACTCTATCTAATATTTTATCTTATGTGATATCATGAAATCACTGCAACTGGTTAGGACTCGAAATTTTTCCCAATATGAAATTTTTCATTTCAATTTCACTCAAAGTAATTGTTTATCTCCAAAAAGTGTATGTCATCGTACAACTTTCATAAGGTGATATCAATCTATATTTAGGTTGAATTTATTGTAAAAATAATGATGTGGCCGCCATGTCAACATTTATTGGGTCAAAATAGTGACGTGAATTGTCATGTTATTTTCCCAAGTGAACAAATATTTAATTCTTCTTCTTTTTTCCTTTCTCTTTGGTGAAAATAATTAAAGAGAGAGATGTCATGGAGTCTACCTATGGGCCATGGTAAATTTAGTATCAAGTTAACAGTAGTTTATGGTTATGTCAGCTATAGGTGTTAGACTTTTTAACCAAAGGGCTATATCGAGTGGATTTTTCAAAATTTGAAGGACTAGATTTCACAAAAGAGAAGTGTAGACACTACTCTGAAATTTGAAAAAAGAGTTAAAAGGATGTTTCACTCGAATGGGAATTGGCAATAGAATATTTTTCATTGAAAGTCGTTCTTCGATTTTTATTAGAGAAGACAGGGTTTGTAGTGATTTCGTGCTAAAATCGTTCCACATCGGTTGTGGAATATGCTAGTAGTCCGTTTATAAGTGTAAGGAAAAATTACACCATTTGAGCTACTTTTTGGGATGAGAAAATATATATGAATAGCTCGAGAACATAATATATATCTAAAGATAAATGCACATCAGAATTTAATCTACGATACCAGTCTGAAATTTCATCCATTTTCTTATACCATGTTAATACACTACATACATCCAACAAAACGAAATCGACTTTTGTCAATCAAGGATTCTTTGGATTTTTTTTTTCCATATTAGGACCCAAACAAAATCGACTTTCAATATAGGGTTGAACTTTCAAGATGAAATATAGGGTTGCAAACTTCGACAAAACATGACAGATAACAGTCTTGGAAGGCAATTGTCAATCAAGGAATCTTTGGATTTTTTTTTCCATATTAGGACCCAGAAAAAGGCCTATAAAAACCAGCAAGTCAAAAGAAACAAAAATCATAGGAGAAACAACGACAATGAGGCCTCACGTCATCCTTCTCCTCCTCCTCTTCCTCGCCGTCCTCCCTCTCTCTGCCATCGCCGCCCTGGGCCAACCCTGGAAGCCGATTCCGAATGTATCAGATCCGCACATCCAATCGATTGGTAAATTCGCAGTCGCCGAATTCAACAGGCAGAGACAAACTAACCTGATTTTCAAATCTGTCCTAAGCGGGAAGGTCGCGACCGTCAGAGAAACCAGGTATCTCCTGCATCTCGCTGTGGAGGGGCAACAGCCGACGTGCTACGACGCCATAGTTCTGGAGCTCGACCCCTTGCAGGTTGTGTCCTTTGACAGCAAGATCTGCTAAGGTCAATATGATGAATTCGATTTTGATTTTGCTCGAAGTGATTGTTACAGTCGGTCGAGAATCGAACAAGAAATAAATAATAAAAGAGACTAGCTATTCGATTTGATATCCTGAAATTGCTACAGTTGGTAGAGGGTCGAATGTTTCCCAGTAGGAAAACGTATTTTTTTTCAATTTCGCTTATAGTAATTATTTTATCTTGAAAAGTTTATATTATGGTACGGCTTCGTAAATATAATATGATTACATTTTGGAAGAATTTATTGTGATCATTGAATCCTTTAAAAACTGCACATGGTCATTCGATTAAATAGATCGCCTCGTCTTGTGCGTTTTTATTGAAGTGGACTGTCACGCCAGCATTTATAGGATCAAAATAATGATATGAACCGTTGCATTATTTTATTTTTTTGAAAGTCAAGAAATTTTTACTCCTTTATTTTTTTTCCTTTCCTTTATGGTGAAAATGATAGAGATATATAGGATCGCCACAGCAAATGTACTGTCAAGTTAACCATAGTTTATGGTTGTGTAATCTAAATGTGTTCAGAAATTTTAATTGGAGGGCTATATTGAGTGGATTTTTATAAGTTTCAACAAGCAGATCACACAAAGTAAAAGTTTAAAGACTACTTTGAACTTTGAAAGGAAAGTCAAAGGACAACATGCATGTTATCATCTCTTTAGTTATACATCAAGGAGAGAGAGGGATAGAACGAGGAGAGTTAAGATAGAGAGTAGACAAGGAAATAAATTGGATCTGATTGAAAACGAGCTCGCCCTCACTTTTTTTCAATGTTTAATGTGTTACCTGAATTTCTAAAAATCCATTCTTAGTCCTTCCATATGTCATGTCGGCATTTGTTGGGCCAAAATAACAATGAGAATTATCACATTATTTTTCTAAAGTTAGCAAAAAAAGAATCCTCTACTCTCTCTCTTTTTTTCTTTCTTTTCATGTTGCAATAGTGAGGATATATGTGACGTGGAGGATACATGTAGGCTACGTGGATGCTAGCATTGCAAATTTAACAGCAATTATTTGTCACGTCAATTTAAGGTGTTCGAATTTTAACAAAAGGGATATATTGAATGGATAAAGTGTAAGTACTAATTTGAACATTCAAATGACAAACTTTGACAAAACATAAAGATAATGGAAATTTGTCCAAAAATTCATAAACTTATTATTGTACGGTGGCCAATTCAATCTAAAATCTTTTAATTTTATCAATTTAATCTTAAACATTTTTATGATTTGTCAATATAATCTTTTCGACTAATTATCCAAATAATATATTTATGACTAAATTGGTACAATCTAAAAGTTTTGACTGATTTGAAATAAATTAACACAATTGAAAAGTTTAAGATCAAATCAATCATAGTACAGTGGGTTTTAGACTTTTAAAGTAATTATTACTGCTAACATATGGCAACAAAATAAAAAACAGTCATGAAAAAGCAATTATCGGTTCACGAAATTAGCATTTTTGACTCTGCGAAGAGCCATGGTTTCAATGGCCTATAAAACCAGAGAGTTTGCTAACAATCCACCGTCATTTACGTTGTGAAAAAAGAACAAAAACATATTAACGACGGCAATGAGACCTCAGATCCTCCTCCTAGCCCTCTTCCTCACCGTCCTCCGTCTCTCGGCCATCGGCCGAGATTTCCACGACGGAGCTCGGGAGCCGATCAAGGACGTGCACAATGAGCATGTCCATGGGCTCGCCCAGGTCGCAGCCATCGAGTTCAACAAGAAGAGCTGCGCCGACCTGATTTTCAATGGCGTCGTAAGAGGGGAGACTCAGCACACCGATTACATGAAAACACCAAGCATCGCCTGCATCTCGTCACGGACCAGCCGGCTTCCCGTGTCACAAGGCCACCGCTCCGGTGTCCCGGTGGTGGCTGCACTCCTGGGAGCCTTTGTCCTTTCAAGGCTACGCTTGCTAAGTTTAACACAAAGAAATCGATAGTGAAAATCTCTCTCTATCTCTCCCTGATTGAACGAGAAATAAAAGTCACGATTCGATGTGATGTCATACAATCACTATGGTTGGTCGAGACTCGAATGTTTCCCAGTACAAAAAGTTTTGTTTTGATTTCGCTAATCCAATACAATTGGTCAAGAATCGGAAAAGAAATAAAAGTTGTGATTCAGTGTGATATCATAAAATCAATACGATTGGTTAAGACTTGAATTTTCCCGGTGCGAAAAAATTCATTTCAATTTCACTAGTAGTCATTTATCTCAAAAAATATACATCATCATACATCTTCACAAGGTGATATCAATCTATATTTTGGCATAATTTGTTTTAAAAATAATGATGTGGACTGTCGCGTTATTTTCCTAACTCAATAAATCTTTATTTCTTTATTTTGTTTCTCTTTAGGTGAAAATAACTAGAGAGAGATATAGGACGTGGAATCTACCTATAAGCCATGGCGAATTTAACACCAAGTCAACAGTAGTTTATGGATACGTCAGCTAAAGGTGTTAGAAATTTTACGTGGAGGCCTATATTGAGTGAATTTTTAAAAGTCTCAACAACTTGATTGCAAAAAAAAAAGTTTATAGACTCCTTTGAATTTTGAAACAAGAGAGTTAAAGGACAACACGTCATATTGTTTCACCCAAGTTGGATTCGGGCAATAAAATATCTTTCATCGAAAATCCTATTTTTATTTTTATTTATTATTTATGCGGCAACTCCAGAGAGGAAATATTACAGGCAATTAAAAAAATCGATAATTTCACTTCAAACAGAAAAAAAATCATATTGTGTTGACGGCAAAGCTTAGACAAAACCAAACATACACAAGTTATATCAAGATTTGATCAATGACAAAGTATGAGAATGCAATGATGCAACCTAAAAGTTAATTGACAATGAGGCATCTAGGATATACGGTAAAGATACACAACGAAATTTAATCGACAATGTGAATCTAGCAACTATAATTATAAAACATGCCAAAGTTTTATTGACAATGCAATCTACAATTTCATCCATTTTCTTATACCATGTTAATACACTACTCTACATCTTACAAGACGAAATCAACTTTTAGTGGAACTTTTCCGGTATGTCCATCTATGTTGTATTGCCACATAACTGAATATTGAACATATAAAAAAAAAAAAAATCTGTTTGACTAAATGGAGGCAATTTTTGTGCTACTACAATGTAGATATAGATTAATGTAACACCTTTTTATTGATTTACATAACATTAGCACCTGGTTTTGAAAATCAAAATGCATTAGTTTTAAAACGACAATAAATTTATATTTCAAGAATAATTCACCGTATCAACGAAAAAGATTGAAAATTATACTTTGTATGACAGTACTCTTGTCAAACTCAATAGGTCTCCACCGTCCTTGTCGATGACTTACATAAAAGCTAAAGAAAATACCATCAACTCGTATCCTGCGTCGATTACATTGCATTAGTGATCAATTTTTATTAAATGAGTAAATTTTGGCTAATTAAATTTATGTCAGTTCTAAATGAGTCTATAACTATTACAAGTAATTGTGTAGACAACATTTGATAAAAAAATTGAAGTTCCTAAAAATTTTGCCATGTCCAAGACGTGAAAGTTGCAAGTCCATCGCTACAAGAACAATGTATATACGAAGAAAATAATGATTTTGCAAAAGTACAAGAATGACTAACTATAATGTTTATCATCTAAGTTTGTGTGTAAAACAAAGAAAAAATTAATTGATATTGCATAATACGAGGATGATATATACCCCTCAGATAACACATGTCGTTCGGTGAATGAAGTAGCATTTTTATATTTGGCCACCCAAATTCTACCTAATATTTTCTCCGATGTGATATCATAAAATTGATGCAATTGTTTAGAACTCAAATTTTTTCCAATATGAAAAATTTTCATTTCAATTTCACTCGAAGTAATTGTTTATCTCAAAAAAGTATACATCATCGTACAAATTTATAAGGTGATACCAATTTATGTTTTGGCAGAATTTATTGTGAAAATAATGATATAGACCATCAAATCAGCATTTATTGGGTCAAAATAGTGACGTGAATTGTCAGATTATTTTCCCAAGAGAGAGATATATGGCGTGGAGTCTTCCTATGAGCCGTGGTAAATTTAGTATCAGGGGGGTAACAGTAGTTTATGGTTACGTCAGCTACAGATGTTAGGCTTTTTAACCAGAGCGCTATATTGAGTGGATTTTTAAAAATTTCAAGGACTAGATTTCACAAAAGAGAAGTTTAGAGACAACTCTGAATTTTGAAAAAAAAAAAAGATTAAAAGGACAACATATCATATTGTTACGCTTGAATTGGAATCGGCAATGGAATATTTTTCACCAAAAGTCCTTCTTCGATTTTTGTTAGAAAATACAGGGTTTGTAGTGACTTCGTGTTAAGATTATCCTACATCGATTGTGGAATATGCTGGTAAACCGTTTATATATGTGAGGGAAAACCACATCATTTGAGCTACTTTTTTTGGATGAGAGAACATATACAAACGGCTCGAGAATATAATAAATATCTAAATATAGATATATGTCGGAATTTAATCAATGACACGAATTTGAAATTTCATCCATTTTCTTGTACCATGTTAATACACTACATACATCCAACAAAACGAATTCAACTTCTAATATAGGGTTGAAGATTCAAGATGAAATATAGGGTTGCAAACTTTGACAAAACATGAAAGATATCAGTCCAGGAAGGCAATCGTCAATCAAGGATTCTTATGTTTTTTTTCCATATCAGGACCCAAAAAAAGGCCTATAAAAACCAGCAAGTCAAAAGGAAAAAACAAAAAAAGCATAGAGAAACAACGACAATGAGACCTCAAATCCTCATCCTCGTCCTCTTCCTCGCCGTTCTCCCTCTCTCCGCCATAGCCGCCCGTGGCCAAGGGTGGAAGCAGATCGAGGATGTGGACGATCCGCGCATCAAATCGATGGGCGAATTCGCGGTTGCCGACTTCAACAGGAAGACCCACGCCGGCCTGGTTTTCAAAGCTGTCCTAACAGTAACAGAGCAGGCCGCGGGCAGCGAACAAAGCAGGTATCTCCTGCATCTCGCCGTGGAGGGGGAGCCGCCGAGCTGCTACGACACCGTCGTTCTGGCGTTCGTCTGGCTGGACCACTGGGAGGTTTTCTCCTTTGACAGTAAGAGTTGCCAAGGTTGACACGATGAATTCGATTTTGATTCCGCTCGGAGTAGTTGTTATGGTTGGTCGAGAACCGAACAAGAAATAAATAATAAAAGAAAGTAGATGTGACATCCTAAAATTGCTAAGGTTGGCAGAGGTTCGAATGTTTCCGGTATGAAAAGATGTTTATTTCAATTTCGCTTTGAGTGATCCTTTTATCTTGAAAAGTTTATATCATCCTACGACTTCGTAAATGTAATATCGATCTATGTTTTATGAGAATTTATTGTAATCATTGAATCTTTTAAAATCTGAGCATGGTCATTTGATTAAATAGATCGCCTCGTCTCGTGCATTTTTATTAACGTGGACTGCCACGTCAACGTTTATAGGGTCAAAATAATGATATGGACTGTAGCACTTTTTCTCGTAAGTCAACAAATTTTTGCTCCTTTATTTATTTTCTCCTTTCCTTTTAGGTGAAAATAATGAGATATATACGATCGCCACGTAAATATACTATCAAGTTAATCATAGTTTACAGTTACATAATCTAAATGTGTTTAGAAATTTTAATTGGGAGGCTATGTTAGTGGATTTTTAAAAGTATCAAAAACCACATCGCACAAAATAAAAATTTAGAGATTATTTTGAACTTTGAAAGAAAGTCAAAGGATGACACGTGTTATCATCTCTTTATTTATACATCTTTCCGGTGGAATCGCATTAGTCTCTCACAACACGATAAATTTTTTTTTCTTCCTCTCTTTAGGTGAAAATAATTAGAGAGAATTATGGTTAGGTCAGCTAAAGGTGTTAAAAACTTTAACTGGTGGACTATATTCAGTAGATTTTTAAAAATATGAAGAATTAGATTGTAAAAAGAAAAGTTTAGAGGCTACTTTGAATTTTGAAAGAAAGAGAGTTAAAGGACAACACATCATATTCCGTCACAAATTGAGGTGGAAACGACACGAAGAGAAGAAGAAATATTGGAGAGAACTGTGCTCTTCTAATTGATTGTATTCTATATGTACAAAGGACCAATATATAATAAAAAGAAAGAATAGATTTTTCTAATCTAGGTATATCAATTCTAATCCATTCTAATCCTAGATTGATTTAGTTCAATCAATCATAATCGCAGATTGATTAAATGTATCAACTATAATCCCGACAAATATAGGAGCATATCTTCCAATATATTCACAAATTGGATTCGGCAACAAAATATCTTTCACTAAAAATCATCTTTGATTTTTATTTCTATGGTAACTCTGGATAGGAAATATTATAGATAATTAAAAAAATTGATAACTTCACTTCAAACGGAACAAAACATACACAAACTGTGTCGAAAACTACGCAAAGTTTGAGATTGTTAACACTTTAGACATAAGCAAATGTACACAAAGTAATAACAATATATATCGAAAATTTAATCGATAATAAAGCTTGAGAATGCAAAGATCAACGCCAAAATTTAATCGATGACGAGGTATCTAGGATATGTAATAACAATATATATCGAAATTTAATCGACAACGTAAATCTAACAACTACAATTATAAAACGTGCCAAAGTTTAATTGACAATGCGAGTCTAGAATTTCATCCATTTTCTTATACCATGTTAATACACTACACTACATCTTACAAAACAAAATCGATAATTAATGGAACTTTTCCACTATATCCATCTATGTCGTATCACCACAAAAATGAATATAGAACATTAAAAAAAAAAAAAAAATTTGACTAAAGGGAAGGCAATTTTTGCGCTGCTACAGTGTAGATAGAGATTCATCTAACACCTTTTTATCGATTTACATAACGTTTCCACCTACTTTCAAAAATCAAAACGCTTTATTTTAAATCGACAATGAATTTATATTTCAAGAATATTTCACTATATCAACGAAAAAGAAATAAAAATATACTATGTATGATGGTACTCTTGTCATACTCACTTGTATCCTGAATGATTACATTGCATTAGTGATCAATTTTTATTAACTGATTAAATTTTATTTGATTAATTTAATGTCAGTTCTAAATGAGACTATAACTATTGCAAGAAAGTGTGTGTAAATTATCATGTCCAAGACATGAAACAAAAAAGTCATCACTACATAAGCAATATTTATACAAAGAAAATTTTGTTTTGAATAAAAAATACAAACACGTTTGGTAAATTTTTATTCTTTTTTTGTTTCTTTTAATTTTTTAAACATTTTTATTTTATTTTTCATGTTTTCCTTTCTTCTTTATTTTTTTCTTTTTTTCGACCGGTCACCGGCCTCCGGCGATCGGCCGACGGGGCGGCAGCCTCGCCCGGCCACGACGAGGCTCGCCGGCCCTCGCCGAGGCCGAGCTCGCCCAGCCAAGGCGAGGCTCGGCGTCGCGGGCGCGGGCGATGCCGAGCCTCGCCATGGCTGGGCGAGCTCGGCCTCGCCGGATCCGGGCGAGGCCGCGCCGGCGACGCCGAGCCTCGCCATGGCTGGGCAAGCTCGGCCTCGCCGGATCTGGGCGAGGCCGAGCCTCGACGGCCGGTCGCCGGCCATGGCCGAGGCCGGCGACCGGCGAAAGAGAAAAGAAGAAAAAAAAGAAGAAAAGAAGAAGAGAAGAAGAAGAGAGAGAAGCGAGAAATGTTTCGGGAGCAAGAAACAAAAAATTGTTGTTTCTTTTTTTTTGTTCTTATTTCGTTCAGAAACAAAAAAAAAAAAAAAAAGTAAACGCAACCAAACACGTTTCTGTTCTTTTTTTGTTCCCGGAACACTTTCCATACAGAAATGTTCGGAAACACTTTTTTGGAGTGTTTCCATGCACACCCAAAGAGTCGAGGATTCATTTTTTTGCTAACTTTGGAAAATAACGTGATAGTTCTCATCATTATTTTGGCCCAACAAATGCTAACGTGGCAAATGGAATGACTAGGCGATTTTTTTTTTTAAGTTTAAGGATAAGATTAAACAAAAAAAATCTAGAGACCATATTAAATCGAATAAAATAGTTAAAAAAACCATCATGTCATTACTCAGGAAATATACACATTTGAATCGAGATTGTGAGATGTATGGATTTTCATGTGTAATTTTGTGAGAATTGAAGTTAGGTGATAAATTTGGTGGGTATTTTATCCTCGTATATTGCAATATCAATTAATCTTTTATTTGTAGCACACATAAACTTAGATGATAAACATGATAGTTATTTATCCTTGTATTTTTGCAATAACAACATTTTCTTTGTATATATATTGCTTATGTAGTGATGACTTGAAACTTTCACGTCTTGGACATGGTAATTTAGGGTGTGCATGGAAACACTCCAAAAAAGTGTTTCCGGAACACTTCTGTACGGAAAGTGTTCGGGAAAAAAAAGAACAGAAACGTGTTTGGTTGCGTTTTGTTCTTTTTTTTTTTTGTTTCTGAAAGAAATAAGAACAAAAAAAAGAAACAACAATTTTTTTTTCTTGCTCCGTAAACATTTCTTGAAGAAACATTTCTCGCTTCTCTCTCTTCTTCTTCTCTTCTTCTTTTCTTCTTTTTTTCTTCTTTTCTCTTTCGCCGATCGCCGCCGGCCTCGGCCATGGCGGCGACCGACCGCCGAGGCTCGGCCTCGCCCAGATCCGACGAGGCCGAGCTCGCCGCCACCACGGCGAGGCCTCGCCCGCCCAACCACGGCGAGCCTCGCCGTGGCCGGGCGAGGCTGCCGGCCCCGTCGGCCGGTCGCCGGAGGCCGGGGACCGCCGAAAAAGAAAAATAAAAAGAAAGGAAAACATGAAAAATAAAATAAAAATGTTTAAAAAATTAAAAGAAACAAAAAAAGAATAAAACCAAATCGCTCGGTCATTCCACAAACGCCAAACGTTAGCATTTGTTCAAAAATTGCCAAAATAATGATGAGAACTATCACGTTATTTTCCAAAGTTAGCAAAAAAAAGGAATCCTCGACTCTTTTTTTCCCTTCCTTCTTATGTCGAAATAATGAGATATATATAATATATATATATATATATATATATATATATATATATGACATGGAAGATACATGTAAGCGTGGACGCCAGCATTGCAAATTTACAAACAATTTTCGGTCACGTCAATTTAAGGTGTTAGAATTTTCAACGGAAGTGAAATATGGGATATTTTTGAAAGTGTAAATGCTAGTTTGAACAGTCAATGTAAAATATAGGGTTGCAAACTTTGACAAAACATAAAGATACTGTTGCGGCCTCTTTTTTTCGGCGCTCAATTAGGGACTGGCATTGGCGGAGGTTAATGATTTAGCTAGGTCTATTAGGCTTAGCCTGGACTCTCCCAAACCCACCAATTCACGACTTAATGTCCAAGTTTTTAATATGTAAGTTAATTTTTAAAATGAGCCGCCACTAATCAATTTGGGGTGGGTCAATTAGAAACCCATAAGAGAAACACTCGCTCATGTGCAACCAAAGAAACTAGGTTCGGGGATTTGATTACACTAGTTAATCACTAATACCCTTCCGATACCTCATCTTTATTTAAAGGGTTAATATCCTGAAAAACCCAAAACTGGTACACTTGTGACAAATTTACCCAAAACTATTTTTTTGATCACCAAAAATCTCAAACCGGTATACCTTTGACAAATTTACCATAAACTGGTACACTTGTAACAAATTTACCCTCTATTAGTTTTCGTTAAATTTTACTGTCAAATTATTAAGTTAAATAATATATGACAATTGACTGGTATACCAATTTAAGATTTTACACTCCATTTATCACAGTTTACAATTTTTGGGATTTTTTTGTGATATTAATTCAATTTAGCAGATGGTATATTACTTACAAATTTACTAGTTTGGGATTTTTTTTGTGGTCGAATAAATTAGTTTGGGATAAATTTGTCAAAAATGTACAAGTTTAGGGTTTTTTATAGTCAGTCGAGGTAAAATTGTCACAGGTATACAAGTTTGGGGTTTTTCATGATCAAAAAAATAGTTTGGGGTAAATTTGTCACAAGTATACAAGTTTGGGGTTTTTAATGTATTAACCCTTATTTAAACCATAAGGCTTTTTGGATTTTTAGGGGGTTTTCCATGCATTTGTGGAGGAAAAACATTTTTTGGGTCTTTTCACATTTTTTGGACATAAAAGCATTTTTTGATTTTTTTGATATTTTATGAAAATATAAATCATTTTCTGTCTTTTTTTAATTTTTGGTTTTTGGGAAAATATGGGATATTTTTTTATTTTTTGGAAAATAAATTATTATATTTTTATTTTTATATTAAAATATTTTTTATTATAATATATTAATATATTAAAAACGACCCGGGTCGGATCCCTAGGTTGGGTCTAGCCCGGTTCGTCCACCCAAGACCCGGACGGGCTGCATTGCAGGCCCAACCCTTTCTTTTTTTTTTTTTTAATTAAAATATAATAATACAATAATATATAAGAAAAATGACCCGGGTCGGTTCCGGGTTGGGACCGACCCGGGTCACTGGCGGTTAGACCAGACGGGCCTGGAGCGTGGGACCAGCCCAAGAAGGAAGAAGAAGAAGAGAGAGAGGGCCAGACTGGGGGTAAAAAAAGAGGATTGGGCCCTTGGCCCGTGTGGGAGGGAGAAAGGGAAGGAAAGGGGGCTGGGCTTTTGCTTTTTTTTGTTTGTTTTTATTTATTTTATGTTGTTTTTGTTATTTATTATTTATTATCCAAAAAAAAGGAAAAATACATAAACAAAGAAACCAAGGCCTAATTAAAAATCTAATCAAAATTTAGGTGTCAATAGATACCATGCGGTAACAAAATAAATAACACTCCTGAAAAGCAATTGTCAATCGAGGAATCCTAGGATTTTTCCAAATTAGGACAACAATAAAGCCTATAGAGCCTGCTAACCGACGACCCTCAACTACACCGAGAAAGAAAGAAAAAAAGCACAGAAACTATGGCAATGAGACCTCAAATCCTCCTCCTGGCCCTCTTCCTCGCCATCCTCCCTCTCTCGGCCATCGCCGCCATTGGCCCAGATATCGCCGGCGGTATATGGGAGCCAATCAAGGACTTGAAAAACGAGCACATCATAGCGATCGCCGAATTCGCGGTCACCGACTTCAACAGGAAGAGCCACGCCGGCGTGGTTCTGAAGGACATCCGAGGAGGGGATTCCGCGGCGGGTGATTCCGACTACAGGTATCTCCTGCATCTCAACGTGGAGCAGCCGCCGTCATGTTACAAGGCTGTGGTTCTGGAGTATAACTGGCTGCACCACTGGGAGGTTTTGTCCTTTGATAGCGAGACTTGCTGAGATTAATACAAAGAAAATAGATTTCAAAAGCTATGTAGCTCTCTCTTTCGCTATTTGAACGAGAAATAAATGTCACGGTTCATTGGTCGATACTTGAATATTTCCCGGTATTGAAAAGTTCCATTCCAATTTCGCTGAGGGTAATCGTTACGGTTTGCTGAGAATTTAACAAGAAATTAAAATAAAGTTGTGATTCAATGAGATATCCTAAATTCGCTATGGTTGGCGGAGGGTCAAATGTTTCCTAGTATGAAAAACATATTATTTCAATTTCGCTTAGTGTAATCCCATATCTCAAAAAGTTTATATCATCGCAGAATTACGCAATGTGATATCAATCTACATTTTTTTTTTTGGGAAGAATTTATTGTAAATTAGACTAATAGGTATGGAAAATCACGGTGCCATAGGTTTGGCAACCTGAACCTTTTCTATTAACTCATCATTTCCAAGCATTTGATACGGAAAAGAATCGATATTGCAAACCACAAGGATGAAATACCCATCAAATTTATCACCTAAGTTCATTTATCACAAAATTATATATAAAAATCCACGCAATCGCCTGGCTGTGATTCTAATTGTGTAATTCTAGAGCGATGCCAAGGGCAGTATTTGAATTTTTTTCAATGTTTAATGTATAATCTGAACTTTTTTTCATTGAACTAATTATTGATTTAAAAAAAAAAGGGCAGTATTTGCGTATTTATTAAATGTGGACTGTCACGTTATATTCATAATTCAAAAAATCTTAATTATTTTATTTTTCAGTGTAAATAATGAGATATTATATATATGAAGTGGAGTTTACCTATAAGCCAATACGACGTCAAGCTAACCTTAGTTTATGGTTATGTCATCTAAATGAGTTAGGATTTTTAATTGGAGGCTACGTTGAGTGGACTTTTGAAAGTTTCGAGAACTAGATCGCATAAAATAAAAAGGAGAACACACATTATTATATCTCAATTTATAGTATCTCTTGTGAAAATGCATTAATCTCTCACAATACATTAGATCGCCGCTCAATTATCCCACAAAACTCCAATGCTCCATCACGACATAATTTAGGACAACCAATATATAAATATGAATATGTATTTATATCACTACGCGTTTCTACTATTTATAATTTGGCTACAAAATCGGTGCCCAAGTCGTGCAAATTATATAGGAAACATCCGGCAGTAGGTTGAACCACTTCTCAGAAATTGGTCCAACAAACACATAAAGTCTAGAAAACTAATTGGAGATTTTCGGAACATAGTTGGTTTTATTTGTAATTCTCTTGGTAAGGCAGACCAGGCCCACTTAGGCGTTTGGTTGGCCTTTTGGGGAACGATTTGCGGAAATGCAAATACTTTTGGGTAAATGGGGTTTTCCGAAATGCAAATGTTGTTTGGTAAAATTTGCATTGAGAAACAACTTTGGCCAAAATACTTGTTTGGTAAAATTTACATTTGTAATTAATTTTTATTAAATTAAAAAAGAAAAAATATGTTTATATTTTTTATATAAACATATTTTTATATAAAAAATATAAACATATAAACATAAAATATATATAAAAATATATAAATATATATTATATTTTTTTATAAATATATATTTATTAAATATAAAATATAAAAAAATAGATATGTTTATATTTTTATATAAAAAATAAACATAAAATATATGTTTATGTATTTATACCGACCGCCGTCGGCGGCCGAACCGCCTGAATAAAAAATATGTTTATGTTTTTTATATAAACATATTTTTATATAAAAATATAAACATAAAATATATTTATTAAAAATAAAAAATATATAAAAAAATAGATATGTTTATATAAATATATATATATATATATATATATATATATATATATATATATATATATAAACAATAGGAGAACAAAAATAGATATATTTATATTTATAAATATTTATTTATTTATTAAACATAAAATATATTTATATAAAAAAATGGATATGTTTATATCTATATAAAATATATATAAACATAAAATATAAAAAAAATAGATATGTTTATATATTTATATAAAATATAAAATATATATTTTTAGATTAAAATATAAAATATATATTTTAAGATAAAAATATAAACATATTTATTTTTATATTTATTTTTATTTAGGCGGCCGATTGACGGGCTTCTCCACCAGGAGAGATGAACAAAACCGGAAGTTGCATTTCGAAGATGCAACTTGCCAAAGGACCTCAAGAGCTGCGTTGGCTAAAAGACCCTTAGGCCACTGGAGATGCAATTACATCTCGCCAAAGTCGCAAAAACGAACCAAACTGCTTTGCATTTGGCCAAGGGACTTTAGAGCCCAAATGAAAGCATTCCAAATCTTTGAACCAAACAGGGCCTTAGAATCCGTCCCTAGCCGATTGATATTAATCATGAACATTCAGCAACCATTGGAAAAAATAGAAGAAAAGAGATAATTACGCAAATGATCTATGGACTTTGGCTCCATCCGCAATATAGTTCTTGAATTTTAAATTTGCTTAATATGGTCCATGATATTTAGCTCGATATATAATGTGATCCCTAAACTTTTAATTTGTTCAATATGATCTCTCGACTTTTAATATATGTTCTATGTAATCCCTAAACTATACAAAAATATTTAATATTGTCTTTCCATTAATTCAAGTTTAAGAACAACATTAAACATTTCATATAGTGCAAGGACTAAATTTGAACAAGTACAAAAAATCCAAGAATTATATTAAACGAATTAAAAGTTCAACAGCGACATTACACATTGAGCTAAAGTTCAAAGAGCCACATTAAACAAATTATAAGTTAAGAGACCACATTGTACATCCAATCAAAGTTTAATGATTATTTACATCATTTTCCCTAAAAGAAATTATATGGTTGCAAACTTTGGTAAAGGATAAATACAAAATATGGCAAAGAAATAGAATCAGAATAATAATAAAAACAGATCTTCGGTTGACAAATTTGCATTTTCACTAAAGTATCTTGTAGTTTTCACATATAAAGGAACAAATCTGCTGACAAGCAACCATCGACTCCATCGTAAAAAGGAAGCAGCAGCTGTTACATAACATCAGTTACATAACATCAAAGACGATGAGACCTCAAATCCTCCTCTTAATAACCTCCCTCACGGTCCTCCTTCTCTCGGCCATCGCCGCCGACGACACCGCGGACTCCCCGGTTGGACCCCCGGAGCCGATCAAGGACGTGCACGATCCGCAAGTCCAATTCCTCGCCCAAGTCGCGGTCGACTCCTACAACTTGGAGCACCGCCGCTACCCGATTTTGAAAGAGGTCGTGGGAGGGGAGACTCAGGAAACTCGCGAATTCATCAACTATCTCCTGCATGTCGTGGTGAACCAGACGTCGTCGCCGTGTTACAGGACCATGATCCGCGACCGGAAGAAGGGCCCGCGCTACCGGGAGTTCGAGTTCTTCGAAAGCGAGATTTGCCGAGTGTAATCCGAAGAATTCGATGTAAGAACCATGTAGCTCTCTCTCTCTCTCTCTCTCTCTCTCTCTCTCTAATCTTATGAGAAATAAGTTGCGATTCAATACGACGTCGTAAAATTGTTAACGATGGTCGAGAGTGATAAGTTGTTGTGGTGGTGGTCCTTGCACAGTAGCCGGTGAAGCCAAACTCCATCACTCCATTGAGGGAAGGAAATTTTTTTTTTTTTTTAAATTAATCCGATCCAAGTTTATCCCACCTCTTAGCTAGATTTTCTTATCTAGCATTTTATCTGGTCTTAAAAAGTTGTCAAACACTCATAGGATATTTTGTTATTATAGGATATTTTGTTATTCTATTCAAGCTCAAATCGAGACAATAAAATGTAGCCAAAACATTTAAATCATCAGACAAGGTCACATTGTTATATCAATTTGATATTAATATTTTGAAGAATTTATTGGAAAATATACTCTATGACGTCTTTTCAGTAATCGTTTACCTAATATATCGGTGATGATCTTACTTTATACAAAATATATGCTTCAAAAATTCGAACTTCAACGGAACTTTACTAGGGCAACCAAATATTGTAGGAAGAGTAATTCTCGTTCGTTTTTTTTAGTGTTATGCATGAAATCCTCGGCAAAATGGCATTAACCAATTAATTAATTATGTATTCGAGAAATATGTCGTTTAATTTTTCTTAGTCTCTCATTAAATTTACTTTCCAAACATTTCTGTCCATGAGATTACAAATTTGAAAATTCGTGTGGTTATTGGTTCTTGCATTTGGCTTTTTCGAAATCTAAGGGCGCGTTTAGTAACGATTACGTCTGCCCTGAACCGATTTTGAGTAAAAACATGTGTTTGGTAACTATCTAAAATTTCGATTCGGAATAGAATTGCGTTTGATAACGTGTTCATTAATTCTGTTCCAAATTATTTTTTTAATTTTTAAATAATTTTTTCTACATTTTTACTTTCTTTTCTTTTCTTTTTTTTTCCTTTTTTTCTTTTCATTTTTTCTTTTCTTTTTTTCCTTTTTCTCCTATTTTTTTTCTTCTTCTTCTTATGGCCGGTCGCCGGATCGGCGACCGCCGAACGAGGGCCGCCGACCTCACTAGAGCGTCGCCGCCCGGCGAGGCCGGCCCTCGTCGACCAAGCCTCGCCGGCAGCTGGGCGAGGCTCACCCAGCCCCGCCGAGGCTCGGCCTCGCTAGATCCGACGAGGCCGAGTCTCGCCGGTGGGACAGTGAGCAGCCTCGCCGGTGGACAGGAGCTAGGCGAGCTCGGCCGGTGGCCGGGCGGGCCTCGCCCGGCCCAGCGAGGCTCGCCGGTGGCCGGGCGAGCCTCCGGCGAGCTCGCCGGGACTGGGCAGCCGCGGCGGCGGGCGGTGGTGGGCGGCAGCGGACGGCGGCGGGCGACGGTCGTGGGATGGCCGAATGAAAGAAAATGGGTTTTATTGTGTTGATTATTTTTCGATTCTCGGACGCGAGAATCAATTTTTTTTTTTATTCTCAAATCTTCTCCAAAACTGATTCTGGGAATAAAATTGTTAGGAACAAAAATTTTACCAAACGCGATTCTCGTCCCAAACTTATTCCAGGAACAAAAAATTAGAATCGCTCATCATTTGTTGGGCAAGTTGCCAAACAGGGCCTAAAAGTCTAGTATCATTACAAATCTCGCATTGGGCATTGTAGCTATGATCGATCAATTCTCGGTTTGTTTCACTGAAAAGTTTGGATTTGTACAAATCTGTTTTCGTATTTGCCTTAATTAGCAAGATTAGGTCTTCATAGGGAAAACTCCTAGATACGCCCGTCCTACATTTGCTCAGTATTGTCGATACTCCAAATTATGTTAGCTCATCTCACATTTCACGTTAGACCAATTTGTAAAACTCTATTTTGATATATGCCTCTTTATTAAGATTAGGACTTTATGAGGGAAAATTACTAGACACTCATTCTCGGTTAGCCCAATATGATGGCTTGGGCTAAGGTAAAATAAGCTAATGAAGTTGTGAATACCCGAAAAAAGTTAATGACACCGTGGGGATTGATCACGTGGTCTAGGACATGATTTGCGAGTCAAAGGACACAAGTTCGGTATTAAATATCCTTTGTCTCATGAAATCTTGTTTAATCTGTGAAAGACAATCTCAAGTTGAGAGGTATGGTTGAACACTAATCTTGCGCTCTCGACTCGCATCATAGGAGGGTAAGGGCAACAAGACAATGGTGCGAGGGCTAGCATTTTCACCCTGATAAATGTGTAAATCGATACTTACGCCGAGAACGGATCTAACAAAAATCAAGAGAGAAAATCAGTGCTCTGCAGGAGCATCTGCGCACTTACGAGAAAAGAGTCTTGTTGAAGGGAAATCTGATCTTCATAACAGCATCAGCTCACCGATAAATTAGTCTTTTGCATGGTATACAGATGGCTCCCTCTCTGACCAATCTCAAAAAGAAACAAAAAGATGTTACCCAAAAATAAGGAAAAAAAAAGTAATATCTTTTTGGAATGAAATAGGAATAATGACATCAATCTTTCCTAAATTTTAGCTCAATGTATAATGTGGTTCATAAACTTTTAATCTGTTTAATGTGATGCTTGAACTTTAGCCAAATATTCAATATAATCCCCGAACTCTAAATTTGTTCAAAATAGCCATTGAACTTTTGATACATATTCAGTGCCGTCCCTGAATTATATAAAAATGTTCAATGTAGTCCTATCATCAGTTCAACATCATAGAAAATATTGAATTTTTTCATATAGTTCGGGGACTATATTAAATAAATTAAAAATTCAAGGACTACATTACACATTGAGTGAAAGTTCATGAACTATTTATATCATTCCCTTTAAATCTTAAAAGAGCATACTTCTAAGTTGTTGTTGGATGACAGAAAATTCGCCCATGAGAGAGCTATATATGTAAAATGATGTCTTGTCCAAGAAAATGTTTGTGCTTTTCAAGAGCATCAGCACATTGGTAAATTGGCCTTGGATGGCTGACAAATGGCATGTCACAAAGGTTTTCACCTCCTCCTCCTCCTCCTCCTCCTCGCCATCGTCCCCCTCTCCTTGCTCGCCGTCGGCGAGTAGAACCCAATCAAGGACGTGCACGACCGCACATTAAGGAGGTTGGGGAGTTCGTGGTTGCCGAGTTCAACAAGGACCCACGGCATGGCTCCGGCCCGCAATTCAAGGGCGTGATCAAGGGGGAGACCCAGGTCACGTCCAGCACGAACTACTGGCTGATCCTCACAGCGAGGAACTCGCGGCGGCAGCAGTAGAGAACTACCAGGCGGTGGTGTGGGAGAAGCCGTGGGACCATTTCATGCGGCTCAAGTCTTTCAACCCTGTCAAAGATGCCTAAAAAGGCCTTTCTTCGAATACCTATTTGTTGAATCTTATGGAAACGTGATACAATATAAGTCACGAAATATGACTTTTATTATTACAATATTTTCTCTATTATTACAATATTTTCTCACACGTACAATAATATTTGAACAACTCTATACAATTCCTCTCACACTCATAACACACTCTACAACACACCCTCGGGACCCATGCACACACAACACTCACTCTTTTATCTCTCTTTACTTACGCTACACACACCTCACGCATGCACTCCACACCACACACGCGTACTTTTCTAGACAAGACCCCTATCACCCTACCACTCAAGAACTCACGCACAAGACACACTTCCTCCTATTTATAGGCTGCAAAGTCGGGTGGAGTTATGTGGTCGAGAAAAATCTGAGAGAGAGGGAGAGGAGCAGTAGAGAAAGAGAAATATGGAGAAATCCAAGTCACAAAACTTATAAAAAGTGTAATAAAATATTAAAATTTAGAAAATTGATACAATTAAGTCATTTCGTTTACTCCATCTAATTAGACTAAAGGAAAATGCCAACGTGGCTATTTATTATTTTCTCTCTTACGTGACATTAATCTTATTAAAACATGAAAAAGAAAACTAAAATGATGTCATTTTGGCCTTGAAAAACAAAAAGAGGCAAGGGGAAGAACTTGCCCCACCACCACCTCACCGCCGCCAAAAAGTTTTGGCGAGGCTTGTGGAGGACCCGATAACCCTTACCAAGATTTTTTTTAATCAAATTGGACAGAGTTAACAAAAAGACTTGATTGCCCTAATTTATTAAATTTTAGAATTTGATTGCACTTTTTATAAATTTTATAACTCATAAGAAGATGGGAAAAGTACCCCAATCACTATTAAATAACTAATTCAATTTTAAATTTTTCAATTTTACCAATTTAGTCCTTAAATAGTTGCATGAAGTTATCAATTTTGAATTAGAATTTAAAAAAAAAAAAAAAGGATTCACCAACTGTACATAAGCTGGTCAACTATTTAGTCTCAATTTTTTTTTTTGGTCGAAAGTCTAACATTTTTTTTTTTTTTGTCATATGTTCAAGAGATAAGTTCTTAGGTCCTTCCTTTCTGATCCCGTTTTATCCGTCACCTAATCCCGTGGTGGAGTGCAAGATATTTAATATATTAATATTCTAAAGCCGAGGGCCCGAGGCTAATGAAAACCCAAATTACGCATCTCGTGCTGATCTGCCACGTGCAATGACAATCCGCCACGTACCTTGCTACGATGTACTCCCCGCAGCTGATCCCGCCGCGCGGGACCGCGCCTAGGAAATAACGACCAGAACCGTCTGGGCAACCAGCGTGATTCGGATTTTACTAAAAATAATTATAAAAATATTATAATATCCCGCCGGTCGCGACCGGTCGTCTCCGTCGCCCATACCACGTCAAACACATGAATAATTAAAAAATTAAAAGAAGAAAAAAAGTAGAATAATAATAATAATAAATGACACAGACAGCTTCTTTAACTTAGGTTCAATGTACAATTTAATTCCTACTATTTTAATTTATTCAATGTGGTCCTTAAACTTTAACTCGTTATGTAATGTGATTTAATTTATTCAACATAATTACTGAATTTTTTGTACACATTCAATATAGTCTCTAACCTATATGAAAATATTCAACGCAATCGTATTGAACATGTACAAAAAGTTGAGAGATTATGTTGAACAAACTAAAAGTTCAAGAATTAATTGTATATTGAATTAAAATTTATAAATCAAATTAAACAAACTAAAAATTTATAGACTGTAAGTGAAAGTTCAAATATTAAAGCACTATACGTGTCATTACCCTTAATAATAACAATAATATTAATAATAATAGTAGTAGTAATGACAGTGATGAATGATGAATGATGATGATAATGATTAAAAATTAAAAAAATTAGAAAAAAAATTAACAAAGAGCTCCCCGTGTTTCTCTGCGCCTGCTGTTCCTTCTCCTTCCTCGAGCTCTTCGATCGGAGAGAAACGGAAACCCTAGGAGAGAGGGAGGGAGAGGGAGAGGGAGGGGAAGGGGGGGATTTGCAGAGGGCCGCCAAAATAGGAATCTGCATCTCCCGCCCGCCGGAGGCCCGCGGCGGCGGGTCCTCGTCGGCGGCGCTGCGGCGGCGGCTCTCCTCGCCGCAGCACCACCCGCCGCCGCCGTCGTCGACCCCGCCGCCGCCGCTCCCCCGGATCCGAAGATGAAGGGGATCTTCAAGAACAAGCCCCGCACCCCTGCCGACGTCGTCCGGCAGGCGCGGGAGCTCCTCGTCTACGTCGATCGCGGCGCCGTCGCCGCCGAGCCCCGCGAGACCAAGCGCGACGAGAAGGTCCGGCCCTGTTCCCCCGCTCTCTTTTTCGTTTTTTTGTCGTGTCTTGATTTCGGTGCGGCGGTGGATGAACTTGAGATGATCCGATGACGTTTCTGATGGCGCGGCGTTTGAGATGTGTTTCTCGCGATGAAGATGTCGATGATTGAACCGGAGTCAGCTGCTGAAGGGGAGGGATTTGTTCGTTCTGTCTTTGGATTGGATTCGGATGCTTTTGAGAGTCCTTGCGATTCGCATTGGTTATATTGGGATTGCACGGTCGCGTTTGATAAAGAGTGGACCGTTGTGTTTCGCTTTCAGTCAATTTATCATTGCGAATCTCCTCATAATTACCACATCGGGCCTATCGGAAGCTCTGATTTTTCAATTATTGGAGAGCTTGCTCGTCAACATTTCTTGGGTTGAGGAGCTTTCGGTCGAAGCTCGTACTTGCTTTACCTTCGCTAGTTTTACTTCGACATGAGAAATGGGTCGGATGGCCTTTATGCGACTTGCCCGTGCCGAGTGAAACGCTCGGAGGGTTTACTTTTTTATTTCTGTGTAAAAGCTGTTCGTAGCATGGTGAGGATTGAGCTAAAAGTTCCTCCTGATGCTTCGCAGTCCGCACGTACGACTCTTTATGGTAGATGAGTTATGTTGTCACGAGTCTCGCGTGTTTTATTCGCTAAGAAAATGACTTTTTTAATGCATTGATACTGTTACCAGATGGACGAGTTGTACAGAAATTTAAGGGAGATGAAGTCGATTCTTTATGGAGATAGTGAATCCGAGCCAGTCGCAGAAGCATGTGCCCAGTTGACACAAGAGTTCTTCAGAGAAGACACACTGAGGCTAGTGATTCTTTGCCTTCCAAAGTTAAAGTTGGAGGTAATCTTGCCCAGATCTTTCAATGTTGCTTCTGAGGCCAATTTTGTGGGACAGTTTTTCTAGCATACATTTCGAGTCGTCTTGTTCTGCGGTGATCGATGAGAAGGACGTTTTTGTGCAGGCTCGAAAAGATGCCACTCAGATCGTTGCAAATCTTCAAAGGCAGCAAGTTCAGTCACGATTGATTGCGTCTGATTATTTGGAAGCAAACTTCGATCTTTTAGATATCCTGGTAGCAGGGTAAGCTACCTTTTCAGTCTAGAGTTTTGGAAATGTAATTCTGTGGTTACTTTCATCTTCACGTTGTATAGGGAATAGGTAGTGCTTTTTGTTAGATAAGCTTCATTACCAGAAGAAAATTTGCTGACTCTTAGAATTTCCATGTGAAACTTTTCCGTATTGTTTGTTGCCATGTCTGTAGCTAGAAAGCTCTCCACATGTTTGTGAACTAGGTGTTTATGCCATTTCTTGTATTGAAATAGTAATAGATGTCACCATACTGCCTATATTGTCAAGCTTAGAGCTTTCTGCACACTGGAATTTCTTTTACTATGTACATTTCGCCTAGAACATGATCCTGGAAAGAGAGTTTTTTTGGGTAGATGCACATATGGTCCTTACATTCTGAAATAACTGGAATTAGTCCATTAAGTTGGTAAGTTTGGATACCTCTTGAGTAGTTTCGGTAGCTATTATATTTTCGACGGTAGAAGGTGACCGGTAGAGTTCTTCAAAGTATATTTTGAGCCCATTTGCTATTTCATTTTTGCTTGGGACTCTACTGAGCTTTGTCCATTGATCAGCATTTTGTTCTTTCTCCACCAGTAGCAGCCTCTGATTTATAAATATTGTTTGCTTTAGTTATGATGACACAGAAATGGCTCTGCACTATGGTGCAATGCTGAGGGAGTGCATTCGTCACCAGACTGTTGCAAGGTGAGCATGCAAAACTTGGTTTGACTTAAATTGGCTTGCAGTAGTTAATTCTATCCATCTGCTGTTAGCAATTTAATTTCCTCTTAATTTGTGATAACTAGCCATATCATTGCTGAATTATGGGCAGTGTTGCATATCTTGGATATTTTGGGGTCAAATTACCCATGAAATGAAATGCTTTCTGTTTCCTAGAGAGAGTAAGGTTATTATCAGTTGTAATTTTCTTGAGTAATGAGTATATTGTATTAATGAAATTGGTTTTCATCACCTCAAAATTTTTGCTTTTGCTTTGGTTAACTATAGCAGTTTCTCCAATTCCTCTAAAATTTTATTTCTGTGTGTATCTCGTTGAACAGTAGCATAATTGGAATTATTTTGTTGGAGTACTAAGAATAGATCATATTTTCTGGATGTTCAGTAGTTGCATATATGGATGTTGAAGTATCTACTATAGGGTGATGTCTTATATTGAATTTTGTTGTGTGTGTGTATATATATATATATATATTTTTTTTTTTTTTTTTTTTTTTTTTTTTTGGGGGTCCAATTCTTAGGCTACTCAATGGGAGTCCGGACTTAGAGCCCGTCGCATGTCCTGATGCTGGCTGATTCATCTTATGTTTAAGATTTTCAAAAGATGTTTATGTCCTATCTTTTCTTAAAATAGTCATCTTGAAATATAGGCATCTTTCCTTGATTCAGTGAGGATTCTCATAATATTGTTCAGGTACGTGTTAGAATCCGAGCATGTGAAGAAGTTTTTTGACTATATACAGCTTCCAAATTTTGATATTGCCGCAGATGCTGCTGCAACATTCAAGGTCAAATCTTTACCTGGAACTTTCTCTCTCTGTCAATCGTGGATCCGTAGTTGTCGTTGCCATTTAATTGCTTCATCCATTCAGACTAGTTGTTTATTGCCTATTCTAATGATTGTACAAGGCCTGTGAGCTTACACTTGCACTTCTGTGAACCTTTTTTAGCATTTGGTTTCAGGAACTGTTGACCAGGCATAAATCTACCGTAGCTGAATTTCTGACCAAAAATTATGACTGGGTGAGTAATGTCATCTCTGTTTCACTTTCGTGCATGTACCTAGAGTTGTACTTTTTGTCTTTCGAATGTATTGCCATCGGATTAACTGATCAACATGCATGCTCACACTATTCTGTGCAATTTATTTCATTCTATTTATGTTCCTTTTTAGCCTTAACGTGACAAAAGAGTGCATACACATAAAGTGGAGCTATATAGCCAACCCCTTTTACTGAAGCAAGGCTTGGTGGTGCTGACTGTTGTTCTAGTATGTCTTTGAGCCTGTTTGGAGGAGTTGTAGAAGTATATTTCGGTCCTTCTATGAGAGAGCACATTGAGGATGTCTATCTTTCAAAGAGTAGTAATGATAGAGATGTGGAATGGAATTGTTGATTTTGTTTATGGCATGCACACTTGACATACTCTTATCCAAGCATCTGATTTCATAATTCTCTTTGGTACACGTTTATTCTGACCTGGGCAAAATGTGCTTGCCATGTTTTAGACTGACTCCTCAATGGGTGTTCTTGAGATCTAAAGAGAGGTATGCATATGATTTGTTCATTGTTTACATATCAGCTGTTTGATTCAGACCCCCTCAAGATAGCAATTTTAACCATATGAACATAATATGAAGAGTTGCGATGATGTGAATGCAAATGACCTTTTCTCCCACTTCTTACTCTGAATTTTGCCTTTCTATTATGTAAGTGCTACCTGATTTGTTTACTGTTGATTTCTTCTTGCAGTTTTTCGCTGATTATAACTCCAAGCTATTGCAATCTACCAATTACATTACCAGAAGACAAGCTATCAAGGTAAATTTGATGGTTACTGACATATATTTTTGAAGTCAACAACTAGGACATTTTAATTTATGAAATGCAAGATTCCTCTGACCACTATTCATGTGAAAGATGCAAGCCTTTTCCATTCTAACTGGGTTTGGAGGATTAGAAAAGGGCAATCACTGGTACAGGAAGCACTTTAGGTCTTGTAGGTCTATATGGTCGATGTAGGTCTTGTACTGTTTTCTTCTAGATGGGAACATACAATTCACATTTTCTTTCAGCTTACAGTCATTAGGCCTTTGGGGTGCAAATTGATTGGCACTATCATTCTGTGAGCCTGGTCATTGGTGTTTCTTGTCTTCTTCTTCCTGTGATTGATTATCGATTGCTATGAGAGATCTGCTCTTGGTTGTCTTGTCTAGTGCTGGAATGTAGTTTTTCCTAATACATGACACAAAGTTAGTCCTCAGGGCATATGCTTTCGAGAATCTGGGAAATTGGTTTGTCCCTAGGTGCAGATGAAGGAAGCATATAATTTGTGCAATCCAGTAGAAAGATTTATAGTGTAGTCGTGTAATCAGCCGAAGGTTTTCTTGTTTCATAGTCAGCTGAAAGGTTATCTTAAAAATATTTCAAAAGGTCCTTTGTTTTGATTTTGCGTGGTGTTAGCCAAACAAATTTTCCTTTATTCCTTTGGGGATCCATGGTTTGTGTCCAGCCTGGTTAATAATATTTTCAAGGTCTTTCACATGCCATGTATGCTTTAAGTTGGGTTTGTTTTATCTTTAATTGTCTAGTCCTAACCAAGTTCATGTTATCTCTATTACCTGTGCTAATTGTTATCTTATTTTGACAGCTTCTTGGGGATATTTTGCTGGATCGTTCTAACTCAGCTGTCATGACGCGTTATGTGAGCTCGAAGGATAATTTGATGATTCTCATGAATCTTCTCAGGGTATATGTCTATCAAGATTTCTTCACTTAATCAAATATGCGTCATTCCCTCCTAGAACATGAATGAAGCTCATATCCACTCTTAACAGAACAATGTAAATGAACTTAAGAGCGATCTATGGTTTTTCCCTAGAACACATAACCAACTCCATAATCTAGGAAGGGAAAATTTGAGTCTCTGCTTTTATTGCCATGTCCTAGACAAGACAGTATCTTTCCCGAGCTAAAACTATTCGATGAATGAATGAATGGTGCGCATCTTTGCAGGAGACGAGCAAAAGCATACAGATGGAAGCATTTCACGTCTTCAAGGTATTATATGCCAGCCGCACCCCGAAATTTGCAACTTTGGCATAATGACCCACCACATCTCTTGCTCACTCACAACTCTGAATCTGTTACAGCTCTTTGCTGCTAACCAAAACAAGCCTCCTGGAATTGTCAGCATACTGGTCGCAAACCGAAGTAAGCTCCTTCGCTTATTTGCGGATTTCAAGCTTGACAAAGGTACTGCCCCGCTCTTCCTTCCTTTTGTTTCCTCATCCTCTCCTATTCAGCACATCACAAAACAAAGCTCCAGAGCCTTATCACACGACTTTTGCCTAATTCCTGACAGAAAACGAACAGTTCGAGGCGGACAAAGCTCAAGTCGTGAGAGAAATTGCTGCCCTCGAGCCGCAGACATGAGATCAGATCCATCCTTTTTTTCTCCTTACATCCGGGTCAGGTCTTCATGTTTTGTGGTCACGGTCCTTGGCCCTCTCTCCTGTATTGCTTGCCAAGCTTCCCATGATGTGAATTCACGCACACTTGATTGTAAATTATCTCCCCCCACAAAAATAAAATCCTATGAAAAGAAGGGGGGTTTTCCTAAGATCTCCAGCTGGTCCCCATGGAATCTGTCGCTCCTTTCAAAAACCAATTTTTTGGGGGGGAAGATTTAAGATGACGAGATGCTCTTTCGTGGACCTGGAGAAGGGCCAGGCACGTGTCCCAGATGCGATCTCCCATCATCATGGCCGTGTTCGCCAATCGAACGATCGAGATGGCTTTGGGTTGAAAGTGGGCTGTTCTCCACCAAAAATGGAGGGGACCCAAGACATGATCATCACAACGATACGATGTTTTCTCTCGACTCTGGCTCTCGTGACCGAAACAGGGTCGGGATGGGATGGCATGGGATGGGACGGGACTCGACCCATCACTGCCGGGTCGGCAGTCTCCTGTCTCTCTCTCTCTCTCTCTCTCTCTCTCGTTTTCGGTCTACTGGAAAAGGTCACTGGCTTTGTGAATCGTCAAAAAGGCAAAGAAAAATACCATTTTGTGCTGAAAGCATCTATTGAAACGAAAAAAAAAGGGATAAAAATACTATCACAATAATTAAGGGGGCTATCTATCTTGTCGTAGGTTCATACTCTGGGGATCAGGTAGCATGCCAACTTCGTAGGCTTATCCTCTGTTTGAGGTGGCTTCAAATATTTTTGCTTGCTCTCTCTCTTACCCTAAGCACGTCGGATTTGACTTGGATTTGATATCAAATGAGTTTATATTTGTGAAATTAATAATACATCCTCATTTAGAGTAATTTAATTTTGTCTCGTTTTTTGAAAAATGAAACGATCGATGCTCTTTTCTTTCCCATTAAATGCGGAAGTTTTCTCGATCACCTCCTTAATTTATCCAATGCCGACTTTTTGTAAGTTTATATGGAACCTGTCTTTTTCTAAGCTGTTAAATAGGGGAATGGCGGAGGGATGAATGTTTAATCCAATGTCCCATGTAATAATATCCAAATCGATCCCCTTGTTCTGATTAGTTATACTAGACCTGAAGCTTGCTCGAAAACCAATTATTTGTATGCTTTTTTCGGTATCTCGAGTAAATTCATTTAATTATACAATTAAGTCATATAAGAAGGATAATGATGTTTCACAACAAGTCAAGTTTGGATTTGAAGGTGCGTGTTGATCCAAATATCAAGCATGGTCCAGACCTAAATGGTTTTTCTCATTGAACCACCAACTCCAAATTCATCCTCCAATCCAAAATCATTCCAAACATAATCAAGTTGATTTGTTATGATCAATCGCCATCCCTATTTCGGAATGAGTACATACTTTTTCGATGAGACAGTGAATTGAAAGTGACTTTTGGACGCAAGTTAGATGGAGAGACATAGGTTGCAACTTGCCAGCTTTGATAGGATAAGAGGCTATTAAATTGACAAGTTAGAGACTGATTTGGTGCACCAAAGAAGGTGGGTACGAAATTGAGGAGAAAAGGTTGTAACTTGTGGCGATGCAAAATCAACGTGGCTTGAAAACTGTTGAACGAGAACCCAATCTGTGGTCAACCGAGAAATCTGGATTTGGCACATCAAATCCAAAAGCATTGATCAAACTCGGCTTCTTGTGAACTGTTCTTATCTTCTTGAACCGCCCAGCCAACCCTTTTGTCGCTCCTGGACAAACATGACTTTGAAAAAACAATATAAATCCAGAAAGAAAATTATATATATAGTTTGGGCCATCTATTAAATTGGGGTTTGTTCAAGTTGAGCTTCTCCGCTGACATTTTTTGCGGTCACATCCTTTTCAAACATTTTAGAGTTTCACCGACATTCTGGGTTACAGGAGTGTCGGCTTCCAATACTGGCCCAAAAAAATCCCAAATATCTTTACAAATATATTAACAAAGGATGAACATATACAAACCCTAGTTTCCTCTTTTTTTTTTGGTCCGACTCCTCCTTTAACAATGGGTAATCACTAGGATTGAACCGAAAACTAATATTTACATATTGAACAAAATTCCTACTTTTGTTTTGTTATTTTTCTTTTACACAATATCTCCGTCACTATCAGTACTGTCAATAATTTCACCACTTGAAGGCATTATTAAATTCAATCTAAGGAGAAAGAGCTTCATTTAGGTTCATCTCTATCGTTTTTCTTTCCTAAAATGATGAAGGATATTGGGAAATCACTATTAATTTGAATTTAAAATTCCATACTTCAATATCATACAAGATTTTGTGGAATTATTGTCTGTGAATGTGTGTCTAATATTTGAAACAAGATGGGATTATATGTGCAACATATGCATGTTTGGTTGGAATAATCATCATGTTGACTAGTAAGACTGTCTAATTTACATTAGTTATTACCTAGGAGGTGGCACTGCGATGAACTTACTTAGGTCTGCTTAATCATGATTAGGCTCACTAGAACAGAGCAGAACACTTTGGATAAATCCGCGTGGCGCTCTACCATCGCTTTATGGGGTATCTTTATGTAAAGTGGTCCACTTTATCTTAATTATCATTTTTTTGAATTCTTCTGAAAAAGAGATTAAAAAAAAAAGGGCATATGGTATATGGAGTGGCTGTGACGCCATGGCTGTGTTCGAGCACGCCATTTGTTATTCATTTCTGCCAACAAAGTGGCTGGTACCCCATGCTTGTCGAATACGCGTGAGCTTTATCATGACAATCGCAAATGTACACATCACCACTCCTTATTTGCCAAAAAAAAAAAAAATAAAAATAAAAAAATCCATTTAGCTTAGGTTAATGAATGATGAGATTATGTGTACTTTACTCCAATGAAGGTCGTAATTCGGGCCTAATCGTTTTTATTCAAAGAATCTTACGGAGTGTGTTCAATTTGGCATTTGTAAAAGATTTTGGGCCTTATATATAAAGTTGAGGTGTTTGACAACATAATTTTATAACTCTTGAGCCAAAATTATCATTCCCCAATATTGGCATTTCAGCAATATCGAAATTAATGATATGCAAGACGTCTTCTTGAAAATAATTATTTGTATCGTTTGAAATAATTAATCGATGAAAAATGTTTTTAACAATAATTTATATCTAAATATTTTCGTGGATGATAACTTTTTTTTTATTCATTTTTTTAAGTAATACAAGTTATCATTTTTAAGAAAATATTATCCAAATCGTTTAGTTTTTGTGAAACAAACAAGCCCTTGATGGCTCTTTTTTTCAATCTTGCCCTCACTAATATTTTTGAAATCTGGTTTTGCCCACATGAAAACATTTTTCATCATCTCTCTTAGAACTCTAAATCTATACTCACCTAGTCATCGAGGTTGAGGTTGCCAAAGTCAAGGTCGTGGCTAGGAAGTATTAATACTTTCCGAGAGCCTATCGTATCGTGTCACATTCCGACACTCTCGGACACTCGATCAATATATATGTCGGAAAATCCAATATCTAGTGAACTTTCTAATACTTTTCAACACTCGAGTCAAAATTTCAATATGCAAGTTTCCAACATGTGAAGCCATTTATAAAAAATTTTAGCAAATGAAGAGTCAAAATATATATATGTAAAATAATAATAATAATAATAATAATAATAATAATAATAATAATAATAATAATAATAATAATAATAATAATAATAATAATAATAATAATAATAATAATAATAATAATAATAATAATAATAATAATAATAATAATAATAATAATAATAATAATAATAATAATAATAATAATAATAATAATAATAATAATAATAATAATAATAATAATAATAATAATAATAATAAATAACTTAATCTTCTCTTATCTTATAACTCTCACTTCCTGTGATATATAGTTCACTCCTAAGTTTTTTTCTCTTCCCTTTCAACATGTTTGACATGTGAATACAAAATGTGAATTGCTTATTGGAATAGAGTTGAATTTGTCAAATTAAAACAGGGAATGATATTAATAAATGGTAAGTTAATGTTTTTAGTGTAAATTCATTCTAGGCTTTTTGTACTATTTATTTATTTGTGAATTTGAATTAAATTAATTTGATTGAAATAATCATAAAAATGATAATTCATTATGTATGTATAAAAATATGTATTTAATATACAATGTATTTCAACGTGTCGAATTTTTTTATTTTTGAGAAATGGTGTGTCGGCGTGTTCTTATCATATCATGTCATGTCCCATGTCAATGTTGGTGCTACTTAGGTCATGAATCGCCGTCATCAGGAGCAAAACAAAAGCGTGCTAAAGTTAGAGGAAAGGATATTGAGTGCGACAAAGGGGAGTGAGATGAAATTCCCAGGAAACAGAGGAGCATAAAATTTGGGGAAATGACAAGTCTTTCCTCCTAATTTTCGAAAGTTTAAAGAGAATCGTCGAGTTGTGCGACCAATTCATGGGGATTTCGTCTTAAAAGCATTCATTTTTGAGAAGCAAATACACCTTTAATGACTATTTTTTTCAATCTTGGCTGATTGATATTTCCAAAAACCAATTTTGCCCACATGGAAACATGGTTCATCTCTCTCAAAACTATAGATTTGTGCTTGCTTATGATGCGTTTGGTAACGTTTCTATTCAAAAATTGTTCCAAGAAACAGACAAAAATAAACTATTTTTGTTCGGGAAATAATTTTTTAATAGACTTTACAAAAAAAAAAAAAAAAAAAATTTTTAATAGAAAAACGCGTTTGGTAATCGTACAAAATTTCTATTCCTAGAATAAATAAAAAAGAATGGAAACATGTTTGGTAAACTTGTATAATTTTTTTTGTTTCTTTTAATTTTTTAATATTTTAATTTTAATTTTTTTTTTTTTTCTTTTTTTCTTCCTTTTGGCCGGCGACCTCACCCACCATGGCGAGGCTTGCCCGGCCCCGGCGAGGCCGACTCTTGAGCAAGGTCGCCGGCCCTCGACGGCTGGAGTCACCGGCTATGGCGGCCAATCGCGGCCATGGTTGTGGTGGCGACCAACCAAAGAAAAAAAGAAGAAGAAAAGAAAGAAAAAGAAAAAAATAGGAGAGAGAAAAAATGTTTATTGGAAGTGTTCCAAGAATAAGAAACAAGTTTTTCTTTGTTTTTGTTTTATTCCAAATGTGTTTTCCCGAAATAAATAAAAAAATAGATTTTTATTCCCAAGAACAAAAGTGTAAACAAACGCGTTTACATTCTTTTTTTGTTGTTCAGAAAAAAAGAAATTGTGTTTCGGGGAACGAAAAATGAACACAAACAAAGGGGCCAAGGCTACATGGGAACATTTTTGTTCCTTGATTTTTCTGTTCTTTTGCTCCTCAAAAAAAAATAAATTCGTTTGTTAATGTCAATTAAATTTTCTATTTCCCATAATAGAAAAGTAGGGAAATAGATTTGGAATAAAAACAAAAAGTTAAAAAAAGTAACTTATTGTTCTTGGGAATAATTTCTCGAAATAAGTCATTTTTCTCTTTTCCAATTTTTCTTTTGTTCTTCTTCCTTACCGTGTCGTTGCTCCCTATGGCCACCGCTACCTGCCCGCCAACTGCTAGCCACCTTCGGTGACGGCCACCATCACCCGCCGCCTATCACCGCCCAACTGTCGAATGCTCATCAACCGCCGATCACTGATCGCCACCCACCACAACACACAACTGCTAATGGTGGTGGCTATGGACAGCAATCGGTGAGCAAGAAGCAAAATGAATAAAAACAAAAAAAAATTATGAATTATACCAAACACATTCTCATTCTTTTTCTATTCTAAGAAATAAAATTTTTGTGTATTTACCAAATAAGTTATTTTACTCAGAAATTATTCTAGGGAGTAAAAAGTAGGAAAAAAAAAACATTCAAAAATAAATTGTTCCCCGCAACAGAAATGTTACTATTCACACCCTTAGTTACCCTGGCCAAGGTTAGGTGTTGTCATCATCGAGAATAGAACGAAAGCTTGCTGAACTTAGGGGAAGGGATTTTGAGCACAACCAAGGGGAGTGAGATGAAATCCCTAGGAAATGGAAGAGCTTAAAATTTGGGGAAATGATGAGTCTTTCCTCCAGAACTTTCAGGAGTTCAAAAATAATCATCAAGTTCTGTGATCAATTCTTGAGAATTCATCTTATAAGCAATATAATAAGAAAATGTTCTCTAAATCATTCATTTTTCAAAAAAAAAAAAAAAAAAAAAAAAAAAAAAAGCCCTTAATGACTCTTTTATTTTTCCAATCTTACCCTTACTGATCTTTTCAAAATCTGATTTTGTCCACATGAAACACTATTCGTCGGCTCTCTCAGAACTCTAGATTTGTGCTTGCATGGTCTCCCAGATCAAGGTTGCCCAAGTCAAGGTGCCATCGCCGAGAACAGAACGAACGCTTGCTGAACATAATATGGCAAATGATTTCGAACGCTACAAAGTGGAGTGTGACAAAATCAGTAGAAAGTCGGAAGAGCTTATAATTTGAAGAAATGACGAGTCTTTTCCTTCAAGACTTTCAGAAGTTTGGAGAGAATCGTCGAATTCTGTGGCTGATTCCCGAGGCATTTCATCTCACCTCCCCTTCATCGCATTCAAAAAGAAACTCCAAACCTATTTCAAGTGATGCTCTTAACATATGGACATATGAACAGGTCGATGAGTGATGTACACACTTGATTAAGATAAAGTACCTTAGAAAAAATATTGCCGAGAATTCTCAAAAATTGTCTCAAATGGGAACACAATCCTGTTCCACAATCCCAAATCCCAAATCGAATCACAATCCTCTAGGATTTGGGTGGGATTTAACTTTTGGAGAAATGATGAGTCTTTACTTGATTAAGACAAAATACCTTAGAAAAAAAAAATTGCCGAAAATTCGTGAGGGTTGTCAAAATGAAAACACAATCCCCCTACAACAATCCAGAACCCTCAACCAGGTTACAATCCTCTAGGATTTGGGTGGGATTTAACTGGCCACCATTACTAATTTCGGGTGTCATCTAATTCTAGATTTTTATAAAAAATGTATGCCCAACAGTCGAGTCCATCGTCTCTATAAAATTCTTAAATGATTTCGAGGAGTATTATCGTGTGGAATACTGATCATAAATTAAGCCCTGAACATTAGTACATAAAAAAAAAGGGTACATTTGACAAGGCAGCAGTGTTGCTGTTTGGTTCTGCCTATGTGCCTGAGCTGCCGGGACAAACGGTCTCTTTTGAATCCAATTAAGAGGCCATAATAAAAAAATTTATGTGGTGTACAACTCATCATGTGGGAACACATTACATCATGGCCATTAATCAATTGTGACAAATTCGTTTACTAATTAGTAATTGCATAATTAATGATTATCTGGACTGTTTTGTACGTGGACATGTAATGAAATCCTAAATCAAGACCATAGGACATTTGAGTAGGCTGGGCGACCACATTTTTATGTGTTTTTTTTTATACATGAAGCAGCCACCTAACTCAACAACTAAAGTGGAATAAGTGAATTAAACTATTTCTAGCCAAAAAAACAAAAGAGTGAATTAAACTATTGTTAAATAATTATAAATATTAATTTCGAAAAGAATCAAGGAGGAAGGACCGGAGACGCAACCCAATCCACACAGCTTTTATTATTTTATTTTTGCTTTTGGTGTGAAAAGTGCACGACCTAGGTCCAGATGTACGGTTTTTACCTAAGCTGTGATCCTATCTTATATCTGCTGTATAGGCACAAATTTTCCTTTTGCAATGAGGGAGAATCAGATTCCAAATGGCGATGTCAATAGGGTACTAGTGTTTATCAAATACGATTTGATTCCTCAACAACACTGGACTCGAAGAGCGTTCTCATTTATAAGACTCCATTTCACATTGTAAAGCGATGATCATGAATCATCTACCTAATTAGGATTCAAGATGTAACACGTTTCACGTCCATGGGGATTTGTGCTTCCGTATTTGTCGGTGTGCTTTGAGACCGGCTGAACACAGCATGAGGTGAAGACTGCCTCGATGCTCAAAGAAGGGCTTGAGTACTTGACCAGCTTACTGAAATGATTAAGACATTCAAAAAGCTTATAAATTCTTAAATTGACAAGGACCCTCAATTACTATTTAGCATTTGAACATTCAAGGCTCTAATAACGTGCCTCACGATTGCTATTAATATGTTTGACATTTACATATATTTCGTATCCATGTAAATGCAATATCAGTGGCTATCGAGGACCCCCTATGACATATTAGAAATGGATAACCGATTAACCACTGATTCCGATATTATCTATTGTGAGCAACAACGGTAACAGTTCAACATCTTTAACAGGATAACCCGTAAACATATTCAACCTACTTTCCTTAAAGAACTTCACTAATGAGTTATGACCAAATTAGAATTACTCACTATTTTGGACCATACCAATTTTGGGGATTTTTTAGATATATTCTATACAAGACCCAAAATAATTAACAATTATGAACAAATAGGAAAATGACTGCCCTTATTGTTTTGCGGAGCGAATGAATGAAATTTTTTTTACATTTTGTTCACAAAGATATTTAAACACAAAACACTTTTCACGGAATAATTATTTCAATCGATACAAGAAATCATTTTTAATTTTTTTTTTCAATTTACTCATTTTTCACGAAACGCATATAACCTAAATTATTTCTTTTTCTTTCTTAGAATATGCTGGAAAAATAAAATAAAAAGAAGCACCTTTTTTTTTAAGTCAAACACCCAGATCAACATTTTGATAAAAAGATTATCTAGGTGATTAAGACTTATAATCAAAAGGAAGATTTATTTACTCCTTTTTGCATCTCATTTCATGGGGTTTCTTTTTATGCAAAGGGGCGGTCGCTAAAGAGCAGCGACAACGCATCCGCCGTCCTTTCACCCGGGTGGGGGCGGGCCCCCCACGCTCCAAAAACGACAGCTCCCGCCCCATTAAATGCCTCCCCCACCTCGCGGGACCGTCCGATCTGACCCGGGCCCCACCACTCAGAACCCAATACCGTCATCCATCACAGCTGTGATCCAATTTCCCCGAGGCATCCCGGTCGTTTTAGCGTCACCCGTGAGAATCGAAAATTCAAAAAAAGAAAAATCAAAAAATGGCCGTCGTCTTCATCATCTCCTGCAACAGCTATCACACCTCTTTATTTCCTCTGCTCTTTCCGCCATGAAAACGAGCTCGAAACCTCCATCGAAGCACCTCTGAAAACCCCGTCAAGCTCTCGCCTTTTCGCAGAACCAGAAGAAACCCACCTCCTTCCGTCCCGGTAACTGAGGAAGGAAGCTAGCAGCAAGGGCGGCAGGGCGGCCCCAAGCCATGGTTTCCCTCGAGGAATCCCGCTCCAATTCCACCCGCTTCCCCCTCCCCCGCGACTTCTCCCCCTCCTCCAAAATCCACCGCCGCACCGGCCGCTCCATGCGCACCGTCCGCTCCAACCTCTACCAGGACGACAGCGCCTGCTCCTTCTCCGCCGGCGCCGACCACCGGCCCGAGTTCGTCTCCGAGAACCTGACCGACTCCGTCGTCGACATGCGCCTCGGCGAGCTCGCGGCCCGCTACAGCAACGCCGCCGCCGCCGCCGCCGCCGCCAGGGGGCGAAGCCGGGCGCGTCGGAGGAGGAGCAGCTGGAGCTTTCCCAGGCCTTCAGCGACTTCTCCTCGTTCAGCAGCGACATCTCCGGGGAGCTGCAGCGGCTCGCGAGCCTGCCGGCGGCGGAGGACGGCAGCCGCGGGGACAGCGGGCGGGCGGAGGCGGATCCGAACCCGGAGGACTTCTCGCCGTGCCTTGGGTTCCTGCAGAGGGAGAACTTCTCGACGGAGATCATCGAGAGCATCTCGCCGGAGGATCTCCAGCCGACGGTCAAGATCTGCGTGGACGGGTTGCAATCTGTTTCGCTGGCCGTGAAGCGTTCAGCTGCTGCTAAACTCAGGTTCGATGCAGTTACTGGTTAAGAAATTCCTATTGTTCCCTTCAATTTGCTTAGGATTAGCATCTGCATGTTCACCGTTTGGAAGAAGAATTTAGCTTTCTCCTCTGATTGTTTCTGCAATTGGGTTTTTGCCTCAAGGTTACTCGCGAAGAATCGGGCCGACAATCGAGTTCTGATCGGGGAATCCGGCGCGATTCCGGCGCTCATACCTCTGCTCCGCTCCACCGATCCGTGGACTCAAGAGCACGCCGTCACCGCATTGCTCAACCTCTCCCTGCACGAGCAGAACAAGGTCCTGATCACCAGCTCCGGCGCGATAAAGTCGCTAGTCTACGTGCTCAAGACCGGTACCGAGACCTCGAAGCAGAACGCGGCGTGCGCATTGCTCAGCCTCGCATTGGTCGAGGAGAACAAGACCTCCATCGGCGCCTGCGGCGCGATACCGCCGCTGGTATCGCTGCTCCTGAACGGATCCAACAGAGGGAAGAAGGACGCGCTGACGACCCTGTACAAGCTGTGCACCATCAAGGTGAACAAGGAGAGGGCGGTGAGCGCCGGGGCGGTGCGGCCGCTGGTGCTGATGGTGGGGGAGCAGGGGACCGGGATGGCGGAGAAGGCGATGGTGGTGCTGAGCAGCCTGGCCGGGATCGAGGAAGGGAAGGAGGCGATCGTGGAGGAGAGCGGGATGGCGGCGCTGGTCGAAGTGATCGAGGACGGGTCGGTGAAGGGGAAGGAATTCGCGGTGATGACGCTGCTGCAGATGTGCAGCGACAGCGTCAGGAACAGAGGATTGCTCGTGCGGGAAGGTGGCATTCCTCCTCTCGTTGCTCTGTCTCAGACCGGCAGCGTCAAGGCCAAGCACAAGGTATTGTTTTTCTGAAGTTTTGAGGTTTAAAGATCCAATTTTTGTGTGTGTTTTGTCTAGGAAATTAGTTCAAGTTTGACATTCTGAGTGATGATATCGCCAGCAGTTGGATTAAACAACTGGGTCGAAGTACAAATGTCTTTGCTTCTCTTTCCAAATTAAACCCTGAGTGAGTAGTAAGTTCTTTAAGAGGGAAGGCAAGAAAAGTTGTTATCTTTGATGATTTAGTCAATGTTCTTCCGTTCCTTTCCAAGGTACCCGACTAAAATAACAGCAGGATTCAGTCTGAACTTCTCTGTACCCGTGATTTTTGCCCCTTTCAGTCATCCATTTAATGTCCGAATCTTGTCTGAGCTTTAATATTGTCAACTTTCATGCCTTGCCTGTACTGGGTTTTTACTCAAACTGAGTTTCTCGTTTTGGGTTCTTGTCTGAGCTTTAACATTCTCAACTTTCACGCCTTGCCTGTACTGGGTTTTTGCTGAAACTGAGTTTCTCGTTTTGGGTTCTTTTTCTCTTGGACAGGCCGAGACGCTTCTTGGGTACTTGAGAGAACCGAGAGCGGAGGCTTCATCTTCGACTCCCTGAAGGCTGTCGATCGTCCTAGTTAGGAGAGGTAAATTATACAGAGGGTTCTTTGGTTGTTGTGATGCTGTAAATAGGGAGTGTTTTTGGGGGTTTTGAAATTTGTATAGCCATGGTTGAGGGGTTGCTGGAATCTTTGTAGAAGGGAAGATCATCATTAGTTAGGAAGGGGAAGCGTTTAAGCTAAGCTAAAGCCTAGACTGAGCACGAGACTGACTGCTAGATTATATTTTGTTCTTTGGTGACCAGGTATTATTATTGGTGGGTTTTGGGGGTGGAACACATTGTTTTTGTCTTTGTGGATTTTGGGTGTTTGTAAAGAGGGATGATATATCTCGTCTTGGGTCGTTTTCCTCGTGTTTTGATTTGGGGGTGGGCTGGTCCTGGGGGATGACTTTGTACTTTGTCAAAACGCATAATGCCAGTCGCCTTCTTGATTAGCGAAGGAGAATTAGCGATCCCCAACTTGGCTTCGGGACTTCTCTCTCGTACACACGTTACGCATTTCGTATTTCCCTTCTGGAATGGTATAGAATAAAGAATGGGAAAATGTGAACAAGACGTCGTTCTCGTCGCCGGAATCTCGGGTTTCTTGGAAGCACACGGCATGTATTGTATGCTGATATGTTAGCCGGACAAAAAAGGGCTGGACGAAATCGACAGATGCTCACTTTCTTATCCTTCTTTCTCTCCTTTCAATTCCTCCACAACTTGCGGACCGCAAAGTGCTCAAGAGGACCATTCGAACTTCGGCCACGAACCCATGTTAACTCAGATATCCCAAACCAGTAGGTTTTCTCGTCGATCGAATTGCTGAATCGCGATGGCGAATTCATTGCCACTGAACTGGGATCTGATCAATGTTCTCTGGTGCCATGAACGGATGTGCATATGCTAATGATGTTTGGTGGGGTTGGAGATGGGATGATGGCTCTGCAAGGGAAACGACCGGTCCACCGGCCCCATCTGGGGTTCTTTCGGTGAGAAGCTTGCTAAGACGACACTAGAGAAAGTGATGAGAGAAGGTGGAGGCTTTCGTTTCATTTCAAATTTCAATTCATGTCCTTTCACTCGATACCATCCACTGCATCTGCACGATGCACATTGCCAATCGCGACCCTGCCCCTGCCCCCATCGTAAGACCAATTTGGTATTAAATGCCCGGAGGGAACTTGCCAGGCCACCAACCGGTCCAGAATTCCCCAACCACTATTTTGGACACTATCTCTCTCTCTCTCTCTCTCTCTCTCTCTCTCTCTCTGTCGAATCCACCCCCAATTTTTCATTTGATTTTTTTGCCCGTGTTTGCTCTGTCGTCGATCCGTTGGCGCATTAGCTGGCAAGGCAGGTGCGTGTGCGCTTCGCTTTTGGTGCGTGTGCGTGTGCGTGCGTGCGCGTGTGGTCTCGCTGTTGGACGGCTGCTGTTGCAACCTCGAGCCTCGAGCTTTGTTCTGTACTGGAAAACCTGATGCGAGGAGTGTCGGTGGAGATGTTGCTGTCGTCTCTTCTCGATCTGTTCATCTAATACCTTGTTAATATCTAAACTTATAATATATGTTTAATATAATCTTTCATTTATGTAAAAATATTAAATATATGTTTTGACATTGTATTGAACAAATTAAAAGTTTATATTGAGCTAAAATTCAGAATTTATATTGAGTATATTAAAATTCAAAGATCAAATTACGTCAAAGTTAGAAAACTGTCTGTATTATTATTTATAATATTTTTGCCTGCACGATAGCGACTGTCCAGACGCACAGTGGGCTGGACAAGAAGTACCTGGTTTTAATGATTTTCTCGTGCGATCCATTGTGACCACACGGAAAATGAAGAGAATTTTGATACTTCTTTGGTCACATTGAGAATAGATTGTTTTCGTTTTTGACCCGTGATCTGGCCATGGCGGTGTGGCCCGGTTGTGGACGGCTACTCGCTTCTTCTTGATTTTTTTTTGCCCTTTTCCTTCAAAATTTACACAAGCGGAAGTTTCCTTTTCGAGTTTTGAGGAAGTAATGAACATTTCAATTTACTACTATTATTCAATGTTAGCTAATAGTGCATGTTTCAAAAGGTTTTGATTATTTCGTAGCTAAAAAGGATTGCGAATAGTTAAAAAGTATGACAAGACACTCTTTACTTAAATCGAAGTTTCATCTGATTAACATGGTCTTTGAGTGCATGTCAAAAACTTGTCTTATACTTCTTTTTTTTTGTTATTCGGAAACACTTTTTGGAGTGTTTCCATGCACCCCCTTATACTTTTTTTTTTGTGTCTTGAATAAGTGTGGGATAACTATTCTGATTGTGAAGAAAAATCAGTTGCTTATTATATTTTTGGAGGGACGTCCTACCACCTTAAATACCTGGAATTTTATTTGTATTACTTAGATAAATCTAATTACCATTGATGACTTGACTTACTTATGCTTTATGCAGCAAAAATTGTGTCTATCTTTATTTAGACATTGGGTGATGATAAGAAAGAGAGAGTGTCATTTTGGTTGATTGAAATCATTATTTATATCTTTCCGGATGTCCCATTGTCTCTAGATGTCACATTGATGCGAATGTTAATAGTGAAAAGGCCATTTAACAGCTCAAGTATTCCAGCTAAGGCTATGCTTATATTCAATTTGAACTATTCTATCCATGATTGTAATAGATACTCTTTTTAATCCAGAGTTGAAAAGCTGCGATGCTTGATTGAGCTGAAGAAAAAATCAAGTACTCTATCGTATAAAGTGTCGTTATCCCAAGAAATAAAAAAGGCATGTCTTTTATACGCGACTAAAAATACCGCGAGCACAAATTTCTTAGAAAGTGATGAGATTATCATCTTGCTAGAACTGTTACGGTTGCTACAGAAAAGTGGGAGGGTTGGTCTTGTCATCGTTTTGATTTTCAATGTAATGATTAAATGTCACACCAAAGCGATAATGCATTGCAGATTTCATGTGTTCCTCAATTGAGATTTAACGAGTGTCTTCAGAGTACACATTACCGTCCAACAAAGAAACGCAACATAATTAATTTTTTTGGTGGAGGAAGGTAAGAATTGGAACAAAAGTCTAATGGCAGGGGCCCGCTATTTGCTCCAATATAAATAATTTTTTTTCAGCAACATAAGAGGTGATCTTAGTCCGAAGATGCAAATTAAGCTGCGGATTAGGTGACGAAGGCCCATCGAACCGAGTTCCTTATCTCAAATTGGCTGTCTAAACCCACCTCGCCACCACCGACCCACCTTCTTTGGTCTTTGTTTTGTTATGATGTTGGACTATCTTATGAATCTTTTCCATCGTAGTAATGAAAGAATGCATTATAGACCCCCCCCCAAAAAAAAAAAAAAAAAAAAAGGTCTGGGATCTCCAAGTACCTTCTTCCTGCCAAGCTTTTGAGGTTTGACCTTCTATGGAAGAAGCTTATTGACTGAAATCAACGAAAATTATATTGGATAATGAGTGTTCATCTCTCACTTATCTCAATTATGAGAATCCGGTACTTTATCAAGAGGCTTTTCATTTCTTCTTGTCGAATCTGAATCGGATCCCCAAAATGTCACATGCATCGTTTACAACTTGCAATGAGAAAGATGGGTCATGGATTTTGACATATCAATCTACTACAATTATCTCAAGACACTAATTAGGCAAATCTAATGACATAGTACCGAATCGATTGCTCATATAATGGGAAAAGTCGATGGATTGAAAGTTATGATACTTGTTTAGTTTCTTGACAAGAAACTGTTTTTATATTTATTAGTTTCTTCGCATGGCGGGAGATGGATCAATTCCAAAAGGTGAGAGGCATCATCCTTTGACATGTGACCCAACACATGACCTTTCTCATTCTATATGATGAAGTTCTACTCTCTACCAGCACTTTTGGACCAACCTGCCTAACTTCACCAAAACATTGCATACATTAAATGAAATTATCATGACATGTGCCTCTCACATTTTTCTTAGTGGGGTTGGACCTTTCTACTTGCATGCTCCTAATCTACTCTTGGAAAAAGCTTGTGCAATGCGAAGCAAATGACCAATGTAGGGACTCAATACATCCTCCTCCAAAACAAAACAGAAAAAGAAAAAGAAAAAGTAACTAGAGTCAATCTTTTTAATTGTATGTCTTGAGCCGGACTGGCTTGGCTAGATTATAAATATCATGAATTGGTGCAATGCTAGGTTCTTTTTAACGAAAACAAAGAATTGAATCAAAGAAGCACTTTTTTCATTAATATATCGTACAATATAAATAGAGAGATTTTTTTAAAATAACACTTTGATCTACATGGAAATTGAATAAAAACAAATCAAGAAAAAAAAATCTCTAAATGATCGATGATATTTCGCTTAATTGCTTGATGTGTCTTTTTCATCCTGATTTGTGGAAAATTTTGTAGAGTTACCCTACTAATTTTTTTTTATTTTTTTTATCAACTAGGTGTACTCTTCGACTATGGAGCTCCTTTATGAGGAGGTTGGCGGACCCCTAGTGGGCCACCTTGGAAAATCCCATAAACCCATAATCCCCTCTCTCCAATGAGGGGGAATTTCAAATTCCCCACCTCTCCATTTGCATCTATTGGAGCAAGCCTTTTTCTTTTTGATTTATTAATTCAATGCTCAATCTTTTTTCTTTAATTTTTGTGATACAAAATAAGATATATATATGAATATATATATATATATATAAAAAAAAAGAACTTGTAAAAACAAAACATTATGGTTAGAAAGTGTGAGATTTTGTGGAACCATTGTCGACTATTTTAAAAACTTAAGCTGTTAGATGAATGTATGATTTAATATTTAATTATTATAACACTCTCTTCCATACTTTGTCCGGTCTTTTTACCTAGTATTAAGGATGTACATGTTTAATTGGGAAAGCAATTGGGGCCTAGTAAGATTTTAACTTAGGACCTCCTACTCCGAAAACATGTTTCTGGACAGAAAATGAAAAATATTGAAGAAAATTGTATTGTGCATATCTCTACTTTTGCATATGTATTACAAGCCTATATATAACATAAGAAGGACGTACAATAGGAAAGAGTATACAAAATAACATTTTCTAATATAAACAAATCATACAATTACTTTAAAAGGTAAACATTTTCAAGGCAAATCTCACAGGCACTCTTCTCAAATTGAATTATAATTCATTAAATTCTTGCACTTGGGTTATTGACACCGGAACCACGAATCACATCACACATAACCCTAAATCACTTCAATATGCACAAGTATACCCGAAACCTCTTCCCATTGTTGGCATACCTAACGGGGTTGGAGTTCTTGTCACTTCACACGACTCGGTATCTCTGACGCCGACCCTCACCCTTATTGATGTTCTTTGTGCTCCAACCTTTAAATTTAATCTCCTATCCATTTCAAAAATTACTTGAGACTTAAATTGCTTAGGTACTTTTTTTCCCCTCTTATTGCTTGTTTCAAGATCTCTCAACGAAGAAGATCATTGGTTGGGGCCTTGAATGTGGTGGTCTCTACTACTTGGAGCTCCCTCCCAAAGGCATCGATTATCTACCCATCCATCTACCCACAATTTATGGCATGCCTGTCTTCACTACTCGTCTAAGTCAATCCTCCACGCCTTACAAGATTCTCTTCATTTTGCTTTTAATAAAAAAGATTTTGTTGAACCACTACTGATTGATCTAAAATCTTAAGCTGTCAAATGAATGTATGGTTTAATGTTTAATTATTCTAATAGAAAGAGAGATTGTCGTTTTGGATGATGGGAGTCACTATTTATATCTTTGCGAATGTTGCATTGTCTCGAGCTGTCACACTAATGCCAATGTGGATAGTTAAAAGGCCATTTAGCGGTGCATTTATTCAAGTTAAAGGTATATAACGCTTATATCCAAGTTAACTTATTCTATCCATGATCTTAATGGATAATTTTTTTAATCCATGGTTTTTTTTTTTTTATCGGTCCTACTCTACTCCTATTCTACTCTTATTCTAACTCTCATACTCAGATTATTGTCATGCCTCCTTACAGGGCGTGGGAGTCAAAACCCACTCCTGAAACTAATTCATCTCCACCCCAACCCCGAGAATATGGGGATTCGAACCCCCCACTTCCCCCTTCCATGTTAAAAGGGTGGCCACTGGAGTAAACTCGAATGGTTTTTTAATCCATAGTTGAAAAGTTGAGATGCTTGATTGAGTTGAAGAAAAAAATTAAGTAATTGATCGTATAAGGTGTCATTGCCCCAAGAAATAAAAAGGCATACCTTTTATACATGACTGAAAATACCTTGAGCACAAATTTCAAAGAAAGTGACCAGTCTACCATCTTGGTAGAGTTGTTACGGTTGTCACCAAAAAGTAAGAGGGTTGGTGTTGTCATAGTTTTGATTTTCAATGTAATGATTAAATTGATAATGCATTACAAATTGCATGTATTTCTCGATTGAGATTTAACAAGTGTCTTCAGAATACACATTACCGTCCAATGAAGAAACACGACATAAATGTTCCTGAGGGAGGAAGGTAAGAATTGGAATAAAAGTCTAATGGCAGGGGCCCACTATTTACTCCAATATAAGTAATTCTTTCTCAAAGACATAAGAGGTTATCTTAGTCCTGAGATGTAAATCGGGCCACGGATTGGGTGGCGAAGTCCCATCGAATTGACTTCCTTGTTTCAAGTCGGCTGTCGAAACCCCCGCCACCAACCCACCTTCTCTGTTCTTTGTTTTTGTTATGATGTTGGACCATCTTATGAATCTTTTCCATCGTAGTAATGAGAGAAAGCATTATAGACAAAAAGAAAGTCTGGGATCTCCAAGTACTTCTTCCTGCCAAGCTTTTGAGGTTCGAGCTCCCATGGAAGAAGCTTATGAACTGTAATCGAGAGTGTTCATCTTTCACTAATTTCAGTTATGAGAATCTGATACTTTATCAAGAGGCTTTTTATTTCTTTTCGTTGAATCTGAATCGGGTCCCCAAAATGTCATATGCATCGTTTACAAATTGCAACAAGAAAGATGACTCATGGGTTTTGACATGTGCATCTGCTATGATTGTCTCGAGACACTAATTAAGCAAATCTAATGACATAGTATCAAATCGATTCTCGTATAATGGGAAAAGCCGGCTCATGGATTGAAAGTTATGATACTCGGTGTTTAGTTTCTTGACAAGAAATCATTTTTAAATTTATTAGTTTCTACGCATGGTGGGAGAGGGATCAATTCCAAAAGGTGAAGAGGCATCATCCAATGACATGTGACTCGACGCATGAACTTTCTCATTCGATATGATGAAGTTTTACTCTTTAGCAGCACTTGGACCAACCTGCCTAACTTCAATTCCATTGAGCGCCTCCCCACGTAAATCTTTAAGGGCTTTCTTAGTGGGGTTGGACCTTTCTACTTGCATTCTCCTAATCTACTCTTGGAAAAAGATTGTTCAACATTTCATACATTAAATGTACAATAGCAGATGACCGATGCAGGCACTAAATACATCCTCCTCCAGAACAAAACAGGAAAAAAAGAGAGAAAAGAAAAGAAAAGAAACATAATTAGAATCGATCTTTTTTGGTCATCCGACTTAGATAGACTACCTTGATGAGATTATAGATATCTTAAATTGGTGTGGAGCAAGATTTTTTAAAAGAAAACAAAGAATTGAGTTGATGACACGTTTTTTCATTGATATATTGTACAATTTAAATAGAGAGATAACCTAAAGATAACACTTTGATCTATGTGGAAATTGAATAAAAACAAATTAGGAAAAAATCTTCAAATGATCCACTCATTGATGTCTTACTTGATGTGTAATTTTCACGCTAATTTGTAGAAAATTTTGCACCATCACCATGCTGATTTTTTTTTTTATTTTTTGATTTGTTACTTCAATATTTCTCAATCTTTTTTTTTTCCAAATTTTTGCGATACAAGATAAGATCTGTGTGTGTGTGTGTGACGAATAAAAAAATATACCTTGTAAAAACAAAACATCATGGTTAGAAGGATTGATACCCGAGCAATATTGTCTGTCTCCTTATTATTCTGTGCTGTCCTTGGTTGTGTTTTCTAAGCCACGTTGGAGTTCTCTTTCGTTTTGACTCTTTCTAAGGAATAAAAAAAAAAGGAAAGACAAAAGTGCTAGTTGGACTTAAAATTCCATCAATGTTGCCCTTGATGGCAACGTTGGCATCTTGTGCAACTTATATAAATCTTATAAATTGAAAAGAGCATATGGTAACGGATAAAATAATATTATCTCAAAGTTCAGAAAGAAGGGTTTTTATATGATAAAAAAAGCGAGAGGGGGATGATAACAACAGTTGCCTAACTTGATCTTCGGTAAAAGTAATTATCAGCAAGGATGACAATGGACCGGGCAGGGAGTGGGGCCGGCATCCCCATTCTCTATATGACCATAAGTTTAGATTTCTTTTATCGTCTAATAAAAAAGTCTTACTACAAAAGAATAAAAAAGAATTCACGTTGGAATATTTCACAATTGAAATAGGAAACATTATCCTATGGAGAATTGTGAAGTGAGGATGGGTTGTGGGAAAGTACTGACCAAATCCACCCCAGCTTTGACGTTGGTTTTTAATCATAAGGACCAATATGAAAAGCAAAGGGATAATATGGGGATCCAAATACGGGAAAAAAGAGAGTTAAGGATGGGACTGAATAATCAGTGAAAGTTGAAGGACCATTGATCTTATCAACCTTTTGTTTTATTGCCTACTCATTAATCTGCCATAAAATAACAGAGGGCAATCCCATTCGACTGGATTCGGCCCATTTATGGATTTTTCTCCTTTCGTCAAGCTTGAGTACAATGCAAGACCAAATGGATCAAGAGCAGATCATCTAGGGCTTGTTTGCCAAACGTCGTTAGTCACGGCCATCGGACAGCCCCAGTCTGCCACAACTCGGCCCATGGGATCTGCTCTCCTTTGTGAATGACATTTTTGAACCGGCCCAGTCCACACTCTTGAAATTTCCAGGCCCAATTTTCAAGCCGGGTTGGACCGGGCCAAGCCCAATACCCAGGCCTGTTAATTTTAAGAGAATATATTGCCTAGGACTTTGAGGCATAATTACTCAAAACCCTTTAGCTGCATTTGGCAATATAGATTTATAGTTATGATAAGATAGGATAGGATGAGATTTCAAATTCATGAATTTTGCTATATCCTATCAACTATTTGGTGATAAAGCTGAATATTTACTTTTTGTCATATCCATTGTTTGATTTGAATAGTATATCGGTGTTAATAAATTTAATAGTTGCGCAAATGGAGGTGGTAAGAATCTCTTACATCATTCTTGCCCACTTCATTTTTATTTTTTTCTTTTTTTATTATTTTACCCTCTCATTTTTTATTTCTTTTTTCCCTTTCCATTATTCTCTAATAAAATTTTATAACTAGTAAACTATTCCAATATACTTAAATTACTAAAATACTAAAATATACAATAAATAAATCTAAATACTAAATATATATTTATATATCTAATTTATATTATAAGATAGAAAAAAATCTAAATTATAAATAAAATAGAAAAAAATTAAAAATATATATTTTTTATTTTTGAATTTTTACATTATAATTCAAATATTATCTTAATTTTTATTAATTTAAGAAGTTTGTTATTCCATAAAAATAACTTTTATATTATGGATATTAGAAATTATATCAACATTTATCTTACCTTCCCATTGAATAGTTTTATCCAGGTTATATCATTTATACATTTGATTTTATCCGATCTTAGACAAGAACCAAACACATGTATTTGAAATTTTATCCTGATTATCAAACGTAATGTTTGAATTTTGACTTTCATTGCATTCAAAACGTCACATAGTATGATCTTGAATTTTGGTACCATATTGCAGAACAACCTCTGACTTTGAAAAGTCCACAAGCTTTTATTTTGGTTGCAGTCACTAGTTATTCTAGCATGCATAACCATTAAACGTTACTTGAAAAATGTTTTTTTTTTTTTTTTTTTTTTTTTCATTTTTACACCAAAATAATGTGTACTACATGGTTAACAAAGTAAATAAACAGAGAGGATGCATGGTTGATGAAATTAAGAAAACTCAATAAAGCTCATTTTCATCGAGAAAAACAAATCAGTTCATGTTCGAGTAACACTTAACGGCTATAAAGGTAGAAAACTAATTATTACAACAAAAGCAAAAGTTCGAGGATAGTCTGTAACTATTCAAAGTTCAGAGACAGTTATGCAACGATACCAAAGTTTAGGTGGATTTTCAGTAGTTAGCCCTAACTTTTAATGTCTTCAAAACACAATAAGTCGAACCCAATGGCTAGAGTTTTCATCTAAGCCCCATTGAATTATAAAGTGTAATGTCGACCCCTTAGGTTAGGTTTCACAACTCAAATGTATCGAGTGGACACACATGCTCACTGCTATCGAATTTTCTCAACCTCATCAACCATGATGCATCACTCTCTATTTCATAAAATCTCATTAACAATGCAGTAAAACATCATGTTGCCAAATAAAGATGCATAAAGAATAAAATTTGCTTTTTTCTTTTGTTCTTGGTTGGTTCTAACAGGGGTTCCTTCCATATGAGCAGCAAACCCTAGAGGATGAGGATTGGGCTACTTCCACTTCCAGATAGCTCTGACAGAAAATGGACCAAAGAAAGTTAATGGGGGACGTGGTCCAGTTCAGCCATCTGTAGCTGTGCGTATAGGCCGTTCGGGCCATCCCCAGCTAAGCTTCTAGCTGCATCAAAATATTTAATGGCCTTTTCCATAACTACTCAATGCAAACTACATTCAATGTCATCCAAAAAATGTCCTCTACTCTTCTTCTTGTATTATTGCATGCCCGACTATTGATTTCATTTTCTTGTTCTTATTCTCCAAGCAGAAGAGGAGGAGAAAAAAGTAATATTTAATTTTCATTTATGAGAAGGAATAGCCGTTGGCATCTTAATTGGAATCTCGATGATTTGTTCAAGATATAACAGGCGAATGGAGACGAACAATCTAGATTCTTGCCATTAGATTTGCTAATATGTTGTGTGTTGATCGATGAAGATGGTGTTTGGCATAAGTTCATTAGACCATTGATCAATACTTTGCATGTAGAAATTGATTTATGCACATTTTCCCCATTTTAATTTATATAGATATGTAATATGCAAACTAAATAGTACAATAATATATTGTTTCATACTTAGGGATTCATAAATGAAATCTAGAAAATTTAACAGTATAATTAATTGAAGTTCATGACAAATTTATAGTGATTTAAGTGTATGCAACACATGACAGTGTGATTTTCATGAATTGATAGTTGTTGTTGTGCAAGAAAATAAGAACCTCTTCTCGTCTAATAAATTAGGTTTCAACCATATAAACAAATACAAACCTTCAATTGACAAGCATAAAGTGAAAACAAAATTGAAAAGGAGAAAATCAAAAGTTAGAACTCGTATGTACAATTGTTGATACTTTTTCAAATACAAAGTACAAACAAAATCTTAATCAAATACAAATACAAACAAATTATACTTGAGAGTTATTGGGAATATACATATACTCCGTTATATTATTTAATCAATTTTGTGAAAATAATATTAGATAGAAATAGAAAAAAAATACAAAAAAAAACACTAAGAACACAAAATTAATTTTTTTTTTATTATTCTTCGAAGGTTAAGGTATAGATGGAGTAAATAAAGCAAAATGGGTGGATAGTGAGAAAAAAAAAAAAAAAAAAAAACCTTATTGCGAGGAGAATGGTTAATCTTTGCAAATGAGAATGTTATATGCAACGACATGAACCCGCTTCGCAGGAATAAATGATAAAAAGAGCTATTTTATGCAGAATTGGATAATTATGAATTAGGAAATAATCATTCTAAATGGCAAAGGAGTTATGTCCTGGGAATAATAAAATGTATATTGCAAAAATATAGAAATACGTATCTTAGCGGAGTGCGGGAAACCAAACAATCTTAAAACTTATCTTATTACCAAAAATATAATTGGTTCTTGTTTGATTGTACACCCCTTGGAGCAATAGATAGATAGAGTTATCACATTGTTCTTGATGTTTTTATTGGGCTTGTTGTATCAAATTGAAGTTTGTCATCTCATTTGAAGATAACTTAATGTTTTTGAAATTTATTTTTTAAATGAAAGTAAACTTAATAAATTCACTTATTCATCTACCATATGCATTTTGGGGATAGCGATGGCGACCGGGCCACAACAATTTTTTTTTCCTGTAATAGATTGAATGAAATGAAAATTTAAAAATAAAGTCATTAATTGAGCAAGGAAACGGACAAGAAAGAGCGGTAAGCCGTCGAATGTCACTGTAACTCGTCTTCATATTTCAGTTGTAATATAAATATTTCAAAGCAATTTTTAAACTAAGACAAAAAAGGGAGAATGGAGGAAAGCCCAGGAGGTGATGCGGTGCCGACATTGCGCTAGGTGACGGGTCATTGAGGTCACGCAACCCCATGTTGTGCAACTCATTATTGCTCTGTTTCTAGGTTTAAAACTTTTGAAGTTATATAATTTAATGAAGGCAAAGTTGGAAGAAGGAAAAAATTCAATAGCCCCTCAAATTGCATTTCGAAAATGCAAAAAGCCCAAAGTAAGAAAATCAACCTTAACTTCTGAGTTTTTTTTTTTTTTTTGATTTTATTCTATTTTTATTTTAACTCTCATTTTAAAATTTGTTATCATTGAAATCCATATCAAATACTAAATCGTCCTTATTCCAACTTTATGAGAATATGAAGATTCTAATTCCTCAACTCCCCATTTTCATGTGGGAAGAATGACCTTTTGCACCAAAGACCATTGAGATTGTATTACCAAACACAAATACTTTGGCTCAAGGGCTTTTGGAGGTCCAAAGCCGATTGTAAATGCTTCATAAAATGCAAACATACCAAGTCCTAAGCTCCCCTCAACAAAGGGTGAGTCCATAGATGAATCAAGTCAAGGCCAACCAAATATTGACATGGGAGCAAGGACTACTCCAACCAAACGAGGGGTAGCTTCTAATGTTGATAATTCTAATCAAACATTGTGAATTCAGCATTAACTACCAATCAATATTCGATCCGAGTTACAATACAGTATTTTAAAACGAGTGCAAATTAAGAGTCCCGAGCACTATAGATGAATGATTGCATAGACGAGGCGAATCGAAATTCCGACATAGGATCGAAATTCCAACATTGGATCGAACCGTTTGCTCCCCAAAAGATCAATCGAGGAGAAAAGCAAAACCAAAGCGAGCACGACATAGGGGGACAATCCGGCAAGCATCGGGAGTTTGTCCATAAAAGGGACTTTCGGGACCGGAACGCGGTCGCCTACATAAGTCCCAACAAAGCGTCATCCTCAATCAGATCCGGTGGGAACAAAAACAGAAAACCCGCAAAGCCGAATCCGACCCTCCTGGTCAAATCCGGGTCTCTTTCTCTCTCCATCGTTCGTACATCCAAACCCTAACCTCCCAGATTCGATCGGCGCGTCGCCGAATCGATCCGTCCCCGATCCCGCATTGCCGATCCGACGCCGGAGCAGGGCGCCATCGATCGTCTTCTCGCCGGAGTCGTCCTCGTCGGAGTCGTCGTCGGAGGGCGCGCTCGATTTCCGTAATCGGTATGGTTTCGGATTTGAGCGGAGTGCTTTCGCGGCGTACTACATTGGGCTGTGTTCTTTTTTGGGTTTCCGCGCGTTGGTCGATTGCGGCTTTCGTTTTGATGATCTGTGCTATGTCGGAGTCGAACGTCTTTGGTTGGTTCGCGGGTCTTTGTCCGAAAACTCCAAAACCCTCTCGCGCCGTCTTTGCATTTTGGTCTTCGGGTCGATGGGATCTGCGTTGTGCTTGTCGTCGAGAGCGAAGTGTGGCATTGGGGAGTTCTTGATTGCAGTAAAGTTCTGATTTTTTCGGATGATCAAGTGCCGAAAGCCGCCCCACCGAGAGCCGTTTCCAAGTTTTTCTAGTTTAGCATTTCGGGAGAGGAATGATGTCGTGATTTTTAAGGGTTCTTAAAAGTCGTTTCTGGGGGAGAAGGTAAGATTTTTTTGGAGGATGTCAAAGATTAAGTAGGGGCCACCCGGTCTATCAGTTTGACAGCGCCTGTTGCTCCAAGTGTTATGTTGCAGGAAGGGGAAGACTTTGAGTTTTTGGTGAAAGGCTTGAATGCGTGTCATGTGCCGATTCTGTTCAGCTTTTAGCTTAATTCAGTGATCTGTTTTTGTCGGATTGCACGCATCGATTATTAAGGGCGGCTGGACTTTTTTATGCATCCGATGGATAGATCCTGTTGTTAAACTTTTAGAGCAACTGGTGCAATTATCTTCTGTATCAATATCAATGCCGGCTTTCCGGACTCTGATTGGCTATTTTTCTGCAGGAGATCAACCATTTGGACTGGCTTTGGAGTGGAATCTTAAAAAGCTTCCAGCAGTATTGCATAGTGTGAAGCAAATTGAGTTGATTTGCAAGTCACACTACTCTACTACACTGGCCCAACATTTTTTGCATTTGGAGAGGATCTCAGATCGACTTACCTTATGCTGCTTCAAGTAAAAATTCACTGCTTTTTCTTGCATTTTCCTTGCCTGGCTTCGATTATGATTTTGAATGCCTCAATTGTTTTGCAGATTGTCACAGTATATGCTCTTGTTATGGTTGCATAGATACCTAACTGTGACGAGAGAAAGATGGCTTTTCGTGGTGAAGACGAGCAGACGGAGGATTACCTGTTCAAGATAGTTCTTATTGGTGATTCAGCTGTTGGGAAATCAAACTTACTTGCAAGATTTGCCCGGGATGAGTTTTACCCAAATTCAAAGTCAACTATAGGAGTGGAATTCCAAACGCAGAAGATGGACATCAATGGAAAGGAGGTGAAGGCGCAAATTTGGGATACAGCCGGCCAGGAGAGATTCAGGGCTGTGACATCTGCATACTATAGGGGAGCAGTAGGAGCTCTTTTGGTCTATGATATTAGCAGACGCCAAACATTTGATAGTGTTGGTAGATGGCTTAATGAACTTCACAGTAAGTGAATTATTTCTAGTTTGACATGTTTTTGCTCTGGTTACTTTTTCATTCTTATGTTGAGTGCATTGGCTTGGAAACTAGTCTTTGGTCATTGAAAAAATGTGTACGGTGGAAATTGATGGCCATTAATTTCTTGTGCTAATCCTGAATCAGTATGCTAGCAAATTAGTTCATCAACATTATTCCCTTTTCTTGACTAAACTGAAGTGTAGTATATGCTCAGAACATTGTAATCTGTTTGTTCTTTTTTTTTTTTTTCCTTTTTCTGTCTAAATAATCATATCTTTGGCCAGTTAAAACTCATGCAACTTGGAGCATAATTGCTTGTATTTTTTCTTTTTCCACATTTTTTGAAGTCTATGGAAAGAAAAAAGAAGAATGCTTGCATTAGTATGCACCACTGAGAACTAAAAGTCTTGTTTTGTATATATGCATATGGTGTTCTGTTTCCACATCTCTTATGGCTATTGGAAAAAAAAAATGCTTGGATTAATATGTACTGCTGAGAATTAAAATTAGTTTTATCATCCAACAGCTCACTCCGACATGAATGTTGTGACTATACTTGTTGGCAACAAGTCCGATCTTAAGGATGCAAGGGAAGTGACAGTTGCTGAAGCAAAAGCCTTGGCAGAAGCTCAAGGCTTGTTTTTCATGGAAACTTCAGCCCTTGATTCCTCGAATGTTGTTGCTGCATTCAGGACTGTGGTTGAAGAGATATACGGAATATTAAGCCGGAAAGTCATGGCTTCTCAAGAACTGAAGAAGCAGGATCCGATATGGATAGGTAATGGAAAGACTGTTGTTTTACAGGGTGATGGTAATCAGGAAACCGATGCAGCACCCAGGAAAGCTTGGTGTTGTTCTGCTTAGGATTTTTACATAGGTTAAAAGCTTTAGCCTTTCATTTCACACAATTTCTTCTTCCTCCCCTGGTCGAAAAGCTCAGTAAATACTGATTTTTTTTTTTTTTTTTTCACTTTTTTGGGGGTGTATGATGGTTGAAGAAGAGGTATGAGGGGAGAGAGAATGTACATGAGCTGTGGTGGGTGTATAATGTATGCAGCAATCTGTAGTTCATACTAATGGTTCATCTGTCTGTTGCCATCTGAATGAAGAATCTTTGTATGAGAAATTCCCTCCTTGTTACCTTGAAAGGAAATTCCAGCTGCTGTCAAGTCAAGTCCCTTCCACAGATCGTCTAAAATGATGAGGATTTTCTTCTTCTGGTCGTTTATTAGCCTCTTACGCAAAAGATCTGCTCTTCCAAGTACAGTTTCCTCATTAATCTTCATGCCTAACATGCATGTGGACAGTTCCTGTTCAATGCCATTTTAGGCTTGCAGCTTAATGAGGAATCCGTACTTGGAAGAGCAGTTCTTCTGCGTAAGAGGCTACGAAGCTACCTGATGAAGAAAATGTTCATATTTTATACGGTCTGTGGAAGAGTCTTGACTTGAAGACAGTTGTAATTCCCTTTGAAGGTGACGAGGAGGGAATATCTTATGTAAATACTCCTGATCCGGATGACAAAAACAGATGAAACTTATTGTTGATATCTCAAGAATCAAGATTTAATTCTATGTTTTTTGTGTTCTATCACTGTTCTGCATCAGTTTTTTTTTTTTTTTTTTTTTGGTTCTGTTGTTCTTTTCCAAATTCCAAGTCACACTATACCAGGGTCTATCGTGCAATGCTAGAACCCAAAATTGTTTGCTCTGATATACTGTGTCAAATTGTAGTCGACGATGGTCCTTTGTTCTGTAAGCGACAGCTCCTTGATATTCTGTGCAAGACATAAAGTTGCTCTTAGTTGTTTTAACTGCAACCATTGTGCTTTTTTCTTGAGCCATGTTGTACATAGGAATGTGCATGTGTCCGGTGGGCTGGCCGGCCTATGTATTCCGCTTCTGGAAAATTGTAATTGAGAATCCATCTAGTTTTGAGATGTTGTCACTGGCTTTTGGTGAGGCTGGCAACATCCACCGACCATCACGGAGGCTGGCGAGTAGTGGCAATAAGAAAAAAAATAAAATAAAAATGAATTAAAAAAAAAAATCCATGTCAGTAGCAATTTGTGCTTTTGCCAACAGTTTCCGGCTTAAATTGATTGGAGAAACTCAATGGGTACAAATTTCAAAAGATTTTACAATTAAATTGATCTAATTTAGAGATACATGATTGAATTGATATCAATACAAGAAGTTTAAGACTTTTTTTATTACTTTTCCCATAAATGTGGCGTAGGAGCTCTTTATAGATTGATTTTGGCTGAAAGGCAAGTTTGGGATTTCTTGTTAGAACATGTTAGATGTACTGTTTTTCTCGATCTCTTGAGCTTGCTCGAATTTATCTCAAATCAGGTTGGCCTAGGCACCATAAACAAAGAAAGCTACTTAATTTTGGCCTGTGGAAACCCTCTGATGCTTAAGTTAATAGATTAAGAAAATCTGGACAGAAAATCTATCTTGACAAGAGAATCAAAGAAAAAAAGGTGCAATTTCCATCCTTTAGCCCATTGGCTGTGCTTGAGAAAGGTACTAAAAGAGTCACAAGCCTATTGTATTGGTACCAAATTTATCGTATTGGTACTGATTTAATTTTAAATATTTTAATCGAATCAATTTAGTTTTAAACATTTTCTCATTATTATTAATTTAGTCTATCTACCTAATTTAGGCTAGATATAGCTAACATAATATTAGCCGCCTTACATGATATGATTGATGTTCACGTAAACATTTTTAATTATGTTTTAATAATTTTTTTGAAAATTTTCTTTCCTTCATCTTGGTCCTCAACTAGGTCCTTGCCAAAGGCCCTAGCAGCCCCGTTGGCCATGGGCGAGAGGGCCTTCAGTCCTTGCCCTCATTGGTGAAAATAAAAAGAAAAAAAAAAAAGAAAAAAATTATTAAAAATATTCATTTAAACATCAATCATGCAATGTAGGATGGCTAACGTTTATGCTATCAAATGTTGTCCTAAATTGATATGATGGATGTTAATATAAAAATGTTTATAATTGAAAGATGAGGCATATCAATTCTCATGAGCAGAAAGTTCTATATAATAAAAGTAAAAATAAAATATTTATCCAAACACACCAGAAACTCCGCATCGAAAAGAAAACTTTTCTCGCAATTGATGAGTCTTCTTATAATGACATACAGTGACGGTAAATTGGGAAGAGAAATCGAGAATGATGCCACGTGTTGAGTTGCTATTTGGCAAATCTCCTGCGGTGAAGTACACGACACACAGCGGAACCAGGGTGAACAGCGTTTTTACTTTCGACCGAAAGGAAAAGGAAGGAAAATCCAAGATTCTCTCTCTCCACGTCGATAAAAAAAGTAATCATATTTCTACAACCTCTTTTTGAAATTTTTTCCTTTATTTTTCCTTTATCTCTTCTTTTTTTTGCCTTTCTACGATTTTTGTTTCCTCTTCGCCAGTGGTTGAAGAGGATGGGGCACGATTTGTGGCCCACACTCAATCTGGCGAGGGATAGCCTCGCCTTGGAGGAGATAGTGAGGGCTTGCAAATCCTTGTCAGTTCTTATCAGTGGTCGGTTGTCCAAATTTTACAAGTAGTTGTCGGCTCTCATCGAAAATAAAAGAAAAGAAAAGAATAAAAATAATTTAAAATTAAATTTGCATTTAGACAAAAATACCCTTTAGTTGGTTAGAATATTATATTGGTTGGCTATTGGTATCATCACTCTAATTTGAAACAATCATGGCCTTAAGATTTATTTTGAATCCTTATTTAAAAAAAAAGAGATAAATCTTTGTAGAAATTCTAAAATTTATCATGAAAATATAATTAAGTCATAAAAATTCAAAAAGTATAATCAAGTTCTAAAACTGTCAAAATAATTTAATTGAGTCATAAAATTAACACCATCAGTCTTATTCACGAAAAATGCGATGATGGCGTCGATGTAGTATTTTAAATTATTTTTTATTTTTCACTTGATTTTTAAAATAATTTTTAATTAAATTTTGTTAGAAAATTATATTTAAAAACTAAAATTCATTTTAAAAACTGTTAAAAAAAAAAAAAAGAAAAGTGCAGCTCCTCTACTGTCGCCGCCGCCGCCCATCGCTGGAGAGGCCCAAATCTGGGCACACCAGGCGCAGGTGCGGGTGCCCAAATCTGGGCATGTCGGTTCTCACAAGGGGTCGGCGATTGTCGTCCGCCCTGGGAAAAGAAAATTTTTTTTTAAAGAAAAGACATAAAGCATGGAGGAGTGGGAAAAAGAAATCGAGCGTGGATGCCACGTGTCGAGACACTATTTGGCGAATCTCGTGCAGCAAAGTACACGACACACGGCGGAAGCAGGGTGACCAAGTTTTTAACTTCTGGTGGAACGAGGGGGGAAAAAGGAAAGAAAATCCAAACATTCTGTCTCTCTCTCGCCACGTCGATAAAAAAAGGTAAATCTTTTTCTTGATTCGGAGCCTCCTCGCCTGTGCAGTGTGTGTACACCTTCGTCGATTGGGGAATTAGGGTTAAGCGTCGCCATTCAAATCGACATCGAAAAGAAAGGAAAGAATGGGGCGACTGTACATACAGCACCTGAGCGGGGAGAAGATATACAAGTGCAAGTTCTGCAGGGTGGACTCGGCGTCCCACGACGACATCATTTCCAAGGACTTCCACGGGCGATACGGCCGCGCTTATCTCATGCGCAATGTGTGAGTTCCCCTTTCGGATTTTCTCTCGATTGGGGTAGGTTTCTCGGGTGATTTGAAGCGTACCCATTTCGTGTTTTGCTGGTTTTTCGGTTTGTGAGTGGCAAAGGTGGGATCTTTTTGGCCTTTGGGCGTGCTTTGGGTGGTCA